>CM042833.1:15042156-15781725 GCA_009982885.2 Hyles vespertilio
TCTATTTATTTACTAACACCCTTACTAACACGCTTTTATAATAATTCATTGTATATTATTGTCCACATTGCAGAACAATATGCAGATGAGTATGACGGTTACTTCAATCATGAATATGCAAACTTTGCTCACCACTTTAACAGAAATGTTATGTTTCTTGACGATTTTAATATCGATCAAGGTACGAATAACGATTTGTAACTATTAACGTCATTTTTATCGTATAGTATAGTATTATCATATTTGGAGAATTCGCTTTTAAAGCTTCATGTTTTCCATGTTGTGTAGTTATTGCAATTTAAATAATAATTTAAAAAACTTAGTTTATTTCGAGCTATTTAAACGCAAGAAGTTCATTTTAGAGCTATATTTTTTATATCCCTTATAAATAAATTATTCTTTATTACGTTTCACAATTCATACGCAATTTATGATTTACTTTCTGTGTTTTACTGCAATATTGTTGAATGTACATTTCTTAATATAGCTATAACTTTTCTTTTTATGGTGTTATGTATAATAGGGGTTAAAGTATATATTTTTTCTGGTACCAAGCTTTAGTCTATATCGCACTAAAACTATTAGTACTTGCTTTTACTACCCTTTCTCTCTCTGTCTTCCAAGCTAGTTATCCCACATGGTGGTGGGGTCAGCTCTCTTCGTTTTTCTTCTCCACTTCGCTCTGTCCCTGATGTCGTCTTCGAATACCTGGCATTCTCCCATGTCCCTCCGCATTACATCCTTCCACTTCGTCTTCGGCCTGCCACTGTTCCTTCGGCCGATTATGGTTAACTGTAGTGCCATGTTACCTACGTAGTCCGGCGGCTGCCTTTTTACGTGGCTATACCATCGCAGTCTACTCTCCTGCATTTTACCGGCGATATCACGCACACCCAGGCTACCTCTCACATACTCATTGCGGATCTTGTCTAGCTTGGTCACGCAACACATCCACCTCAGCATCTTCATTTCGGCAGTTTGGATGGCATGTGTGTTTTTCTTCGTTACAGTCCACGTTTCGTTGCCATACATTAGGACTGGTCTTATAATTGTCTTATATACTATGCCTTTGAGTTTCACGTGCATTTTTTTGTCGCATGTAACCCCAGTCACTTCTTGCCATTTTAGCCACGGGCTATTCGGTGTTGAATGTTATACTCCCAATTCTCAGAACTATGCATTATGCTACCCAAGTATTTGTAGTGATCGCATATACAGGGTATATCAAGACTGCTACCGAAAACGAAGCCGGGTGGTAGTTTAAACGACTTCAGACACAATGCAACAGAAAAAGTTGCAAAAAAAAAGCGACAATTTTTTTTTGTTATTTTTTTCCTATGGCCATATTTGGGTGGTAAATATTTTTTTTCCTAAAATAATAGTGTATATCCTTTTATTTATAAGTAATCTAAGGTATAAAAGAGTTTAAATTATTATTTTAGTAAAAACTATGGATTTACCACCCAAAAATTACGATATTTAAAAAATCATAAAAAATTATTGTCGCGTTTCTATGCGAAATTTTTAATTGCATTGTGTTTGTAGCCACTAAAACTACAACCCGGCTTCGTTTTCGGTAGCAGTCTTGAGATACCCAGTATTCACCAGCTGTCCATCGATGGGAATAGGACTGGTGTCATCTGGTTGCGGTTTGTTGAAAAACATAAACTGGGTCTTTTCTACACTCAACACTAGGCCACCGGTATGTAACTGGTGTTTCCAGAGTAAAAGTGCCTCTTGCAATTCCGAGCGACTCTCAGTGCAAATAGCCACATCGTCGGTGTAGATAAAAGTCCACTTTGCTGCGTCTTGTGTCTGCTCTGTGAGTGAGTCCAATACCAAGCAGAACAAAAAACGACTCAGTACTGATCCTTGGTGTACGCCCTCCGTAACTGCTATAGACCTTGTTTCGCCCACTACTGTTCGTACCATCGATTTCACTTCTTTGTACATGTCGGCAATAATGTTGATATACTGTTCGGGGACACTCCTCCTGCGCAGACTCTACCAAATAGTGTCTCGAGGAACCCGGTCAAATGCCTTTTCCATGTCGAAAAATGCGACGCACAATTTTTTATTTTTGGTGCGATATTCTTCCGTAATTATGTTTAATGCAAACATCGGATCGGTGGTAGATAAGCCAGGTACGAAACCATAGTGATTTTTGGACAGTGAACACTCGTTTCTCAGGCGACTGTCAATAATCCTTTCATAAAGCTTTATAGTATGGCTCATTAGTTTGATTCCGCGATAACTGTTACACTCATACTTGTGCGATAGCTGTTACACTCATACTTGCTACCTTTTCCCTTGTATATTGGAATTGTAGTACTGAGTCTCCAAGCGTCAGACAACATAACAGCTTGGCATGGATATTATAAACACCTACTGAACCCTAGTCAAACTGCTACCCAACACCCAGAAGCTTACCTCCAGTATGTTGCTTAGGTGACACTCTTTCACAGTTATCGCTACGCCATTCCTTCTATGTTTAGCTCCTACGTACATAAGTTTATAGCCCTCTCCGATGTTACGAGCTTTCGATCCAGTCCATCGAGTTTCTTGTAAGCATATGAAATCCACCTTTCTACGATTGAGGAGCGATGCAAGTTCCCTTGTTTTCCCAGTAAGTGTTCCCACGTTTGACGATGCGAAGCGGATCTTCCGGTTACAATTTGGGACTAACTTCGTTACCCGAGCCCGTCCATGACTCGGTAGCCCTCTCATACTTTTCGCAGATGTAGGGCGTTATGTCTGCGCGTCGTTTTTAGGTGACGCCCTATTTGTTATCCTAGATGTATTTTGTAACCTTTTCATTCTTTCCTAAATATTTGGCAAACTTCGGATTTATTAGTCCAGTACCGACTGCCATCTGAAGTACAAAAACCTACTCGTTGAGATAGGAAAATCCGTGGATATTTGGTCTTAATCGATATACAGATATATTCATTTTTCAACTGTATGATAATTAAGGTCTAGTTATCCCGCCAGAACGTCGGTCTCCAAACCACGTCTGTTATCCAGCAGGGTGCACCGCGCGCAGGTGAGGTTGACGTTTGGGTTGGTGAAGATCTTGATCCCATCCCCTTACACTCTTTTACTACCCTTTCTGCTAGTATTATTAAGATATTGCTTTTTTATAGAGACCTCTATGCATTTTTATTTGCCTTACACTTTTTAACAACTAACTTGATAACATATGCACTAAACAATATATGCATTATATTTATATATGTGTATATGAATTAATATACACATTGTCTAAACAAGGAAAATAATATGGTTAATAATATAATATATTGCTCCATTTTTTTGTGTTAATACTATTATCCTTCTTGCTCTTCAGTCACATTAAGTCTACAATCGTAAATAGGCCTACTCCAATGCCTTCCATTGGGGCGTGATTCATATTTTCTACTAAATAATACAAATAAATTCCATTATTTATGGAATGTGTTATTAAATATAACATCCAAAGCCGGCTGTGAAACGAGAGGCCGCGGGTTCGATCTCCGCACCGATACATATTTTTTGAGACCCACAAATATTTATCTCGGGCCTAGGCATTTGTGAGACCGAAAAGTCTGTGACAGTCTGGTGTATTTATTTATATTATAATTTTCATGACGATGGTTCCGTTGATAGATAGTTGTATGATAGATTCATAAACTTGATAACTTTTTTACTTTATTTAATATTATTTAGTAGTATATTTCTGATTTTAATAAAATAATGAACACGTTTACAGTTGGTGTGAAGGAGGAAACCTCGCCGAGCCTGATATCCAACGCCGCTCCATACTCGAAATGTTTTATGTAAAACGAATTTCAGAGGGAATCAAGACTAGAATTATATCTTCACTAAGTGTTATACGTGCAAGCACGGATTTATTTGTCGATATGTCTTTAGGTAAATCTTACAATATCTTAAGGAGACTTAAAGATACTATAGAGCTTTGTTACGAATTTACAATAAGAAAAAATCTAGCTTTAAACACTAAGGATTAGTCACGACAAAAATTCAATATGTAAAACCAAAAATGTATTTTAAATTTTTTTAAAGCATGCCATTAGCCAATGTAACTTTTTGGCAGTGTTTTATTTGTATCAATGTTGGTGTATTTGTAAATTAAATGTGGCCTATTATAATTTTGTATGTCTGTTGTCCATGTAGGTAGGTATAAGTGTCTCCTGTTGAATTAGTAGAGTGAACATAATTGAAATCTAGTTTGAATCAATATGCGAATGAAAATGTAGAGAATAGATGAAAATTTGCAACAAATACATATCTTGCAAATTAAGCACGATGCGAATTTAATTTAAGTAAAGTATGATCCGTTCTTGCAAATTCTGAATCTTCTGTTGATTGTATAACCTTGGTGTATTGATTACATATTTGTAAGCTTACATGTTAATTAGCGAAACTTATTAATTATGTCAAGGAATTTGAATTTACGAAATAAATAAATAAAACAACGTTGTTATTTTAGTTACTTGTATGTGCAATGTAATATACATATGTATATTATGTATCATATTTTCTTTTGCATATTCATATTTTGAATACATTCCCAAATATAAGAGAATGTGGAGAATATATATTATAATAAACCGGACATTTATTATAATATATTTTATATAGATATTTATTATAATAAACCGAAAAAGGAAAATGGTGAAATCGTATTTGCATGAACAACGCGTTTAGAAATGTCATACTTGATAATAATAATATTATAATTTTTCATGAGTTTTCAGCATACTAACCTCAACACTAACTATAGTTGTGTAACGATGTTTAAGTTTCACAATAAAATAAAAAGCTTTATTGACTATTTTGTATGGCCGTCAGTTTTTTTTAGCAATGGCGTAAGGTCTATTAAGCCGACAAAAAATATTTTTCATCGAATCTCGCAAAATCTGTTACAAAAAATAGCTTTATTTGGTAAGACAAGTGCGGTAAATATTTATTCCATATTCCTACTTCACCAAATAACATTTTTAAGAAAACAATAATATTTCAATTGGAAATGTCAAATAGAACGTAACCTCAAAATCTATAAATTGAAAACGTTTAGTAAGTAATGTAAACTTTTTCATCAGTATTTCTTAACACATTATTGTTTAGGAACGGCAGCGGAATTCAATTTTTTTTACCAATAAACGCTCTATATTTACATCAACTAAAATCATGGGTGGAAATCTGCCATTGTCCTTTACCGTCATTTTATAATTTTTATCCTTAGATATTTTTATCCCGTATGAACAGCTATAGCGATTCCAAATATTAAACTGGACGATCTGATTTCATCTCCTCAAGTTTAAACTATGCCTTTCTCTTTGTCCAGTCATAGTAAGTTCACTTCTGAACATAGGTTCCCCCAAGCTAAAATTTTAACAATTTATCTAGTTTAAACGTTAAATTGATATTAATATATTTGGTAATATCACGAGGACTCTCGAAATATTTCTCGACTCTTCAACTAGCAGCAGTTCGGCATGAGAATAGAAAAGTCTAGAAAGTTATTACGTATACGTAACTAGGACCTAGCGTGGCCAGACACGACGCAATCGACGTGCATTATGAGAAAAATTTCTAAACTTTTTGTTTAGTATTGGACAACTTTTACCGAAGATGTTTGAGCGAAATTATACGACCTACATCCTCCTTCAACCTCTATGATATTGCATATGTGTATTTGCAATAATTTAGGCTCTGAAATAATTTGCGCGTGTCAAATTCTTGGTCATATTTTATTCTCGCATCATTCATTTATAGTCATTTATGTTTATGTAGATGTTTAACATTCTGATCACAGTAGTTGCATTAGCCTAGTAATTAATTCCGCCATGTGAATCTGCATCGCACACTCATAGGCTGTGTAATAAATTGTGTATAAATCACCTATATTCTATAGGTGTGAGGCGAAATTTGGAACAATAAAAAAAATAACAAACTATTTAATGCATAGTTTGAGAAATATTTTCATAATATTATAAACAAAAAGCATGTATATTCATAATTTTATACTCATAGTATTGTATTAACATTTTCAGTTTAGTAAAATGTGTTTTTCATAACTAATGTTTTGACAACAGCATGACATCAATGCATTCGCCGAAAGATCGTAGACAATCTTTAGTTAGTTACGTAGATGCTCAATAAATTCAATTATAGCAAATATTTTGATAATTGAATTTCATCATCTCAAAAGTTGGTCATTTTACTTTAGTTGTTAATATTGCTTGGTATAAAATCTTCATCTAATAAAGTAGGTATGATTTGTTAAAGCAGTATATATATTCCTTATAAAGTTGAATGCTTATAATTTAAATCATTTAAGAATTACCATACCAATACAGAAATATAACACATGAGGGCAATTAGATATATATTGATTTTGATTTGTATATTTGTTCCTTGAGTATTTTCATACTTCAGATAAAAAAGAAATTTAAATCTATAGACTGCCTTGGTGGAGTAGATTTACTAGGGTACAATCACTAGTTACGTCCAGATTTCAAATCTCAAGTCAGGAAAGTGTGATTTTTATATGGTGGATTTTTCTATAGTATGTACAGTCTACCTATATCATTTTTAACCGACTTCAAAAAAAGGAGGAGGTTCTCAATTCGACTGTACGTTGCTTTTTTTTTTTTATGTTTGTTACCTCGTTTCTCTGTACTGTGTGAACCGATTTCGATCATTCTTTCTTTGATTGAAAGCTGATGCTTGTCGTTTGGTCCCATAAAAATTTGGTGAAGATCTGATGAATATCTTCGGACCTGGAGAGTAGAACTCCTCAAAATTTAATAGGATTTCAACGGTTCTTTTTGCATTGAGTTGAGTATAAACGCTAGGCTACAGTAGTTGAGGGACAAATAATAAACATGTGAATATTCCAATATCTTTGGCAGCTTTTAGCCGATTTTAGCGATTTTATTGTCATCGGAAAGAACATATTCCTTGTGGAGACCGAATCTTTTTCATTTAAATGCATATCAACACTAAAAAGATAAAAATAACTAAAATTTTTAATAAAAAAAATAAAAACCGACTTCAAAACAAAAATCCACTAAAAACCAAAAATAAATAAAATAATAACTACCACTCCAAAGCAAAAAAATAATATTTATTTCATGGAGCTCGTGCATGTTGATTAATTTGCTTAATGACTTGACTAGCCAACAAATCAAAATATATGCGTAACATATTGAAGGCGGGTCGCCCAGTACCAAACATATAGATATTTAAATTAATATAAGGCATAGGTCCTATATGTTTGGTACTGGGCGGCCCGCCTTCAATATGTTACGCATATATTTTGATTTGTTGGCTAGTCAAGTCATTAAGCAAATTAATCAACATGCACGAGCTCCATGAAATAAATATTATTTTTTTGCTTTGGAGTGGTAGTTATTATTTTATTTATTTTTGGTTTTTAGTGGATTTTTGTTTTGAAGTCGGTTTTGTTTTATGAAGTCAACCTGCTTTGTCTTCAGAGTATACCTTGTTTATTATCATTATTATAATCAGGATATTTCCTTGCCTTATCTAATTAGAAAATCCTTCTCCTCCAATTGAGACTTCTTATGGATGAAGATGGTAATAATGTCAATACAATTGAAGCTACTAATACCATCTTGTGTCTTATTTTCTCCAAATTTAAGCGAGGTCACCACATACTGATTTTGATTCGTGCTTCGATTTCCCTATGACATCATATTTTTTAGTATGGTATAATTATTTAGTCAAAAAATGAAATTAATCAAAACTTCAAAGTGTACAGTAGTTGCAGGATCACATTGAAACTCAAGTACTGCATTATTTATTTATAAAAACAATTTGGACACAATCGAAACATTTATACTCATCTATTTACACGCAGAATTATAAACACTATTTATCACTACACTATTACACCGATCTTTTTGAAATCTATTTAATACAGTACGTATACATATTGAGTAGAATTATAATAATCCTTTTGGAGAATCGTGAAGTAATAAATACGTAGTCGACCAAATGTTACCGATTTCTTAGCGCACGTTCACTCTGCAAGTAGTACATTCGAGATTCCGCGATGAATGACCCTATTGAGATATACATAGTATATCGAGACCTCAACCGAAAATGAAGCACGGTGGTAGTTTTTGTTTGGCCAGTAAATAACACAAAGTTAAATAAATATATATATTTCCTAAAATAATAATTTACACTTATTTTTAAACATTCTACGGTACCTAAGGGTAGAAGTCATTATTATAGCAAAAACTATGGTATTACCGATGTAACGATGATATTTAATACATCATAATAATTTAGTTGCATTTTGTGTGTAGTCACTAAAAATACGACCTGATTCCTTTGTCGATCGCAGTCTAATCCAGTTATTTTACTTTTCATATTGGACATCTTCTAAAAAGTATTTAACTCGACACGTTCATATCATAAATCGCTTCGACTGCATTTGTAGAGTGAATATACACTTGAGGCCTTATTCATTAACAGATTTAAAACTATTTGGCTGTCGAATATTTTGTCCGTTTCAAACTACTTATGAATTAATTTTGAGCGAAATATACAAAACATCCGACAGCTAAAATAGGTTTTAAAACTGTACTAATAAGGTATACACACCAACATACCATCTTAACCAAATTCACATACTTATTTCTAAGAATTATTTATTTATTTTTTTCTATAGTGGTAACATATATCTGTCTATATTGCGGTAACACGCATTGGCAATACTACACAATCAATGATAAATTCATAAATCTGGGCTAATATCATGATATCACTGGAGAGGTGCTTGAAAGGGTTAATGAAAGGTTATGATAAAACCTCGTCTCGTGTGTGTGCCGAATATATTATCAATACAAATGTTGAAAAAGAGAAACGGTACATCTACACAACTGCAAACTACTGAATATATGAATTATTTAAATATAGCTATTATTTCGCTAAACGCGTTCCCACTGAGTATATCAATCAATTATTTATCTTTATAATTTAAAATTAATTTGCTACTGGAATATTAAAAATATGAAATTTGTAAGAAATTTAAATAGTCACAGAAATCTGATTCATAAATTTCACAACTATCGTAATATATAGGTTATATTTAATGTATACTGTACGAGTTAAATTAGTAGAGATGCATATCTCAAAACATTGTATATACGCACTAGATCTACTATTTTCATATCAAACATACATATGTATAACGTCATTATAAAAATCAATGACCTCTTGCCGAATATGCACTCAAAACATTTGTAAAATGTTTTCCATCTTAAAGCCACTTTCCATTGACACTAGTTTAATTTTCGCAAATGGTATTTAAATATTCAATGATACGTCAACGCTAATACGAGTAATTAATAAGTTAGAATGTCGTAGATTGTCATTGCCCCGAGCACCAGGATTCATAAGGACATACAAGAAGTAAGCATGGAATGGTAGAAATAAGGTATATTTTTTATATTTCTATACTATATCTCTGTATCAGCCCATATGCGTTCCACTGCAGGGCACGGGGCTCCTCTACAATCAAGAGTACGATTGTGAGGGGTTAGGCCATATAGTCCATCGCGCTGTCCTAGTGCGGGTTGGCGGACTTAACAATTCTATATAACGGTTCTATTAGATTCTTTCATAACTTCTTATAACTCCAATACCATGCTGTTACAAATACCAACATTAATTGATGCTCGAGACATGATCTATGAAAGTCTTCTATACCTACTATATTGTTTCATTTAGATTAAATATCTCAA
The DNA here is from genome assembly GCA_009982885.2 of Hyles vespertilio. Lineage (NCBI taxonomy): Eukaryota > Metazoa > Arthropoda > Insecta > Lepidoptera > Sphingidae > Hyles > Hyles vespertilio. The sequence goes on from CM042833.1 coordinate 15,051,939, forward strand.
AATAAATAATATGAGCTTTCAAATATCGATTTAGATTACTAAAGATGCTATTACATTAATTATAAATGCTAACTATTAAAGAGTCATATTAAACGGAAAAAATATATTATGTAACGCTATATTTCCTGTAGGAAATCAATATTGTATCTATATATTTTATCCATTCTCTTAAATTCGCTTCACCATTGGAGCACCAGTAATTTTACAATAAATTGTTCTTCCTAACTTTTAAGGGCTCGCCTTTTGTAAATCCCTCTCGTGGTATCAAAATTATTTGTTTGCCAATTCGTCAAAATTTTAGCCGAAAAATACAATCTCCATTTGGTTGATCCGATCATTTTCACTTTGATGTGTCGGTGCTGACGCGTTTTATTCGAAGCGATTTGCTTCGCGGTTCAGGAGGAATGTGAAGGAGCCCTGGTGTTCTCTCGACGCTGAGGGAATGGCCTCGCTCTCGAATAAGTACTGGGTGGCTGAGGAGTAGCATCGAGGTGTCGTGAGGGGAGCTCACTCCGGCGTCGCTGTAAGCCGAGACATCGCAAGCCCGCGCTACCTCGCTCCTCAACTCAGAAGCCTCAGTAGAAGTGATGTCATCAGAATCTGTCTCATCTTCGTCATCGTCGGTGTCGTCTAGGACTCTGAAATTTTATGGTCATAGTAAATATGAACAGTCGAACATAAAAATATAGATATTTAAATTAATATAAGGCATAGGTCCTATATGTTTGGTACTGGGCGGCCCGCCTTCAATATGTTACGCATATATTTTGATTTGTTGGCTAGTCAAGTCATTAAGCAAATTAATCAACATGCACGAGCTCCATGAAATAAATATTATTTTTTTGCTTTGGAGTGGTAGTTATTATTTTATTTATTTTTGGTTTTTAGTGGATTTTTGTTTTGAAGTCGGTTTTGTTTTATGAAGTCAACCTGCTTTGTCTTCAGAGTATACCTTGTTTATTATCATTATTATAATCAGGATATTTCCTTGCCTTATCTAATTAGAAAATCCTTCTCCTCCAATTGAGACTTCTTATGGATGAAGATGGTAATAATGTCAATACAATTGAAGCTACTAATACCATCTTGTGTCTTATTTTCTCCAAATTTAAGCGAGGTCACCACATACTGATTTTGATTCGTGCTTCGATTTCCCTATGACATCATATTTTTTAGTATGGTATAATTATTTAGTCAAAAAATGAAATTAATCAAAACTTCAAAGTGTACAGTAGTTGCAGGATCACATTGAAACTCAAGTACTGCATTATTTATTTATAAAAACAATTTGGACACAATCGAAACATTTATACTCATCTATTTACACGCAGAATTATAAACACTATTTATCACTACACTATTACACCGATCTTTTTGAAATCTATTTAATACAGTACGTATACATATTGAGTAGAATTATAATAATCCTTTTGGAGAATCGTGAAGTAATAAATACGTAGTCGACCAAATGTTACCGATTTCTTAGCGCACGTTCACTCTGCAAGTAGTACATTCGAGATTCCGCGATGAATGACCCTATTGAGATATACATAGTATATCGAGACCTCAACCGAAAATGAAGCACGGTGGTAGTTTTTGTTTGGCCAGTAAATAACACAAAGTTAAATAAATATATATATTTCCTAAAATAATAATTTACACTTATTTTTAAACATTCTACGGTACCTAAGGGTAGAAGTCATTATTATAGCAAAAACTATGGTATTACCGATGTAACGATGATATTTAATACATCATAATAATTTAGTTGCATTTTGTGTGTAGTCACTAAAAATACGACCTGATTCCTTTGTCGATCGCAGTCTAATCCAGTTATTTTACTTTTCATATTGGACATCTTCTAAAAAGTATTTAACTCGACACGTTCATATCATAAATCGCTTCGACTGCATTTGTAGAGTGAATATACACTTGAGGCCTTATTCATTAACAGATTTAAAACTATTTGGCTGTCGAATATTTTGTCCGTTTCAAACTACTTATGAATTAATTTTGAGCGAAATATACAAAACATCCGACAGCTAAAATAGGTTTTAAAACTGTACTAATAAGGTATACACACCAACATACCATCTTAACCAAATTCACATACTTATTTCTAAGAATTATTTATTTATTTTTTTCTATAGTGGTAACATATATCTGTCTATATTGCGGTAACACGCATTGGCAATACTACACAATCAATGATAAATTCATAAATCTGGGCTAATATCATGATATCACTGGAGAGGTGCTTGAAAGGGTTAATGAAAGGTTATGATAAAACCTCGTCTCGTGTGTGTGCCGAATATATTATCAATACAAATGTTGAAAAAGAGAAACGGTACATCTACACAACTGCAAACTACTGAATATATGAATTATTTAAATATAGCTATTATTTCGCTAAACGCGTTCCCACTGAGTATATCAATCAATTATTTATCTTTATAATTTAAAATTAATTTGCTACTGGAATATTAAAAATATGAAATTTGTAAGAAATTTAAATAGTCACAGAAATCTGATTCATAAATTTCACAACTATCGTAATATATAGGTTATATTTAATGTATACTGTACGAGTTAAATTAGTAGAGATGCATATCTCAAAACATTGTATATACGCACTAGATCTACTATTTTCATATCAAACATACATATGTATAACGTCATTATAAAAATCAATGACCTCTTGCCGAATATGCACTCAAAACATTTGTAAAATGTTTTCCATCTTAAAGCCACTTTCCATTGACACTAGTTTAATTTTCGCAAATGGTATTTAAATATTCAATGATACGTCAACGCTAATACGAGTAATTAATAAGTTAGAATGTCGTAGATTGTCATTGCCCCGAGCACCAGGATTCATAAGGACATACAAGAAGTAAGCATGGAATGGTAGAAATAAGGTATATTTTTTTATATTTCTATACTATATCTCTGTATCAGCCCATATGCGTTCCACTGCAGGGCACGGGGCTCCTCTACAATCAAGAGTACGATTGTGAGGGGTTAGGCCATATAGTCCATCGCGCTGTCCTAGTGCGGGTTGGCGGACTTAACAATTCTATATAACGGTTCTATTAGATTCTTTCATAACTTCTTATAACTCCAATACCATGCTGTTACAAATACCAACATTAATTGATGCTCGAGACATGATCTATGAAAGTCTTCTATACCTACTATATTGTTTCATTTAGATTAAATATCTCAAAATAAATAATATGAGCTTTCAAATATCGATTTAGATTACTAAAGATGCTATTACATTAATTATAAATGCTAACTATTAAAGAGTCATATTAAACGGAAAAAATATATTATGTAACGCTATATTTCCTGTAGGAAATCAATATTGTATCTATATATTTTATCCATTCTCTTAAATTCGCTTCACCATTGGAGCACCAGTAATTTTACAATAAATTGTTCTTCCTAACTTTTAAGGGCTCGCCTTTTGTAAATCCCTCTCGTGGTATCAAAATTATTTGTTTGCCAATTCGTCAAAATTTTAGCCGAAAAATACAATCTCCATTTGGTTGATCCGATCATTTTCACTTTGATGTGTCGGTGCTGACGCGTTTTATTCGAAGCGATTTGCTTCGCGGTTCAGGAGGAATGTGAAGGAGCCCTGGTGTTCTCTCGACGCTGAGGGAATGGCCTCGCTCTCGAATAAGTACTGGGTGGCTGAGGAGTAGCATCGAGGTGTCGTGAGGGGAGCTCACTCCGGCGTCGCTGTAAGCCGAGACATCGCAAGCCCGCGCTACCTCGCTCCTCAACTCAGAAGCCTCAGTAGAAGTGATGTCATCAGAATCTGTCTCATCTTCGTCATCGTCGGTGTCGTCTAGGACTCTGAAATTTTATGGTCATAGTAAATATGAACAGTCGAACATAAAAAAATAGTAATTCGCTTTGCATTATGTTTAATCATTCGCTATGCAGTCAAGATACCGAGATTATGAGCGGATTGTAATCTTAATACCTAAATATAGCACAGATCAATCGCCAATAAGTTTTGCCTGCGCACGTACCCCAAAATTATACTAACCTCACTTCGATTTTATTGATCCTTTGTTTCATTTTAGCCTGTTCCTCCCCAACGTCAGCTAGTAGTCCTTGCAAGCGGTTATTAAGCATATCGACAGTACTTTCCAACTTATGTACGGTATCTTCCAAACTTTGTTGAGTGGTTTGGGCGCTTTCAAATATTGATTCATCAAGCAGGCCATCCTAAAATAAATTGGTATAACATATGTACATAAAACGTCATGATATATTAAAAGACGAACGAAAGTATTTAATGAATAATATTATACCTTCCGTAATAGTTGACATCCGCGTTCTGTGAGCGATGCCCTAGCATCTGGATAGTCAGCGAGTGCTTCCCAAAGGTCTCGTTTAGCCAAGCAGAATAAGTCAGAATAGCCAAGAGCTCGCACGTTGGCAGTTCGGCGGTTACCTGTTCGATTGCCGGCAATTTCCAAAACACTGACTTCACCAAACACAGAGCCAGCACTCAGAGTTGCCAATACAGTTTTCCCATCATCGGCCACCACTTGCAATCGTCCACGCTTGACAATGTACATTTCCTTGCCCACGTCCCCTTTCCTGCAGATGTAATCTCCTGGACTGAATACTTGTAGCCGCAACTTAAGCACCAAAGCCTCTAACAATCCTGGCTCACAATCTTGAAAAATGCGCACCTTACGCAACGTATCCAAGTGAACCCGAATAGCAATTTCCGCTTTCAATTTATCCGGTAATGATGACAATACATTTTCTTCGTCCAGTGCGCCGCTCTGAGCCCAAGTGTACGCGAACCAGCGTATCACTCTCGCTTCCAGTTCACCGCTCACTTTCCTAAAAGCCATGTATTGTTTCACTCCATCCATTTTATTTTGGAATTCAACCCGAGCGACGTTCATATTAGAAATCATTGATCCAATGTTTCCCACGATAGTGGCAAAGATAAGGACACCAGCCAAAAAATCAGCTACGACGAACAGATACTCAGCGTCAATTTCTGGTTGTGGGGTTTCTCCGATCGTGGTGAGGGTTAATGTGGACCAATAGAAACTGTAGATGTACTGGTGGGCGAGAGATTCATTGCGCGAGCCGGTTAAATTATATACCCAATTATCCGTACCGAAACCGATGGCATAGCTTATGGCGAAATATAAACAGGCGTTCCAGTGGATAAGCACAAGTATCGCCATGACGACCTGAAAAATTATGATGAATAAGCATATTACAAAAATAGAATAGAATAGAATACTGATGATAATTCGACCTTGCATATCCTGAAAGCGTTCGGATAGCTCGTAGCGGTTTCCGTGCGATCGAACCACTCCCACATGCGAGGCAAGCGAAACAGTCGATTCAGTCGTACAATAACAGGGCACGGCAAACGTTTCTGGAACACGACCAATATTGACACTAGAGTAATAACAACGTTAAAGAATGTCTGGGCGGTGTGTATCTTGTTTTGTTCATTACGAATTAATGTACACAAGAATACTAACATAGTCGCACGAGCCGGGTCTCCACCAATAGTAGGCAATGTCAGTGGGCAATAAAGATATCATGTCGTAACGCCACGAGTTCGACTTGAGATAGTGGCGTCTCAGCATTTTTGCGTCCTTCACCATGAGGCCCTGTTCAAGATAACCTGCGAAAACCACAACTCTATAAAATATCGCTTATGTTAATAATTATATTATTAGTCTTTAATTACAAAGAAATACATTCGCTAACAGAGTGCTCAGTAAAGTCGACACGTTTAAAACAACTCGCAGCAAACAATCAACCTAAATCGAATTTAATTTGCACGTTACAAAATATACAGAACACGAGTGACCAATCAATCACAAGTCAGGAGGGTCGTGTCACATCGGCCGCAGTGCAATATTTGTGCGGAAAAAGCAACTAGGCAGGGTCGAATGTTTGTCTACGCGTTAGCTAAATTTGATGACGCGAGACGAAGCGCTACGTGTGGGTGTCGCTGATGATTTGCGACATTTGAAAATACATCCTTGTGCGATACAATGTGGCGAGCAGTATCGATTTTGGTGCAGCGTTCGCTCGTAAATTGTTTACGGGGTTGATACTCCTAACCTACTCTTGGAAGAAGGCCATTGTCAAACATAAACACGTGCAAAAGTTGTTTCTTTCAATTAGTTGATACATCATTGCTATATCACCACGTAACATTGATTAATTCGCAACATACTAATTATTGAGCTCATGATAAAATGGATTTTATGAAGTGTATTTGACTGTCAAGGTTTATTAATTGAAACAAACGAGTTCTGCTCAATCATATTGATAATGACGTAATGGATGCATTTAGATTTATATCGCGTCATTTGAATCTCAAAAAATAAGTATCAATTATTTGTAATTTTAAAAGAAATTAAAATTAATATCTGTAGTTATCTATTATATCAAGCGATACAAAAATGTGGCCGTGAAATGACGTGGGTTTTGTGGTTTTATATGAATACGCTGGAAATGAACAAGTACACCTTTTTAAGCGAAATAAATTTCGTCTTCGGAATTTTAATAGCATTATTATAAAACTAGTAACAGTCTTTTAGGCAATTGTTTACCGGAACCGACCCAAATACCGACTTTGATTGATGTTGTATGGTCCATATCAAATTCGCTTAGCAAACACCATTACATTACACAAATTATTTGAGAAGGATTATCCATTTTCTAATTCCTACTAAAGCTATAATAAGATACAAAGGAATTTTCTTTATTCTTTCGAGCCGTTCTTTGTCAAGTCTTGGCGCCTAATATGAAAAGTCATACAACACCGCCCTTGGGGCGTATGTAAATTAAACAAGCAAAAACAGCTGTTTCTTTAATGGATTCACATGTTTGCTGGAACAGTAGCATGCGTCGCGTCGTATAGATAATAATTTCATCCTTAATTTTCATATTGAATTTCTTCATATTAATTATTGGTGCTGAAATAGTAATTGTTTTGAAGACACCTCATTATCATATTCTTTTATTGCAAATATTATAACAATGACATTGTTATGTTTTGATGAAATTAATATAAACTGTCTTCAAGACAGAATACCGAGCTAGCCTAAAGCACGAACGGTACTCCAAAAATGTGCTATTTAGTGGCTTGGAATCTTCGATGATTCAGTTGAGTCCCATATTTGCAATGCCAATGGAAAGGAGAATGCCAATTCATAGTATCGGTAAAAAATATCGTTGATCCCGATACCCATACTGCTTAAAATTCATTATAACATTTTCTATGGTTTGTCCTTAAACGTTTTCCTGTTTTATTCTGGGCGACAGATTTTTATTTTTTAATTATCATCACATTTTACATTTTGTTCACAAAGCTGAAGACATATAAATATTTTTTATTGGATTTCATGTTCATTTATCCAAGAATTCCGGGCCTGGGTCGCAATTATATTTATATTTATTGAAAATATACATACATATGTACCTATATACATATTTCCCTACACAAAAAAGCAGATTCATCGAGGCACAAAAAACTTTGCACCGATATTAAGTTTCATAGTAAAATAGGCATTGGGACTAGATGATAATTATATAAAAATTATATAAATATCAATCTGTGTTAAGTCAGGAGTGGTTCTTATCAGCGTGTAAGGTGATCGTTAGATTTCTACAAACTTGACTCTCAAATACGTAAATGTTATAAGTTACATGAGGAAATAAGCATTGGTGCAAAATTTATTGATTATTCATAAATTGTAAGGCGGTTTCTCATCGTTGGTCCCGAACAACAAGAAAAAGAACAGTTGTTTTGGGTCTTGATCTTTGCCATCGGAGTTCGATACCTTTTTTACAAGTACTCTCTAGTAAACATTTGAAGATAATAATATTACTTCGAGTCAAAGTGAATTGTGTAAGTATAAAGAACAAATTGAATGGTTGGTCGGACACTGAGACACTCGGAGTGCAATACATCAAGTGGCCGATAAAATCAAACGTGTCGCTCGCATTGAAAGGTAACTGGCGCAATCCCATAGGACTGGCGAAGGTATACGCTTTTATTCCATTTGCACGTCACTTTACGCCATCTAACATATAGACTGCAAATGTACTGACTGTACATGAAATTAGTATCTGATGTTTAACAGGATGAAGGTTGTTCATTCAGCCTAGTTTTGAATTTACAGCTACATTTCTCGACCAATAATCTCTTTTGCGATTTACTTTTGCGTTGCCCTATACATTAACGTTTCCACCGAGTTCGATATTTTGACGCATGTTATCAATAAAGAGTGTTGTGTGGAGTCACTACTCATTCAACCGCCATAAGTCAACGAGACAGGCTATGACGCACGGAACCGTATCGTGTGAGTACAAAAACATTTGTGAATGAAATTCGAGCACCCGTATGGAGCCTTCCACGAACGCTCTGCGATTTGAAAAAAAGAACGAAAAACACAATAACCAGTACTGTCATACGAATTGTTCTCATTTTAAAAAAAATACTTTGCAAATGTCAACGTAGCGGATTGCATTGTGGTTCCATTGGTTAATTTACAAAGGCGTCATCCAAAAATGCAGGTCGGAATTCAATTAATTTATCACGAGGGACAGTCTATCGTTTGACAACAATTAGGAAGATGGTACAATTTGACCCAATTTACACAAAATATCACACTAATGCGGTGTTGACTTAGAAGTAATGAGGCAATGCGTGACTCCGAACATTATTCCGAACAAGATTTTTAGGATATATTTTGTCGTCACTGGGTAAAGCCAGTAAATTGCTAAAGTATAGCTCAGTGGTTTACTCATTATAACATGGGCTATGGAACGACTGTTGCAAGACTGAGCTAGTTCAAGTGGCAACTATAGATTGAAGTAATCAACTGCATTGCATCGGTCTCACCTCCTTTGAATGTAATGTTCCATTGAATGTTATATAATTTAGCTCTAGCCTCAACAGGGAGAAAATTGTTTTACCGCTTCGCTTCACTTTATTTTTTCACAAAAATACAAAATAACTACAACTACAATTCATAAGTCCTCATAGAGCATTCACGGACGGGAAATGGATGATTGACAGCCTCCGTGGCGCAGCTTGTTAGACGCTGGCTGTGAAACGAGAGGCCATGGGTTCCACAGGTTTGTGAACCACAGATATTTGTCTCGGGTCTGAGTGTTTGTGAGACCGAAAAGTCTCTCGTTGTTTCTGATACTCACGATACAAGACTCGATCTTAGTGTGGAGTATGTATGTGACTATTGGGTGTATTTATTTACGATGGGTAACTCTTGTCGGTCTGATTGTATCTGGATATATCCGAAACCCCAAAAATTTATGACGATGACGGGTTATTATTAGCTGAGTATAATGGTCGCTGCAAGATGGATTCAAATCATGATCAGCCCGTTGCAGTCCACTGCTGGACACAGGCCTCTCATAACACTGACGCTGTGACCGCTACCGTGGCCAAACTTGTTGAAGCGGCCAGGAACTTGGAGCCTTATTTTGTACGTCTAGCATTTGAGGTAATGCCCTAATCGAAGTACATGAAACATACCAGAAAATTCTGCTGCCCATTCTCTGGCCTTCGGCAGCTTTAGATGTTTTACCACAGACATGAGTCGCCTTGTACAACACCCGTAAGCGTAATGGGTTGGTGCTATTCTACTTGCTGAACATCACACAGATTCAAATATTAGTATATAAGAGGAAAGACAAGAGCTCCAGTCACTGTCATTTCATTATCTTTTTCTTTTTCGACCTGGCGTTATCACGGCAGCTTATTCTCTTTTCCTTCGCTCTCACTTCATTATATTCTACATTTTAGGTCGCTCCAAGACACTCCGTACCACATACTTGAGCCGCTTCTATACAACATCTTTAACGGCATCAAAATCTTAATATGCCGCTGCGGTCAACCGCCACTATAATTATTTTGTCGCGCCACAGATAATGTTTGGTAACATCTCCTAACTTTCCTTTTAAATTTACTATGTAACGGTCGATGCCAATAATCAATCGACAAAATTAGATTGAAGTCAATCTGGATTGTTTTCTACTTTTCGATTGGTCTCTTGTCATGTTGCCATAGTTTTTTCACTACTGAAATTGATTATTGGCAATATAGTATCAGAAAAAAGATTGAGTTGTCAATCAAAAACGGCAAATTTTGGATTGGGATTGTTTATTGGCAGCGGCTGTTAGTCGACATTACTATGATAAATATTAATGAAAAAATGTTTAGTCCTTAAATTATGTTATTTTTGAAATAATAACGTACCTTTCCCGTAATGAAAAAATAAAATATATGAAGTGATTAACCGTCACAAACGAAAACATACAGAAGTATTTGGTTAGCTCTCTTTGGTAAAGTATTGATTAAAATGTACTCCCAAATGGGTTCGAAATCTAATTCACGTTATACAATTATAAGCCCCATTTACATGGGGAGAGTTTCTCACCTCGAAGATACAGACAAAGTTGCATTAACCATACATTTGTCAGAACACGATAATCTATGGCAAGTATGTCATGTGATAATAGAATAAAACTCTCCATGTAAACTGGTCTTTAAAATATATATTTCTTGAATGCCTTGAAGCCTGTTCATCAAAAGTCATACACAGACGGTATGTGGAGCACAAATTTTAGCCCGGCTCCGCATTCATTTGCCGAATAGCCAAACTTAACAAAGCAAAACAAAGGTATGTATAAGTATTATAGATGTAAGCGCTTGCCAAAAAACAATAGTTCCTCGCAGACTTGAGCAAAAAGTATAATCCACACTGCGCCACAGTTGTCTTGACTAACTACACATATTCAGCTCCATTCGCGTTTGCTGGACAATTCTGATTACACTAATACTACATACAGCATAGAATACTGCGGGCTGGTAAGAATAGGGTATTTGACTATTATCGATTTTTGGTATTATTTCGCTTCCAAACACAAATATATTAAAAATAAAGCCTTGCTGTCAAAAAAATATTAAAGTAGCTTGTAACATAAAGCAAATATTAATATTTAAAATTAAATATTAGGAGTGTAGTGGGGACATTATGCTGTTCATTCATATTCACACTCGCACACTGTAATGTATAATAATCCTGGTGACGTCACTATCTTGGTTTTGCATTTCTTTCCTGTTACTCGGACTACAAGATTTAAAAAGTTTCTAACTTGTTTCATTCTGAATGGATTTATAAAATTCTTTGTTTGTTAGACCATAATTATGGATACGTTTTGATAAATACAATAAAAAATTTGGAGTTAAATACCCTATTCAGATAACACACTCTCGACATATACCTATTCATCATTCTCTATCTATAGGTATATGCAAAAACTGAACAGATACAATTCCACATTCAAAACTGATGGTTCAAAAGTCGAATCAAGCTGGATAAGTGTGGTTAGTCCCATAATCATAAAGCTTTTATGACGTACCTTCATGAATATGGATGACGGTGTCCACGACGTAGATGGCATCGCACAGATAATCCAGGAAGTACCACATAGAGGTGAGATTGTCGAGGTCCCAGAAAACAGCGCGACCGATGACAAACACCACGTTGTAAAGTATAGCCAGGGATACGACAGCTAGCCACTGGATAGAAAAAAATTTTGTAATTAATCAATTAATTGTATTTTATTTCGTAACAATTAAATCTTTTGAACTGGGTGAAAGAGTGTAAGAAGAAGAAAAATAAAGAATGAGCCTGAACTGATAGCCAAACATTCCGGTTCTTAAATTGTAAGTAATGGATAATAATCGGCGGAGAATGCCATTTCTATATTAGTTCTACCAGATTTTTCTTTTACTCGACTAACAGCCGCTGCCAATAAACAATCCCAATCCAAAATTTGCCGTTTTTTATTGACAGCTCAATCTTTTTTCTGATACTATATTGCCAATAATCAATCTCAGTAGTGAAAAAACTATGGCAACATGACAAGAGACCAATCGAAAAGTAGAAAACAATCCAGATTAACTTCAATCTAATTTTTTCGATTGATTATTGGCATCGACCGTAAATCATGATAACACAAAATCTTAATGTTGAAGTTACAAGTTAAATAAAAAACAAATGAATTAGAGATTGCTTTTATCATATTATGTCATTAACATTTTGAATAATTTTAATGATTTGAATTCAAATGTGGTTGCATAATAGAAACACGTGTACGTAAAAGGACCGTGTTGGCGTCGATGCATTTACCCATTGATTTTAATTTGGTGTTTAAGTGACATATTTCGCAAGAGTGTGGTGACGCTTTTACGCTGTCAATAAGTGTATGGACCGTGATAGATGCGCAAATGGATATTTCGTTTGTGAACGACCGATGCATTATCGAATATTCATTATTTGTGCGAATATTCTAGAATATTTTGATATTTATTTCCACACTTTATTGTTTATTTTTCTATCAAGTTTTAAATCTTTTTTATTGTGGTTTCAAACGACTTCATAAAATAAGATAATGATATAAATAACAAGTCACTTAATGCTGCAATCAGAGACGTTACAGTTGTCATTTAACTGACTGAATGTCTGGCTACGGCATAGAATCGGAAAGTACATACGTGATAATGGGTGGGCAACGTCGGATCGAAGGCGAGCTTCAAGCCGCACAGCAGCTTGGACCTCTGTGCCTGGTACAAGGGTTCCTCGGGATCAGTGAAGGTCTGAGCTGCAAATTTATCCAGGAACCAATCAGTTGGCTTCGTCCGGCCCTCTCCACTGATACGGTAGCGAAGGTTCCGAGCCAGCCGAGACATGTGACGTCGAACCCATCCTGTGTGCGTGTTCACATCGCTGACCGCCTGAAAAAAATACCAAATCAATCCAAACGGATTATTTTTAATGGAAGGTGGAAGGTGAAAGGAACTGGCCAGGAAATTGTTGGAATAAATGTAAAATGCTAATTGGAGGGGTGAATAGAAAGTATTGCTGAGCCAAATTTAGAATGGATAAGGAGTAACAAGTAGAACGTTTTGTGACAAAAAATTGCAACATTAAAATGTTTTGTGTGAATTTTACTTTGAAGGTTATTAGTATTTTATAAATGTTAAATTTTTTATTAACGTACAATGTATATTCTTTTGTAAATTTATGTCAAAACAAAGCTTAATAAAATTAATAAATTATTAAGTAATTTGAGGCTCTTTCAGTTCACAAAATACGTAACAAAATATCATCTTATTTCACAACGGCTGGATGTAAGTGTGAGGCAACATCTTTTGTTTTGCTAAATAATTATTTTAAATAAACTATTAGATTTTTACTAAAATAAATATTAACCCACAGCATACATCCAAGTAATTTTACCACAAAAATAAGATTTTAATCTCAATGTGTTACATTTCTAAGTATTACATTTCTAAGTACTGCAGAAAGTATAGCTGCAGTCTACGCTTCATTGCGAATGTATATTAATGGAAGTTTGACAGCGGACCGACACATTTAATAATTGCCTGACGTAACATTTCCTTCAGGAATCTTTAATGACATGATTAAAACTACACGTTTACAAGGCGACGATTAAACTTCCGGCCGAGAGCTATACTTTGCTACAAGTTCGCAACTCAGAGCTACGCGGGTGCTACGCCGTAACTTTCGCTACACAAGACTCTGCTAAGAAGTATTTTGTTTGCTATTCTAGTAAAAATTCATTAACACTAAATGAAGAGCCAAAATTATTGTTTTACCAGCAGTGTGACTTGGGCACAATTAAAGTATCTTTATTTATCATATTATATGCAACTAAACAGCATCTATGACATGTTAATACAATAGTAAAATATGATCAACCATAAACATAAAACATACCAATCGAATTAATAACAAAATCAAGAGTTATTATTGAGCCCAGGGTTCCTCTATATGATTAATCCACAGAGTTCGCGGTAGTAATTGAATGTATCAACCAGAATGTACATGATTATTTAGTTTTCCCGTGGATGTGTATGCAAAATAGCACATATTGAATTTCCTTTCATACGAGAGCTGAAATAATGCATACATTCTCATTCCGTATTCCATTACTGCAGGAAGCACATGCTTCCCTTGCGGTTGACATTTATTTTATTACATGTTTTAACCCGCAACTTGGCTTTGCGATTGGTTGTGAATTTAAGAAAAAAACGCATTGTTTATTCTTCTCGTTCTATATTTATGAATGCATACGCTTTAGGCAATTAGTTGTAAGGTCAAACGTTGCCATATCAATCTTTATTAATTCAAAAGGCGTCATATGAAGTCGAGATATTTTGGGGGACATTATCAGTTCAGATGCAACTTTATTTTCAATTAAACATTTGTTAAGACGATTGTGCTAAGATCTTCAATCAAATCTCAGATCTTCGATCAAAAAAGATCCAAGGTATATACCTTGGATATAATAGTATATCGCCGGGGCTCCACGGAATAGTCATATCTTCAAAAACTAAATTCCTTGAAATTATATATTTGGTTTTCATTTGGAATAAACAGCTGGCTGTCACTTAGTAAAGAATGTTTAACAGAACAAGTCATATTTTGACGAATACGAACGATGAGAGATGCGATTCATGTTTCCCACTTAATTCATAATGACAGACATGGTTACTTATTATTACTAACTACACATCTGGGTAAGGAAGTAAATTTCAGGATATCTATACTAATATATACAGCCGAAGAATTTGTTTGTTTGTTACCTGTAAACTCAAGAATTACCCGTTCAAATTGAAAAACTATTTTTGTGTTGTTTAGGTCATTTATCGAGGAATGCTATAGGCTATGTATCATCATGCTATAACTTATAGAATGGAAGCAGGCGTTAAAAATCTAGTAAATCCGAGCATTTTTATTATTTCTTCGTGATCCGATTGGTCTCAAAATCGTGATCTGAGGAATTTTTTGCTCCTATATTCTATTTTTTCTGTTGCAGTGATTGGCGATATTGCGGTGGTACCCACCCAGGCAGCCTCTCACATATGAGATAATAGTATAGTAATAGTAAGTAATAGTCGAAATTGAAAATTTTGGCCGCAATTTTGATCAGTAATAATATGCAGGGTATATCAAGACTGTTACCGAAAACGAAGCTGGGTGGTAGTTTTAGTGACTTCAGACAGAATGCTACTACATTTTGTGCAAAAAAATTGTGACGTTTTTTTTTAAATTTTTCTATTGTCTTATTAGGGTGATAAATACATAGTTTTTTCTTAAATAATAGTGTACACCCTTTGATTTTTAAATACGCTATGGTGTGCAAGACTTTAAATTATTATTTTAGCAAAAACTATCGATTTACCACCTAAACTCGACGATATTTAAAAAAAAAAAAAAATTCAGCACTCACTCTCTCTCACTCACTCACAGCAGCACTCTTGATATACCCGGTATAGCAGTATCCGGTAGCGCAGTTCTGCTACAGCATGACTACAAAGCTGTGGTCTCGGGTTCGAATCCCGGTTAAAAAGTGATATTGGATTATTCAATTCAGCCTGGTGTCAGGAATTTGTGTTGCGATACGCTCGCCTCCTATCACATTGGGGGACGGAAAATACAAGGCGAAACACGGTTGATCTGATTGCACCTCTGCCTACCCATTCTGGGAAACTGGCTTGAGTTTGTATGTGTATGCCTATCTAGAAAATAAAAGTGCGAATCATATTCCAGTTCACACTTAGTTACAATTTAATAATAATACAGTAATTTACAAAAATAAATCTGAACTTTCCATCAAATATTCTCTCGAGATATTTTGTAAAATGTATTACAGAGTATATTCAATCACGAGACCCACATATATCTGTGTCGCCGTTGAACTTGAACTGGCGGAGGCTTGAACGAGCCACGTAATTACGTACGTAAGCTATTTGGTTGTACGCGATTCCGATTTACCCACCATTACCTTGACCGTGAGATCGTGATGGATATACATCGAGGACCCAGTGTCTTGATTGTGTCACGTGACTACGGTACTAGTATGTAATTTATAATTTTCTTATTAAAATGTAAAAGATTTAATTCATGATTGAAATGATGTAACTATAATTATTTTCAGCGTCAAAAAGACCACTGCTGTACAAAGACAGCTCACAAATATTCCCACCTGGCCAAGCATACCATATATTTATTTTTTGGTTTTGTATATGCCAATTCACAAAGTGGTTATTAAAAAAGGAATTTGTAGTTGTCATTTGTAATTGCTATTGGCCGTAATTTGCTTGAATTTAATAATCTAACATATCGATCATAAGTATTTCTATAAAGCAGACGTGCATTTTTTGTTAAAGTTACGTTCATCGCTTAATATAGCAACAAAACCGCTATATTGAAAAATGCCTGAGAATTGTGCAGAATACTATAGATATTGGATAGTGTATACGTATACACGTTGATAATAAAATTATTTTTGGCAATACATTGCCTGGGCCGCCCTGTCGAATGTGAGCAAATGTGACGAACTTCATATTCTTGTAGAAATATTTGTATTTCTGGCAAAATGTAAATAATATTGCAACAAATATCGCATACGAAATTACTTATACTAAAAATAAGTGACATTACATGGGTTTTCGATAGTATGTTGACCAACCTTGAACCCTCGCGCAATTATTCCCGATTCAGTATCTACTAAAGAATTAAAGGTAGTATCCACTGATTAAAATCTTTTGCCTAGGCTTTAATACCAGAAAGGCTAGGTATTTGGAGTTTATCTCGAGCTATTTTAAAAATTAATAAAATACCGTGAATTCACGTCGGATTTACATTTAATTAAATATATTATTTTGATTTCTTACATTTTTATGGGGCTTCGTGTTTGCTATTTCATAAACAAAAACTAGGAAACAAACAATACATTTTTTTTATTTACATAATGTTAATTATAAGAAATTACAAAATACATAAATACATAACATAAAAAAAAATATATAAATACATTTGTAATACTTTCTCATTTTATCTCAAGGACGATGAACAAAACATGTATAAATTATAATATCTACCCTTAAAATAATTGGTGGAGTACTAAATATCATTATTTTCATTGGTATATTTCAGAGATGATTATTAAAAGACGATAGTTATTCAAATTGTGTAATTTGAAGTTATACAAGTGTTCGGAGTTCGGATAATTGTCGAGTTGTTGGTTGACAAACGCAGTCATAACACGTTTTTCGTGGGTAAATGTGTATACAACGCAAACCGCGGACATCCAAACGATAGAGCGCAGTTTTCTGCCTGATATGTCCCTAAAAGTGGATACTGACCGGTGTCATGTGATATAATGTACAATTTGCAGCGAAAATGTTATGTAGCGCTGTGTGCTAAAACCGTTGGTAACAATTCCAGGTTCTGACTGCATGAATACTCGTTTTGTAGCATGTAACATTACGCACCGTGGAATGCCAAGCATTGCTTTGTAGTTCGGGGTGTTGTTGGGTTTTGCTACCTGTCATGAACGGTCGTATCGATTACCATCAGTCCAACGGCATGCTCGTCTCGGCATACATTGCAATAAAAATAAAATAAATACATATTTATTTACCAGCTGTTTTATATTCTCGTGATGTCGGTTTGCATCAATACTGTCATAACAATTTATCTCTAATTTATAATATTGATTTGATCAACCTGCAACAACAACCTAGCGCCCCTAAATTTCAATATTTCTGATATGTACTAAAACTTGAGGTATCCTGGTATTGACAACAACTAGATTCAAACTTATTACTCCACAGTTTCGGAATCATCGCTTGGAAATATTTAGTTCATAATAGTCTAACAGTAAAATATTTTATGGTCGTATGAATACTGAAATACGGGTATGGAGGGAATTCTTTTCGTGGGACATTAGGTTTTATTGTTACGCCACGGGGAGATGCTAGTGTTTGTACCGGATTTATAATATCGTACTATGTCTCTTGAATCTTTATCTGTGATCTGCTATATTGATTATTTGAACTCATATGATCATCTTATATGACTCATCAGATTCCACAATCATATACTCAAATAAGTTTTACCGTACATCATGATCATCGGCAACATTGTGAAAAGACATTCTTAGGCCGTTTGTCCATCGCCACCGTCACCGGACCGTCACCGAGAACGAGATTATTTCGGGCCGTATTTAAGATGACGTGACGGCGATCGTGTGTCCTCCGCGCCGATATATATAAATATCGTTTTATTTATTTTTTATACAAATTTTATGATAAACAAAAAAAAAATGCCGGCCCGTCATTAAACCGTGCCGAGTTCTAAAATCCGGCCGCTCAGAGAATGCGTTCCTGACACATGTCAGTTGATCATGAGTAGTGATGGGAAATAATTATCATTTTGCTAAACTTTTGAATTATTCCCAGTAAAAGTAGCAAGTTAGAATAATTGGATGACTATTTTCTATAAAGTGTTTTAAAATCTAGGTATAATCATTCTTTAAATCTTCCAACCGTTAATATATTTTTAAAGAGATCTTTATAACGAATAAACATGTTTTTCTTTATTACTAAAAATATTGTCACCAAAACGGTTGGTCACGTGACTTTTTAAAATTTACGTCACACTTTACAATTGGTGAATGATCTTAGTGGCAGAAATTAATAAAATTATACATTGTGACGTCACACGCTGCACAAGGACAGCCGATCCTGTTTTGTTAGATTTAATCAATAAATAAAAACTCACAAACTTCTTTCAGATCCAGATACTGGTGGTAGATCTCTCATATGTGAGAGGCTGCCTGGGTGGGTACCACCGCAGTGTCTATTTCTCCCGTCAAACAGCAGTTTAAATGCACTGTTGTGTTTCGGATTGAAGGACATTGTAGCCAGAGTAACTACTGGACATATTGAGACTTAACATATTATGTCTCAGGATGGCGAGCGCAGTGGAATGCCAAGCATTGCTTTGTAATTCAAGGTGTTGTTTGGTTTTGCTACTATTCATGAGCGGTCGTATCGCTTACCATCAGGCGAACGAACTGCTCGTATCGTCATTCAAAGCAATAAAAAAAAGATCATTATAATAGTTACAATATATATAAATGTAAATAAAAATACCAAATATTATTGTCTTTTACTAACTTATCTTAATAATGCAACACATTTTATATTTTACTAGCGGCCCGGCCCGGCTTCGCCTGGGTGCAAATACAGATTCCAGCCCGTATTTTATTTAAAATCAATATGACAGCCGTTGTCGAAACTACTCGTTCAATTCCAATCACATCTGTACCTATTCTTCTGTCCCATTTTATCCACCTTATATTCTATTATATCCCATCTCTCCAGATTCAAATCATTATTTTGCTACCTAGATATTATAACACTGTTACTACTCCGACGACGTTCATTGAAAACAATTAAAAGATACCATAGCTGACCCGACCACGCTTCGCTATGGCTTAGTTATTATATGATTAATTTTATATTCAATTATTTAGCATAGCAATAATCCCGACCTACCTTTGCCTGGACTGCATCCAATATTTTTTATTTTACTCCACACAAAATACATGTTATTTTTCGTATAAGCTAAACATGAATTAGCTATCCTACTATCCTGCTCAATCCCGTCCCATCCCGTCTGTTCAATCCCTTCCCGATATGTCCCGTCCTTTCTCTTCATTAACCATCCCGTCTTATACCGTGCATTTACATTTCATCCTATCAAATCTGTCAGCTATCCCAGTCTTCTCCCCTACCTCCCACTCTATTATATTCCGTTTCTCCATATACAAATAGTGTGCCTTATGCATTTTTGACATTAAACACTTTAGCGATTTTGATTATCCATGCAATATTCCATTCCTTATTTCACCCCCACTATGCTGTTTTTCCAACAATATTACGCCATTACTTTTTGTTAATAATAAAGAGATGAAATATAAATTTTCACAGAAATATACTTACACTCACACACACAATTAACATAGAAACAATTATATTTAAGGTTTCTCAAGACACAGGCAACGCCTAATTTGAGAACCCCTGCAATATTCTCCATAATTATATAAAATTGTTATTTTATTCAGTTCAGTTCAGTTTTTATTTTTATGTGTTATTTTATTAAATATTTTTCATTTTCAAGTGACATTCTACCTTGAAAAGAAGTAAAATTTCTTACTTGTGAATATAATTTATTTAATTGTCCTATATTTAAGTAGCGTCATAATATACTCTTTAGTTAACAAAAAATAAATTTCTGAACGTATGCATAATTATTTGACAACCAATTTAAATGTCTACCACTTTTCATTACTGTCATTAATTTACATCTTTAAAATCTAAAATACGCCATTAATCGAATATTGGGGATATATGTTGTCGATTCGAAACCTTTATTTAAATACGTTATTTAATTTGAGGGAAGAGTTTACCGTATTGACGGTATGAAATTTAAATGATTGACAGTTACAAACCCATGAACATTTTGTATGGCGAAATGTGTAACATTGATATCGATGGCGAAATGTTTTTTCTTTATTTTATACTTTCGTCAATTTAATCGAGATAAAAACTATCTCACCCTTTAAGTTTGAACAAATAACGCATATCTACAAAGTTTCATTATAATCAGTTGAGTGGTTTAGGAGCCCATCGCGTACAAACAACGTGACACGTGAATTATATATATTAAGATTGCCACAACCGTCAAATATCTAATTGTCTGCATTCTACATTTTCATGTCGTTAAAATAATAAACAAAACAACAAGGTGATAATTATATTTATTATAAAATATGGCAACATAATATTTACAAACAATTAATTTTCTATCCCATTAATCAGATTCCGATTCGCTTGAGGAGGTGCTGTCTTCGTCATTATGTCCTAGGTTTATAATAAATGTTTCGTCAATTAAATTATCGACCCGTATGTCTCGGTCAAAGTCTTCGAAAATTAGTTTTTTCGTTTTGTCCACTACCTTGGCCCAATCTTCTCTTGTGACTTTTGCGCAAGCTTCTTTTAATAAATTCATAATTTTTTTTGTGCTAAATGGCGGCGAAGTATTGTAGCGGGCTGAATAACCTTTTATTTGAGCCCAAATTAGTTCGATTGCATTGTATTGGCAATGATAAGGCGGGATTCTAAGCACCCTATGACCATACTCTAGTGCCAATTCGTCGATTTCATATCGCACTTTCGTAGATTTATTGTCAGCCACTAATTTCAATAGCTCTGCTTTTAACATCCCCATATTTGATTCAATTCCGTTCGTTTGTAGCCAATTTATTATTTCTTCTTTTCTGTTAGCTTGATTAGGAGCTTTATTTATTTGCACCGAATGATACGAGGCATTATCCATTAAAATGACTGAAGGTTCTGGCAACCCAGGTAACAGTATGTTTTTAAACCACTGTTTAAAAGTATCAGCATTCATTTCTTCGTGATATTCTGTGGTGGTTTTTGACTCAAACGCCAGTAAGCCGTTCTCGACAAAACCGTATTTTGCCGAACCGGCATGGCATATTATTAGCCGTGACCCTTTACCCATAGGTACTTTAGATGTGGATGCTTGTGTGTCATCAGTCCATGCCCGAGAAATAGTGTGATTGGCGTTCAACCATGTCTCATCAACGAATACGACGTTATTCCAGTCTTCAATTTTTTTAGCTTCCCTTAAAAATGATATTCTTTTCAAAATAATATCATATCGTTCCAGGAGAATTTTCCTTTTATCAGTTTTTTTATACCGAAACCCGATATTATTTAAGATTCTCGATAGAGAAGTTTTACCTCCCTTAAATAAATCCGCGTTTTGTAGAGATGTCAAAAGTCTATTTCTATTAACGTACTCATTTCTCGAATAGTATCCGTATATATGATTTCTTATTGCATCGGCGTCGAAGCTATCAATGTTTGTGACAGGTTTTACTCTGCGTTTCTTCTTCGGTGTTCGTAACTTATTGTCTTCAGTGCCAGTTGGGCCGAACTTCTCTTTATTAATATTTGTAATAGTTCTCTTGCTAATGCCAAGTGCCTGAGAAATACGGTCTTGAACACGTTCGACAGGAATCAAGGGTCCACCATTTTGCCTTTCACGCTCAAAGTAATCTTGTAGCTTGACTATAAGTTCGCGTATTTCACTTTTTATTGTTTGTCCACGTTTCGGCATTGTTGCACTAAACGTAAGTCCAGCAAACAAGATCGAAGTCCAAATTAGCGCCAAAGTCGGTATAGAAAGCAGGAACAGTCAATTAAACGAAAGCCGGGTCACAAAAAAAACACAACGAGAAACACTGGAGAAACGATGGAGAACGTAGTCTTTGCGCACGAAACGACAAGAGACGACTGTTGTAAGTTATAACTTCACAAAATGGCGACTCAAAACGTTGTTTGGAGTTGCCATTTTCTAACAATATTGTATTTCATTAATACATAATATATTTTTTTAAAACCATGAATATTATTTTTGAAAATATACTTCTCTTGGGATATTTGGAAAAAGTATACGAGTATTTATTTTACTACGCGCGCGCTTTGTACGTTTTTAATACCAGGAACGCTAGTAAGTGGAGATATAGCTTGGCAATAAAAAATAATAAGAAAAGGAGGCGCCACTGAATCGCTTAAAGAGTATCACATTATAGATCGGATTTTAATTTTGATTCTACTATCCTTTATTTTAAATTTCTATTTTTTACATTTTTATATATATAATATTAGTATACAAAATACATATAAAAATATAAAAAGTTATCCAACGGTGGTGAGGCTCGAGACCCAAGCCACCGGTGGTTAGGAGCCCAAAGTGAGGAAACGCCTCACAATACGTGCCGTGTCAAGCAATACTGCCTTCTGAATCTGACTCCTGACCCAACAGCCGATTGAGAGCCTCTGTAGATGTTGGTCGAGGCTCTTTGGTATCAACCCATGAGCAGAAACGACAATCGGGACAATAATTGTTGAGTCGACATCCCACATGTCGGTAACCTCGTGAGCCAAATCTAAATATTTTGACATTTTGTCTTTTTCAGCTTTGACAAGGTTATCGTCGGTGGTTATTCGTCGTAGGTTATCGGTGTGAGAGACAGCCGACGACCAGATATTCGTCCAGTACTCACGCATTTCGCGAGCACCTGATTCTTATTATTATTAAATCAATTATAAGTAAATAATATAAGTTAATATTAAATGTTCTTATTTAAAATATTTTAATAAACTTCAATGCCAAATTTAAATAAAATTCACAAATGTGAAAGATATTATATTGCTGCCAGGTGAAATAAAGAGTTAGATCCGTTTAATTATTACGTTATACATTATTAAAAAACACAAATGTATTATTTTATATTATAACAGAAAATAACGTTATAATAATCTGCTATTTTTTGGCCACATCACTCCAGAAATGAACAGTTGACATAACCTTGTAACGGCGTGGTATGAACTTATAAATATAATATTTTTATTTTTATTAACCGTCAAATTTAGTCCAAAGTGATAAAATTTAACCTAAATTTACATATTACTTAATTTTTTATGATGTTTTATTTCGTAAGTAGGGTAAATAAATAAAATTGTTCGATAATGTATTTACATTTGCTGTCTTTGCATTTGCAACGACACTTCAAAGTTACGTCGTCCGTTCGATTACAACCTTTCAGGAACGCATTCTCTGAGCGGCCGGATTATAGTAGTCACGCCGAAGTACTCGAAACAGCGGCGGCCGGGATGACGGTTCTCGGGTGACGGGCGTACTATGGACACATGGCAATAGTAAATATATGTATCGCTAAATAGGCGCCGTCATCTCGTTCTCGGTGACGGTCCGGTGACGGCGGCGGTGGACAAACGGCCTTATACTCCCTAAGTAAATTTATTTTTGATATTTATATAGTATAACTGACATCTTACAATTTGGCATAACACACCAAAATTAACATTTTACTACAGTGATTCACGTCGAAATACTCTATCGAACCAGCATTACCGTACTAAATACTCGTAGCAACGGTTTGTGACAAAACCTGCCAAACTCCACTGAATCTCAAATAGACGAACACATGAGCACTGCCTCGTCTTACCCGTAAGAAAATTAATTTGTGAGATAAATAACGTGACTCAGAATCAAATACACATCTGGAAACCAAAAATTTAACTAAGAGTATTTAAACCTCCGGAATAATTATATTAATTACTAGCGACCCGGCCCAGCTTCGCCTGGGTGAAGATATTCTTTCACTTCATTCCACACCTGAAGGCAGCCTTTGTGATATTGATTCGTTGGTGGGAGAAGTGGTGGGAGGCGCCCGACGTGACGGCCCAATGGTGGCATGCGCGTGAGCTGCGCGCGGTACTGGACAGTACTTGGGCTTGCAACTTTAATTTATTTTTCTAAAATAAATGTAGCCTAAGTTACTCCTTATTATATCAGCTACCTGACAATAAAAGTCCCGTTGAAATCGGTCCAGCCATTTCAGAGATTAGCCGGAACAAACAGACAGACAGACAGACAAAAAAAATCTAAGATCATTTTCGTTATAGATATCGTGTATATAAGGATTACATATCCTTGGACATTTTCTTTAATTTTCACTTTACAAACAGAAACTTCTGTTTTATTTATATGTATATTTATATATATTATATTCGTTTTAACGGTAAAGGAAAATTAATTTTTACTGCAATAATATAATACGTTCATAATAACGAGAAGAAAAGTTATACTTATCTAATTCAATAACATGTATATTTTTAAGCATCACTGCAGATCGAATATTTAATTGGAACCTAGCTTTGAAATAATGCCTTGTAATGGATACTTAAAACTATTTTGAGTTTTAGATTTCACAAAACGTTGAAAAAGCTTGTTAATTGATAGCCGAACATCAATCATATACTAAAATTATTATTAATATAAGGTGGTTATATCAATGGTCATCACATAGTTTGAAAATATTGTATTTTATCTATAGCAGGACATTTTGAGTTAAATTAAAGTACAAAGTTTAAAAATCCTTGCAAATAAATATGTACTTCTCAGAGTAGTGAGTGAGTGAGTTGAGAGTGTTGGTAGCGCTTCTATATTAGTGAAAATTTAATTAATTATTTAGCAATAAATTGCTATAAATTCATTTAATATCCTAAAGTATATAACCTTTTAAAACAAATTTGTGGGAATGAAATATAAAACTATTTATTTTTACTTTTTTTTCCAAGTAATTCGTGCATGTTGGGCAACCTGTCTAACATCAGCCAATAGGAAGGCAGAAAAGGTGGCCCAGTACCAACATTTATGTTTACTTTTGGTACCAGCGCTCCCTCTATATTTTAATACTCGAAGACGTACTTCAGAGACTGTTTCTCCCTCACACCCACAACTAACTCCTGTATGCCAGAATCATCAGTGGCAAGCAATGTAATGACACCGAGCATTGAAGTTCGACGAATCTCCGGGAATATCTAACTTGTCTTTAAACAGAACGAAATAAATCAGAAAGTTAAATTAATAAATTATTGTCCATTTCGAAAATCTCCTTCTGGAAACATTAATTGTTGCGGTTGGGTATGGATCGTGGAACCCCTGGCCTCACGGTTCACAGCCAGCGTATAACCAACTGGACCACCAAGGTTATCTTTGTGTAATAATACCAAATAATAGACCTAATTGAGTACCAAACCAATAACTCATTATGTAATATTTCCTTTCATAACACAGTAGTGCGCGTACAAAAAGCCGCTCTCATGGTAATTGATCAAAGCCGCAAATTAACACGGTAATACTGCGGCTTCGTAAGTGTTGCCTGTGTTTGGAAATGCGTGGGGAGATTTAGGGGAAAGAAAGGGGGGGGGGGGGGGAGGATTATATTGTTAAAACAGTGGAAAGATTTTTAGGGAATAAAGGAAGTTAATTTATACTGTTTATTTGGATGACTTCAACAAGTGTCTCTTAACTACATACGGCCTTATTCATAGACAGTTTTAAAATCCATTTTAGGTTGCCGATTGTTTTGTACCTTTCGCACGAATTTTGACTTCAGTTTGAGTGAATAAGACAAACATCTGATATCTATGATAGGTTTTACACCTGTCTATGAATAAGATCGCAAGACTCCAATTAGAAATCGGACAAGGAAAGTCGAGTAATAGCGTTTTGCAATTAGTATGTGTATCTTGTTCAAGTAATTAGTTTACAATGGGGCTGTATTGTATTCTATTGTAACAGCGAGGTCGATCGAATAGCGGCAAAAAGGACGTGCCGTCGAAAACACTTGAACCTTGACCTGTTTGGTAACCTTAGTTTACAATTACAATATGATTTTATAAATAACTTCCTTATGAGATCTTTCCTCATGGCTTTTGTTGTGATTAGTATGGGCGACGCGCGGCGCATTGCGTGTTGCGAGTGTCAAACCACATATGAGCAACGAATGTAAACTAGACATTGGTTATTAACATATCAATGAGATAATTTTTATTTGCTTTTCTTTGTATAACATTCCAATTTTCTTGATAAATAGGATAGAGAGAATGTTACTTGAAATGTACGATTGACGTCTCAGTATCTCGGACAGATTCTAAAGAATTTTTTGATTATACGAAAGCTCTTCATATAATAAGAAATCTGTTTTCACTCTTTTATGGTTTCTTATTTCATTCCTTGAATCCAAATTATTCAAATGTTCACTTTTATTACTTAATTGATACTTATACAAGATCACTTAGATTTACAGAAAACTTGATTTAAGAAATTAATAAGTATTTCCTAGAAATATATTTATAGTTCATTCTGCTTGCTTACTTTAGGTTACATAGTAACTGTTCTGTGGTAAATCTGGTGCGAAACAATGTAGAGGATTTTCCTTTTTGAACACACAAATGATTAATTTTTTTTTTACTTATTTATTTATTAAAACACTTTGTACACATTAATAGTACAGGCGGACTTAATGCCTAAGGGCATTTTCTACCAGCCAACCTTAAGGTAGTGCAGAGAGACGGAAGCAGGTGCTTATTAATTTGTAACGAAATAAATGAGAAGAGAATATATATATATATATATATATATATATATATATATATATATATATATAAAACATAAATAATAATATTTATACGAATATATATCAATTAATTAAATAGTGACAGGCAGAAGAATTCGCTCTTATCTAAAAGGCGGCTGAATACGATTACGGAGGGTCCATTTATTAGGGTCACTTGATAATCTACCTATTTTGGGGACTCCTGTTCATACTTTAAGGCTTTTGTTAAACAAATGAACAAATAAAATGAAAATAATAAAATCCTCCATCTTTCTTAACTTGTCTCAGATTGTAACATGTAATAAAATGTCAAATAAAGGGATTGGATCCGATTTCCTCTTCAACTAGAAAATCATAAGGTTTCATACAACATTCCGTAATAAATTAAGTCCCCGTATATTTCGCAAGCTGCGTTTCATTTCATATTCATATCAAGTGAATGTGTCTTTACAAAGGCGCAGCAAAGTTTCAACAGTGCTTTGTCTCAATGACTGCCTTTGAAAGCAATTGAAAACAAAGCGACGTATCCTATTTCTGGTAGAGCTCGTGAACCTTTACGTTGACAAATCAAAGATTTACTGTAACAAGTCTTAATGTTATTGTTTAGCTTTTCCGAGCTATATTCTTTGGTGGGGCTACTTACTTATGTAAGTTACACGTGTCGATAGCGGTCATGAAAATTGTAGTTAAATAATCTTATACTATGCGGTCAATAATTGTGATTTTAGTGTAAGAGTTGTAAGCAGTAATATTGTAATTAGACTCGCCACTTTTCAACCACTCAAGATAAAACCCGGTTACAACTCACTATTACACTCCACTAAATTACAATATGCAACATAAACATTTGCAAATGTATAAAAAGTGCTGAACATTTTTTTTTTTGTTAAAATTAACCGAGAATTTTGCGAAACATCATAAATTATCACATTAGCTGTAGCCACATCAGGGCCATGAGAAAATTGCTATTAAGTCCTGTTAGAAATTACGAAGAGTCTGGTAGAAAACCATATCTCGTTTCTACTCGTATCAATTACGGTTACGAATACCCCTTACTTATCTTTCATTTGATAAGTCTATGAGCTAGTTAGATAGAATTTTAATGTTGAGATTTTCACACACAGCTCCATGTATCGTCTTAACATAATCGCCACAATAACTGTCGTGTCTGGAATTAATGGCGCGAGACTTTCATCGCGTCCAGCGATCTATTTAACGTCGCAGGTTTCCGATAATGAGTCATTCCTTCGCACGTGCCATCTTCATTGTATCTAGTGAAATTTATTTGCAGGCAACTGTTATACATACATAAACTCACGCCTTTTTTATTGCCTTGTATGGCGAAACGAGCCCACCATTCACCCGGTGGTAAGCGATACGACCGCTCATGAACATCAAAACCAAACAGCACCTTGAATAACAAAGCAATGCTTAGCATTCCACTGCGCTCGCCATGCTGATGTGTTAAATCTCAATATATCCAGTAGTTACTCCGGCTACTATATCCTTTAAATCGAAACACAACAGTGCATTTAAACTGCTGTTTGTCGGGAGAAATAGACATTGCGGTAGCACCTACTCAGGCGGCCTCTAAGAGACCTACCACCAGTAAAGCCTTTTTTCCAGAAAGGAGAGGCAGAGGTTCTACCAGGACACCCACGTTACGCCTTGTGTGTTCCGTCAACTGTTACATACTGTAGAATTCTAAATTAAAATTGATTACCGATTGAAATTGGGACCCTTGCTTATAAAATGGGAGACGCACTTTCAGCTATAATTAAATGTTCGTTTGAACAGTTCGTCCCAATCAATAAAAATATTCAATTTAAAATATATGCAGGGTATATATACTCAGACTCCGACCGAAAACGATAGCAGGTGGTAGTTTTAGCGACTTCAGACACAACGCAACTAAAAAATTTGGAATAAAAGCTACCTATTTTTGTATTTTCTCCTTTTTCAAAAAAAAAAAAAAAAATTTGCGAAATTTTTAATTGCATGGTTTCGTTTTAGGTTGCAGTCGGGATTTATTCTGTATATCCCAATGGATTTGGAATTCTGTGACAACCTGTATATATATTACAACTGTGCTTGTAAATCATTAAAACTGCTTAGCTTCTAAGCACGTATGAGTTTACAACAGGGTGCCTCCATTCGTTTTCAATACACCGTAGAACGGGTAATTAAAATGCAAATGTCCGCTATTATGACATCAGGACCGTAAGATATGGAGTTATGTTTCACTTATAAAAACAATGTCCTGAACACTAACGCGTTGTGTTTAGAAACAGCCTGATTAGCTGACACATCGAGCATCGGCGATCGAGCCAGCGCGAATAAAAAAAACATTACTATAAACGTTTGAGATTTGCGCACTGGGCCAATATTACCACGTAGTGAGATAGTCTGGGCCTGCAGGAATCGACGTATCATTACACCTAAAAAGTTATTCATAAAATAAGTCATGACCTGACTTAATTGAAAACACACAATAATATACAGGGTATATCAAGACTGCTACCGAAAACGAAGCCGGGTGGTAGTTTAAGCGACTTCAGACACAATGCAACAGAAAAAGTTGCAAAAATAAGCGACAATTTTTTTTTGTAATGTTTTTCCTATTGCCATATTTTGGTGGTAAATACATTTTTTCCTAAAATTATAGTGTATACCCTTTAATTTATAAATACTCTAAGATATAAGAGAGTTTAAATTATTATTTTAGCAAAAACTATGGATTTACCACCCAAAAATGACGATATTTAAAAAATCATAAAAAATAATTGTCGCGTTTCTATGCGAAATTTTTAGTTGCATTGTGTTTGTAGCCACTAAAACTACCACCGGCTTCGTTTTCGGTAGCAGTCTTGAGATACCCGGTATATAACTTTCATTTTTGAACTATGATTGTTTGATTTTTATCGACGAATAGTTTTTTTTGGCGATAGAATAAAGCACTCTTAATTTTCGGATTGAATAATCAAAAGCAAATTCTCAATTGTACTGAATAAATATATGCTAAAGACCTCCATATGGTTCAGATATGAATGACACAGATCTGTTTCCAGGAATCGTTGTTCAGATTGCAAATTTTATTTCTATAAAAGTAATGTGACTAATAGAACAAAGGAATGCCATTTGGGATACAAAAGCCGGGATTCGCGGTACGACCCTATACTAATAATATTGGCTAAATGATGTTATGTTAATTAACCTTTGTAGGTATCCCGTTTTGGGTACGCAAACCGCTGATTGATTGTTCGACCAGCGACACACAGCGTTCGGAATTAAACGTAACCACAACTAATAATTTGAACAGTACCTAATCCCGATCTCGCCAATGTTTTCGTCTTGTCTTCGACCAAGATTTATTTTCTTTGGTACATTAAAAGACGACGTATGGGAACATTTACATTGACAATGAGAGGCATGAATGATGTGTAGGCCATTCAAATATCATATTGGTTTATTGCACTCCACTCTAAGTGTGTGATGGCCTGTTCACGTTGGTCTCGGGTTCTAATCCCAAGACACACTTCTAACTTTTGAGGGCCATGTGTGTCTGTATCAGCCCATATACGTCCCACTGCAGGGCACGGGCCTCCTCTACAATCGACACTACGATTGAGAGTGGTTAGGCCATATAGTCCACCACGCTGGCCTAGTGCGGGTTGGCGGACTTACATACCATAGAAATTTTTATAAATCGCTATGGTATGCAGGTTTCCTCACGATGTTTTCCTTTACCGTTTTAGTGCGTGGTGATTGACTATCAATACACACATGACTCCGAAAAGTCAGAGGTGTGCCCTGGGATTCGAACCCGCGACCACCGTGAACATGTTGGCAGTCGCGTCTAGTCCGTTTACCAACAGGCCACCACGCACTTAATGTGTGTGTAGTGTGTATAGACAGTTAATTACTGCACACTATAACGGTGAAGGCAAATAAAGTGAGAAAATCTGCATACCATGACGATTTGCATGAATTTCTATGGTATTTAAAGTCAGCCAACCCACACTAGGCCAGCGTCCTGGACTATATTATAGCATAACAACTCTCAATCGTGTTCTCCATTGTAGAGGAGGCCCGTGCCCTGCAATGGAACGTATACTATGGGGTGATACATACATATCACTTTAAGTCTTCTAAAGATTTTCAAGCATTCTACTAAACTCATTTGCAAAAAAAACGGGCACCAGAGCAATGAACCATTTCAAATGTTACTATTGGTTTGTTTGATAATTATAGGTACTTTCACAATTTTGTAAATTAATAAGCAAATAATCGTTTTTGTCAGTATTATCATAAAATTTATGGGTTTTAATGCTAAAGTTCACTAGTAGTGTATGCTCACTAGTAGTGCATATGCTCGTGAAGTAAAAGTTAACAAAGATTTTTGTTTGTTTTTTCTTTAATATAGTAATAGCAGATAAATGTTTAGTATCGAGTGTGACCTCCTCTAGCTGAAATCACAGCTTGAATTCGTCTGGGTATGCTAGCGAGGATATCCCGGATACTTGCTTGCGGAATACGTTCCCACTCCGCGGTAATCACATTCTTCAGCTCTCTGATGGTCTGCGGAGCCGGTTGTACTGATCTCACGCGTCGTTTCAGAACGTCCCAGACATGCTCTATAGGATTGAGGTCGGAACTTCGAGCTGGCCAATCCAAACGACGAATGTCGACCTCTCGCACATACGCTTCCATATCGCCAGACCGGTGGGCGCGAGCGTTGTCGTCCATAAAAATTGAATCTTCGCCTAAAGCGGCCAATGCGGGTTGTGCATGAGGAATTAGAACTTCCGTTATGTATCGATGTTCAGTCAGTGAGCCGTTTTCAATGAAGACTAACTCTGTACGATCCATTGAATTTATTCCTGCCCAAAACATAACAGAGCCCCTACCATAAGGTGTGATTTCTTCAAAACAAGCCTCTGCAAAGCGTTCTCCTCGTCTTCGTAGCACTCGCCGACGTCGATCTTCACCGAACAGAGATATCCTGGCCTCATCGGAGAACAATACCCTATTCCAGTCTTCTTGAGTTCATGAGTCACAATTTCGAGCAAACCTAAGCCTGGCAACTCTGTGCTCACGGAGTAACTTAGGGCCGCGGGCCGGGCGATGACTGCGTATATTGGCCGCGAGAAGCCTCCTCCTGACCGTCCATAGACTAATATGCACATTTCTTACTTCTTCGAGGTTGTTCTTAAGGTCCACATACGAAGACTTGCGATTTCTCAATGCGCGACTCACAAGAAAACGATCATCCCGTGGTTGGGTACATGGTTTTCTTCCAGAACCAGGCCTTCTCTCGACGGAACCTCCTCGCGCAGCGCAATAATTTTGGTAGCTTTTACCACTTTCTCTAACATTATTGAGACAGCTAAACAGCAATAAATGAAGCTTTGACAATTAAGAATATGAAATAAATTCATAAAAATTGACTAAAAGTTATGAAAACCGATATTATGTTTTGGAACTTCGCACCAAAAATGTAGGATAAAAAGTGTTTTTCTGTAAAAACGAGCATCAAACGAAAATTTGAATTTAGAACGTACTGTTTTAAACACCACGGCATTTTTAGAACCGGCTAGTATCATGTACAAATGATTGAAATCATTTCGGTACCGTATTTTTTTAAAGAAGAATTAAAATCAAAACCATTTTTGCAAATGAGTGTATATAGTATAGTAGTTCGCCTCCTCATCAGCAACAATTATGTATAAAACATTTACTTTGGAATATATCATTTATGCTAATGTAATAATATTCTTCGAGGGGAGTCACATGTCGTTTTCAACAATTGATGTCTCTAGAAACCGGTTGTTGTTATCAAAATACTATTTTCTTTAACAGGAGATGCTTACAATTACATCGACATTTTATAGTAGATGGTTTAGGTATACTCGTATTCAATTATCTTTTGCATACAGTTGGGTCAAGAAGGTGGGTGCCAAATTAAACTTTTTTTTACTTTGGGGTGTTGTAAGGAGATTCGTATCGTGTCTTCAGCGTCTGATATACTTTAATCTCAATTTTTCTTTGAGTTATATTATTGGAATATCGGACGATTGTGTGGGTTGAAAGCAGTATCGGTAATTATGGAAGCCGAAAAATCTTTAATAATAAAGAATTACGAACTATTTATAAGTGTTTATATGATAAAAATAAAATGTTTTGTGCAATATAAACTGTGAATCTGAACGAACTTTTGAATGTATTAATTTAGATCGTTATCACCAATATTTTAAATTGAAACGGTAGGCTAAGGGCGCTGCTATTTGCTGAAAGTAACTTGTGTGCCTTCAAACATACTTACTTAACATCTTTTTTATTAATAGAAATTATTATCTAATTACCTAGACGTGACATCGACGGTGACAACGCAATAGCATGCACAAAAATATATTTGCTTCGAATGTTAAACATGATCAATTTTATTTGTTTGCCGTACGCCATTAAATGTTGCAATAATTTGCGAGCCCGCCAGAGTCGTGCAAGGCACAACGAGAAATATGCCTTATGACACGTTGCATTGTTTACACTCCACTGTAAATAGATTATTCAACTGACCCTTGTGCTATTATGAAGAACTATAA
Organism: Hyles vespertilio; assembly: GCA_009982885.2. Lineage (NCBI taxonomy): Eukaryota > Metazoa > Arthropoda > Insecta > Lepidoptera > Sphingidae > Hyles > Hyles vespertilio. The sequence continues at coordinate 15,085,541 of CM042833.1, forward strand.
TTTAAACATGGAAAAGAGAAAATAAACTAAATTATGTCAAAATACTCTCTCAATAAAACTACGTTTTTGAATATCGAATTATGTTTAAAACAGTGCCTACTTAATTGATTAGATTAATTGATTCCTGAAATCTATATATATAAAAATGAATTGCTGTTCGTTAGTCTCGCTAAAACTCGAGAACAGCGGAATCGATTTTCCTAATTTTGGTTTTCAAATATTCGTGGAAGTCCAAGGTAGGTTTAAACGGTCAGAAAAAAATGGAAATATTGCGAGATAAAGAAAATTTTTTAGTTGTTCAAGCGTGTGCGTCCAGCCAATATAGGATGATCTTTGTTTGGTTGATGGGAGACGTAAAAGACGGCCAAGCTTCAACTACCAACCAACGTAAAATGATCTATCTTTCCACTGTCTTTTATTGACGGCTGAAGACATAGAAAAAAAATTTAAAAAAATTATACATTGTGTATACATATAATATCTAGGATACGGCGTCTTGCACGTAATTTTGTTAAATGTAAACTAAAACGATGTCCATATCTACCAAAATAGCCCATTGATTTTTGAGATTATTGCAACAGTTTTAAACAAGGTATACTCTATCGAAGCGTTTTGCCGGAGTACACCAAAATATATCTAATTATAATTTTTCGGTTTCATAAAGGACATTATTTTCTGAATTGATACTTTTAGATGCGCTGGGGGGCAAATTTAAATTCCGCATTAGTATTGTTTTCAGACTCAATAATAAATAAAAAAAAAATGGTACGTTGATGCCATATCTAGACATTATAATGAATACATATGCAGTTTTATATTTTTAAATATTTGTTTTATTACTTACGTCACCTGGTAAGGCGGTATGAACGTTTTATTAATTTGTATATGTATAGATTGTCTTCTCGAATAAATAAAAGTAATTCACAGCAGCGCATGGTTGCCCGTTGGTAACGTACCAGACGCGACTGCCAACAAGTTTACGATGGTCACGGGTTCAAATCCCAGGGCACACTGACTTTTCGGAGTGATTTCTACGTTAAATAAAATTCGCCAACCCGCACAAAGCCAGCGGGGTGGACTATATGACCTAATATAATAACAGCACTATTTATTTTCTCTCCGGAAGAAAAAACGAAAAATGTTGTTCATTACAATGCAATAAATTAATTAGGTATTAAAATCTTAGACTTTAGACAGAATCGATGCCAAAAAATGTGGCGATGTGAATATATTATTGATTTCAATTAATGTCGTCGGAGTAGTTACAGTGCTATAATATCTCCGTAGCAAAATAATGATTTAAATCTGGAGAGATGGGATAGAATAGAATATAAGGTGTATAAAATGGGACAGAAGAATAGGTATAGGATGGGATTGGATAAGCAGTTTAGACAACGGTAGTCATGTTGATTTTAAATAAAATATGGACTGGAATCTGTATTCGCATCCAGGCGAAGCCGGGCTGGGCCGCTAGTTTAAAATATAAATTAACATCCTTATAGGAGCGCACGTTCGAATATAATTAATGACATGACAAGAGTACTCACCGGTCCCATACTGTTGAGCCCAATTTTATGTATTGTGTAAACGGGACTCATGTTAAACACAGGCACACCCAAACGTGATCACGAAACTCTCATTTCATTTTATCATCCACTAACCCTCACGGCACACTGAAGTCTTCATTAGACGCGTCGGCAAATTGTATGACAGATCGCTATCAATGTAATTGTCGGATGGCTCACGATGTCTTAGCACGAAGCTCAATTAAATAAATTTTGTAAACGCGAATGTGTACAATTAATTGTTTGTGTACAGTACGGTGGCGTTGCGTCAACAGACGAAATGAGAATGAATATCGAGCCCAAATTGAATAGATAATCTGTGCCTGTCCAAGGCAGTGCGGTCGAAACAATGAGCCATGAAGAGCGCGCTGAGGCGACTTCCCGGTGTAGCGTTTATGACACGTCCACCGTCGCTGCCATCGTAAATACTGATTGTCCAACCACCACCGGCGAACGTAATACGTCTAATTGCCCCCTTTAAAAGTTAATGCATTAACTTGATCATGTTTCGATGCCTCATCACAATTACACAGATGTTTGCGATGTAAACGTTTTAACTAAATTAAGTGAATTTTCAGTGAACGTGTCAGTTTTTTTTCAAGCTTGATGAAGAATAATCGTGCCTTCTTTTGCGCCTATTGTTATGCTAAATTTTGTACAGGCTATTGTTTTGATGGATAAAAATATTCGCCACTAAACTCTTGTACAGCTTTACCGATTGTTAGAAATTAACACATAGTTTAATTTTACCTCTTTCTTGCTACTTTTTTTTATTATTTCAATGAACGGCGAGGCGAGCAAGCCGTTCACCTGATGGTAAGCGATACGACCGCTCATAAACAGTAGCAAAATTCCACTGCGCTCGCCATCCTGAGACGTAAGATGTTAAGTCTCATGTCCAGTAATTACTTCGCATGAAAAGTTGCGACTGTAATTATTTTATTAATAAATTTTGTGTGTACTGTCAAAAATACCATTCTAGTGATATGCAAAATTTTTTCTTAATTTTTTCTTTTAAAAGTTGAGTATGGGATTAATTAAATATTTAATTAATTCTTCTCAGTATTTATTATACTTACTTTTATGAGCTCTGAATCGATGGAGTCGTGAATCGACGCGGCGCTTATTTACATTTAAAATGTTTTTCCAGTCGAGCAAGTTTCGATGACAGTAGGTTGTGATTTCGTTGAGTGCATGAAAAACGCATCAATTTCATCTTGATGAATTTAATTCAGGCATATTTGCGAGTCAAGATTACTAAAGCCTTTATAATAATGTATGGAAATCCTTGAAGGATCCTTTAATTTTTGCGTAACCTTTTTTTATTGCAATGATTGGCGAGACGAGCTTGTCGTTCGCCTGATGGTAAACGTTACGACCGCTCATGAACATTAGCAAAACCAACAACACTTTGAATTACTATGAAATGTTTGGCATTCCACTGCACTCACCATCCTGAGACACAAGATTTAATCTCAATATGTCTAGTAGTTACTCTGGCTACAATTTCCTTCAATCCGCAACACAACAGAGCATTTAAACTATTGTTTGGCGGGAGAAATTGCGGTTGTACCTACCCAAACCGCCTCTCACATATGAGAGACCTACAACCGATAAAAAAAATACTTATATTATTACACTATATAAAACATTGTTCAAATATAGATTATGTACTATGTGCATTAACTTGTCATAAGCGCTATATAATTGCTAACATGACCAATAATTACTCAATTTGAATATCAATTTCAATTGAAGTGTAATTAGAAACCGTATCAGGTGGGATAATGACCATTATGTAGCTGACCTCCGACATAGAAAGCCGCACAGGTGTCAACTTCGGGACAAGCCACTGTAAATCTAGTACTGAGCAGAAAGGTACAACTAAATCATTTTATGAATGACTAGGGGTCCGGCCCGGCTCCACTTTTCAACATTTCGGTCAAAATGTTCTATTCCGATTATTAATATAGAATTTCGGAACAAAGGATCACGAAAAACGAATAAAATTTCCACGTGTTTGCAAGATTTTTCACTATTGCTTCTCTCCTATAAGTCATAGAGTGATGTTATATAGTCTATAGGATTCCTCGATAAATGACTTATGAAACACATTTCTTTTTTCAATTCGTACCGGTAGTTCCAGAGATTAGAGGTTACAAAGAGAGAAAGAAACAAACAAACAAACCCATCAGCTTTATATATTAAGTATAAATATAGCCAATTAAACTGTTCAAGTGCGTGCTGTTGGTAAACGGACTAGATGCGGCTGCCAACATGTTCACGGTGGTCGCGGGTTCAAATCCCAGGGCACACCTCTGACTTTTCGGAGTCATGTGTGTATTGATAGTCAATCACTACGCACTAAAACCTGCATACCATAGCGATTTATAAGAATTTCTATGGTATGTAAGTCCGCCAACCCGCACTAGGCCAGCGTGGTGGACTATATGGCCTAACCACTCTCAATCGTACATTCTATTGTAGAGTAGGCCCGTACCCTGCAGTGGGACGTATATGGGCTGATACAGTGTTGGATATGTACATGTGTTTTATCGTATATACTTTGATATCATTTTTTGATACTAAACAGTAATGCATTAAATACCTATTTACAGGAGTTTCGAGAGATAAGGAACGATTTACTAATAATTCTTTATCTTCATCGTTTTCATCAGAAGATGTACAGGAAGAGTATTTAGAAGTAAGCTCTGACTAAAGTGTTACTGAAATAAAGAAGACTGAAAATAAAATTAAACTTTTTTTATTTTACAATCTTGCATCTTTCGTATAACATTTTTGGAATCTAATAATTATTTAAATAAAGCCGACTCATAATCAAACTATTTACAATTTAGAAATTGAAAGTTATTTGATTAAGTGAAAACTAATAAGAAGAGAGAATTAAAACGAAACTGGTGGCTCGGTACCGCCATTTCTATCTATGTTTTGGAAGTACCAGCGCTCCCTCTATATTATAAATATAAGGCACGTATGTATATTATAATTTTGCACTGAAAAAAATCTTATTTACCTATTTTAATTGGCTATTAATCTAAAAGTACAATTTTGAAGTAATTTTAATGTTTAAATAACCTATATAATATTTAAAACATCATGTACTTTATTTACAAAGTTGTACTAAAAAAATCATGTTAATTTGAAAAAATAATTAATTACAATTATTGAAAGTATCAAAATATGTTCATCCAATTACCCCAGTGTTGCGATGCGTAAATTCAAATTTCCCAAAATGCCATGAGATTCTGGTACACCTATAGTCGATCACCACGCACTAAAACAGCGAAGGAAAACATCGTGAGGAAAGCTGCATACCATAGTTATTTATAAGAATTTCAATGGAATGTAAACTCCGCCAACCCGTATTAGGGCAACATGTTGTACATGGCCTAACCATTCTCTATCGTACTCTTGATTGCAGAGGAGATCCTTGCCCTGCAAGGGGACCTATGTGGGCTGATACATATAGTATATAGCCAATTAACTAGGGTTTGAGATAAATAATTACAATTATAAGAAAATATGATATTATTATAGTAAACATTTATTATATCCAACAGTCACACAAAGTCCTGATCTAGTCTTGTGTCGTGGATATTAGAAACTACGAGAGACTTTTCGGTCTAACAAACAAACAGAACCGATACAAATGCCTGTAGATGACACAAATATATGTCTGAGTGAGGAAATCGAACCCACGGTCTCAGGTTTCACAGATTTATCTAACTAAGTTCGCAACAAAAGCTGTAATTATTTAATTATTTACAAAAATAGTGACCTTCATCCAGTTCTTTTATAATATCACTAAATTCAAGCATCAAAAGATCTTGTTAAAAATTTTCTGAGAGCAAAGTAATAAGAATTACATTCAAGAAAGACATTATAATCTAATAAATATGTAAATCAGAAGATAATTGTGTTTCGTCATCGACAATTTTTCTCGTCAGCACTGAATTTCCTTCAGGTAAATATAATACAACTCTTTAGTCGATGCAAGTTGATCTATTTATTTAAAACATAAATAATTTTTAATATTGATATGATACTAACTTACGTAATAACTTTATACAGAAGGTCCCTTAAGCAAGGACTAAATAAATTAATCGACTTGGTATTACATGCATCTCGCAACTTTTTGCGGTAGAAAACCTGAGCTGCGAGACTTGGAATTTTTTACAGGATGTTTTTGATGGGATCTCACGTCTTTTTGTAGAGTCCTACTTTTTCCTTTTCGGTACGTTTTACTTCTAGAATATCACTAACGATTTTTCTTAAAGCCTCTGTCTTATGGCTTTTTATTATTTTTGTAGGTATCAATTTATCATAAATATAGTGGATTTGATTTGATTATTAATGTTCTTTCTTTCATGGTAATTGATATTTTCGAACTATTTAGTCTATTTATTTGCAAGTTTTCTTCGTTATGTTTTTCTAGAGGAATGTTGTACATTTTCATGGGCTGAATACACCCTTTCCCTCTCTATAGCCCCTCCTGTTATGCCTCATATATACCGGGTATATCAAGACTGCTACCGAAAACGAAGCCGGGTGATAGTTTAAGCGACTTCAGACACAATGCAACAGAAAAAGTTGCAAAAAAAAGCGACAATTTTTTTTTTGTTATTTTTTTCCTATGGCCATATTTGGGTGGTAAATACATTTTTTCCTAAAATAATAGTGTATATTCTTTTATTTATAAATACTCTAAGGTATAAAAGAGTTTAAATTATTATTTTAGCAAAAACTATGGATTTACCACCCAAAATTGACGATATTTAAAAAATCATAAAAAATAATTGTCGCGTTTCTATGCGAAATTTTTAATTGCATTGTGTTTGTAGCCACTAAAACTACCACCCGGCTTCGTTTTCGGTAGCAGTCTTGAGATACCCTGTATCCTATCTACAACTATAATCCATCCATTCCATCATATACGGGTACAATGGTTCATTAACTGCAAATGTAACTTTGTAATCCTTTACATTTATATGGGATAACAAAGTTATTCATGCAGTTGGTGTATCTAGAAAACTAGACAGAAATTAAGAAATTGTTCAATTTTCCCTTACTTTAGACACTAAACACTAATTGTATTCTAAATTTGAAGGTTCTATGTCTGCTAGAAGTGCCTTAGACTTATGATGATCCGTCAGTCAGTCAGTGAGTGACAAAATTACGAAAGTTTGACAAGTTATAATTCTTAAACTACTGGTTCAAATTGGATGAAATTTTAAATATACTGTGTTTACATAGTGCCTGCTTAGTAACTAAAAATTCAGGCTTCTTGCTTTAACCACAACGAAGTTATGGGGGGTTGAAAATGGTCTGAATTGCTTCGAGAAAAGGATGGTACGACAGTGCCGCTTTTTAGCTCGACTTGGAGGGGGCACTGCCGTGCCCCCAGATTGAGTATTTCAATTCAGTATCAGCCCAGAGTCAGAAATTTGTACCCGATATTGCGATAGGCTCGCGCGATATCGAATCGTGGTACAGAACACGAGGCGAAATGTAGGTCTCCTTGTAGCACATCTGCCTATCCCTTCTGGGAAAAAGGCGTGAGTTTATGTATGTAATATGTATGTATGATAAATAATAGCAGACGAGTAACTTTTTAAACGACTTCAAAAAAAGGAGGTTCTCAATTCGTCGGAAACTCTTTTTAACCAATATAGTTGGTTTGTATTCAGAAGGATTGCAGCTTCTATAGACATACACTATAGAGATAGACACTATAGAAGTAGTGTCTATAAAATAAAAACAAATATGCAACTTACCTCCTCAAATACTTCAATACCATCTTCTAGCCGATTTTTAGATTCCGATTGCACGTGTACTGGACTTGCGTCTGTTTGGGGTTTCTCTGATGTAATGGTGTCGTCAACTTTAGCCATGTCGCGAGAGTTTAACCCAGAGGGACCTGGGTTCGACTGGCAGTTTGAAACGGTGAATACTTTTCCATCGCGGTATCTGCGGACAAAATTTGGTGTTAGAGCCTCGTGGGGCAATTTTCAGCAGCGGTAGCGGTGGCGTAGTGGTATTACAGTATGATTACCAAGCTGAGGTCTCTGGCTGGTTTGAATCCCAGGTCGAGGCTGGTTTGAATCCCAGGTCAAGGCTGGTTTGAATCCCAGGTCGAGGCTGGTTTGAATCCCAGGTCGAGCGAAGTGATAGTGGATTTTTCAATTCATTATCATGGTGTGAGGCTGAAGATCAGTCAGGCTTAGCAGATGGATTTGTGCCCGATATGGCAATAGGCTCGCCTTCTATCACATCATGAGACATAAGGCGAAGCGTGGGTGCACTGTTTTTTTTTTTTCAATTACCTCTGCCTATCCTTTCTGGTAAAGAAGCATAAATTTATGTATCTGTGTATGTAAAATTAGCAACGGAATTTAAGATAAGAATCGAACCGACGGGTTTCACATATTTACGCCTCTCGGGTTTTGTCGCGAGTTCAGTAGTGGTGATTATGGCCTAGTACAGCACTTTACTGTTCCCGCTAGGATGTATGTACATACCACTGAAGTGTACAGGCCTCCTCTACAATCAAAAGTAATATTAAAAGGAGTTTCAACCCGCACCCATAGTGAACATGTAGGCAGCCGCGGCTGGTCCTTTTAAAATATTTAATTGAAATTAAAAAACAGTTTAATGTCCTAAAATAAACAACTAATAGAACATATTTAAACAAACACAATATTAGCGAAAGAAAACAGGAAATGACTCAGCATGTGCTGACCGAAACCAGAGTTTAGATCAGCGCAGGTTTTCAATCACCCCTATCTCCCCATGATCTTGTGCGGCAGTTAGTGTAATTAATTATTTAGAGATCTAATAATTTATAGTACATAAATATTTAAGTTTTCATATTGATAAAAATATTGAAACTAAATTGAATTCATCACCCGTCTCGCTCTTATCTGTGCGGTACGGTATACAGCGGTAGAAGCCCCGCCACGCCGCGCCGGGCTGATGCTAATAGGCGGACTTTACATGGTCATATTTTTTTGGATGTGTGTATTGATAATGAAGGAAAACATCGTGAAGACACCTGCATATTACAGGGGCTTGTAATTTTTTTTAATGATATGTAAAGACCGCTAACTCGCACTAAGCCAGCATGTTGGGCTATAATGACCCCTATAAATCGTACTTTCCGTTGTAAAGGAGGCCTGTGCCCTGCAGTGGGATGTATTTGGGTTTTCATAGACATTTTTTAATAAATCTGAAACCGAACATGTTTCATTAATCACCTTGTTAATGTAATATGCTATAAATTGAGATGAAAATCATTGTAAGGTTTAGACCACACTTCACAAATCCGATCACGACCATAATCGTTTCCGAGCATTTCCACATAGTAATTCGATGAGACTTGCATCCATCGACATGCTGCAACCTACTTAATCTAAGTGGGTGGAAATCTGATCTTCAGATCAACAATACCTAATTAAAGTTGTTCAATTGATTGTAGAACACGAGTTGCTTGTTATTTTATTTCTCCTCATTATAGAGGTAGTCTGTTAATGAACGGACGCGGATGTCGAGTTGGAGATCGCAGGTTCAATTCCGAGGGTTTTTTAATGTTGATAGTCAATATCCTCGATCGTTAATGGTAAAACTTCGCGAAGATACCTACATATCATAGAGTGACAAGAATTTCTATAGCATGATAGGCCTCCAACCCAGACTAGACCAACGTAATAATAAATACTTATAAATAACTACGTAAAACTTAATAATATAAGCCGTTTCAATTAATCTATCGGCTGTAAAGGATTTCCGGGCTCAGACGAGGGGAAATATGAACAGATACAATTATCTGCATCAAGAGACCCGTGGCGTAGTTGTTTTATAGTACGATTACAAAGCTGAGGTCTCGAGTTCGAATCCCGGGTCGTGCAAGCTTATATTAGATTTGTTTATTTATTATCGGCTCGGAGTCAAGAATTTATGCCCGATATGGCGAATGGCTCGCTCCCTATCACATCGCAAGGCGGAACACCAGGCGAAATGTGGGTGTTCTAGTAACACCTCTGCCTACCGTTTCTGAGAGAATGGCTTGAGTTTTTAGTAGTTGATACAATATTAGCACTACATTACATTATAACAAAAACAAATCTTTGCTGGTGATTAGGTACCTGTCGATCCTGGTAAACTATCAGTTTTACCCGACCCACATAATTGTGCAACTTAACAAAGTTTTGAACAACTTGCCGGTGTAAGTATCCAGAATTTTCTACAACATTAGGTTTTATAGGAGGCGAGAGGAAGTATTTGAGTAGTCTGACATAATTGTTCCGACAAACTATATTTTATCAAGACTGTTGTGAGGAATACCATCGGAAGCAGGGTGATGACCTTTTCACGTCATTTTAATATACTTTTGTACTTGATGATTACTTTATATTAAAAATATACACTCATTTAATACATTTTCTTAACACCTAATCGACGATAAATCCGATTAAGCAAATTTAAGTATATTAGATGAGTATTTTGACGATGTGTGATTGATAACTTGTAATAGTTGTTTATTTATGTTGTAATATTGTTCTCAAGTAAGCGTCTGTCGGGGTGTTCTTATGTAGAGCCCATATGTTATTGTAAATCGGCCCTTAGGAATCTACGGGTAGTTGTAGGCGTAATTTTATTAAAGGAAACCCGATTGTAGTTTTATTTCACTACCCACAGTCAGAGTAAGGGTGGGAGCACAGAATAGGTGAATATGGTTAGAAAGGCAATAGCCGTCAAATTGTATGAAAACCAGAGTCATCGTTTTCGAAACACAAAACCTCTACAAATCCGATATTGAAAGATTGCAATAGTCGATTTAAAGTCGATACTTTGATAAAATTATGGAAATATGTTTTTGTTATTAGACCGGAATTTATTTTATGGATATGCTTAATGGTTTTTTCCTTATACAGTTATTTAATTAGTATTATGTTGATAGACGGAAAATTAATGAGACTACAATATCTAATATTGAAAGTTAATTTTAATTTGTATACTATTTTACAAATCTATATGTACAGAATTTTCAAGATTTTCCGATGTGTGTTATGAATAATGCCACGTGCCTATTGGGCAGAATGATGTAAAGCGAATTGAAATCAAAACAATGAGCCGAAGTGGTAGAATTTAGAAAAGGGCAGCATGAGGGGGTGGATTGGGAGGAGTGGAGGGGGGGGGGGTCGCACCTCCTCTGGTACCACTCCCATGAAAAGGTAACGCACTATTCCTGAGAAATATTATAGCAACCTAACCCTTAAAACACTTGTTGTCAATACAAATTAGCTTCTGCATCGTCTCCGGCGCTACGGGAAGTTCAGCCCCTTCGCCCTTGCGTAACAAAAGATAGGCACCCATGCTCACCTCCGCAGCTATGGCTCGCACGGTTGCCTATCCTTCGTTACAGCAGGCGGAGGCTGCTCTCCCTCCGCGCCTCCGGCTTTTTATATACACTCTAGAGTCGGTAGCCAAAAGACTACGTGAAGTCGGGGTTTCCCGAGTCGGTTTTGGGGCACAGTCGACCTAACTGATCCATAAAGTGGGTACACTAATTTCCTTCTTAAGATAATGTTTCGGACGTTAAAAAACAACTAAACATAAGCAGATCAATTCAACCTTTCTAATATATGGGTCAATCGCAGATGCGACAATGCGCACTACGTAAAAAATTACCTATTAATCACATTGCCCGATCATCTTGTAGCCATATTCATAATGCCCGGGCAATGTGGTAAATTGGTGAGTTTAGATTGTAATTAATCACTTGGCCCGATATGGCTCGGCAATATTCATACTGCCCGGGCATTATGAATACTGCCCGCATTAATCACTTGGCCCATAACATACATATGCGTAATCAGCAATGTATATTTTTGGTTTGTCGTCTATGATATTATCGAATTCTTCAAAATGTCGTAATTATAAACTTAATTTTTTGAAAATAAAGGTGAAAATCAATAAAATCGTGTTTAATAGTGGTATGAAATTAATCCTCTATTGATATTGGACGCTTTAGTATTGGAACTGCAAGATAAAATAGCACAAATCTGCATTTTTACTCAATTTCGCCGGAGCTTCACGCTCCAAGGCATTTCGACAACGACTGATTTGACAAATCATCCGTTCCGCGGCAGTGATGCTTTTTATGCACCACCTTGCGACGCGTCAAACGCTTGTATTTCCCTTCTAACTATATTCATCTGTTCTGTGGGTGGGAGCATGACAGTTTGCAATATAAAGCGCGTCAGGACCAAGAAGCTTATACCCAAATGGAGATTACATTCAGTGTATAAAAGTGAAGCACAAAAAGGAGATGGGCCAGAAATGTATGGGCCTTGGGCCGTTTGTAGTACATTACACCAAATTTACTTAGTGAAATTGGCATTCGATTTCTGTATGAAATACTATTATACGTTACATATTAGCTTTATACAAAAATAAATACCAAGCCAAGAACAGCAACACTACAAGGGGACAATATGGCGTCTGAAACGGCATGTTTGACAACCGATGTCAAAACTTGACATTTATGAAATATGAAGTCGTAATCGTAATTCGTTTTCCTATAAATCAAATATTATTTTTAGTCGTCTGTGCTATAAATTACTGTACTCTATATAACTCGTAAATGTTTTTACGTCAACGGAATTAGTATCATACTTTATTGATCATCTTATATAATATAACATAATGTCTATACAATAAATTGCAACAAGTCTGTCAGAATCTCGTCATGTTTATAGTTATTTAATATTAAGAAAGTGTACCTATATCTGGCCGTAAGTGCGGTGCATAATACTTGCTAAACAACCTATTTAAATAATCCACAATAAAAATCTGCTAGGCATGAGATACAGCACGGCACAGACTGATCACTTGTCGCGACTGCTAGCATCTGTATCAGCCCATATACGTCCCACTGCAGGGCACGGGCCTACTCTACAATCAAGAATTCGATTGAGAGTGATTAGGCCATATAGTCCACCACGCTGGCCTAGTGCGGGTTGACGGACTTACATACCATATAAATTCTTATGAATCGCTATGGTAAGCAGGTTTCCTCACGATGTTTTCCTTCACCGTTTTAGTGCGTGGTGATTGACTATCAATACACACATGACTCCGAAAAGTCAGAGGTGTTCCCTATGTGCATATGAATAAATAATCATTTTATTATTAGGCATATGCATAATAAGCTCTTAGTTATTATAGTCCATACAAATGAATACGCTATAAAAATTGAATCGAATCTGATAGCAGCTATGTTTATTTCTATACCTTAATGTCTAGTAAAAGAACATACTAGCAATCATTTCTGTACAAGCTAACATTTCAAACATTATATTTAGTCTACCCCTAGAAGTCTAATATACTTTAGTATATATACTTTAGTATATTAGACTTCTGCATACTTAAAAATAATATTATCCTAAGGTTTAAGATATTATTTTTCAAATAATGTATTTGACATTAATTCTAACTGGTTATTTCTGAGCACACATAAGGAAAAAGTAGGATTAATTGACGAAAGAAAACTAAAATCAAACAAAACTTAAGGTCAATAAAGTACAACCAGATCTTGCTTTATATTTTTTATTTATATTCGCCTAAAAATAATCTCCAGTCAAAACATCTAGGAACAATGCCGGTGCTCCTATATTGTACTATTGGTAGCCCAACCTAAAGGCTAAATACCACAGTATAATCATGGTATGAGTACAGCAACCCACTGTCCAGTATCCAGCCATGTTCCTTTCAACATGAAGCACTTGTGGGTGTTAAGTATGTCCAAAAGAATCGAGATTGATACAATCTTTTTACGGCGGAGTTGGAATAAAATCTTGCTCATTGTCTACAGCTTGATTTATTTGCAGCCAGCAGTTTGTACAGATAATTGCTCGTCCTGATAACTAAAACAAAATAAAAAAGATTTAATATTGAAGATATCGAAGAATTATGATGAATAAATAACTCTTTGCAGTCACATGTGTATGATCCCAGGTCTTCTTCTTTAAACAATAGCGGACTATTGTTTAAAGAAGCATCTTAGCAGGCCGGCCGGATAATTGTATGAAATGTCTTTGGACAGTCATCTGATGCCATTAGATATTCCTCCTGGACGGCATTTGTGCTTACCATCAGACATAGTGTTGTTATTATGGATATAATTATAATATAATATATTATACATATTCACAAGATCATCTGAGTGTCCAGAGGGAAATAAAAGAAAATGTAATTCATTTAACAATTTAAACAATATATAAAATATCACTTCTTACATATTTATGTACTAGTAGACTTGTCCTGTGGACACAATGCAATTCAGCTCTAACATGAATACTTTTGTAATACTCCATACTTTGTATTGACCTTGATTAATTGGCATAAAACATACATTTCCCAAATTAATGAAGAAAATAGAATACTTACTTCTTGTTCTGCCATTTCAGCAATAAAACGTTTTGAAATACTCTACACGAGAGTGAATTGGCAGCCCATGTAGTTACTAAGATTCTGTTGAATGATAGAATCCATTTCAATTTTTGATTGCAGAAGTGCAATTCAACCATTTCACAACAATTGCAGAAGTGCAAATCAAGCAAAGCGCCACTTTTGATGTGCTGAAAAGCAGAATTGTGGGTTAGAAGAGAAATATGAACATAGAAAAACATAACAGTATTACTTACATGTGGCATTCAAAATAATAAATAATATGTTTACTCACCAAAATACGAACTAGTAATTGCGTTTAAACGTCAAGATATATAATCTGCGAGAATCAGAATCCATAAAACAAAGCCAGGTATACAGAGAAGCAAATACACATTTGCGAAATATATGCGAATAATAAAAAATAATACGAATTACGGCCACATACGTAGACAGATAACACAGAGTTTTGCAATTGCTGTCAAGTTAAACATTTTCGTTCTTAAACTAAAATCATGTAACATAAATAAAATAATAAAAGTGACTTCTTTAACAACATATATCGTCTTTTAAAAAGCGAAGAATATGGAAAATGAAATATAGACAATAATTATAATTTGTAGGGGGGTTTTAAAAATAAGACATATTCAAGTTAAAGATAATGGGTTCGCGCATTTTTGAACGAAATGACAATTAGGCATCATGGAGGACAGATTATAGAAGAAAATATTGCTTCTGTACTAAAACAATCACATTTTTGTATAAAGCCCCCTGTTGTCCAAGAAATCTAAATGTATTTTATTTGAATTCCACATTTTTTTCTAGAATTTGTATTAGACGTACACAAAACGGCCCAAGATAGCACATCTCCTTTGACATTGAATGCTGTCGCTGTTGCCAGCTATCCTTTTCTTTAGAGTGACAATGAATGAACATATTTTTTTGTTCATTAATTTTGTGCTTCAGTGTTTTATACGGAATAAAATCTCCATTTGGGTATAACCTTCTTGGTCCGGACCGTAGATAAGGCATTCGAGATCCAGCAGTCGGCAGTGAAGCATAGACATACGCGTGTTTACTATAAAAGTAACAAGTTGTCGCAGATATTCGGATTAAACCGTTAATCCGTTAATTATAACGTGTGGTGATAATAATAATTAAATAATTAACACAATGAGTTTTATTACCGACATCCGACACGCCTATACTTGTCTTATATTGAGAATAAACATTTTTAAACCAAAACCTAATACGATTACTTTATTACTATTCACTTTTCATATTTTTATTTCTATAAAAAAAACTGTTAATTTAATTAATGGTTTCTCTGTAAAGTTCATGTAATATAAATGTTAGTATCAATAGCATAAACAAAAAATAACAATAAACGAATTGTTGACATTAATTAACCCAACAATAAATATCCGTAAAATCCTTGGTTAAATTGTTATTTCTTAGTCCCAAAAAGTTTTATCAACAGTAAACCCCGCCGCACATGCTCACACTCGCATTGGCCGTCACGAGCTGCGTGCGAGTGTGAGCATGTGCGGCGGGGTTTAACCGATAAATAATGCTATTATCAAAACGTTATGCTGCAATTGAGTTAAACAATAAGATGATAAGTCATAAACAAGAGCCCAAACTCACTGTAACAAAGATTGAAGTTAGGATCAATTACTGATTGTATATTTTTAATTCGACAACATCTCTAAAGATTTGAAACTCTTGCGATTATGTTTTTTTTTTTATTACAACGGAAGATACAAGGCGAAATGTTGGTGTACTGATAACACCTCTGCCTATCCCTTCTTGTATGACGACCTGAGTTTATGTATAAACCTGTATTTACACCATCAAAACATCCAAAAGTCGCATACATAGTCCTAGCCCCATACTAAAATCGTGTCTTGTGTCGTGAGTATCAGGAACGAGAGACTTTTCGTTCTCACTAACACCCAGACTCGAAACAAATACATATGGATCACACCAGTATTTGTTTCGGAGCGGGCATCGCACCAGCGGCCTCATATTTCACAGCCGGCGTCTAAACAACTAAGCCACGGAGGCTGTCATGTATGTATGTTTAAATGGCTACAGTGCATCCGTTGGTAGGTTTGTGTAATCCAAATAGATATACCTATACTAAAATATCGTTCTATCACATTTTGATTCTCCTGCAAACTCGCTCAACGAACTGAACGTAAAGGTGTTGCGCCATGTCGATATTCTACGGGGCAATTATATTGCTCTGGCCTCTGAGAGCCGAATTATTGGAAAACTAGCTTCTCAATTCACGGCAGGATCTTTCTTCACAGGGTTCTTCAGTTTAATAAGGCGCATACAGGACATAATAGCCAGAGTAACCACTGGACACATTGAGACATTCTAATGTTATGTCTGAGAGCAGTGGAATACCAAACACGTGAATTACTTTGTAATTCCTAGTTTTGTTTGATGTTGCTATTATCCAGGAGCTGTCGTATCGCATACCATCAGGCGAAGAGCGTCATCATCTCACCCTCATAACAGATGAATACCACATTCAACTGTTCAGTGGTCTTACCATACAGAGCAATAAAAATAGGTAGTTAAAGGAAGAGAAGAGGGGGAAAACACGATAGATTTATATCGGTAAATTCCAAGTGTATCGTGTAGTGCTCCCCTCTTAGTGTTTGAGATAGGATTGCTTGCGTCTTAACCGTTTACTTCAATTCACTTCACAGTTTTATCGTATCCTTGACTCTCCGTGGAATCAATCTGTCTAGTACTTTTGTTGTAAACCTATACATTATAGCACCATGTAGAAATCTTTATAAGAAAAGGGAGTTTGGAAGTATCGCTTACACTTCGTCAATAATATGAATGTTTTGTTAAAACCGCATACAATTGGTGGTAAGATAAAGGAGAAAATATTGTAAGTAGCGTAGTTGGCACTCACTATCTCTTTTATACGCACCTACATTAATGGTCATGACGTCATATAATTTATTTGTAGCTAACTAGTTTGTTACTCAGCAAATAAATAAAATAAAACTGTTTTACATACATACATACATAAACTGATGGCTTTGTTCCAGAAGGGGTAGGCAGAGGTACTACAACGACACCCACAATTCACCTTGTATGTTCCCACGATGTAATAGGGGCGAGCCTATCGCCATATTGGCCAGTTTCCTGACTGCGGGCTGATAATAAATAGAAAAATCCAATGTCACTTCGCCCGACTCGGTGTTCCAACCCGAAGCCTCAGCTTTGTAGCCGTACCGTAGTACAACTAAGCCACGGAGGCAAGTCGTCATTAAAAACTTTTTTACATTTTTATGACATGCCTTTTCTGTACTAATAATGATGAAATTTCGGCCTACTGTCCCGCTGAATAATCGAAGTTATTTGACAATTCCAGCAAATTTTAATGTACTTTTTCCACGGATGATTTTGTCCGAGCTCCCTGTCATATAATAAGCTTAAAGCTCGTGTATGAGCTTTTGTCTACTTAAGTTAATTATTTTACTCATAACATATAATTTCATCTATAAACTCATATATTTTTAAATCTCGTAACATTGGTAACGACGTCTTAATTATAGTAATGAGTAATAAATTATTTTTGATTTCTTATTTGCCATAGCTGGCGACATGAGTTTAGCATCCGCCGGGTAGTAAGCAATACTACTGCTGGCGGACATATAGGTATAATCGCTCGTGAAAATGCTTGGCGTTCCTCAGCGCACGTCATCCTGAGACATAAGATATTGTCTCAATATGTCCAGTAGTTAATCAGGCTACAATTTCCTTCAAACCGTAGCACAACAGTGCATTTACACGGTTTGGTGGAAGAAATAAACATTGCGGTGGTACTTCCGACCAGTAAAACAGTAAATTCATTTCAATTGAACTCATTGCATTAAGTTTTGTTTTTCATCTGTTGCTGTGAAATCTTGTGTTTCTTCTGTTTATCAAAGCCAGGTTTTTTAAATAGAAACCTGATAAAGTCGATTTTCATAAAGGTTTTCTTAAAATAGGTCTTTTCTGGGGGAAGTTTAATTAAAGTTAAACTTTATTCTTAAAGGCGTCCTAGATGTTTTGAAGTGAATGCTTTGTTTGTCCGTATTGTTGAACGTTTGGCAATGTTTCTTTTGCAATTGGATGCGAGCTACAGACTCTTTAGTTGTTAGCCATTGTTACCTACCAATTGTTAATTTGTAACATAAATGTAGCATTTGAAACTTTGAAAATATTACAGTAGATGAGAAGAATCAAACTCTGGACGAGTAGCTGATATGGAACGTAGTCTATGTGAAAGAGATGACCAATGAAATGTCGCTAAGTCGGGCACAAATTTATATTTTTTTTACACTTGCACGGCATAATGACTACACTGCACCTAATGGTAAGCGCATACGCCGTCCAAACAGAGTATCGAATGGCATCAGACGGCAGTCTTATGCCATTCGATATAATTTATGTCGGCCTGCTAAGATGCTTCTTCGCTCTATGATGGAAGGACCCAGGAATTAAATTCTTATGCATTAGTTTATAATTATTAATTAATTATGTGTTTGTTGATGATGTGTATCTTAAATAAATGTGTATCTAAAATCAATAAGCGTTAAAAATAATTATTAAATACTTTCAAGGCAAATTAAGTATAGCGACCTTGTCGAGAAAAATATCGACAGGTCTGATTGTGCAAGTTGGATAAATTATAAAATTTGCAGAGTCTTTATGTGACAAAGTCAAGGCGAAAACTAGTAGGGTCACTTCTATTGTTGTTTTGATTCAGTAAGGTCGGATTGGTCAAGAATGGCAGAAAGTGTGATCGTATGGCATGTTCTGTAGTTTCCTTAATAATTCTAACATCTAACATATCACGTCGGATATAGGTAGGTCAAAATTATCATGATTTTATGACACTCATGCTTATTTAAGAATGATAAAAGGCGAAAGAGGATTGTTAGGATTACAGCTCCTGGCATATTTGCCATTGTTTTTGCTTCCCTCGCTCTGAAAAGGTGTGTGTAAATGATTTTTTTTATTGCAATGAATGGCGAGACGTTACCCTTGTATGCTCGTCTGATATTAAGCGATACGACTGCTCATAAGCATTAGCGGAACCAAACAACCCTCGAAATGCAAAGCAATACTTGGCATTCCACTGGGCTTGCCATCCTGAGACATAAGATGTTACGTCCCAAAATGTCCAGTAGTTACTCTAGCTACAATGTCCTTCAATATGAAACACAACAATGCATTTACACTGCTATTTGACTGGAGAAATATAAAATGCGGTAGTGCCTACCCACGTGGCCCCTCACATATGAGAGACAATATTCTAGTGTAAGTTATATATTTATTGCTGGTCGTCATTACTGCACCGTCCTGCTAGAAGGCGCTGAACACTTGCATTAACAAATTTTCCACCATTGAATACATTGGTCGCTATTAAAATGGATGTTTTGGGTAAAATCGTGATGATGGTAGGATTATCACTACATGGGATATTGAGTGACTACAAAGCGACTAATTATCGATGAAATTAGATAAATAGATTTAGAAAATAAAAAACAAATGTTTTTAAATGTACAGTGTTTTTAAAATTTTATATTATATTAAATTTTCATATCGTAAAAAAAGCAAATATTTCCTTGGCCGAAAAACAAAAATCACGATGGATCAGAGTAGGTATCGGATCAAAAAAATATTTATTTCAATACCAAGTTATACACATAGTGAAACAGTATTTGGAGACTCCTTTTAAGCATATAATATACTTGTGTTAGGAGACTCCGATTCCTCCTTAAAATTATATAATATGTGTACGAATGCATAAATTATAGAATACAATGCTTTCGATTTTCCTTAAATATAGGTATTAATTAGTGACATTACATTCCTTTTTTTTTATGATAGTTAAGTAGGTACATTTATTTAAAATATCTATATATAGCAATGTGTGTGTGTGTGGTGTGTGTGTGTGTGTGTGTGTGTGTGTGTGCGCGTGTGTGTATGCGTGTGTGTACATATCTATGATTTTCTTGTTACATTATATTTTTTATAAGGTTTTCAATGTCATTGTATGTTTTAGTATTTAGCCATTTAATTAATGATGTTTGCAAATTTTTATTACTCATATAGTAAATGTTTAAATGTTTATTTATAAGATTATACAAAACGGCAGATTGTCTATTAAATTGCCTTTTAGCAAAGACTGATTTTACTTTCTCAACGGGAGCGACATCATTTTCATCGGATCGGAGCGGATCAAAGAGCCGCTACAAATTGCTTTCCTACCCAAATCAATCTTTACTGATGAGAGATTACTTGAAGATGTAAAGTGGATTATACTCGTACGTATTGGAGTCGTCATAAGTCTCGGTAAAAATAATCTTCAGTTTCTTCCTAATATTAACTTCATACTGAATATAATGTGGAAAATAGTCAATGATTTACATAGAGACTAATCATATTACATACAGGGTATATCAAGACTGGTACCGAAAATGAATCCGGGTGGTAGTTTTAGTGACTTCAGATACAATGCAACTAAAATTTTTGCAATAAAAGGGAGATTTTTTCCTATTGTTGTATTTGGATAGTAAATACATAGTTTTATCTAAAACAATATTGGAAACCTTTTTATTTTTACATAGCCGATGGTATGAAAGGGTTTAAGAGCGTTTATACCTTCCGCGCGCTTTTTGGCTTAAAAACAGGACTATTCAAACGAGTTAATAGCCACCAATAAACAATTTAAAGGAAAAATAATTAGTACTAATTTTAGAAAAGGTTGTCATCTAGGGATTTTGGTGGAAAACATTATAGATTGATGGATAATTTGTGAGTACTATAAGGATTACTGAGCACAAGTTTCGTTATTTAGGCTTTAAATGGCTATTTAGAAGCTTAAGATATCCGAAATCACTAAATATAAGATGAAAATAAAAATATTATCAGACTAATAAGACCCTTATGGAGGGATTTTGCAGAGAAAAATAATATTTTTGTGTTTAGTTCCTGAAAAATAAAAATTTAAACAATGCAAAATTATTCAGAAACTCTCGTCAAGAACATATTTGTTTTTCACCAACATATCGTACATATGTTTTTTATAGCAATTGCATATTATAATAGAAGAACATTTTATCAATAAATTACCGTTTTTATTTGTCAACAAAATTAGCTTTCATGTTTTCTACAAATATTTTAAAAACCACTATAAAACACGCTGTCCGACCTGCATCAAATCAGACCGCCGCAAGGCCTTCTAGAGGGAGGACGTATCGCTCGTCGCTCCGGCCTGGCTGCAGTCGATTTTTGCCGTGCGTAGTAAAAATAGCCGCCGGCCTGCAATTGCCACATCTAAGTACTTTGGTAGTAAAATATTAAGTTTTTTTTATTACCTACAATGATTTTGTAGTGAGTATAAATTATGTTTCAGATAATATAATGGGATGTAATTCCGAGGCTAAATTATGTTATGTATTGTAATATAAAATTAAATATATTTCGTAATTGTAAGGGGTTGTAAGGCCCCTAACTCTATTCATGTGTTCAAACACGAAATGATTAATAAATCGTCCGTAGTGTCTACTGATTGAACACTGATTTGAATACAACTTAACAATATAATAATAACAAAAATATGATTAGTATCTAAATTTTTATTGTTCATTGCTTGCACAGTAATATTTGTCTACTTATAATGCAAATACAATATTTTTATGATATTATATTACCAATATATAAATCACGAGTTACATTTCAATTGAATATTAGAATTTTGAAGCGCACGGATCAAAGTTGGTTGAGCTGACTGTATAGCGAGCCGACGCGGCAGCTCTACGCACACAGCTTTGGTCGCTTATGTGTGCGTGAAATTAACGAAGAAATACCTATAGTTGACTTTGCGCGCAAGGTGTAAACGCTCTTAAGTTATTATTTTAGTCAAAACTATGGATTTACCACCAAAAATCACGAAAACTAATTGTCGAGTTTATTGGAGAATTATTTTAGTTATATTGTGTCTGTAGTTACTAAAACTACTCAATTTTGTTTTCAGTAGCAGTTTTGATACATCCTGTATCGCCATGTTAAGTAAGTACGAGTATCGCCCTTGAATTTGTGTGGTCTTTGTTTGTATCGCAATATAATTTAGTGCAGCAAATTTCGTTTTCACTTCTCTCTCGGTGAGTTTACCTATCGCTGTACGGGTTTTGTGTGCGCTGTGTGAAACGTGCTCAACACGGACCTAGGGCCCCACTATATAAATCCGAAACGAAGTTCGAAACTTCGTGACGTTTTTCGTTTCGAAACTCTGTAACACGAAATTCGAATCTTCGGATCGAAGAATGAATTATTCCAATATATCGGCAGTACGAACATTTACAGAGTAGGTACATTCGTATCGTCACAAACTTAGTTCGTCTGAAGTTTCGAACTTCGTTTCGGATGAATATAGTAAATAAAAATGTAAATGTTCGGATTGCCGATATATTCGAATCACTCATTCTTCGATCCGAAGATTCGAATTTCGGATTTATATAGTAGGGCCCCTAGATTAATTCGTTCGTTTTTCATGCACTATCTGTTGCAAAGCGGTGTTTGGTGAGTCCATTTACAACTGTCTTCGGTGCCGAATATCCAGCTTCGGGGACGGTACCCCGATGAAGTAGCTTAACGCAATTTATCTTTCTATTAGAATGTTGTATCCCGGGTTTTCGTAATGACGTCTTGTGCGCATTTGAATTTGCGTTAAGTCATGTAACTTAACCGCTTTCAATCGTACTCTCGATTTTATAGGAATCCCGTATTGTAGTGGGATATATCCCATATATATCCCTAATACTAAATGATTCTAAAGTTAAATACTCACGGGTAAAGGTTATCTCCGGAGGCGTCGCAGGAGTTACTCGTGTCCATGGCTTGTCGGGAGTCCCCTCGCGCCGCGGCGATTATGTATGCCCACATCACAGTGGAGCCTTGGTGGACCCCACAACATTAGGGTGTTCTGCAACAAGTCATTATTTGAGAGAAACAGTAGAAAGTAGTAGAAGTGAAAGAGTAACTTTGACAATCCTTCTATGACCTTCGTACCACATTTTTTGAACATTTTTTCTCATTCATTTATAGTTATCTTCTACCTATTTTAGTTTTATTCGTTTCAAACGATATTTGAATTAAGTTTATGCGAAGAATACAATACATTCGATTTCTAAAACAGGTTTTAAAACTGTCTATGATGCCATTATATAATTCACATAACCATAATATACCCATTCATGAACTAAACACACACACACGCGCGCGTCTTTGTATAAAAATGATCGGCAACCGTGTTGTAGCAGATGGTGAGTACAGTTTGACCCATGATTAGATATACAATGGAAATAAATAACTTATTATTTGTAAATTTAAATATTTTCCATCATATTCAGAATTACTCTCTGGAGTTCGATTAAAAAATTGTGCCGTCTCTGAAGAATAACTTAGAATGACAAATAGTAAAAATAAGAATAATAAACTGTATACAGGTTGATATTGATACCATGTTTCTCCCCACCCAGGTAACATTGTAAAAAAAATTGACCAACCTATATAGATACACGTATTTTTATCGCTTGGTTGATCTTCAGTTCGGTTTCAAAAATTGCCTGAAACATAAAAAGACTCGAAGAAGGGGTTGGTCAAAAGCTTATAAAACAAAATCTCGATTTTTAAAAAACTACCCGGATGTTTTTTCTTTGCAATCTTCGTACAATATTACCTGGGCTGGTTAGGAACGTGTGATTTGAATTGAATACCATATGTTGACATCGCCCTGTTACACCGTTTCAAATAATTTATTCCTTCTTTGTGATACTTTTTCTGTACTAACAAGAACATTCAAAGCTGAGGCGTAATATTATTAATATTAATGTATTTACTTTGTGATTATATTTCTAGCCGCGAGACCATTGAGAATTCCCTTTGGGAGCGTCTGACCAAAGTGCCAATTTCCATAATCCATATTCGTAAAATTACATTATTCCAGAAATTACGCACTGACAAACATACTTAAAACTGTTGAGGCGTCTCAGGAGATCACTTTATAAATCGTTTTCTTAGTCACCTGCGTTATATAAATATTATTTTTCAGTACTAACCAACTGTTATGTATGTATATATTTATCTAAGTCTTTACTAGTTGTTTAACATAAATTATGCTTCCTCAATTCCAAACATACAGACCAATTAAGATTGTGAGAAGCGACAGGAATAAACATATTGCAGACACTTACTATTTTTTTTTGTGAATTTTATTAGGTATTTGAAATTCATGGTATTTCAAGTAAACTAACTGCTACAGAATACAAAACAAAGCCGGGTGGTAGTTTAAGTGGCTTCAGACACAATACAACTAAAAAATTTGCAAATAAGAGCGACGAACTTTTTTGTTGTTTTTGCTATATTGTGTTTAGGTGGTATATACATGTTTTTTTTTTCTAAAATAATAGTGTGCACCTTTTTATTTTTAAAGACTATGATACGCAAGAGTAGAAATAATTATTTTAGCAAAAACTATGAATTTATCAACCAAACACAATGATACAAAAATAATAATTTTTAAATATACGACCCATTTTGTCTTTGCAATATTTTTAGTTGCGTTGTGTTTGTAGTGGGTAAAACTACCACCCATCTTCGTTTTAGGTAGCAGTCTTGATGTACCCTGTATGTATAACTCAGGATAAATAATACGCCTAGTAATAATACAGATAAAAGCGGCAATAATGTTCGTCTGTTAAATTGGAGTCATTAAAATGCCGTTGTGGACGTCTAAAAGGCGTTTAATATTCTTCCCAAGTTTTGAACGATCACCACGAGGAGCTAATGGCTTCTCACCTCTTTGACACCTTACGAAAAGTAGTTGGTTATATACTGTTTTAGAATTTCATCACGAATTTTACGTTGCTACAATTACTAGCCAATTTAATTAACTGCATTTGACGTTCGATGTATACGTGTTTCTATTTTAACCGTCCATTCCGTGATTGAAATACATAGGCAACTGATGTGTGAGATTTACATGCTAAAATTACCTCTTGATTACTAATTTATTTTACTAACATGGAAACCCTGTGATCTAAAATTTTGTACAAAATATTTTAATTTCATTCAAGCGGTTTTGTAGACGAAACATTTCTGTTTTAATTAAGTGTAGATTATCATGAGAGTGATCGTCTATTGTCTGCGGAATAATGGACAAGTTATGGAAAAGACCGGGAATTCGTATTGACATAGGTCTTTAAAAGAACATAGTATTTTATAGCCAAAACTATCTAGAACGGGGACACCTAACTGGGTCACCGAGGCAGTACTGAAAATATTAAATGGAGCCAGGATTCGTTTACCAAACGCGTATCAAATTCAATTATTAGTTTGAACTCATGAACACGTATTTGCTGTGAATTCAATTGCACCCCGAATTCAAATGTGATTACAATTTTACTGCGTAGAGGAAAAATAAAATGTCGGTTAATTTATTTCCGCGCGCTGCTTTATAATATTAAGTTACTGGATAATTATCTGGCCACTTCATAGTGCCATAGCACAATTCGTTAGCGATTTGATGACATCCATTGTCGTATCCGACAACAGCGACCCCTTCAACAAATGCCTGTCTCTCTTCTTTGGTGGGAGCGGACATGGCTAGCAAATCCAAACTTAAGACTTAACCATGCGATTGCACGAGGCACTACGGTGCCTCTCTGCTCTACTGAACTGGCTAGTAGAATTATATGTATAAATATAGGATGGCTTGGGCCTGGTTTCACGGAATTGGCGTTCTGTATCCAGGTCATGAAGCCGCTTCTCCTCAAATAGATCGACGCCTTTATTTATAATATTGCGCCACTCTGATCGCTGCGAGGCCAGCCTTTCCCATTGGACAGGTGCAATGCCGCATTGCTTTAAATTGCGTTTAAGCACATCCTTATATCGGAGATATTTCCCGCCACGTTTTCTTTTCCCGGCTGAAAGTTCCGAGTAGAAAACTGCCTTCGGCAGTCTCCCATCAGTCATACGCTCGACGTGCCCACTCCATCTCAGCTGTCTCTTCATAATAAGCGCTTCAATGCCCGGCACGCTAGTGCGATGCAGCACTTCAGTGTTCGGAACGCGGTCTTGCCATTTGATGCGAAGGATGGAACGTAGACAACGAAGGTGAAAAAAGTCTAGACTTTTTATGTCCTTTTTGTAACAGCACCAAGTTTCGCTAGCATAAAGAAGTGTAGGAATATCCATAGCCTTATAGACTGCCACCTAGGTACTTAAATTGAGATATATTTTCCAGCACTTTATTATCCAGTATGAGGAACCGGTGGGATATTTCCTCAAAGGGGCGTCACTTATATCAATACTTTCCGTCCGTACGTGATCGCTTAAGAAAATCTTGGCTAGAAATTGATCACTGTGTATCACAGTTCCTAACGGGACATGGCAACTTTAGGAGCAAACTATTCACTTTAAAGCTGGTTGAATCGGCTGCGTGTCAATGCTCTACAACTGACTGTGAGTACGAACAAACTGCACATAATATACTTTGGGAGTGTGATCGCTGGCCCGATGAACGCGGAATAATGTTGAACAATATGCAAATAACATCTGGTGTTGCATACTATGCGGACCTCGTGCAATCTAGGAGGAACTTCCGTGCTTTCCGGCGCTTTTGCCATACCTATTATTGGACCCAAATTTAGCAGCTCAAACTATAGGACCCATTCCAGGATCCCTTTATATCAGAGGATACATACCTCTCGACTCAATATTTTTTGTCACCCGCTTTGCTGCGGAGGGAAGTGGACAACTATTTGTTTCCAACTCCTCCTTTTGTTTTTATTTCTGATTAATTTTGATGCGGGTTGATGACAAACTAGTGTCCCTGAGAGGCTCGCCGAGCTCCGGAGCTCGGTATCAAATCTTTGTGTGCCACTGTTGATCCTGGCTGACAGGAGTTGCAGTGGCGGGTGTGAAGGCGGGAAAGTCTCTATCCAGTATTATACTGAAGTGATCTGATACATCCTCTAGGGGGCTGTTTCATGACTTGCGTTTTATGAATGCTGATCACCAACCCAAATTTATGGCATGCCGCATGCAAGGAGTCTACATAAGCCTGAAGTGATTTCATAGAATCGGCCATTAAACATATGTCATCTGCATACAGAATATCCACTAATGAGACTTTGGTGACTTTAGACTTGGCTCTGAAACGCGAGAGGTCAAATACGCTTTTGTCAGCACTTGAGTCAAGTTGTATGCCTCCTCCACAGGTCTTCAGCGCGTCACTCATTACGGCAGCAAAATACAGCGCAAAAAGTGTCGGTGCTAAGACGCAACCCTGTTTCACGCCACACGTGACGGGAAATTGGTCAGAGAGAACATCTTCACGTCGAACTGATGCCATCATGTTCTCGGAAACTGGCGTACTAAGTTTATAAACTTCTCAGGACAACCCGATTTTTTCAACACAATCCAGAGAGCATCCCGCGGTACGCGATCAAAGGCCTTTTCCAAGTCAACAGTCAAATGGAGTGAATAAATGTGCCATTTACTTATTCACTCCGTTTGACTTAAAATTCGCATTATATCTTGGTTTTGGATAGATTCTATGGTGCAGTTGCTTAGACGCCGGCTGTGAAACGAGGGGCCTCGGGTTCGATCCCCGCACCGATACAAATGTTTGTGAGGCCCAGGAGTATTTGCCCTTGGTCTTGGTGTTCATGTGAACGAAAAAACTCTTGACGTGTCTGATACCCACAACACGAGACATAATTGTTCTTAATGATGATGTGGAGTCAGAACAATGTGTGTGCCTGTTGGATATATTTATTCTATTAATGATTTTTCTTTTTCTTCCCTTCTCTTATTTTGCAGGAATCAAAATATTTTATTCTCATGAAAGCATAAAAAAGAATTGGTTTAATTTAGGCCACCAGTCGTTATAAGATTTCACATTATTAAGATTTCACAGTAAAATTAATTTTTCATATCTTTCCTTGAATCGGCTTTTCGAGTCAAGGTGGATCGCCTTGCTCAAATTAAAAGCTCATACAATATAAATTACTTGACCCATTTATTGCAGTGCTGAGTCCAAGTATCGTGGCATTGCAGCAAAGTGGCGATTTCTTGGCACCTCTACAAATTGTTTATTAAATACGATAAATACTTTTAAGACGTTTTTTTTTCTTCTTTTGTTGCCATGAATGGCGAAACGTTTATATCATTCATCTAACAATAAGCGATACGACCGCTTATGGACAGTAGCACAACCAAACCATGGATTACAAACCAAAGTTTGGCAATCCAATGCATACTTGGCATGACCTTGCAGGATTATAGATGTATTTTGCCTTCCAATTCCCGTTACGAGCGTGACTACTTATTTAGCTATCTCATATATTGCCAAATAAACCCACAACAAAATATTCGTTACGTTTACGTATCATTTATCGTGGATGATAAAACTGTTACACCCTGCCAAACCACACGCGTGCCAAATTTGATAGCTGTTACTCAACTGCGGGTTAAAAGTTAGCAGACTAACTTGATCTCTAGAACGGATAAAAGGCACATGCAGTTTATACAAATTAGTGCCACCGCAGATCAACGGTTCAAATACATGGGTGATGTAGTAACAACCTGAATATCGCTTGACCTTGCGTACGGGATCATAGTATTTTAAAGTAAAGCCATACAATGTAAAATCATACACAAGATATTTTATTGATATATGTATATTAACTCTTAAGCGCGTCGAGTTTTTAGGCAGGTTTAAAAAAAGTTGAAGCTTATGAATACCATTAAGCGCCGAAAGATGTCAAACTTTGGTCACGTCACGAGAAATTACGAATACAGGCTGCTCCAGCTCATCATCAACGGGGAAAATTTCGGAAAAAAGGAGTTTTGGCAGAAGTTCAACTGCAGCACCATCTCACTATTCGGAACGCAGCTTCAAAAGATAAAATTGATCTTATGTTGTCCGATAGGAGAGGAACTTGAAGAAAAAGAATAAAGAACATGCGAAAAGAACAAATAAGAAAAAGAAAGTAGAGGCGAGTTTTACAGTCAAAACAAGACACCCCATTTACCCACTATGAGTAAGAGATAAGACCAGGCGGAATACTTCTGTACACAAATTAACACTATTCCTAGGCCTACCTAGGTATAAAGTACTTATACTTTGATATGAAATGTTAATAAGTGCGGGTTCGATCCTCGCGCTGAGATAATTGTTTGTATGTGATATATTTCTAATGGAATGTAGGTTGTTAAACTCATAGCTGTCTACGTGAATAAAATATCATAAAACATTGAATATTAATATTGTAATATTTTTATAGTGTTTGAACGTGAAATAAACAATGAAATCCATCCATTAGTTTGTGATTGACAAAGGATAAAAAAAGTGTGAAAAAACTTATACGTTATTCCACAGCATTCTCCTACCACTATTATTGAACGAAAGATATATTTCATATTTCAAACCAGCTATTTTAAGTACCATTCAAGTGTTAGATACGTACTGTTAAGAATCTCATTTACCGGTAAGCTAGTTATTAGTTAGCGTCCATTTAAAAATATATTAAACGTTTATACTGTATAAGCAATGTCCCGCTAAAGTCTCGTGAAAGCAAAAAAAAATCTTTGTACGGGAACAATGAATTTACAATAACAGGAGTCGCTATTGGTGCTGAAACAGATAGACATTTTCAGTGGCTTAGATACAGCCGAAATAGCTCAGTCTGGTAGAGCATTACGTCCTTGTGACATAGCGGTCCCTGGTTCAAATCCGGGTTTCGGCACGGTTCCCGTAACCAAGGCTTGAGAAATTTTTTGTCCTCTTTTTGTTTTATTTTTCTTTTTTGATTATTGTGGTTATATTTTGCTTTTATGGTGAATAAATATGGCTTTCAGAAGGAAATATTTCAAAATATGTTAGTGAGTTCACGTCCATATCTTATAACGTTTTACTATTACCAGGAAAATATATAGTATTTAATATCTTTTTAAATACTTAATAAAATAAAAACAAACCGTAATGTATTTTACTTTTGGAAAAAATATTTATTACGTAGTACATTCAAATGACTGTTCTTGTCTGCTCCATAGTTTGTGAAGCTCAGAATAATAAATTAATATTAATGAACTCCGCTTTTATCAGCAAACCTAAATTCCCACATTTTTATTTTTAGAATATTCAAGAGTACCCGCTAAAGGCGTTAAAACCATTTTGTATTAAACTAATGCGGAGTTTTTATTACCCGTCTCTTATACAAATTTATAAATCGAATAGTGTTATAATGTTCGAATTATTCTCACTAGTATAATAGTCGATATAAATGTAGGATTTGAATATTTGAAGAAAGATGAGAGTAGTATGGAACGTTAGACGTATGACTGATATTGAACGTGGTTTGTGTGAAAGAGATAACTAATGAAAGTATTTAAGATGGAAAGAGTAAGAGGATGAATGATTAGGATGTTGAAGTATATAAGGACGGAATATAAGAGAATAGTCTGGAAGACGACAGAAGACTTGAAAGACGGAAGACTGCAGAAGACGTATGAAGTAAAACACGTATTTTATCAAGACGATTATATTGAAGATTACCAAAGCAATCCTTGTTTAATTTGACCCTTTACGGAACTATTTCTACACAAATATAAGAATCTGGGGGCACGGCAGTGCCCCCTCCAAGTCGAGTTAAAAACGGCACAGTCGTACCATCCTTTTCTCCAAGCAATTCAGACCATTTTCAACCCCCATAACTTCGTTGTGTATAAAGCAAGAAGCCTGAATTTTCAGTTACTAAGCAGGCATTGTGTAAACACGGTATATTTAAAATTTCATTTAATTTGAATCAGTAGTTTAAGAATTGTAACATGTCAAACTTTCTTAATTTTGTCACTCACTGACTGATTGACCGATCATCAAAAGTCTAAGGCACTTCTAGCAAACATAGAACCTTCAAATTTAGAATATAATTAGTGTTTAGTGTCTAAAGTAAGGGAAACGTGAAAAATTTCATAATTTCTGTCTAGTTTTCTAGATACACCAACTGCGTAAATAACTTTGTAATCTCATATAAATGTATAGGATTACAAAGTTATATTTGCAGTTAATAATTCGTTGTAACCGTATATAATGGAATAATAGTTGTAGATAGGTATCTATATATATGAGGCAAAACAGGAGGTGTGTATAAAGGGGGAAATGGTGTTTTTAGCCCATGAAACTGTACAACATTCCTCTAGAACAACATGACGAAGACAAACTTGCAAATAAATAGACTAAATAGTTCGAAAATATCAATTACCATGAAAGAAAGATCACTCATAATCAAATCCGCTATATTTGTAATAAATAAATTGATACCTACAAAAATAAGAAAAAAACATAAGACAGAGGCTTTAAGAAAAATCGTTATATATGTTCTAGAAATAAAAAGTAGCATTGTGTATAAATTGTACGATACATTATGTTTTCATGCGATGGCCAAGTCGATCTATTTATTTAAAGCGTGAAGAATTTTTAATATTGATATGATAATAACTTACGTAATAACTTTATACAGAACGTCCCTTAAGCAAGGACTAAATAAATTAATCGACTTGGTATTCCATGGATCTCACAACTTATTGTGGTAGAAAAACTGAGCTGCGTGACTTGATATTTTTTTACAGGATGTTTTTTATGGGATATTTCTTACTTACAGAGTCTGGTCGCTACCTCAGTTTTAGAAAGGTAACTTCAAAATCGCGGTATTTATGATGTCATATCGTTAATAGTTTTTTATGAAATTAATATATGTAGTATGAGGTGATATATGTAGTTTCGTATAGTTTCTTTATTTTTTTTG
This sequence comes from Hyles vespertilio, assembly GCA_009982885.2. Lineage (NCBI taxonomy): Eukaryota > Metazoa > Arthropoda > Insecta > Lepidoptera > Sphingidae > Hyles > Hyles vespertilio. Next base: position 15,117,471 of record CM042833.1, read on the forward strand.
GGATATTAATATTTTTCTGGGTAGTGTTGTAAGTATATTTAATTTACTATTATGTGCAATTTGTGTTCACTAGTTAGAGTGTCCTTATTTTGTTACATGTTAATATAAGATATTATAAGGAACATTCCGTTTTAGAACCAAATATAGCATAATTAAATTTTTAAAAATGATTTAATATTTACTGACTGCCTCGGTGTCGTAGTTGTACTACGATACTATTACAATGCTGAGGTCTCAGGTTTGAGTAGCGGGTCAGGCATAGTGATATATTTTCTATTAATTTTATTGTTTGTTGTTGTCAGTTGTCTATTGTACCCTGGGTAACTACTACTAGACATATTGAGACTTAACATCTTATGTCTCAGGATGGCGAGCGCGGTGGAACGTTGCTACTGTTTGTGAGCGGTCGTATCGCTTACGATCAAGCGAACGGCTTGCTCGGCTCACCATTCATAGCAATAAAAACAAAAATTCTTCCCGGATTCAACAACGTGTGCATAATATGCAGTTGTTGGACTAAACACCAAGGCGAAACATGGTCTTAGTAGCACCTCTATTACTTCTGGCATAAAGGCGTTAGTTTACTTATGGTTTTACCGAAGGGCTTTAAATTAAAGTACATAAGACAAGCTGTTAAGAACCAACGCTGAAATACGTATATAAAAATAAAACTATGGGTGATTTTCTCTAAGTACGGATAAGACGAGGTCAGACATCCGCGGGTCAGATTCCGGAATATCCCTATTTGTGGTTCGCGAGATCCAGCTTTCATCCCGCTATTAGAATAATCCCGTCCACTCCGCATTAAGCTTGTGGACGAGTGGTGACCTACATCCTAGGAACATTGCAATAAAATTATTTTACAGAGTTACAGATAATATTTTTAAAAGTAAGCGTATTTCACTCGCTTTGAGGAATGTGCGAGATTTTATAATATGTTTTGGTTTATTTCGGTAGATTACATTGGTATTTTATGATGCACCATTTATTCTTTATTTGATATTTTATACAGAGATTTTTCTTTTATTGCTGAGTTTTTGCTAAGAGTATTATCGTACGTAGAGATATATTTATTGTTGTTTTACATAGTAAATATAAAGCCAATGTGTCAAGGTAAACAGACATCTAGTAACAGTTAAGGAAATATGGAAATATATGTTTTACATAAAATTTAAATTAACAAAAATTAGAGTCATTACGAAAGCAGGTAATTCGGTAATTGTGCTAAATGGTTGCCTTTTTCAGAAAAAATCTTTAAGTCTGCAATCTTAAGAATGAGGCGAATCTTATCGTCGACTAGGAGACTTAAGTTGCTTTCCTTCTAAATAGGCGGAGGCAAACCTCTCAGGAACTAATTATGAACAAGCATTTTGTGACAACCATCATTTGACAAAAAAAAATATTTATACCTGACAAGAAGTGGGTAAAAGGTTAATCAGTACATCTACTCGTATACCAATGCACTAAGATCTTCCTAAATCTACCTAGATCTTAGTGCATTTTTATCGTAACTTTGTCCGTTTTATGCCATTTTAATTCCTCTCTGTAATGAACATTTTATTACCTGTTTCTAGTTCTTTGTACAAGGAGTAAAACCGTTCGGAATTAATTTGAACTGTGTTCAAAGTTGCAGCGCTTTCTGAGTGTTTGCATCTGTGACAACTTACACGGCCGAGTGCTCGTTGGCCCAGTTATTATTATAATTAAAATTTCACCAATTAAGACATATAACATAAACATATGATTGTACATTATATATTGTTTTATTTTTCTCAGTGTTTAGTTCTAGTGCTTCTCTGTAATGTGTAGGTAAGTATATTTTGTAGTAAATAGGTCCAGTATATGTTGTTGTATTCGTAATTAATGATAATTAAACAATAAATCTCAAAAAATAAATAAATGTAGATGTGCCTTTCTTTCGAAAGCGAAAAATTCCTCAATGAACGCAAACCTGTTTTAAACTATTAAATGGGATTTAACACTATGTTGTCGCTGGGCCGAGTACGGGTAGCTGATCGAATATAAATCTAATTTTACTTTCAATTTTTTTTTAGCCTCGGCATGTACATATTTAAGTAAGCTCCTTTTACTTTGTTTCTTTCAGATTTATCATGATCCAGTGTTAAAGCCTTCGATTTCCTGTGGGTCTCCAGGTTTCTGGGTTCCGCGGTTTTCTTCATGTTTATCGTCCACGGTTCACATAGATTGCAGTATAAATTATAGATATGTGCAATGTATACCTCAGCCCTAATATTCCCGGGCCTCGACCGAGGGGTAGACTAAAGAAGCGCTCGCTAGATGTCGTCAAGGAATATATTATCTAATATCTAATATCTAATATATTGTCAATGGCCTTAGTATTGAGGATGCTGAAAATCGGGCTAAATGGTGAAGAATTTTCCGGAAGGCGGACCGTGGCCCCAACCGAGGTAACGCCAAGAAGCAGAAGAAGATGGTTCTTGGAACTAGTAGTCATACTGTAGCTCGTTAAGGCAGTATTAACATTATTGATTATTACAGTATTAACTATCACTGAGTTGGTGGCAGGCCTGTTTCATTGTAAACCAATGTGAAGTAACAGTTTTATTGTTGTCGTATCATTTGATGAATATTTTACACTTACGACCGTATTGATATTATGAGCAGAGTTAGGAGACAGAATAATTTTTATCCGTCCAAAACCGGCTCAGCTGTTATTTGCAAACAAAATGTTATCTGGGCGAATGATAGGGATCGAATGCGAATGTATTTTTTCCGTCTCTCTCTCTCTCTCTTTATCAACAGATATTCCAGTGCTGATCATAGCACCAGTATTATTTCAAAAATACTATCTTCCAACACAGTGTAAAAATTGGGTCATCTTGCAATTAATTTCACTGTCCGAGGTTTCGCTCTCTACACCGCGTCGGCAATGCATTGTGATGTCGCCCCGTCAAAATTTCCATAGGCTGTGTCCCCTCTAATTGGGGTGCCTGGTCAAACGTGATGCAAATCACACGGTAAAGGAAAACTACATACATCAGCCTTTGACTGAAGGTGTGCCTTAATTATGTTCTAAAGTTAGCTTGGAACATTGAGTGCATTAACGTATTTTGTTCCGATATTTTGAATCCTGACATCCTGATCTATATATCTACATTGATATATGTTGTAGTGGTAAAGAGATAAACACATGCTTTGTATATTTATTTATTTTCTCATGTGGTTCTTAGGTGATCGGAAGGCATTTTGTGTGAGATTTTTTCATTCTGTTCTTATTGATTTTAATATAAATGATTGAAAATGAATTATGTTACTTATATAAATAAGAAAACTCAAAAGAAAAATAAAAATCTACTTTACAAAAAACACCATAAAGCAAATACATGTTGATCAGTCCTCTTTTTAAAGTCGGTTTAAAATATAAATATGTACTATACCAATCTATCAATTGCAATAATAGTTATGTAACTTTATATGCATTAGCAGTTGAAGTAAATAAGTTTTATTAAAACAGCGATACTTGATTTCAATCTATAAAAACGTTAAAAAATCAGACTGTAAGAATTACTGTTTGGAAAGCCAAAGCAGCGTAGTGGGGCCTTATACGTATCTGCCATATATTCGCGCCGTAGCAGCGGTGATATCATCGTTTGCAATATGCATCCCTATAATGTTACTAGAAAAGGGTACAAGGCTTTATAAGCGTCTTTTCCTCTCTCTCTCTCTTCAGCCACAAGAGTTCTACTGTAAGGCCTCCCCAAGGATCTTCACTTAGATCTATATGCCTACTTGCTTATTAGACAGCCTCTGTGGAGCAGTTGGTTAGACGCTACCTGAGAAACAAGAGGCCGCTGGGTCAACCCTCAAATACAAACAACTACTGTTTGGTAGTTTACCACCCAAACAGAGAAACATATAAAACATTTAAAAAAAATATTGCAAAATTTTAGTTGTATTATGTTTGTAGTCTCTACCCGGCTCTTTTTCGATCGCAGTCTTGATATAGCGTGTACCTTTATTTATTTCTAAACGGATTTTTGTTTGTGTCGAACTTCTTTTAAATCAACAAAGTAAACTGATTACATAATACCTATATAAAGTTATTTGTTCTCTAGCCTTTTGTCCTAATTGCAGTTTGGCATTATATAACGAGCTCCAGAGGTAACGTTGTTTAACTTCTCAAACGGTTTTTTTTATGATGTCTGAGAAGTTTGTGTTTTTTCTTTGCGGATTTCTGTATCAGCTCATATACGTCCCACTGCAGGGCACGGGCCTCCTCTACAATCGACAGTACGATTGAGAGTGGTTAGGCCATGTAGTCCACCACGCTGGCCTAGTGCGGGTTGGCGGACTTATATACCATAGAATATTTGTAAATCGCTATGGTATGCAGGTTTCCTCACGGTGTTTTCCTTCACCGTTTTAGTGCGTAGTAATTGACTATTACACACATGACTCCGAAAAGTCAGAGGTGTGCCCTGGGATTTGAACACGCGACCACCGTGAACATGTGGGCGCGCGTCTAGTCCGTTTACCAACAGGCCACCACGCACTTTTAAGAAGGATTTAGCTATCAAATATTTTCTACCTTACGAACGAATTTTGAATCCTATTTGAGCGAGGAAGACAAAATTGATATTAAGGTATATTTAAAAATTGACTATCAATAAAGCCGTATAATACACTCATTTGCAAAAAAAAACGGGCGGTTTTGATTTTAATTCTTATTTAAAAAAATACGGTACCAAAATGATTTCAATCATTTGTACATGTTACTGGCCGGTTTTAAAAATGCCGTGGTGTTTAAAACAGTACGTTCTAAATTCAAATTTTCGTTTTTACAGAAAACCATTTTTTATCTTACATTTTTGTTGCGAAGTTCCAAAATATAATATCGGTTTTCATAACTTTTAGTCAATTTTTATGAATTTATTTCATATTCTTAATTGTCAAAGCTTCATTTATTGCTGTTTAGCTGTCTCAATAATGTTAGAGAAAGTGGTAAAAGCTACCAAAATTATTGTGCTGCTCGAAGAGGGTTGCAGCCAATGCTTCGTGGCTCAGAGGCTAAGTGTGAGTCGCTCGACGGTTCAAAGGACCTGGCAGCGGTATCAAGACACCGGTTCCGTCGGGAGAAGGCCTGGTTCTGGAAGAAAACCATGTACCCAACCACGGGATGATCGTTTTCTTGTGAGTCGCGCATTGAGAAATCGCAAGTCTTCGTATGTGGACCTTAAGAACAACCTCGACGAAGTAAGAAATGTGCATATTAGTCTATGGACGGTCAGGAGGAGGCTTCTCGCGGCCAGTCATCGCCCGGCCCGCGGCCCTAAGTTACTCCGTGAGCACAGAGTTGCCAGGCTTAGGTTTGCTCGAAATTGTGAGTCATGGACTCAAGAAGACTGGAATAGGGTATTGTTCTCCGATGAAGCCAGGATATCTCTGTTCGGTGAAGATCGACGTCGGCGAGTGCTACGAAGACGTGGAGAACGCTTTGCAGAGGCTTGTTTTGAAGAAATCACACCTTATGGTGGGGGCTCTGTTATGTTTTGGGCAGGAATAAATTCAATGGATCGTACAGAGTTAGTCTTCATTGAAAACGGCTCACTGACTGGACATCGATACATAACGGAAGTTCTAATTCCTCATGCACAACCCGCATTGGTCGCTTTAGGCGAAGACTCAATTTTTATGGACGACAACGCTCGCGCCCACCGGTCTGGCGATGTGGAAGCGTATGTGCAAGAGGTCGGCATTCGTCGTTTGGATTGGCCAGCTCGAAGTCCCGACCTCAATCCTATAGAGCATGTCTGGGACGTTCTGAAACGATGCGTGAGATCAGTACAACCGGCTCCGCAGACCATTAGAGAGCTGAAGAATGTGATTACCGCGGAGTGGGAACGTATTCCGCAAGCAAGTATCCGAGATATCCTCGCTGGCATACCCAGACGAATTCAAGCTGTGATTTCAGCTAGAGGGGGTCACACTCGATACTAAACATTTATCTGCTTTTACTTTATTAAAGAAAAAACAAACAAAAATCTTTGTTAACTTTTACTTCACGAGCATATGCACTACTAGTGAGCATACACTACTAGTGAACTTTAGCATTAAAACCCATAAATTTTATTAAAATTTTATAATAATACTGACGAAAACGATTATTTGCTTAATAATTTACAAAATTGTGAAAGTAAAACTACCTATAATTATCAAACAAACCAATAGTAACATTTGAAATTTTGAAATGGTTCATTGCTTAGGTGCCCGTTTTTTTTTTTTTTTTGCAAATGAGTTTATTTTAATGCAAATTAAAATCCCACTAATAAAAAGCATTCTTTCATGGGTTTTTCGTAAGGTTAAGATCGCTGTGGAATCGACATTGCACATTGTAATCTAAATGTGCTTGAGGTTATTAATTATTGTACGCATGAACACAAAGCCTTACAAAGATTCGATATTGCATGCGGATGAATTCTCGAAAACAATCGAGCTGCAAATAAATGCCGCCGATCATTTTTCATGAGATTTCAGAAACAGCGAGTATCGTCGAAATCAGAATATAAATGCGTGAATATGTACCAGCAATACGCCTAGTATTGTACCCTACTGTAGCTTAACTTTTATATTTCATCTAATGCAAAAACCACCATTGGAATCCTCCTCAATTTTGAGGAGTTCTCCTCTCTAGGTTCGAAAATATTCATCAGATTTTCGCCATATTTTTATAGGACCAAATGCCAAGCACCAGGTTTCAATCAAAGAAAGAATGATCAAAATTGGTTCACCTAGTACAGATAGAGATATAAGGCAGCAAATATAAAATAAAACATACAGTTGAATTGAGAGCCTCCTCCTTTTTTGAAGTCGGTTAAAAACATTGACTTATATTCTACCGATAGACGAGGCGCGTCATAGAAACTATTTGTCCCGTATTTGTCAAAAGCTCAGTAGCGACATCTAGTAGGTTTACTTATATATTACAAATTATGATCAAAGATTATTAGACAGACAAGACAGTTCATGTCAATAATAGCTTTGCCTAAGATACTGCCTAAGTATAAATACCGTCATAGCAATAATATATTTGTAATGAATTTTTTTTATTTACGTGAATAATTCATGGAAATGATGTAAATGAAATTAAATACTCTTACAAGTGTACAATTCTGTCAAGCAGTCAATCAGTGTACAATCAGTCTGACATTTATTATAATAACATTTATGAATTTTTAACAAGCTGATAAACTTTTTTCGAGACTAATAGACAAAAGGAATAGTACACCAGAAGTTTACAAAAATGACTACCGCATTTGGAATATCTGAAATCTTCGTGTCGAAAATGAATTGAACAAATATAAGTATGTTCTCATGGTAGCCACTTATATCCATTCCAATAAAGATCTCCTTTTTTCGTAACCGACGCGGAAGAATATAAAACAATTTTAAATGATATTAGTCTTCAATAACAATGGGTTCGAATAGTCCATTAAGTAATTCATATTAAGAAATGGGGTCTAAATACTATCCACTGTTTCAAAACATACATACAACACACATATTTTGAGTTATTAATTAACAACATATGATTAAAATAAAATACTGAAATCAATTTGCAACTACATTCTTCCAACATATTTGTATTTGTAATGTATTCGAATAGTTTATGCCTATTAGGTCCTCTGATATGAATGTCCCTTGAATAATCTATATTTTATATAGTCCGTCTCTCTCACTCGACGGGCAATGTTTATGCGCGGAAATGAGATATACGATTAAGGAGCTCACCTTGTATTTTAACGAGCTCTAAAATATATTAAATCCATTAATAAATAAAAGATCTGTATTATCGGCATTATTATGCAATATTATATCACTTACGTTGTATTCTTTAATTATATTGTAACTTCAGAAAATTTCGCTGTCGGTTTGACGGGGAAAAGTCAAAATAAATTACTTATAAATATAAACAAAGAGGCGTACTATTGCGCGGCCGCCACGCGGCAGACTGATTCGTGTGCGGTGCATGCACCGCACTTGTGTGGGACACGTTTGTTACAAAGAATGTCTTATCTAGTGTAACATTGATATCGATGGTTAAAAAGGATTTACTATAAAACATAATGTAGTCTTATAACACTCAATTCGCAAATGACTGCGTCCTTAGCATGCCTCGTGATTATGAAGCCTCTAAATACAAACTGTATTTTGTTGACTGTTGAGACATCAGGAAAATAGATATATTTCAATTAATTTTTTCCACGAAAAATAAAACACATTACTAAATATTTTATTAATATGTCAGCATTGAGACTTAGGAAAAGCTATTATTAATATGAACTGTCTTATCTGTCGAATAATCTTTGATCATAATTTGTAATATTCAAGCCAATGAACTAGATGTCGCTATTGTGAATTGAAAAATACGGGACTAATAGTTTATCTGACGCATTTCGTCTACCGGTAGAATACAAATCAATGAATTCAATGAAGTAAAAATTTATCTGGATAATTGTTGCCGTGTCCTTCGGAGAATAGAAAATACTGATAATTGAACGTTCTGGAGAAGTGCTTTGTAGTTATTAAATATTAATTTCACTAAGCTTTGTAATATTTGTCTTTCGTATTTGGTAATATATTATGTTGTCGTGGATATTTCTTTATAGCATTAATACATATTAAGTGTTAATTCTAATAATCCTCCGTAGCGCAGTTGGTTGGACGCCCCATGTGAAACTAGAGGCCGCAGGTTCGATCTCCGCCCCGAAACAAATGGTCCACTGGAACTTGTTTCGTGTCTGGGTGTTTGTGAGACCGAAAAATATTTCCTTGATTCAAATATTCATAACACAAGATATGAGCTTAGTGAGGGATCAGTACATCCAACATTCACATATATATACCGGGTATCTCAAGACTGCTACCGAAAACGAAGCCGGGTGGTAGTTTTAGTGGCTACAAACACAATGCAACTAAAATTTTCGCATAGAAACGTGACAATTATTTTTTATGATTTTTTAAATATCGTCATTTTTGGGTGGTAAATCCATAGTTTTTGCTAAAATAATAATTTAAACTCTCTTATATCTTAGAGTATTTATAAATTAAAGGGTATACACTATTATTTTAGGAAAAAAATTATTTACCACCAAAATATGGCAATAGGAAAAAAAATTCAAAAAAAAAATTGTCGCTTATTTTTGCAACTTTTTCTGTTGCATTGTGTCTGAAGTCGCTTAAACTACCACCCGGCTTCGTTTTCGGTAGCAGTCTTGATATACCCTGTATATGTGTCTGTTGGGTATATTTATTTATTACTAGCTATACCCGCGAATTCGTCCGCGTTTTAATAAATACTTTATTTTTCTAAAATAAATGTAGCCTAAGTTACTCCTTATTATATCAGCTACCTGACAATGAAAGTCCCGTCAAAATTGGTCCAGCCGTATCAGAGATTAGCCGGTACAGACAGACAGACAGACAAAAAAATCTAAGATCATTTTCGTTATAGGTATCGTGTATATTAACGATATCTAGTTGGATATTTTCTTTAATTTTTACTTTACACACAGAAACTTCAATTTTATTTATATTTACAGATTACAGATAATTATTAAATAAACATAAATATTTCCTAGGATATAAGTAACTTTTCACAGCCGTGTTTTCGTGCGTTAGCACATAGGCGCCGACTGCTGCAAACGGGGCATATAACCGAGATTTTCCATTGAATGAGCTTATGCCATAGTACAATAAGCTAGTTTACTCCGCTTTTTCTTAAAAGAACTAAACTACTGCAACCATAATCTATACATATAAATAAAATTGAAGGAAAAAAAATATAAATACCAACTACATATCGTTATATACACGATACCTGTGCCGAAAATGATATATTAAATTTTTTTGTCTGTCTGTCTGTCTGTTTGTCGCACTAGGCCGTCACGTCAGGCGCCTCCCACCAGTTCTCCTTGTGTATAAAGAAATTTTTCAATAAAGTTAATACAAAAAACTGAAAGTAAATGTGTAACGGGAGTTTACCGCCGCTCGCTAAGAGATGGCGCCACCGTAGAATTAGATCGCGGTATGGTTTCGTTACAAAGGTCGATAATTAAAATAAAAATGCAAAAACCAACAAAAAATACTAAATAAACTAATTAACTTTTTTGTTAAATTCCACGCAGATGAAGTCGCGGGCACAGCTAGTATGAAATAAATTGTTTGAGTAACTGTTGACGATGGACTTTGGCTGCATTTTCCATTTAACATCGTTACTTTTGTGCCATCATTTTTCATCAATTTTTCATCATTGGCGTTTTTGCCAACCGGTCAATGTAGGGTACTTGTGGGAGGCATATGCCTCTGAGATAATGATGATAGTCCTTAATTTATAAATGGGAATATTAAAATGTCATCATGGTACAAATCTTTTGTATATCATAGAATCGCGTTCACAAAGGCATTATTATCAAAATATCTTAAATACCCCGGAGGCTTGGAGGTAGAGAGTGTGGTGGCTTGGTGGGTTTAACATATTTCCAGCGAAAAGGATGTTCAAAGTAAATTTCAAACCGCCATTGTGAAATTGACACTATTGAGAGCAATTTCGTTACGCCAGAGCGCGAGTTTTGGAATAGCACGTGTGATAAATTTGTAAGCGAAACACGTGGACGCCGCGGGAAATGAGAAATTAATCCTTTTCAACATCATACACATCGGCATTGTACACTGAACGAGATTAGATTTAAAATTATGTTGTCTTTTAGTCCGCATGTCCTTTCGTCTAATTAGGATTATTGGGATCAAAGTAAAGCGTTACAAAGACACGCGTTGAATATGTATCGAGTCAAGATTACTTTTTAGAAATTATCCCTCATCTTTTTTAAGGGAAAAAAATATGGTTTTGTGTATACGTTTTATGGGCAGGTTGGGTAACCACTACACAAAAATGAGGGTGTTGTAAGTTCTGTTTATTGTTTTTACAGTATTACCTACCTGTTTATGACTAAACAGCCTGTTCTTAATCGAATTCTCGATTGTAGATCCGTGCCCTACAGTTGGACGTATATAAGGTGATACCGACTACGTGCTCGCAAATGATGATGATCCTCGTGATGGCAAACAGGCGATGCGTTTGTATTTCATGCAGCGGCCCCGACCGGGCAGCTGTCAATTATTAATTTAATATTTCTTGGGTATTTTTGAATAAGGCTGCACAACATTTACCAATGGTGAATCACAGCAATCTACCATAAATAGCAGCTTTTAAAATTAAGATGCTTACTTTATTTATAAAATAATTATCTTAAATGACAGCGTCCGTGGCGCAGTTGGTTAGACGCCACCTGTGAAACGAAAGGCCGCGCGTATGATCCCCGCACCGAGAGAAAAGTATATGTCTTCCGCGTTTGGGTGTTTGTGAGACCGAAAAGTCTCTCGTAGTTCCTAATACCCACGGCACAAGACTCGTGCGGAGTCGGGACTATGTATATGACTGTTGGGTGTTATTTATTTATTAGTTATTTATAAATCCAGTCTGAACCCCGGCTTCCACCCACAAACTGGGCAGATGTTTACAAATCTCACATAGCAAGAGTACAAAGGGGAAGACACTATAACTTACGACAAGTGGCACTCCCATAAAATGCACCACAATAAAATAGCTTTACGTAATAATCAATAGCCGGAGCTTCGGCAGGCCCTTACCATTACAAGTAGACGGATGGCGAATACTAATAAGCGTCAAAGCGAGTTTTTCAAGAGATTTATGGATTAATAATGTCGGTTGTGGTCCTCGCATTGTTCGCGGCCTGCCTAATTTGATGTGTTTTTAAGCTGTCTTCAAACGTCTTGGATGAGTTGCTGATTTATTGTCTGCCGTTCTTTTAATAAACTTATACAGCCTTACAGACAGTTTATAAACATATTTAAGGTATAGAATGGTTTGTCTTCTTTACTCAAACTAACTTGAAAAGTCTTGTATGAGATAAAACATAACTAAAACACTTTTATAAAGTGTTTATGAATAAGGCCGTTATTATTTATAGTTTTTTTTTCTGTCTTCGAAGCTATATACGATTAGGTTAGACTTTAGACTTAAAGTATTCACCACATAGATACGGGCTGGACAACTAAACTCTAAAAGCAAAGCACTTGCATTAGTTGTCATCATAATTATTGATGATGATAGTTTTCAATAAGCGACTTTATGGATGATACTGATGAGATGTTATGACTGGATATGAATATCCTATCACCAACGGAAATGGAAATATTATTAATTTGTCATAGTTTTGAGATGCGTAATGCGTAGTATTATTGATGCGCTCATTAACTGTAGATCCTGGATGCGAATCTCGATATCCTGAAATTCTCATATGAGTTATCTGGCAGTTTATTTTCTGACCAGTCATATAATCGCTAATTCTCTCAACACATTTTGGGACCTTAATAAATCCTGCTAACCAATAGCACTAGTTATAAGTGGTCTGAGGTCTGCCTAACCTGTCAGGGATGCAGGCGTAGTTCATTCAGAATATCATTTAGTTGTTATTCGTCGCTTGAGCACGATCACCGTGTTGGCAACCTCCCAGCATCGCCCGTTAAAAACTTATGGAAGTTTGAATACAGTTGTAGTACTCGTGTACGAACAGCTCTCGCATCTGTTTTAATTGCTTTATTGATTAGTTCGCTTTATTTAATATCTGTTACTACACGTTGCAGTGGATACAGTTTGAGTGACGTCTACGAAAGAATCTTAAATAAATAAATACACCCAATATCACATGCATAGTCCTGATCCCATACTAAGATTTAGTCTTGTGTCGTGGGTATCAGGAACTACGAGAGATTTTCAGTCTCACAAACACCCAGACCCGAAACAAAATATTTGTGATTCACACAAAAAATTGTTTTGGTGCGGGGATCGAACCCGCGGCCTCTTGTTTTACAGCCGGCGTCTAACTGCGCCACGGAGGCTGTTTATTCTGTATCGTATTTTTTAATATAGAAATGCTCGACATAACTTATGTCTCACTTGCAAGAATTTCTTATAAACTTACTACCTAAGTATTCCCTTAAAGTATGTGTATAGAGTTTAGAATCGAAGGCAAGACCTCGCGGCTCCTATGCTATAAAGACACCAAAAAAGTGACAGTTTGAAATCAAATTATATTTAAGTAGTGGCCCGGCCTAACTTCGCCCGGGTTTCTTAAATTTCTCAGCAAAAAAATGTACGTCTTATACGTATAAACCTTCCTCTTATATCACTCTCTCTATTAAAAAACCGCATCAAAATCCATCGGGTAGTTTTAAGACCTAAGCATGCATAGAGACAGACAGCGGGAAGCGACTTTGTTATATGTAGTGATAAACCTACGAAAATAATCGCAGGAAGATCATGTCGCGAGTATTATTTAATCTGTAATTAGTGATGTAAACTAATATAACAAGTGTGTGTAGCACGAGATATATCAGCACGCCTACACACTTGTACAATAATACATTATCGATAAGGGTGCGCTGCTTGTATCTCGACGCGTTACAAAACTATTGTCTCTTAAATTGAATTCCTTTTTCTGCCATACACTCACATGAGACCTATTTTAGCTCCCTCGTTTTCTATCTGTATCAATCTGTTAAAGGGCATAAATAAACATGTACCTATATTCTATAATAATATAAAAAGTTAATAATCAAGTACTGAATGCATGCAATTAGATAAAAAAAAGAATAGCCTGATTGGATTACTTCACAGACGTTCGAAGCGAGCTTCACTCAAATCCTTTCAATATTCCTTTCGGAGCATTCTACAGATCGAATAAAAAATTGGATCAAGATAATTGCTATATTGTCTGCCCTTCCGTGCCCTAGAAGCGTTGCAGATAAATAGGTGATCAAATATATTAATATCTGTAGTCTAATTTATGTGTATAGCTAGGAGCTTATATCTATTTTTTCGCGACAACACAAGGTGAATTGGAAAATCAATTTAATTCAGTTAAAGCCCCAGCTGAGGTAATTTTCATTAATTGTCGGCTCAATTCTTTGGTCCGAGAGAGAGACAATAAGCCGGGGTGAACGAGAGGGCACGCTCAACACTATTAACTAATTAACTGAACGCAATCGACAAACTTTTATCAAGTTCTTTGAGTATCCTAGCTGTAACGTTCAATCATATAAATTATAATTCAATACACCAGTGCTGATTTTGATTGGGTTTACTTCTTATAATATAGGATATATTTTTTCGTGGTTTGCAACATATTGCATTTTGTTTTGTTGGCTTCATACTGTATACATTAATTTTAATCATAAGAATCATTATTACTGGTCACAACAATGCAAGATTGTTTAAGGATGTCATATATTCGTTTCTTTTTAACAATAATATTACGGGAGGTAGGTCTTTCATATGTGAAAGACAGCCTTGGGTAATTACCACCGCAACGTCTATTTCTCTCACCAAGCAGTAGTGTTAACACACTGTTGTGTTCCCGTTTTTTGGACATTGTAGCCAGAGTAACTACTGGACATCCGCAGACTTAACATCTTATGCCTTAGGTGAGCACTGTGGAATGCCAAGCATTGCTACTGTCCATAAGCGGTCCCATCGCTTGACATCAGATGATACCATTCATCTTATCTCATCATTTACAGCAATAAAAAAATAATAATACTGTGAGTATTTAATTTAAGCAAGCGATCATCAACGTAATTTTCAATTGTCAATCCAAAGTGAAGCTTTAAATATTTATAAATAGTTTATGATAAACAATAATTTTAGTAATAGGTTTACATCACTACTATGAACTCTTGGGAAAACTTGATCAGAATTATTTTTGTTTAGAGGAAAGGTTTCATTGTTTTTTTGTATTGAATAGGCTCTGAAACTACTAGATATGTTTGAAAAATTCTTTCACCTATACAATTGTTCACTATCCCTGATGAACATAGGCGATAGAATATTTAAAAAAAAGGTAGTATGAAAAAAAGCGTATAAAGCATTACATTATCTGAAGTACCTATACCTGACATATTTTGATATATTATTGACGAATCAAATTGGTTCTCTTGACCGGAATACATGGAAGGCGGAAATAGAAGACTTTGCTTTGCAGTGGGAGGCTACAGACTCGTAATAAAAGTAGTAGAAATAAGTGGTGAACTTTTTATATTCCTTCCACCCGTTTGCAAATCGTATAAACTTTATCCAGCTCAATACACCACGGTATAACAAGCAGTAGTCCGCCTGATGGGAAGCGTTACGACCGCTCTTGAACAATGGCAGAACCAAACAACACCTTGAATTACAAATGCATTGCTGTGCATTCCACTACGCTCGCCATCCTGATACATAAGATGTTAAGTCTCAATATGTCCAGTAGTTACTCTGGCTACAATGTCCTTCAGAAACAGAACAGTGCTTTTAAACAGGCGGCCTCTCACGTATGAGAGAGCTACCACCAGTAAAGTGAGTTGTCACGATTGTAAATAAACTTTTCAAATCCATGATCTACAATCAGTGTGACTTAATACTTCATAGTCCGGGGTGGAGGGAGTGAATGAAATTGCTCACGTGTCGCGATTGTCGATTAACTAACAACTTGACATAACTAGTACCAATTTTACAGTTGTTAGTTTCGTAAAGGACAATGGCGAAATCGTATTTCCATGAACAACGCGTTTAGAAATGTCATACTTGCTAATAATAATATTATTATTTTTCGTGACTTTTCAGCATACTAATTATAGTTGTGTAACGATGTTTAAGTTTCACAATAAAATAAAAAGCTTTATTGACTATTTTGTATGGGAGTGAGTTTTTTTTTCAGCAATGGCGTAAGGTCTTTTAAGCCGACAAAAAATATTTTTCATTGAATCTCGCAAAATCTTTTATTAGAAATTGCTTTATTTGGTAAAACAAGTGCGGTAAAGATTTATATATATATATATATATATACCCTAGCCGTGTTCGGCTTCAGTGACAAGGTTTTTGTTCTCATAAAATAAATATATACTTATAAATATAGAAATAAATATCTATATCCTAATATATTTAATGTTTATTCCTCATATGGCTGATGTATCCTATTTTTGCTTTAAATGTGCGGGCGCAAACAGGACACGTGAGGATACCATTATAGGTGTTGTAGGTGATGTTTGAAGGCGGTTTGGTTTTTAGTTGGTCACGTTTGTCGTCAAGTTCGCGCCTTCTTTCGTTTTCGAAAGCTTGAACCTTCTGCTGGACATAGCGCCTCCATTCAGGCCGCTGTTCAGCAAGCAACTGCCACCGCGAAGGTTCAATACCACATCTTTTCATGTATCTTTTCTGAACGTCTTTAAACCACAGAAACTGGCCCCCGCTTTTCCGTTTACCAGTCTCTAGCTCAGAAAAAAAGGGTAGTAGTTCACCAAATAACATTTTTAAGAAAATAATAATATTTCAATTGAAAATGACAAATAGAACATAACCTCAATATCTATAAATTAAAAACGTTTAGTAAGTAATGTAGACTTTTTCATCAGTATTTCTCAACACATTATTGTTTAGGAACGGCAGCGGAATTCACTTATATTTTTTTCACCAATAAACGCTCTAAATTTACATCAACTAAAATCATGTATGGAAATCTGCCATTTTCCTTTGAAACGGATTCCCTCGCGAGCAGCAACTGAAAACTCGTTGATCATCGATATAAAGATCCATTTGAAGCAGTGCGATGGTATTCAACATCGATGTCATTTTATATGAAGCATAATCTCCCGCAAAAGTATTGAGTTTCAAGAATGCAATATCGCTCTGGTGTATAGATTCTAGTTTGTTTACACATCAGAACTGAATACTTTCTTCGTAGGCTTAGTAAGATAGTGTAGCAAATTCAACAGGTGTTCCTTGTGTGTCTGTTGTATTGTAAGACTGAATAAAAAGTGTTTCGCATCGTTTCTTGTTTTTGTTTTTGTTGTGTTATAAAATGATACTAATTTAATTTCTATCGTGTTATACAGGGTAACAAAAATTCTCTGTCTTTGGCTTTATTAATGTGTTCTATTTAAAAGATCCATTTCACATAATTTGATAAAAATATCTATATATATAAAAATGAAAACCGTTTCGCGTTGTCACGGCATCACGTGTGAACGGCTGAACCGATTTCGATAATTCTTTTTTTTAAATGTTTGTGGAAGTCCAAGGATGGTTTTTACGGCGAGAAAATTTCGAATAATTGCCAGAAAAGCCCTAAAAACAGCCCTTTTCTTTACCCCATACAAACGTTTTCTAACTAAAACGTTGTGTCAATTTGAGCTTTGTTGCTATTGTATAAAGTTCATATTAAATTACCAGCACTCACTGTTGTTTAAACAATGTAGGTATGTTCCTAACGTCAAAGAGTCAATTTGCACTTTTTTTTTTTTGTATAAACTAAACCTTAGTTTTTTTTATTATTTATCTAGCTACATTAATATAGGACAATGAAATAAATAATGTTCACACGTAATGGTGGATTTACATGTTGGCTGAGGCTGGGTCAACGTCTACCAACTCCAAGCTATTAACTATGAACAACATAAGGCCAGCCGAGCCAAACACTCCGTTTACACGCTGGCGTTGGTGGAGGCTGGCTGAGGTTGGCCAAGCGTGTAAATGCAGCATAAGAAGTTATACTTACTCCTTTTCAAGATCGAATGCCACTTTTATCACGAATTTTTACAGTGGCCTTTCCTTCGCTATAATTCACTGATAGAAATGTACATCGTATCGGACTGAGATAGGTTATATTATACCTAAAAGGGGTAAAAAAGGGTTGAAATGTTATATCTAAGAAAATCGAAACCACTGAAGTTATGTCTATAAAAAAAAAATATTTTGACTCTTTATTACTAACAAAAAGTAATGGCGTGCAATATTTTTTTGGAAAAACAGCATTTTGGTGCTGAAATAAGGGAAGGAATATTGGATGGACAGTAAAAAACGCTAGTTTTTAATGTCAAAAATTCATAAGGCAATCTTTATATGTATATATATATATATATATATATATATATATATATATATATATATATATATATATATATATATATATATGGATGTATATGGAGAGAAGGGATATAAAATAAAATAGAATGGAAGGTACGGGAGAGGGCTGGGATAGCTGACAGATTTGTTAGGACGAATGTAAATGCACGTTATAAAACGGGATGGATAATAAAGAGAAGGGACGGGACGGATTGGGAGGAGACTGGACAGGCGGATGAGACGGGATTGAGCCGGACAGTAGGATAGCTACGTCAAGTTTAGATATACAAGAATTTATACGAAATACAACATGTTTCTGGTGTAGAGTGGAATCAAAAAATATATGCACCCAGGCGAAGCTGGGTCGGGCCGCTAGTACTTCATAAAATAAATTAAAAAAATATGGAAACTCACATTACACTCATAACAACCACGTTCGTAACAAGCAAAGTATGGCGGGACTTTTTAGGATTGTGTGCATGTGTGTTGCTGTCAGAATTTTAATTTTTGTTAGATTTTAAAGTAATATTTATACTAAAATGTGTATTACGAGTTAAATTTACTATAATTATGTCATTCTTTATTTATTTTTGGTTTGTTTTTTAATACTAGAATTGAGATACCCAAATTCAAATTAATCGGACAGGGGTTTTTGGTCATAGTGTATAAATATAAACTGTATAAAGAGTGTGATCGAAAACCCCTGTTCGATCCAAGACGGGCATTTGCGTATCTCAATACTTATGCGTAACATAGCATCAACAATACACGTGGGTGTTTCATTATATAGTACAAGACAAACTTATTTGTCGCGTCGTATCCCACTTTGTCCCATACGAGATACGACATAGCTGAACATGTATGAAGATGCTTTACAAAGCTTCAAGATAGTAGAAAACCTATAATTCTTAAACTTATTTTTTTCTGTATGTTATTTTGTTTGATCCGGCTAATCCATTCTTTCATTCATTCCATTCCATCCGGACTTCCACTTACAGACAGCTTCTTTTATTGGGAAATCCTAATTAGGGATCTGCACAAAAAACCCTTGAAAATTGAACCTGATGGTATAAAATATAAATCAAATCTCGAGCGGGGCCGGGAAAGCGATATTTAAAACGTGACTAATTTCGAAAGTTGTTCAGGGGTATTAGAATTTCAGATTTAAGAGAAGGGAGAGGGGGGTAGGCGATTGTTACCCTCTTTTTTTAAAGATGTGAACTTAAAAATTGGAATGGTATTTTCTGTATTATCACAAATTAATAATTACGTGATCATGGTTTTTTCAAAACCCCTGTTTAGAGGTAGAGGGAATAATATACATAGATTATTTAATAAGAACTTCAAATATTATATGCGTATATTTTTATAAGCACCTCTCATTTAAAAAGTAAATGGTATTCATAAATTAATGTTTTACGTGGATTTGGGTTTTGAATCTTTAAATTCGGGGTTAGGAGAGCAGTGGTGACATTTAGTAATTAAGTAACGATTTTTTGGAGGAAAGAACTGAGTATAATTAAACTTATTTACACAACATTATGAAGGGGGGAAGGTGTTGTTGACAAATTATTTAATAGGCCATTAATTGTTATGTTATTGGACTAATAACAAAATAAACAGTGACGTGATCCGCGGTTAAAGGTTTTTCTCATTTTGATGAGAGAAATGGAGTATTGTGGAGAATATATCGATTTTTTGGGTTAAAAAGACATTACAAAGTGCCTAAAATACGCAGACAAAGTCGCCAACAATTTAATATAATGTTGTACTTCATTAAAATGATATACAATAACTCAAAAAATTATAAAACGGTACCCATACGTTTAAAATTTAGTTATTTTGTCATCTTCAGGTACAAAATACTTAATAAATATTATCTGTCCCAACTCGGTCATCATTTTAAACTTCGATTGTATACTGGGAACCTAAAAAATAAAGAATTTACGTTTTACGAGTCCGCAAATATTTTATTTAATTTAAACAATTTCACAAGATAGATAAATATGTTTTGTTTCCTTTTCATAAGAATAAAGCGGATATCGCATAGAAAGTAAACACACAACGTTTAATATTTCATTGGTATTGAAAATAACGCATATAATAAACTACTATTATTTTTAAATAAATATTCATTAAAACCGAAATATTTTCGTAGATATATTTTAAATCTGCAATTACTACGGTTTTAATACCTAAAACTACACCGTGTTAAACTATCAGTCTTTCATTAAAACAAACCAACACACACGGGTCAACAAAACAAAAAAGAACATTCTCCCAAAATTACTCAATAAAAAAGTAGTAACTATGGAATATCCCACAGCTTATGGAAATGAGAAAACAAACACGAGCAATTAAACGTATAGTGCATATATGACGCGTACTAACTGACTAGGCAGCACGCTGCTTATCCTATTCCAGTATCTTTATTGCTATCTTTTTACTATCACACTTTTATAGTGGACGTTAAGAGACTAATAAGCCGTTCTTACCTCGTGTGCGACTGCCGAATTGAACCGATCACGCAAGCACGAATACTGTCACTGAAACACTCGGAATGTTGGCGATAAGTCCGGTGTCGCGTTGGGCGGCCGAAGCGAGCGGCAGCGCCTCACGAAGGGCGGGAACCGTCTGCCTCCGAGCCGCTTGCCGTCGATGGACGCCCGCGCGGCGCCGCGTGCCTCGCCTGTGTCGAATCTCGATCACAACCTATCTACTGTTAATTAGATTGTTTATTCCATTCACTACACTCACTTTTATATTTAACTTATTGATTGAAGATGATTAAAATTTAGTTTTTTTCTTATAATTATATTTGATTTTCACTTCAAGGCTCTAGCGGTTGCCTTAACTTTCGAGGAGAGATATGGGCCCGAGCATAAGTCTAAATTGACAACTTATGATTTTCTTTTGAATATACGAGTACTATACTCGTATACAGTTAAGAGCAGTTTAAGTAGGTACCGGACACGACTTTTGCCAGCTTTTATGTCACACACAGGCGGAATGGCTGCTCAAGGATTTTTATTCAAAACACTAAAGAAAAAACCAAGTATGTGGCGGCTTGTTGTTAGCGGACCGGTCGTTACTGAGATGGTGGCGCCGGGTTCGAATCCCAAGAGACATTTCTGAGTTTTTAGAGTAAATGTTTATTGAAAGCCAATTAAACTTTCAAGGCGAAGGGAAACATCGTGAGGAAACCATAGAAATGTTACAAACTTTTACTTGTAGTAGGTCTCTCATATGCGGGAAGCCGCCTGGGTAGTTAAAACAATGTATATTTCTCCCGTCATGCAGCATTGTAAATGCACTGTTGTGATCCAGTTTGAACTACGTTGTAGCCAAAGTAATTACTGGCCATATTGAGTCACTTAAAATCTTATGTCTCAGGATGGCGATCACAGTGGAATGCCAAGAATAGTGTTGTTCGGTTTTGCTTCATCATACGAGTGGTAATGCTCGTCTCGACATTAAGTGATGGCTATAGTTTCATATGCAGCTACTGAAGTAATCAATTGAGTTTTATATAAGCTGATTAAAAAAGCCATGACAACAACAAAAAATACAGACAACAGTAGCATTTCTAACCTGGATTCAGCGGTAAAATAAAATGAAATAAAATATTTGTATATATTATTTTTAATAATACAAACCAAAACAAATCTGATTTGGAAAAAACGCCGACACCTCGATTCGAACCAGGGACTGCAAGGACTTACGACCTCGTGCTCTGCCTGCTGAGCTATATCGGCTTACACATTGCCGGCGAATTTATCTTCTAGCTTTAGTCTCATGTAGTCCACCATTTCAATATTTCATAAAAGTTGTGTCCAGATTTTGCTGCTTCGTAGCGTAATTCGATATATGTTTTATTTATTTATTTAAAGCTTCATATACCGATCGTTCACAGGCGGACATAATGCCTGAGGTGTTCTCTGATAGTGTACCTTAGGGTTGTGAAGAAATGAAGCACAAAAGGTGTAAAAATTGATTATAAAACATATACTAAAATGATAATAATAATAATATACATAAACATTGATATGATACATACTATGGATTACATAAATAACTATAAAACCATATATTCTAATACCGAAAACGAAGCCGGGTGGTAGTTTAAGTGACTACAAACACAATGTAACTAAAAATTTCGCAAAGAAACGCGAGTTTTTTTTATTATTTTTTAAACATCATCATTTGCTAAAATAATAATTTAAACTCTTCTATACCTCAGACTTTTTCTAAGTAAAAGGGTATTATTTTAGGGAAAAAATGTATTTACCACCCAAATTCGTCCATATGAAAAAAATACGCTTTTCTGCAACATTTTCTGTTGCATTGTGTCCGAAGTCGCTTAAACTACCACCCGGCTTTTAATATACCCTGTATATTCGTATATAAGTAACACATATAATTGAAATAGATTTTTACGTAATTAGAAAAGAAAAAGTAAGTAAGAAATAACTAACTGTTAATATTTCCGTAGTAACGCACCAGACGCGCTTGCCATATTCGCGGTCGTCGCGGGTTCAAATCCCAGGGCACATCTCTGACTTTTTGGAGTCGTGTGTGTTTTTATAGTCGACCACCATGTACTATAATGGTCAAGGAAAATATCGTAGCGATTTGTATACATGTCTATGGTATGTAAAGTCCACTAACCCGCACTAGGCCAGCGTGTGGGACTATATGACCTAACCCCTCTCAATCGTACAGGTAGAGTTCCAAAGGTGCCTAACATTCAGGTGTTTCTCTATAGTAGAAGAGGCTGGTGACCAACAGTGGGTCGTATATGGGCTGATACAGATGTTGATCAGAACAAACTGCCTCGGTGGCGTAGTTGTACAACGGTACGGTTGCAAAGCTGAGGTCTTGGGTTCGAATCCCGGGGCGGACAAAGTGGTGTTGAATTTTTCTACTCGTTATTAGCATGAGTCAGGAATTTGTGCCCGATATGGCGATAGACACGCCCCTTATGACATCATGGGACGGAACACACAAGGCGAAATGTGGGTACCTCTGCCTACCTCTTGGATCAACGCTTGAGTTTTTGTATGTATGATCAATACAGTACAGTACATCTGAGCAGGTACAAGATTCTGAAAACAATGAATCTTCACTATGTTCATCAACGTGTGATTTAGATTTCAATAACAAATTTAATGAGGCAATACTGTCAGCATAATAAGCATAGGGGTGCAACATCGTACATGAAAAATATTGAAAACGATTATTTCGATTCTAGCGCAACGTTCTGGCGAGAACGTGAAATTATCGTGTAAGTAGTTTAAATCTCATTGTTAAATGGCGGAAGTGTACCACTAATCCAAGAAATATGTTTTATCTGTTGATATTATGAACTTTCTTGATATTAAAAACTATTTCAACTTGATATTTGTTAAAATTACGAAAGATACACATTTTGATATATTTGCATAACAAATATGAAATTTCGCGCGTTTGCCTAGCGCGCACTCTGACAGCGAAACCTTGTCGGAAAATAAAAAAAAAGTAAAGTTGCGCATCTATGTATCTCTGTATATAATATTTCTAATCTATGATAATAAGAAACAACACTAAAAAAATATAGAGAGGTAATAACATGATATGCATTTAGTTGTTTTGAAAAAGTACATTTCATAACATTTGTTATTTATATCAATTTTATTTGAGGTTCAGAGCATAATATGAAACAACATGTATTATTCCACGCAGGAAAAGAAAATCCTTACAAAACAAATTATGGACCCAAAATACGATTACGGCGTTGTATTATGTACGATGCGACGTTGATGTATGGGTACCCCTTTGACAAAAAATATATGGACAGGACGGAAAGCGCGTAAAGTGGTGCGCGCACCCCAGTGCATCTCTAGTGGATGGTTACTGAAAATAGTCGTCGTTCGCAACAATTTTGCAAATACTTGCTTGAATTATGACAGAAAGTGTAATAAAAGTGAAGAAAATATTTTTTATCACCGTGTAGACGAAATCTGTTAAATTAACTTAATTTAACTAGCATTGATTTTATCGCGATTTTCACGGGCATCTTCCTGAATGTCCAAATGTATTGAAGGGCATGCAAATAGGGTGTACTGACAACCCCATAATTGCGCAACCCACTTATATCGGGTAAGCCACTTTTGCATTACAGAGAATAAAAATAATCGATGCAAAAACTAATTTCATGCCGCCTAAAGGCCTGGTCTGTCGAAGAATACGCGCGGTACTGCGGTAAGCGGCAACGTCATGACGTCATGCAACGTAGTTCACATAACAACAAAAAAGGTGGTTCACATATAGGTTTTACTCTGTGCGTAAAACCGTTGACCAATGAGAGAACCGTTCATTGACAACCAACGTTACTATGACAATTTCGCATTGAAGTTTTCTTGAATTTCCATGACAACAAATAACAATAATTTATGTTCGAAAATATATAAAATTTCTTTATAAAAATGTTTGTGCGTCATTTTAAGTAAACCGGGCATATATGTTTACGAGACAATTTTCGCAATATTGATACGTCATAAAAGTGGTTCCTATCATTCTAATGAAATACGCGTGTGTTGAATACATTTTTTTCACCTAAACAACTTATTGTCAGATAAAATTTAATTTCACTGGATTTATGTAGTATATCCTTTCTTAAATTATCGTTATCGATCGTACCATAATTGGGTAAAAATAAATTCCATAAGGATTAAATCATTTTCCTATAAATTTGTCCCAAGCAAAACCTGGAACAATACTGATGGACACTTTTTACATTAATAATTTTATTTTAGTATTTAACAGAATTCACAACACAGAGCTCAAAATATATATGCGTAGGTGTAAGTAGCACAAATTACAATATATATAGAGGGGGTTTTAATGGAATGGGAATGGAAAAAAGGGGAAAACACAGAACTTGATACTAAGTTGAAGAACTACATATTTAGATTGCACAATGGATTGCACCATGTCATCACATGATGCACTCCAAGTGCGAGGAGAGTGGTGCTAATTGTGTCGAACGGCGATAGTTTATTATATCTTGCAGGTGGATTTTGTAAATAACTACGACGATAATATACAACCATTATACAACGAATGTATGTATATAGGCTGATACAAAACTCATAATAAAGTTCTTTGTAGCTACTTTTTTGGGCTCATTTAAAAAGCGGTGCACTTAAACGATTGATGTTTTTATTGGGTTTTTTATTTGTATTTCTTTCTATGCACATATAGGGATAAGGCCAGCTAGCGTGGTGGACTATAGTACGGCCTAAGCACTCTCAATCGTATTCTCGATTGTAGAGGAGATCCGTGCTTTGCAGTGGGACGTATATGGGCTGATAAAGTGCCCTGCGAATAACGATAAAGACTGTATATATATAAATACCTACTAATAAATCGTCTCTAATTGTACTCTGATCAGTTGGGAACTAATTTCATTGCTATATTTTGTTAAAAAGCATGGGGTACTAGGTACATAGAACAATTAACATACAGTTCCGTTCGCCATTTTTATAACAATAAAATAAATGTAATTGACTCCAGTTATAATCTTGTACTTATTAAATATTATTTATTTTTACTTTTTAATTGTATCTTATACCAAAGCAAGGTTTTAAAATTTTATTTCTACGTGGTGTAATATTGCGCCATTTTCATTGGGAACGTGCGTGAACTGTATTGAACGTATTGTGATATACGCGCCACAGCCTAAACAAAAATTTAAACCAAACGAAAATTGATACAAATATTGTTCTCAAATAAATCCATTGCGCAAATACGCTTACCAGCGACGAAATGATGAGAATGACGGCACGTTGTGCGGTGTATCCGCCCCGCGCTTCACCGCACTTGCCCCCCTACACCGACGCATACTGTGACAGCATAAAAGACCAGTACTACCCGTCACCCGGTTGACCCCTCACCGCAGACGCTGGCTGACGCAATCTGCGGCGAAACGTCTCATGCCAATGTCAATGTTTTTCATACAAAACCGAGTTTGACACCGCATTCCGCGCAACGCAACGCTGTGCGTAGCTTCGACAGACCAGGGCTTAAGGCCGTTTGTCCACCGCCGCCGTCACCGGACCGTCACCGAGAACGAGATTATTTCTTGCCGAGTTTAAGATGACGTGACGGCGATCGTGTGTCCATCGCGCCGATAAATCGGTGGCTCAGTTCTAAAGCTTTGTCATATGTGGTAGTCGCATTTTACTTTTTAATAGAAATAAACTCATTTGCAAAAAAAACAGGCACCTAAGCAATGAACCATTTCAAATGTTACTATTGGTTTGTTTGATAATTATAGGTAGTTTTACTTTCACAATTTTGTAAATTAATAAGCAAATAATTGTTTTCGTCAGTATTATCATAAAATTTTGATAAAATTTATGGGTTTTAATGCTAAAGTTCACTAGTAGTGTATGCTCGGTAGTAGTGCATATGCTCGTGAAGTAAAAGTTAACAAAGATTTTTGTTTGCTTTTTCTTTAATAAAGTAAAAGCAGATAAATGTTTAGTATCGAGTGTGACCCCCTCTAGCTGAAATCACAGCTTGAATTCGTCTGGGAATGCTAGCGAGGATATCCCGGATACTTGCTTGCGGAATACGTTCCCACTCCGCGGTAATCACATTCTTCAGCTCTCTGATGGTCTGCGGAGCCGGTTGTACTGATCTATCACACAAGGGAACGTGACGTCACGATTACACAAGTTCGTTGTCAACAGCAGTGTTTGGTTCAAAAAATTACCAAAAAATAAAGAAAGTGACAGAATATCGACTTAATTACCATGGACAAGCACAAAAAACCATATTATAAATATTGTGTCGTTCCTATGTGCCCAAATAACATAAACGCTGCACCTGACAAAGTATATTACCTTATGCCGAAAGGTGAAAATCTAGGGATAAAGTTGTGTAAGGCGATGATAAGAGACAATGTATTGTGTTTGAGCTGTTTATATTGTTGTGAAGACCATTTTCTTATGTAAGGATTTTAAAATTAAATAAAATACATATACAAATCATTCTGACGTTTACCTACCTACTTGTTTTGTTTACAGACCCCTACAAAAACATAACTTTGTTTACGAAAAGTTGTAAAGATATTATTAAGAATTCTTATTCGATATTCTAAATTCAATAAGATTTTAATAAGTGCGTGGTGGCCTGTTGGCAAACGGACTAGACGCGGCTGCCAACATGTTCACGGTGGTCGCTGGTTCGAATTCGTATATAAGTAACACATATAATTGAAATAGATTTAAATGTAATTAGAAAAGAAAAAGTAAGTAAGAAATAACTAACTGTTAATATTTCCGTAGTAACGCACCAGACGCGCTTGCCATATTCGCGGTCGTCGCGGGTTCAAATCCCAGGGCACGACTCTGACTTTTCGGAGTCATGTGTGTATTGATAGTCAATCGCCATGCACTAAAACAGTGAAGGAAAACATCGTGAGGAAACCTGCATACCGTAGCGATTTATAAGAATTTCTATGGTTTGTAAGTCCGCCAACCGGCATTAGGCCAGCGTCGTGGACTATATGGCCTAACCACTCTCTATCGTAGGTACTCTCGATTGTAGAGCGGGCCCATGCTCTGCAGTGGGACGTATATGGGCTGATACAGATTCTAAATTTATCCTTATGTATAAGTATCACTGATGAATAAAAACATCTAAATTATTAGAGTAAGAGGCAAGTTCGAGACTAGTTTTATTAATATTTCTGGGTTTCAGATTGAATAGGATACAGAAAATTATATTAAATATAAAATAATGGCATTTAATACAATATTAATACTGTGAACACATAAAACTATTAACTTAATATAAAAAAAACAGCGACACAGTACCTAGTCAGGTCATAAATTCTGTCACATGTTTAATATAAAATAATTGAAACAAGTTTATTCATTATGTAACCATTTATTACACCAAAATGAACTTAACAAAACATAGATTCTTATGACACTAGAGTTTATTCAAAATGACCTTCGTGATTTTGAATACAGGCCTTCAATCTGCGCGGCTAGTTGTCTATCGCAGCACGAACGAGGTCCATGTCAATATCGGCCGGCTGCCTTAATCAAGGATGTCTTGAGTGACTCCAAATTGGGATGACGCTTTGAGCACGTCCTTTTCCTCCAAGTGTTGCCATATCTTGTAATCTAACGGATTCAAATCTGGACTGGAGGAGGGCCAGTCTTCGTGCCGGATGAAGTCGATTTCACGCGCCGCCAGCCAGTCTTGTGTGCTCTTCGCTCTATGAGCTGGCGCCGAATCTTGTTGGAATACCCAGTGCCTGTTATTAAACATGGTATGAGAAACAGGTTCCACAAGGTTCGTCAGGACTGTATTTTGATACACAACTGCATTCGTTTTTATACCTTTCTCACAAAAATATACCTCTGTTAAGCCCCAATAAGAAACTCCCAACCATACCATGAGCGAGGATGGAAAATGACCTTGTTGGACACGCGGAATACGGTTGCTCGCTTCTTCACTACTGTGTGCGTACACTATCATTTTGTTTGTTGTAGCTCTCTTCTACGGTAAAAATTTTTTCATCTGAAAAAAGAATTTCCCGATATTTTTTTCCCGCGTACCGTTTCAACAAAGCGCGGCATCTCTTCAGTCTCAGGTCCATTAGACGACCATTCAAACGATGTTCTGTTTTTCTTCGATATGCCCGAAGCCCTAAGTCTTCATTTAACACCCTTTTCACCGTGGTTCTGCTTAACCCCATCTGAAGGGCCAACAGTTTCTGCTTACGTTTGGGATTTCTTTGAATTCGCGCCTTCACAGCTTTTATCACTGCTGGAGTCCTAATAGACCGAGGGCGACCACTTCTTGACCTGTCATCTATACTAGAGTCTTCATTGTATCGTTTGATGGTACGATAAACGAATCTTTTGGTTATATTCAAATTTTTCAGTATGTCAAAAATTTGAATTGGCGCGTAACCGCAACAATGCAACGCAATAACTGCAACACGGTCTTCTTTAAGCGTCCACTCCATATTTAAAAATGAGTAAAATTCTAACAAGTACACATTTTTATTTTCATGAATAAATCGAAATTCGAATTCAGTAAACATTTTTGTGGCCAGCATTCTAAAAGAAAAGTTTTTACTGTGTGACAATACTTATGACCTGACTGTGTACATTAACAATTTTTCCTCAGAAAAGAAACCATACAAATAGTTTGTTGACAGCAGACCTCTCGTGTAAAACAGACGTCACGTTTTCATCCACCAATAGTGTTGCGTTTCGGAAATTTGCGCAGCCAGCCACTTTTACATACATACATAAACTCACGCCTTGTTCCCAGAAGGGGTAGGCAGAGGTGCCAGGGCACCCACATTTCGCCTTGTATGTTCCATCCCACGATGTGATAGGTGGCGAGCCTATCTCCATATCGGGCACAAATTCCTGACTCTGGGCTGATACTGAAAAATCCAATATCACTTTGCCCAACCCGGAATTCGAACCCGAGACCTCTGCTTTGTAACCGTACCGTAATACAACTACGCCACCGAGGCAGCATATTCCCCATTGCTTCTTCTGCTTTTGTACGATTGAAGGCGTAGGCGATGCAAATAATTTTGGTCTTTGCTACTCCAATGAATGTATAAATATCGTATTTGAATATAATTAGCCCTTTTGTTTACAAATTTTATGATAGACACAACAAAAACCGAGCTAACGGCGCGGTGCGACGGTACTGTGTGGACAATAACAAAAGTGTTTTGTATTGCTGGCACATCGGCCCGTCATAAAATCGTGCCGAGATCTAGCGGTCAGGCCGAACTACTCGAAACATCGGCGGCCGGGATGACGGTTCTCGGGTGTCGGGCGTGCGGTGGACACAAGGCCATAGTAAATGTATGTACCGCTAAATCGGCGCCGTCATCTCGTTCTCGGTGACGGTCCGGTGGCGGTGGACAAACGGCCATACTATGGCTATGTGTCTACCGCACGCCCGTCACCCGAGGGCCGTCATCCCGGCCGCCGATGTTTCGAGTAGTTCGGCGTGACCGCTTGATCTCGGTACGGTTTTATGACCGGCCGATGTGCCAGCAATACAAAACACGTTTGTTCTTGTCCACACAGTACCGTTGCACCGCGCCGTTCGCCCGGTTTTTTTTTGTCTACACTAATATTATAAAGAGGAAAGATTTCTATTTTTGTATGTAACGAATAAACTCAAAAAGTGCTGGACCAATTTTAATAATATTTTTTTTTATCATTTGAAAGCTACATTATCCACAAGTAACATAAGCTATATATTTGCTTAGAGGGTTTGAAATAAGGGTTGAAACGGAAATGGAAAACATAAAATATTGAAGATATATTTATGAAAATTTATATTTTAGCTCCTTTTACATACACAAATTAATGGCGTGCAATAATTTTGGAAAAAACGGCACATGGGGTTAAAATACGGGATGAAATATTGAACTTTTTAGCTACTGATCCAATAGGTGTCAAAATCGATACCTAAGAAACTCTTTGTGTAAATAATCCAAATTAATAGTCGGTATCGAAAATTTTGACCGCCATTTTGAACTTTTTAGTTATTGATCCAATTGGTTCCCAAATTAATATCTGAGACACCCTTTGTTCGATTAACCTAACTTCTGAGTCAGAATCGAAATTTATGGAGCCCGGACCGGCCGATATTCAGTACCTATAACTATACTTAATATTATAAAGCTGCAGAGTTTGTTTGTTTGAACGCGCTAATCTCTGGAACTACTGGTCCGATTTGAATGATTCTTTCAGTTTTGGGTAGTCCATTTATCGAGGAAGGCTATAGGCTATATATCATCACGCTATGACCTATACGAGGAAAGCAGTAGTGATATTTCTAGCAAATACGAGGAAATTTTGTTCGTTTTTCGTGGTCCGATTGGTCGATATTCTAAACTGATAGTCAGAATTAAACATTTTGACCGCCATTTTAAAACGTGTATGCACCTGGGCGGTGCCGGGCCCGACCGCTAGTGTATTATAATAGTAGCTTCTCGCTGTTCCTATAAAGTCTTTTAAACTATGCAACAAATTTTTAAGAAATTTTCATCAACAGATGCAGTCATTTAAAAGAAAGATGTATAGGTAAAGTTTATTAGTATGATTTATTGCACCGAATTGCACCATTACCATCGTAACAAAGTTAAGAAACTCAAATTTCGTATTTTACCGAGATATCGGGATAACGCACTGTTTGTATAGATGTAACACTAGAAATTTCAGGTGTGGAGTGGAGTGAAAGAATATCTCCACCCAGGCGAAGCTGGACCTGGCCGCTATCTATAATAAAATTTGTAAAAAAAGGCTAAGAAATTCAAATACGATATTTATACATTAATTGAAGTAGCTGAAAGTCCAAAATTGTTTGCATCGCCTAGGCCTTCGAACGTATACAAGCAGAAGAAGCAATTGTCGCCGGTTGAAAATAGCCATCCTCCTATCTGGGGGCGCGGCCGAGCCCCCTCCAAGTCGAGCTAAAAAGTGGCATGGCCGTAACATCCTTTTCTCGAAGCAATTCAGACCATTTTCGACCCCCTATAACTTCGTTGTGCTAAAGCATGAAGCCTGAATTGTCAGTTACTAAGCAGGCATTATGTAAACACGGTATATTTAAAATTTCATTCAATTTGAACCAGTAGTTTAAAAATTGTAACTAGTCAAACTTTCTTAATTTTGTCACTCACTGACTGACTGACCGATCATCAAAAGTCTAAGGCACTTCTAGCAGACATAGAACCTTCAAATTTAGAATATAATTAGTGTTTAGTGTCTAAAGTAAGGGAAAATTCAAACATTTCATAATTTGTGTCTAGTTTTCTAGATAGACCAACTACGTGAATAACTTTGTAATCCCATATAAATGTATAGGATTACAAAGTTACATTTGCAGTTAATGAATCATTGTATCCGTATATAATGGAATAATAATTGTGGATAGATATCTATATATATGAGGCATAACAGGAGGGGATATAGAGAGGGAAATGGTGTATTAAGCCCATGAAACTGTACAACATTCCTCTAGAAAAACATGACGAAGAAAAACTTGCAAATAAATAGACTAAATAGCTCGAAAATATCAATTACAATGAAAGAAAGAACATTAGTAATCAAATCCGCTATACCGGGTATCTCAAGACTGCTACCGGAAACGAAGCCGGGTGGTAGTTTTAGTGGCTACAAACACAATGCAATTAAAAATTTCGCCTAGAAACGCGACAATTTTTTTTATGATTTTTAAATATCGTCATTTTTGGGTGGTAAATCCATAGTTTTTGCTAAAATAATAATTTAAACTCTTTTATACCTTAGAGTATTTATAAATAAAAGGGTATATACTATTATTTTAGGAAAAAATGTATTTACCACCCAAATATGGCCATAGGAAAAAAATAACAAAAAAAAAATTGTCGCTTTTTTTTGCAACATTTTCTGTTGCATTGTGTCTGAAGTCGCTTAAACTACCACCCGGCTTCGTTTTCGGTAGCAGTCTTGATATACCCTGTATTTGTGATAAACCTACAAAAATAAGAAAAATCGTTAGTGATATTCAAGAAGTAAGAAGTACCGAAAAGGAACAAAGTAGATCTCTATAAAAAGACGTGAGATCCCATCAAAAACATCCTGTAAAAAAATTCCAAGTCTCGCAGCTCAGGTTTTATTATTATAATTTATACATAATGCTGCTGGCCAAGTCGATCTATTTATTTAAAACGTAAAGAATTTTTAATATTGATATGGTAATAATTAACGTAATACCTTTATATAGAAGGTCCCTTAAGGACTAAATAAATTAATCGACTTGGTATTACATGCATCTCACAACTTTTTGCGGTAAAAAACCTGAGCTGCGAGACTTGGAATTTTTTTACAGGATGTTTTTGATGGGATTTAGTTTTATTGGTTTAGTAAACGCGTCTACCACGTACGACAAAGCTCTAGGACTGAGCCACCGATATATCGGCGCGGTGGACACACGGTCGCCGTCACGTTATCTTAAACTCGGCCCGAAATAATCTCGTTCTCGGTGACGGTACGGTGACGGCGGCTGTGGACAAACGGCCTTACGTTATACAAGTCGAAATCGAGTTTTAGATTTTCAGTAGGATAAATATATAATATTTTAAATCGTGTACCATACTTAGATCCAAAAACATAAAATTGTGAGTTAATCCACTTTTCCGATAGGGCCCTCATAATAATATAATGGCGCGTCTTCACAGATCGCCGACGATGCTCCACGATGCGTTCGGCAACCTTCGACACAATTATTGCATTTCTCTAGACGAGTATTTCCAGGAGACGCGTTTTACACGTGCGTTAAATTACACGTTCCGTGTTATAACATACTAGAGTCAACATTGCTTCATTCCGTTTATGCACGAGAGCTCACTCTCTCAGGTGGGCGTATTTGGATATGATTCTTTATTTATTACGCATGACATATTCAATGCCATACTCTGTTTCTTTTATAGATAAATAACATGTGGAATAATACAATTTTTCAAGATACTGGCGTTCTAGATGAATCGCACTTCGAATCGCGAATATGCAATGAAGGACATAACCATATTAAGCGTTCCGTTTCCGTTTGACGTCCGAAGTCTTGCTTATGAGAGTACATCGATTCTTTCTCCTTGACTGGTCGCTAGATGTCGCTACTTCCGCCACCTAGATGCACCTACAGCGCCATCTACCGTTTTCCGGCTGCATCTAAACCACCTACTAAATACAAGCCGCCCTCTATGTCATTGTTGCGTCGTTTTTCGAACCGAGCACATGGTCGTTACGAAAAAATCTATATTTATTAGTTATTAAATTATTTAGATTAATTATGTCGCAAAATTTATATTATTTTAATTAGCTTTCGAGATTTAAGTAGAAAGTTAAATTCAAACATTATTAGTTTGTCTTCCGTTACCTTTATATCTTTGGGAAAAATGAGTGATAAAGAGGTTATCGCACCTAATTCAAATGATAGTGATAGCTCTTCGGATTGTTCGTCGGATCAAGAAGGGCCACCAAGGAAACGCCAAAGGCGTACCAGTTCACGGGATCTGGAGGAAAGGTTTGACTTTTTGTCACAACAATTGGTGAGTCATTTGAATAATATTTTAACGGCCAAATTCGCTTCATCTACGGAGGCCCCACCGTTAAACGCGCAAATGCCTTTAGCTAATAGCAACAGCATGCCACATACTTCGCTTTTGCCGGACAGTTCGCAACCAATATCTAATGAACAGTTTTTAAATCCACCCAAATTAGATGCGAGTAGTATTGTCAACTTGGACGTGTCTGTCAAAGAACCGGCTGTACCAAAAGCAAATTGCACACGTGTTGAAAAAATTAAGGTTATGCAAAGATTTGACTCACCTGATTGGAACGCGGTTCGGTATACAGACGTTCAGAAAAAGTACGCGGCTTTTCCAGCTTTTACCGAATTAAGAGTAAATGAGGAGCTGCGACGTCTGGAGGATCCTTTTGCCCCGTTACGTTGGTTTCAAATGGAACGTAGTTTTGCAGCGTTATCCAATGCATTTTTAGCCCAAAATGAAGCCGTAAACTCGGCATTACAAAATCTAGTTGACTGGTCTGCCTCTAGGGACATTCAACTTAATGCGTCCTCTATTTATGAAAAGTTAAACCAGTTATTTGGTAATGATTCCGAATATAAGACAATGTCTCACGATATACTACAGGTGATTTGCGGGAAACGAGCCGAAGTGTTAGAATTGCGCCGTAGAGATTTAGTTAAAAAATTAAAAGATAAATATATAAGAGAGGATCTGAGTAGAATTCCGCCGTCTTGCGAGTACATGTTTGACCCCGGTCAGTTATCAACATATTTACAGAAAATTGGTGGAGTAGATAAATTACAAAAACAGTCCCCATCTTCATGAACCCGGGCAAAATCGCCACAGCCCTCGACCTCCTCTGCTGACGCAAAGTTGTTTCGGAGCCAGCCGAATAATAATTACAAACCCAAACGTGCCGAAAACAAATATTCCGAACGATTCATTCACAATAACTCGCCAGCCAAGAGGAGGGGGGGAGGGAGAAAATATAAGGCAGAGGGTAGAAGATCGGGATATAAAAATAAATGACTCGACAGGGTTTTCAGGCGGCTGTCTGAGACGCTTTCAAAACACTTGGGCTCTTTTCAATCCACCAAAATCAATATGGAAATTGATAACAGGTCTCACAATACCATTCAAAAAGACACCCCCATTAGTTATTCCAACTTCAGATGTTTTAACAAAGTATCAAACTCCAACATCTCAGTTAATGTCAACCGAAATTCAAAATTTAATTCAGTTAAAAGTCTTAGAGCCGGCTTCCCTGACACCGTCTTTTATATCGCCTCTATTCATAATTCCGAAATGCAACGGCAAAAGTCGAACAATTTTCAATCTCAAGGCATTAAATCAGTTCTTGAAACCAAGGCATTTCCATTTGTTCCACCATCACCAAATGCCAAATTTTCTACAACACGGAGATTGGATGGTGAAACTGGACCTAAGTCAGGCTTATTACCACCTGCCAGTAAAAGATCCACACAGAAGGTTTCTCCGGATCAGCTATCAAGGTCAACT
This sequence comes from Hyles vespertilio, assembly GCA_009982885.2. Taxonomy (NCBI): domain Eukaryota; kingdom Metazoa; phylum Arthropoda; class Insecta; order Lepidoptera; family Sphingidae; genus Hyles; species Hyles vespertilio. Next base: position 15,153,104 of record CM042833.1, read on the forward strand.
GCTACAGATGACGTGTCTGGCGTTCGGTCTGGCAGCAGCGCCACGGATTTTCGCCTCGGTAACGAACTGGACCGCAGAAATACTCCGCAAAAAAGGACTGAGGTTAGTGGTCTATTTGGACGATTATCTGATAGTACATCAGGACAAAAATACGCTTACAGCACATATAGAAATCGCAATAAAGTTTTTGAGCAGTCTGGGTTGGTGGATAAATATGGAGAAATCAGTAACAACACCAACGAGGCAAATCGATTTTCTGGGAGTCACATGGAACACCAAATTCAACACGAAGTTCCTACCCTCAGAGAAAATACAACGAATTCGTCAGATGTTGCGAGTACGACTCGAAGCAGGCAGTTGGAACCTAAAACAGGCGCAACGCCTATTAGGTCATCTCAACTTTGCAACCTTCATCACTCCCCGGGGAAGGTTGCATTGCCGCTTACTGCAGCGACACAGCAACAATCTCAGAAAGTGTCCTCGATCGCAGATTCAGTACCCAGAAGAGGTACATACAGAACTAAAATGGTGGATGGAGAACATCAGTCAGAGGTCAGCGATTCATCTCCAAAGAATGCCGACGAACCACGTCATCACCGACGCGTCGGATATTCAATGGGGAGCCCTGGTGAACAACGACATGATAAAAGGCCTATGGGAGCAACACCAGGCAAAATGGCATTGCAATCTGAAGGAAATGTATGCTGTGATAGCCAATGCAATGGAGCTCCAGTATTCTACAGTGATTCTTCAGAGCCGCAACAAAACAGTCGTGTCCTATATAAAAAACGAAGGAGGAACACGATCTCGTCAATTGCTAGATCTGACCCAACAGCTGCTGGAACTGGCGGACCACCTCAACATTGTGCTTCGGCCTCACCACCTACCAGGCCTGTGCAACACCGAAGCAGATCACCTCTCACGAAATCGCGCCGCCGCCGAGTGACACCTTATAGGCGAAGAAACATTGAGACTGTTCGGCATGTGGGGCACGCCAGACCTAGACCTCTTTGCGTCAAAAACAGCACATGTCGTAGCATACTATGTTTCGCTAGACTTGTCAGACTCGAACGCTTACTATCACGACGCGTTCAGCAGATCCTGACATTACCGACTTGCATGGCTGTTCCCGCCGCCCAGCCTAATACCCAGGGTACTGGATCATCTCAATTCAGCCTCAGGCCAGTACATTCTAATAGCACCCAGGTGGACGAAGCCTTTTTGGAGGCCAGACCTGAAGAATCGTGCTCTGAAACGTCCCGTGAAACTCAAAAATCTGGAGAAGACACTGGTGGATACAGCGACAATGCTACCGCCGGCACAAGTCGGCAAGTTACACCTGGAAGCCTGGCTCATTTCGGGTGGGATGCCCTGACGGATACATGGACGCCGCAAGAGAAACAGGTATTGTCATCGTGTTGGAGACAGTCTACAATAAAGACTTATGCCCCCATTTGGAGTAGATGGGTGAGATTTTGCCAAGAAAATAGCATTAATTTTCGTTTACCGGAACCTGTAAACGTAGCGAGGTATCTCGGTTATCTATTTTTGACCAGTGGTCTCTCTTACAGAACGATTCTTGTTCATAAATCGGTTATTGCATCCGTTTGCGAAACAATATCTGATGTTAAAATTACTGCAAACCCGATAGTTAAACACATACTGAAAGCTATTTCCGTGGCAAAACCGGCGCCTTCTCAATTACCGATTTGGGATGCGAGGATTTTGATTAGATGGTTAAAGAATTACAATGTAAATTTAAATAGTTTATATCTAGTATCTAGACACACAACTGCTATTTTACTATTATCTTCTGGCCGTAGAGTACACGATCTTACTCTTTTACATACTGATAGTCAACATTTCACAGATAACACTGATTCTATTACTTTGCACCCCGCTTTTGGGTCGAAAACTGATTCATCCTCATATCAACAATCTAGCTGGACATTTTTGGCCGCACCGGATAAAAACATCGATGCAGTATATTGGTTACGTACACTAGTAAATATGACGCGAGGGTCCGTGAAAATATTACTAATTTATTCTTAGCAACTAGAAGTCCTACAAGGCCAGCTACTGCAGCTATGATTGGGGGTTGGATGAAGAGGCTTCTAGCTGATGCTGGTATTCAGGCTTCAGCTGGAAGCTGTAGATCAGCAGTCTCATCTTTAAATAGGGTAGAAAATTACCATATTAATGATATCCTAGCTAAAGCTAATTGGCAGTATGAATGTACTTTTAAAAAGTTTTATCTGAAACAAATTAATAAGTCTAATAGAGAAATTATTTCAGAAAAATCCTTATCGCAATATTTTCAACGTGATTCATAACACTTACAGAGAAATATTTTGATTTATACCTAGCATCTAAGTCAATATGCATTTACATTACATTATATGTTCAATCACATTGTTGCGTTTTTAATTTAAAAATCGTTACCAAAAATACAAGCCACCAGGAGATAACAAACACTCTCTCATAAGGGACTTCGGACGTCAAACGGAACGCATAATATTAAAATTTTACCTTCCAATAAAATTGTATTATGCATCCAAAGACGTCCGAAGTCCCAGTAATGTCTTCCTGGGGCTATACCATTATGAGCCGTACAATGACATAGAGGGCGGCTTGTATTTAGTAGGTGGTTTAGATGCAGCCGGAAAACGGTAGATGGCGCTGTAGGTGTATCTAGGTGGTGGAAGTAGCGACATCTAGCGACCAGGCAAGGAGAAAGAATCGATGTACTCTCATAAGGGACTTCGGACGTCTTTGGAAGCATAATACAAATTTTATTGGAAGGTAAAATTTTAATATTATCATCCCAGCTATTATAACACATATTGATTGTTTATACTAGATATCTCAAGACTGCTACCGAAAACGAAGCCGGGTGGTAGTATTAGTGACTACAAACACAATGCAACTAAAAATTTCGCAAAGAAACGTGACAATTATGTTTTATGATTTTTTAAATATCGTCATTTTTGGGTAAATCCATAGTTTTTGGTAAAATAATAATTTAAACTCTTTTATATCTTATATTATTTATAAATAAAAGGGTATGACACTATTATTTTAGGGAAAAATTTATTTAGAACCCAAATATGGTCATAGGAAAAAAATAACAAAAAAAATGTGTCGCTTTTTTTTTTACTTTTTTCTGTTGCATTGTGTCTGAAGTAGTTTAAACTACCACCGGCTTCGTTTTCGGTAACAGTCTTGATATACCCTGTATTTGGGAATAATACACCAACAAGTGGTACATTTTTAATGGAGTAACTTTGTTCAGCAATGTAATTCGATGCATAAGATAAATTGGTGTTGGTTTTTATTATAATACATAGGTATAACCTGGAAGATCGTAATCTAGCGGTTCCAGGTTCAATTCAGGGTTGGGTGGCATTTTCACTAAATAAGGCGATTTTTTGCATATCAATTTAATTGATGATTGCCTAGGTGGCGTAGTTGTTCTACGGTACAATATCAAAGCTGAGGTCTCGGGATTCGAATCCCCAATTGGGAAAAGTAATATTGGATGTTTCTTTTCACTATCAGACCGATGTCAAGAATTTGTCCGATATGATGATAGGCTCATCGCCATCACATCGTGGGACGGAACATACATGGCGAAATGTGGGTGTCTTGGTAGCACCTCTGCCTACCTCTTCTGATAAAAAAGTACAAACATAAAATGTCCTTATGTATTATTTTAATTAAAAACCCTTAATACATTCAACAGTCACATACACAGTCACATAGTCCTGACCCAAACACACACACCCGCGCATGTGGATTACAAAAATATTTATCTCTGTGCGGGAATCGAATCCGCACTCTATCGTTTTACAGCCGGCCTTTACAATAAGTTGAAATATCAGTATCAGAGACAAACTTTACAAAAATATTGTATCACGGTCAGTGACTTTATAATATTGATCTAAGTAGTTTAATGCTTATACAAGAAAATTATATTATAATACCTATTGTCAATATATTTTTGCGCTTTACACGGGGTGAGATTCCTGTGCAATTATTGCTTAACATAAATGATCCTGTTTGACAAATATTTAAAGTTCACAAGATGCAACTTTTTATATCCTCACGGTAGTCGCATATTCGAGGCGAGAAATGTAATGGGGCCCACGTGTAAATGTTGCTTTAAGGTTATTAAGAATATCAACGGCCGGTTCGTAACGGGCTTTCAATTGAAGTGGAGAAAATCTACAGCTAGCCCCTAAATGCGTATTAATACAGTTTCGTTTAAAAATATAATAAATGTATCATACTACTTATTTACAGGAACGGTATTCAAATAGTTATTTTATTATTGTACTCGTATTATAGGCCTGGCTATAACACAATAGTACATAGAAATTACAATTCATTAACACGTTAACTGCCAATAAAATGAGTATAATTTTCAATGTTGTTCGATGATTAATAATTCTTGATGGAGAGTCAGAAATTATTCCGCATTAATAAAACCCATTATTAAGAGTGTATTCTAACTAATAATAAAAAAAACAATCGATGAAAATTTAAAAGAAGATGTTATTTTTCGTTGGATTGATAGGAAATTTAGGCATCGCACAACATTGACCGCGTTGGCAGTTAACGTGTTAAGTATTCGTTTTTACTATAATACATAATTTATGGCAATAATTTTCATCACCATCATCAGGCCGTTGCAGTCTATTGCTGGACATAGGCCTCTCCCAAGGTACGCCACAGTTCCCAATGACATATTAATTATTTTAGCAAATGTCTAAAAATAAATAACTTTATTATTGAAATAAATACGAGCGGATACAAGTTATTACTATATAGCTTTGGAAAAATGTAAAGTAGAAAGTTAAATCATTCCGTCACAAAACAACATCGTCTTACGTTAATTAAATAATTATGAGCGTAGGTGTAGATCTCTTTCTGTATCAGTCCATGTAAGTCCCAAACACTTCCCAAGAAAGTTGCATCAATAAAGTTTTAGAGTAACTGTGGTTCGGTCTGAAAATAAATAACCGGTGCAGAACTTTAGTTTAAAGATTAGATTCAGATGATTATGCTAATTAACCGATTTATTAATTGAGCCATACCTAAATTAAATTTTTATATTTTAAAAATAACTTATTTTTATTCATTTGAGAGTGAGGACTGAACTTTGGCACCCTTGTTAAACGTTTTTAAAACTTTTTATATCCCTGAACTTCAATCACTTATGAAAATATGGCTGACACTAAGTACTTATTACATGACATGGTGAAGGATTGGCAGAGATAGATAGTAATGTTGAATGAAAAGTTTACCTTGTTGGCAATGTAATTCTGACGACGTGATTATTTTGATTAATAAGATATACATGTATTTGTATTTATATATAACTAGCTGTTTCTTAGACATGTAGTACGGTACAAAAAAATAATTTGATAAGTTCATCTAATATTTCTAAAATATAATTTATATCTTATAAACTGTGTCGCAAACACCGTACAGGTGATGAGCAATCACGTACTACTACTGCTAATAATAAATTAATTTAATTGATTATAAAAATAAAATATTTGGTATATTACAGGGTAAGTAGATAATTCGGGTTTTAAAAATAGTTTATATGTATGGAGTTACGACATATTTCATGCAAATAACATTTATGTATTTCATTAGAATGACAACAATGAAAGAAAATATTGTAAATCGCTATCTACGCTATGCAGTACGCATGATAATACACCATCTATTGAGCAAATTACTGAAAGACAGAGGTGTGCCCTGGGTTTTGAACCCACGACCATCGTCTCAGTAGTCGCGTTGATTTCGTTATGAGACCACCTTCTATTTTAACCACCTTTCTGTTTAATCACAATAAAGAAATTTAAAGAACTTGAAATACAACCTATTTATTTTTGCACGTACCAGTAGAGCCGATTCACGTAATTTCTTGACGCGCCGATCAAGTTACGGTGCAGTTACAATTAAGTTTACCTTTTTGTACAAAATGGTATTCTTGTAAATGTTTAGCTGCGCCTCAACTGTACGTCAGACGTATGAAATTTGTTTGACATTCACATATACGCGCAGCAGTAGCATCATGAGTAGAATACACTAAAGCGCTCGCGTGACGCGAACTTGACGCGAGCGTATTACGAGAATACGAAAAGGGCTGTTTTGATCGAAACGTAACTGCAACTGCGCCGCAACTGAACTTATTTAACTACGTGAATCGCTCTACTATACCGGTCGCGTTTTTTGGTAAGATACGTGGCGCTCTGACGTATCTAAGTTTTAATATATTATGATTAAATGGGGCGATTTTGACGCATTAAACTCTAAATCAGAATCATCATCATCATTAGCTCAGCCACATGAAGTCGGCTGCTGAACATAGGCCTGCCCCAAGGATCTCCACATCGACCTGTTGGAAGCGGCCTTTCCCAGCGACTTACTACAATTTTAGCCATGTCCTCCGTCCACCTTGTAATCGCGCGTCCGACATTTCGCTTGCCTGGATATGAAATCAGAAGTCATCACTAAATCAGAATACAATTACTTGATGTTGAAAGATTCGATTTTGAATTGCAGTGACTTTAACAACCACTTCAATATTAATACTAAGAAAATTGCTTCTGCGAGCCAACCATGGTCATTTTTTTATGAGGGGATTATTAATTATGGTCTTCCTCCTACAAGCCCTAGGGCCTAGGGCTCCCTTGAGCAGGAAGCCTATGTCGATATCATCAGCCTTCCAGCTCGACGCCCTAATGTTAATGTGGAGCTGGGTCCTTACACTAAAAACCTTCGCTGGCATACTGGCTAAAATACTTCAATGGACTTCTTCTTGAATATCAGGGTGACTGCGGTCTTCGCCAGCGAGAGTCACACCGTACTATTGCATGGCTGCTCTATGCGAGAATAATTAAGGGACCCATGACCGTCATATCAAGAGGGAGCGCGTGGGCGCCCGCAGTAATCTTGTTCGTCTTGACCGTTGGTGAGTTGGTGGTTGGTGGTTGGTAAGGTTATTAATTTTATACAACCATACGTAGCAATTTAATCATATTTATCGACCCAACGAATCCGTCCCTAAATATAAAACGAACGAAATAATTGAGATTAAATGTGAATGACGCCATTGGATAAACAAAGAAATTGCATTCATTATGTTTTTCTCTTAATTTTCTTAAAAGCTAATTAAATACAGTGCAATCTTCTTTCACTGCTGACGCGTTCCCTAGAAACATTTCACTTACACTTAGGGAACAAGTTGCCTGACAAAAACTAATAAACGTGAGATGCTATTAGGTAACTAGATATTTTTAAGCTGTTGGTCGCAACGCTCTAGAATTTATATGGGAAGTACGTAAAGTTCGCCAACCCGCTTTGGGCCAGCGAGGTGGACCTAAGTAGTCTTAATAAAATTCTCGATTTTATAGTTAGCCCGTGTTCAGCAATGGGATGTAAATGGGCTGAAACAGGCATACATTCTTAAAAATCGCTACGATTTGCCTGATGTGGTTACCTCACGGTGTTTTCCTTCGTTCTTGTTCTTAACGAGCGCCCGCTCTTATTCTAACATAAGCTGATTTATATTAATTTGAAGCTGCAGTCCAAGAGCTGAGGCTATGAAGGGCGTTCAGGCCCCCACAATGGTTTTGGTGGTTACGGGGACAGATCGGGGTGTTTCTCGGCCTGGGATATCCAGTGCCGCCCACAATGCTTGTGACATTCATAGTGATAAATTTAAAGATTTAAAGCTGTACACCACAACGCTGATCGATTGCGGAACAATGAACTTTATATTCTATAGAAACTTTTGTACCTAAGTGATGTTAAATGTTTTTTCTGAAGATCATCGATCACCTGGATACTTATACCTAACTAGCGGCCCGGCCCAGCTTCGCCCGGGTACAAATAGATTTCTGTATAATAATATGTACGTATTATTATTATACATATAAACCTTCCTATATAGGCACGCTACCGCCGCCGCCCCGGCCGGCCAGTACCGCCACAAGCGCTACGTCACGCAATTTTAAATCTGTAATATCTTTGAAAATATTCATGATGTACATGACCATATAGATCTATATTAAATCAACAATGTATTTAAGCTATTATATTGGATAAGGACTAATGCTGTATTGATTAAGATCGCTTCGAAAATTAGCCATTATTTGTCGTAAAAAGTAAATGACAAAAAATGTTATTGTGGGATATCCTATATGGATTAAGATATAGACGTATAGCATCGCGGAGTTTTCTGTAGACCTTTTCAATGTGTACAAATAATTAGTACATTGTTTTGATAAATTTCGTAGGGTTCAGCCTGCGTTTGCAATGTAAGCGGAAAAAAAATTATAATTAACATCACAATAGAAACCTCAAAAATAAAAGTATTTCTCCACTATTTAATGGATGTTATTATACATGTAAACCTTCCTATTGAATCACTCTATCTATTTAAAAAAAACGCATCAAAATCCGTTGCGTAGTTTTAAAGATTTAAGCATACAAAGGGACATAGGGACAGTGAAAGCGACTTTGTTTTATACTATGTAGTGATATGCAGATCAGTAGGTATCTGTATTTACAGTGTGTAAGGTGTTAGCACGCAGACCAATCCCTTAACTTGAATGCGACGATTTTACTTCAAAAGTTGCCAAGAAAGATATAAGTGATCAAGTTCGAGCCAAGTATTGAATATGCACAGGCCAGCGGAGTAAAATAATGGCAAAGAGAATTTACCTATTAATTGACGCCCTTCGGATAACTAACAATTTAAATTATTAATTATTGATGTCCTTTGATTCGACAGACTTTATTTTGTCTTATTAAGTTAGTAATGCACACTTCGATTCATAATAATAATCTCCTTTAAACAGTGTGTTATGGTTTTGCCAGACAGCGCGTGTGAGAGGGCGAATCGACGGCACGGTACGGCGTAGTGAAGGAACGGGACTTCTGATATGATCTCTACCAAAGCCCCATTTACACTGGAGGAGTTTCTCGCCTCGAAGATGCAAATATAGCGAGGATATAAAAAACTTGCATCATATAAACATTTCTCAGATATACCTACATGACCAATGGCAGTTATGATATGCGGTAATTTCATAAGTTTGTCGAAGCGAGAAACTTTCTCCGTGTTAATGGGTGTTTGCACTACATACAATAATCTTATACATATGAATATCTGTAGGTATTCGATTCTTGCCCTAAAGCAGCGAATAGCTCTCTCAGTGTAAATTAACTTTAACCGATACATTAGGTACAAATACAGTCGTCTACTATCTTCTGTGGCTAAAAGTGTTGTTCTCAAAATAATAGACATAGTTTTTTTCCCTTCTCTCTCACACAATGGACATGCTATTACTGTTATCTATACCACAGAATACTAAACTCACAGAAGTCAAGCTTCATACAAAGCGCGCTAAATCAACGCACACATAGACAGCGTTCATCGACACGATATTCGAAACCAGTAGAGACCACTGCGAGCGCGAGTGTCACCCGCTTCGGGCACGCAAATAATGATATTTTTTGTGCAAAGATGGAACAAATGAATAAAAGTTATTACACTTATATATAAAACACCAGATTACAATAATAGAATGTAAATATCATTAAAAAGATACATATATTATACAAAAGCAATAAAAACACTTGAAGAATAATGACATACACATTCTCAATGACTTCATAAATACAATTAAAAATTATTTATTTTATTATTGTGTTTTATATATTTTATTTAAAAAATAATAAAACTATACGAGTGCTATTAAGAGCGTTTATACCCTTTGCGCGCTTTTTGGCTAAAAAACAGGACTTTTCAAACGAGTTAATAGCCACCAATAAACAATTTAAAGGAAAAATAATTAGTACTAATTTTAGAAAAGGTTGTCATCTAGGGATTTTGGTGGAAAACATTATAGATTGATGGATAATTTGTGAGTACTATAAGGAATACTGAACACAAGTTTCGTTATTTAGGCTTTAAGTGGCAATTTAGAAGCTTAAGATATCCGAAATCACTAAATATAAGATGAAAATAAAAATATTATCCGACTAATAAGACCCTTATGGAGGGATTTTGCTGAGAAAAATATATTTTTATGTTTAGTTCCTGAAAAATAAAAATTTAAACAATGCGAAATTATTCAGAAACTCTCGTCAAGAACATATTTTTTTTCACCAACTTATCGTACATATTTTTTTATAGCAATTGCATATTATAATAGAAGAACATCTTATCAATAAATTGCCATTTTTATATTACAACAAAATTCGTTTTCATGTTTTCTACAAATATTTTAAAAACCACTATAAAACACGCTGTCCGACGATCATCAAATCAGACCGCCGCAAGGCCTTCTAGAGGGAGGACGTATGTAAAAATAGCCACGCGCGGACCGCGATTGCCACATCTTAGTACTTTGGTAGTAAAACATATTTTTTTTTATTACCTACAATGATTTTGTAGTGAGTATAAATTATGTTTCAGATAATATAATGTGATGTAATTCCTCGGTTAAATTATGTTATGTATTGTAATATAAATCAAATATATTTCGTAATTGTAAGGAGTTGTAAGGCCCCTAACTCTATTTATGTGTTCGAACATGTAGTGTATATTGATTGAACACTGATTTGAATGCAACTTAACAATGTAATAATAACGAAAATATGATCAGTAACTAAATTTGTATTGTTCATTGCTTGTACAGTAATATTTGTCTATTTATAATGCAAATAAAATATTTTTATGATATAATATTACCAATATATAAATCATAAGTTATATTTCAATTGAATATTAGAATTTTGAAGCGCACGGATCAAAGTTGGTTGCACTGACTGTATAGCGACGCGACGCGGCAGCTTTACGCACACAGCTTTGGTCGCTTATGTGTGCGTGAAATTAACGAAGAAATACCTATAGTTGACTTTGCGTGCAAGGTGTAAACGCTCTTAACACGATACGTGTTTTCACATAAGCCAGTGTTAACATCCCTAGCGCGAACGCCGAGCGTAGTGTGAGTGTGGCAATAAAAGTGAAGTACATACACAAGCTTGACTTCTGTTAGTATTCTGTGCCTATACATTACAAGTAAACATACTTATTAATTTATAATTATGGAAAAATATCTCTATCAGTGCGTTAAATTATAGTTTGTTTTTGTAGTTCCAGACATTGCCACTCGCCAATAGATTTTAGGTGAACTACTATTACTCAAACGAACCGTAAATTGCTGTATTGTGGTGAGAGAATTATTGCGAAAATAAGTAACGCCATCTGTGGGAGGGTGTGAAATATGAATGACTTGGGCGTCAATGGTGCTTCTTGTCTCAAATTTATTTTGCGACTGATAATCAAGTTTTACTTTTAAAGATCTTGGATATTTAATTATGACTTTATTTGGTTGCAATAAGATTGTGAATTTTATTATTGGCGACTATGACGTCATCTAACGGTAATATTGAAGACTAAGCTGATATATAAACCCATAACGCTACGCCATGAGTTTAACGTGCACAAAAGTCTGCCACCTGGTGGTGCAAATCCGAACTGATATAACCTGTGAATACTCGATAGTGATGTAATTTTTTCAATGCACCTTACTGCTATTGTCAAATGTCAACTATTAAACGTGGACGGGGTAGAAGTTTCAAACTTAGACCAAGGCACATTTGGACTCTATATTATTAGGATTAACAAGTTTGAATGTTCTATTATGTCCGTGAACTCATTTTTGAACGGATGTATATACGAAATGTATCGTCATGTTTTGGGCCTTAATAAGAAGTTGGATAGTACTGATTTATAATTGCAAGAGAAATAAAACACCACATTATTTCAAGATTTTATTTTACAGCTTTATTTCACAATTCATGAATATAATAAAAATCTAAAAAAATACTTTTCAATAAGGAATGCTTTTAGTATCACGTGTTTGATCTTTTCATTTATAATGTAGCGCAAAACATGACATTAAAACTAGAGAATGTAATCATATGCGACGCATTGTTATCATACAATAATTGCATCATTAATTATAAATTACATACAGTAATACACTCACCACGAGAGAATCATTATAGTCGTCGAAACAAATTCGAAATATTAGACTTAATTTATTCAACATAATAGACATTATATCATATATCCGAATTGCACTAAATTAGCTAACAGACGCAGCTTTGTTGTTTCGTATAAAATGTTTCTCAAAACGATTCCTTACGCACCTTCCTTACCTTTACGCATGTTTTACACATTTAAATAGTCATATTATATTTTAACTTTCCAGCATTATCATATGTATCAGTAAATTTAAGTTTTGTTTTTTAATGTTATTCACATCATGATTGGATTTTAATTTGTTAAAACATATTCTACTTATAAGAATTATATTTTGGTAAATGCATTTTATCTTGTGACGATCGACTTAGTGATGCTTTCGTGTATCTAACATTTGTTATGCTTATAAAGCAAATGATGTAAGACAGCGGATTTAAAAAAAAATTGCCTTTGAAAATATATCGTTAATTGATCGCTACTCTAACGCCTGATAATGTATCGACTATTTTTTTTTTACCTTAATTTGCAAATTGTGATGGTTTCAAAACCTTTTAATGGCCGTCTTGAGTGATAGATATATCTATAAAAACTTATGATTTACCACAATTTGTTTTACAATAATTTTATACATTATACAATATAAATTCATATCAGCGGCACAAAATTGTAAGGATGAAATCAACAATCAATTAAAACAATTCTTACATTTTTCATAAAATAGGATTTCATAACACAAAATCTACACTTAAATGTCTTTTAAAATTAGTAATTCATAGTAAACTTATAGCTAAGCAATTGTATCAATAAGGCACTATAAAGACGAAATAACGTACAATACTGATAATTTTAATAAATAACAATAGTTCAAGGGCATTGTATAAGCGCTAAAGAAAATATAATAAATAATATTTAATAAATCACACGTGTGTTTTAATAATTTCATAGTTTTGATAAGTTGTGATTTTTTTTGTATTTAAGTACTCTGACGTCCCGACCTCTATGGAGATTTGTCAATGTAATTTCAACTTAATATCAGTTGGATTAAGGTATGTTTTAACTGTGTCAATGTAATGGCAGCCTTAATATGATTAAAATAGAGCATACTTAAAAAAATGAAATGTGGCTCGGCGACGTTCAACTAGTTAATATTATAGTTTGCATTTTTTAGATATTTAAATAATATCTGACACCTTAATATAGTGCATATCGGACAAAGTGTTGTAAGAATATTTTAAAAGTCGTTTAAAACTTGAGGTAATATGGACCATTATATAAGATACGTTATCAAGCTAATATCAATATCCATTTTTGTATATAAAATGTTTTACAGAACTATGTTACAATAGTAATACAAAATTTTCAGTTAAAAATACAGGCAGTGCTATAATTACATTTATATAATTTTAATACAGTTCAATAAAATATCGAATTTTATCAAATTGAAGTTACAGATGAAATTTATATAAAGTTATAAATATCGTTGTTCAAAGTGTACCTTTTACCGACATATTCATATAAATTGATGTAAGTAAGGGGCGTTGGGGTAACACCATAATACAAGGATGGAAGGGGTAAAAACGTAAAGTACTATATTTTATATAAGTTTACGTCCTTATCCCTTACGAACTACCATTGCGGTGTCACCCCAACTCACCTTATTTAAAACGAAGTGATGTGTGTGAAGGAATAATAAATATATAGTTCTTGAAAGAGATACTAAAATGATGTCGCATTTACACCTAATATACGTAATGGAGAACACCTAAGTTTTGAAAAAGACGTCAAAAAACTTTTTCATGTTGATAAAATGCAAAATATAGTAATTAAACTACTGAATGTAATGAATTATTAATTTTGTTTATTTCTTCATTTGCAATATGAAAAAATAAATAACCCAAAGTAAAAAAGTAGGATATTATTATGGATCAAAGATCCAGTAGTGCGATTCACGTAACTTTATGACGCGCCGATCAAGTTGCGGTGCGGTTACAATTAAGTTTACGCTTTGGTACAAAATTGTATTCTTGTAAGTGTTTAGCTGCGCGTGAACTGCGCGTGAGCTGCGCGTCAACTGTACGTCAGACGTATGAAATTTTGTTTGACATTGACATATACGCGAAGCAGTAGATTGCGCTAAAACGTTTGCGTGATGCGAACTTGACGCGAGCGTATTTGACAGCGGTTGTCAAAATTACGAGAATACGAAAAGGGCTGTTTTGATCGAAACTTAACCGCAACTGCACTTCAGCTGAACTTATTATAATACGTGAATCGCCCTACAGAGCATTTTTAGTGTCTACTATGTTCAACAAAATTGCTATAAATAGAGGTGTATTGTTTAAAATGTACAGGTATATTTTTTCTTTAAGCGCTTATTTCGGTTGGACGCAACCAATCGAGTATGTTAAATGAGTAATTTAGTATTTCAGAACATTTATTAAAAAATTATATTCTTACTTTGCCGGAAATATTTTGCTCGAGTAAATAATTTCATTGTTATATACCTACTTGCTTAAATATATCTTCAATTGATCAAAAGAAAACGCATAACGCAAATTAAAAGGACAATAAAATATATTACATTAAAACGTACAAACTTAAAATTATAAGATTTAATACTTGTAGTTAAAAGTAAATTCATTTTGTTTTTATCTTTGCAACAATAACAAAAGGTTAAAACGATATTGATTGAGTAAAAATTATAATTTCAAATGTAATTTTAGTGTATAAAGTAAAAAGCGAATACAAGTTTATATGTACACATATTAACGTGTTTTGTTAGAAAACTCTGTACATTATTTGCGTTTTTTATGATCTGCTGTGTTCCTGTTTGGAGTATTACCAAAAAACATACAGAATTTCAGGAATAATTGATGAGAAAACAATGTGTATTCGAATATAAATAAATAAACAAATCTTTAAAATCGTCTCATCACTCCACCGCTTCAAAATTGTGTGCGAAAAAAATATCAGTGAACAAAATTGAAAACCAGTTTGCATTAGATGACCTAAACTATTCTTACTAGAGGTAACTACTAATGAGCTGCTTCTTATAATGCAAATTTGCGCCTTACAAACGGCTGTTATTATAGTTGTACCATTTAAACTAGTTACGTGGACAATATACACTACTTACCTTCAGATAAAATCGGCAGTAAAAATATTGAAATATAGGCTTTATTTCCTAGTATTTGGGTACAAAATACAGCAGTGGATTTTTACTAAGGTGCGTTGGGGTAACAGCGTAATACAAGAATGGAAGGGGTAAGGACGTAAACTCCTATATTTTATTTGAGTTTACGTTCTTACCCCTTACACACTACTATTACGGAGTTACCGCAATGTACCTTACTTAAAATATAATGTTACATTTATAAAATAAGTAATTGTAACTAATTCAAATGGTTCCATTTTTTTTTATTTTCTTATACTCATGTTACGGTACATATATGCTCTTAATGGAATGATTCGAAAATTATAAAATAAGTCAATAATATTAGGCATTAATAGACATAGCATTTCGAGATTTTCTTTGTCATTATACTTACAGTTATCGTATTGTAATTGTATTTGATCTGAATGCTGTGTGTGCAAAGCTGTGTATAAATTACAGATATTTGTTTCTATACAGCGGGTAAGAGGACTGCTCACGAATACCAAGCCTCTTATACATAAAAAAAACGATTATCAAGCACATCAACGTAAATTAGTAAAATGATAAGAGAAGATAAAAAAATCATTAAGTTTTTCATTCATAAGGTTATCAAGTTATTTTGACTAATATTTCCAGTACGTGAGTTATTTCATTCAGTTTGCATTAATATTAAACAGTTGCTCAACATGCAGTTAACATTGGCATTGGCAATTTTCGCAATTTATAAAATAAAAAGCATATCCGTGTCCAAAAATTAGTCATCTATGCAGATCGAAAATTAGATATAGTTAATTTAAAATATCCCCGTGATATTTGTAATTCAAATGAATATATAGTATATAGTAACTACCGTTTAGCTTCGGGAGCGTACCTCTTACATTATGTATATTAAACTTTATTGCAGGACTATAAATGTTATTGGCCAAGTGATTAATGCGGGCAGTATTTATAATGCCCGGGCAGTATGAATATTGCCGAGCCATATCGGGCCAAGTGATTAATTACAATCTAAACTCACCTATTTATCACATTTCCCGGGCATTATGAATATGGCTAACTGATGATCGCACAATGTGATTAATAGGTGATTTTTACGTGGTGCGCTGCTGCATTGTCCCATCTGCGATAGACCCATAAATTAGAAAGGTTGAATTGAGCAGATGCTCATGTTTAGTTGTTTTTTAACGTCCGAAACATTATCTTCAGAAGAAAATTAGTGTACCCACTTTATGGATCAGTTAGGTCGACTGTGCCCCAAAACCGACTCTGGACACCCCGACTTCATGTAGTCTTTTGGCTACCGACCCTAGAGTGTATATAAAAAGCCGGAGGCGCGGAGGGAGAGCAGCCTCCGCCCGCTGTAACGAAGGATAGGCAACCGTGCGAGCCGCAGTGGCTGAGGCTGGTCGCCAGAGGCGAGCAGCAAGCCGAAGCTGCGGAGGTGCCTATCTTTTGTTACACAAGAGCAAAGGGGCTGAACTTCCTGTAGCGCCGGAGACGATGCAGAAGCTAATTTGTATTGACAACAAGTGTTTTAAGGGTTAGGTTGCTATAATACATATTTCTCAGGAATAGTGCGTTACCTTTTCATGGGAGTGGTACCAGGGGAGGTGCGACACTCCCCCTCCCCCTCCACTCCTCCCAACACGCCTTCTCGTGCTGCCCTATTCTAATTTCTACCACTTTGGCTCATTGTTTTGATTTTGATTCGCTTTACATCACTCTGCCCAATAGGCACTTGTCATTATTCATAATGCCCGGGCAATGTGATAAATTGATTGGTTATAATCACATTGCCCGCTCTTATTGGGCATTATTCATATTGCCCGGGCACTATGGATAATGCCCGATTAATCACTTGGCCCATAACATAAATATATGTTTGTGTATGAGTGTTAAGTGCAATGTGAGGCGCGTTGCTGTCTCCATGCAGCGTGGAATCCGGCCGCTGAATCCGAATCCGAATCACCCTCTTCGCTCACTCCAATTTGAGCTCTCGGCTGTAAGAAACAATATTGTATTGTTATCCATATTAGTATAGAATATTTTGTTTCTTTGAAAGCGTTTATCTTGGGAACTACTGGCTCGAATTAAAACATATTTTAGTGTTAGACAGTCCTTTTATCGAGGTTGGATTTAAGGTGTGAGACTATATAGGAGGTTGTTTTCTTGGTTAAAATGTGGCATAGCCGCAAGTCTTATTAGTTTTTAATAATAACTATTAGTGTACGGATATTTGAAATAAAAAATACTTGCATTAATAAGAAGTCTAATGTTGGAAATAAGACTGCTCCAAGGATTTATAAAACGACTTGATGAAAGCTTTCAGCGTTTTTACTTTTCCATAAGTCGTCCATCAAGGTATGGTAATGTACCAACCATAACGCATGGTATTAGTACATAGGTAGTTAGAAATAGAATAGTTAGAAATCAGATAATATACATGTTTAGCTGTGGAATCCGCACGTTCATATTATGATAAATATTAATAAATTAATAGTGTTTTCTGTAGGTATTTTACAGGATATATAACAGCAATGAGGAATTGTTACATACAATTGCTATCAATACAGGGTATATCAAGACTGCTACCGAAAACGAAGCCGGGTGGTAGTTTAAGTGACTTCAGACACAATGCAACAGAAAAAGTTGCAAAAAAAGCGTCAATTTTTTTTGTTATTTTTTTCCTATGACCATATTTGGGTGGTAAATACATTTTTTTCCTGAAATAACAGTGTATATCCTTTTTTTATTAAAACTCTAAGGTACAAAAGAGTTTAAATTATTATTTTAGCAAAAACTATGGATTTACCACCCAAAAATGACGATATTAAAAAAATCATAAAAAATGATTGTCGCGTTTCTTTGCGAAATTTTTAGTTGCATTGTGTTTGTAATCACTAAAACTACCACACGGCTTCGTTTTCGGTAGCAGTCTTGAGATACCCGGTATGTAAGTACTACGCTAAATATACTCCATTATCTTCTGCAAAGGTAGTCGTATTAATTTCTAGTAACGATGTTATTTTCCAAGTACTTTGTTGTATTTAATTGAAGGCAAAGCCAAGCCATCGTGAGGAAACCTGCATGCTATAGCGATTTATAAGATTTTCTATGGTATGTTAAGTTTGCTAACCCGCATTAGGCCAGCTTGGAGGGCTATAGGCCTAATCACTTTCAATATTACTCTTGATTGTAGGGGAGGCCCGTGCCCTGCAGTAGGGCGTATATGCTGATACGGAGACGGAATGAAGCGAACATTAATGATTTTATCTATCTACATGGGGCAGGCGAGGGTAACTCGGCTTGTTACCTGTGCGCGACTCGATTTGCGTCCAGCTTGTGTATAATACACTGTTTCGAGCAATCGGATATAATTGTGTTGACCGGATTCTATTCCATCAAGATCGGAAGCTTTACCGTGCTACGATAAAAAAAACCAGTTATGACTATTCGATCGAGTATACTACCAAATTAACATAAAAAAACTTCAGCTGCATGGTCGCTTTGTTCATGTGCAGTCAGACATGTTATGTGTGTGACCCTAAATGCTATTTGCTAGATTAATAGTAAGTTGTGAAATATAATTTGTACTTTTGAACATGCAAAAGTAATGAATGTCTGTGTGTAGTTTATTGTAGAGAAAGCATTCGGGAGAATTGTGGGCCTAAATTCAATTTTCTTTAGATATTGCAAGACTTGTCATCGAAGTAAAGGGTATTCGTACTATATTGAATAATATTTCCACTACATTTTGCTCCAAAAGCGTTTTATATCTTTAGACTGTGAAGATCCTCCTGTGGACCCAGTATTATGAAATTCCTATAAAATTGTATTCAATGAAAACTTTTGGTAGTCATTGACTTAAAAAGGCCTTCGGTATTGTTGACGCCAGTCAATAATCTTAAGGTTTTCGAAGTAAAGCAAAGGCCTCTTATTTTCCCCGTGAGTTCATTTATTTTACGTGATTCTTGATCTTCTTGAATCGCTTTGTATTTAGGGTCCAAATAATGCATGTTTCGGCCACAAAATGACTGATATGCCACTAAATAGTGTTAATTTCATTTGAAATCCTTATATTCATATCACACATATCACGTTACTCGAATGTTGTTTTTTTTTTTTATTTAATAAGTCCAACAAACGATCACTGCCGCCCACGAACATCCACAACGCTTGGATCATAGATGTGTTGCTACACCATCAAATCGTAATGAGCGGGAAATAAAAGGAAGGGAAGAGGAAGTTGAAATTGAAATGGGTATTGGGCATCCGGCAATCCGGCAGTCTGTCGTACTTTCTGATATCCACGACACAAGACTCGATCTTAGTGTGGGATCTGGACTATGTTCTTTTTTATTGCAAAGAATGGCGAGACGAGCATGCCGTTCTCCTGATGGTAAGCGATGCGACCGCTCATGAACAGTAGCAAAACCAAACAACACCTTGAATTACAAATCAATGCTTGGCATTCCACTGCGCTCGTCATCCATAAGATGTAAAGTCTCAATATATCCAGTAGTTACTCTGGCTACAATGTCCTTCAATTCAAAACACAACAGTGCATTTAAACTGCTGTTTGGAGGGAGAAATAGACATTGCGGTTTTACCCACCCAGGCGGCTTCTCACATATGAGAGACCTACCACCAGTTGACTGTGACAGGTTTTTGTGTATTGAGTACTTTTGTGTATACTCAGATATCCTCTTACCTGATCAGGAGTGGATGGAGTGCTTCTGCTATGAGCGGCTCCCAAGCCACGTCGACCGCTTGCCCCGCGACGTCTAACTTTACTGATCATCGGAGGTGGCATTAGCTTGTCATCTTTCTAGAATAGAACAGAAGTGTTAAGGGTTACATTTGCGTTACAATTCATATAGCATTTTTTTATTTTTTATTGCAATGAATGACTAGACGAGCAAGCCGTTCGCCTGATGGTAAGCGATACGACCGCTCATAAACAGTTTGGATATATTATGGTGTACATTTGATTAGAATTCGCATTGCTTCACACATTGCTAATTTTACATTTAAGTAGGATTTAATTTAAAGTAGCAAGGAAGAGATACGCCAGCAAAATGTTACATTATATGCTATTTGGTTGCACAATTCAATTTTTTATAAACTGAAAAACAACTGATAAGATCATTCGCGTTGCATTATGTCAAAAATGTAATTTTAATTAAAGCGCAGTCCATTCTACAATTCATATAACCCGCTAATCGATTGTTAGCTTGTTTAGTAAGGAGCCTATAATTACATACAACGACTAACGTAGTATAGGCCGCCCTCAAGATAACCAGGGCAACAGCTAACAATACTTTTCTGGGAGTGTAAGGGAGAATTCTAACATCGCTTTCAGATCGTTGCTATCTTATTCGCCCTACCAATGTGACCTGGTCTTTTGGATCATAGGTTCATATTTTACCTGTTATTTCTCCTGAAATTAGCGGCAAAGACAATGTAGGGATTGCGACGATAAAGGTCTAAACGAGTATGGCACAGGAATATTATTTATAAAAGGGAACAGGCATGTAATAGCACCCAAAAAGTCACGTTCGACAAACACAACGTGTGTGTGCGCCGCAGTTAAGTAGATTTCTATTTAAAAAAGGATAGTTAGAAATCAGATTTCAAGTCGTGCAATTAAAGACTTCGTAATGGAATAACTATATGGGGTATATCAAGACTATTACCGAAAACGAAGCTGGGTGGTAGTTTTAGTGACTTCAGACACAATGCAATTAAATTTTGTGCAAAAAGATGAGACATTTTTTTTGTAATTTTTTTTTCTATCATCGTATTAGGGTGGTAAATAAATATACAGGGTATATCAAGACTGCTACCGAAAACGAAGCCGGGTGGTAGTCTAAGTGACTTCAGACACAATGCAACAGAAAAAGTTGCAAAAAAAAGCGACAATTTTTTTTTGTTATTTTTTTCCTATGGCCATATTTGGGTGGTAAATACATTTTTTCCTAAAATAATAGTGTATACCCTTTTACTTATAAATACTCTAAGGTATAAAAGAGTTTAAATTATTATTTTAGCAAAAACTATGGATTTACCACCCAAAAATGACGATATTTAAAAAATCATAAAAAATAATTGTCGCGTTTCTATGCGAAATTTTTAATTGCATTGTGTTTGTAGCCACTAAAACTACCACCCGGCTTCGTTTTCGGTAGCAGTCTTGAGATACCCGGTATTTTTCTTAAATAAAAGTGTACACCCTTTTATTTTTAGAGACGCTTTGGTACATACGGTTTCAAATTATTATTTTAGTAAAGACAGGATTTACCCAACCCACACAATATTTAAAAAGTAATAAAAAAAAAATTGTCGCGTTTCTTTGCGAATTTTTTTATTACATTGGGTTTGTAGTACTGTCACCGGGCTTCGTTTTCGGTAGCAGTCTTAATATACCCGGTATAATAATTAGTTGCAATATGCTTATAATTAGCCACGACTTTTCAGCCTGAGGGTGACAAAAATCACTTTTACGATTTTTTGTTTTTTAATCTCACTTGTATATTATCTGCGGAACCCCAAGTCTTGTGCAGTTCTCCATCGTCGGATCTCCTCTCCTCCCTATCTCTTGATGACTTGGGCACATACGCTGAGGACCTAGTGGCTCCCACGCCTAGGAAATTACTGAACGCTTCCGTAGTCTTCTTCACACGCACATTCAGTGATCCGATTCGGAGGAAACCTTCTTTTTCTGTAAATTGATATAAATTATTGTTATTACGTGTGAAAACTGTAGTGTATTTATGATATTGTAAATATGTTTCATTGTTTATTGTAATGGCGGCTTAGTTTATTTTATAATTATGACATAGTCAGTTCTTTAATAAACTTATAGCAAAATATTCATTTTTTTCTTATTTCATTACATTACAAAAAAATGTATTTTTTTGGTTTGTTATTTATTTGTTTGTCTTTTTGTTACAAAATAATTTTTTTCTTTTTTGCTTAAATGTTATCATGTTTAAATCATTTGATATCAGTGATAAAAATTTAAGTTAAGTTGCTCATAAAAATGTGCTTAGTGCCCAAGTAATCTATAATAACTGTTGTTAATGTTATTCCAACTGCTTTCTAAAACTCGCATGGACAGTGCAAGGAATTAGTGATAACAATTTCTTAAATACATTCTAATATTATTTGAATGTGCGGACAACACTAGACGACACAATACGTTAACAACATAAACTCGAGTTAAACAACACGACGCATACGACAGAAAAGCGCAGACAAGTGACAGTTAATGTGGAGTTTTCGACATTGTGAGACATCAGTGCACAGAGTAAACAGTAACGTAATCCACTTATTAAATATATAATTGGAAAGACCTATTTCATACTGGATCTCCTAACACCTAGTATACAGACTACAGTTGTATACAGAATGAGTTTTTCAAGTGGGCGTGGATGGCCTAATCCGAAACTATGAGTAATAGCGAAAAATGCTGAAGGGACTTACGATTCCGATTTTAATTAAACCTAAAACTGCATACTTAGATTTTTGATAGATCAATATGCCTACCTAGGAATCGAACCCAATGATTTTGTGAAATTCACATTCGAAAATAATCAATACGGATCAAATTCTGGGGAGTAAAGTCACACGTCAAATTAAAGGCAAGATGTTTTTTAATCAAGATTCAGCTTTTTCTGCAGTTTCCTTAAGACCCGGTCGCCCTACGTTGGTAGAGGAATTTTATAAATTTTCGTATTTCATAAGACGAAATCTGTCATAATTAATCAAAACCATATCGAAGTCATAGAATTAAATATTTTATAAATTATTCAACAAAATACAACAAATTCTAAAATTCCTCTACCAACGAAGGGAGGTCAGCTGCTAAGAAACTGAAGAAAAATTTTGCCTAAAATTACATCTTTCCTTCAATTTGACATGTACCATTACTTCCCAGAATTTGATCCCTAGTAGCAACATTATCGAATGGTGTATGTATGTAATAATACAATATGTGTTTTTTTTTCAAAATCATTGGTTTCGATTCTTCTAGCTAGGCATATTGATTTATCAAAAATCTAAGTACGCACTTTTAGATTTCATCAAAATCGGGCTCGTAAGTCCTTGGAGCATTTTCCGTTATTCATCATAGTTTTGGATTTGGCCATCCCTGCCCATTTCAAAAACTCACCTGTATTAAGAGTGAAATGAAAGATAGCTACCCTGAGTTTCCTTGTCTCTTATTTTTATAGGACTTTTATCTGTGCGGACATATAAGTCCCATCATATCTTATACTATTTAAAAATACACATAATTAATCTTAACTTTTAAAATATACTATGGAACACAATCTATTCGTAACTGGTGACAGCGTAGTCGCCAGAATAATTTGTATTAATCCGACATCTACAAGTTATCCTGAGTTCATTATTTCTCTCTCATTAGCCACTGTAAGACTGCTGAAGTTAGGCGTCCTCATAGATCATCCAGTGAATTCCTTCGACCTTCGTCAGGTGGGTGGGCGTCTGACACTTCGCTTCCTTGTACGTGGCCTTCACTTCAGATTATTTATTATTTTATGATTTAAATTCTACTATTAAAACTTTCTGACTGTTTTTTTAACAGCAGCGTATGTATGAACTAGATTTAAAAATTAAGATTAATATTTAGTTTACCATTCGTCTGCTTTGTGGATAGCGGGCAGTAGTACTATGATATACCCTACTAGTCTATGGCTTTTTAAACGGAAATTTAATAACGCTGGTCGTTTTGACAGGACAGCAATCATTACTGAAAGTGACTCTTAAAGAGACTGCAGCGTAGCTTGATCGCTGGTGTCCATATGCACGAACAAAATAATTTGAGGTAGACGCGGTCCTATAACAATGGGCAACACCCATTATTTACCGCAGTTGTTAATGCCCATTGTCAACTGACAAACTAAACACAAGTTATTAGAAAAAAGCGTGTTCCAGCGGTAGGAAGATAAAATTACAACGAGTGGATTACATTACCAAAACGATTAATACAAGACACATACAAACAATTAACACGTAATTGTTCTCATTTACCGTTGAAGCTATGTCTTTTGTCTTTGGTCGACGGGTTTAATGTGTTTGGTGTGACCCGTACGGGCGCTGATGTAACCGTTCGACGCATATCATGAGCAATGGGCTCTGCAACACATCCGCGGTGTGACTAACAATACTCGAGCTAAAAACATCCCTTATCGCTTATTACAAACTATATAAAATATTATTAATTATATACACCCGACGATGAAGCTGTAAAATAGAATATATTTAGTTTCGTAGATAGATACTTCTATATGAGCCCGGGGACAGCGATGTGTCCATGTGCACTAAATACTGTCTCGGCTTGCGTCCCGACCAGTCGCGTACGTTGGGGTCGGCATCTGTAAATGCATAATCAGCCCTTATTTATATTCTGTTAGGTAGTAAATTTGCGTCGCATTTTATGTGAAATTGCATTTTATATGCCTTATTGTAATTAAAAGCAATGTTAACAAAATGTGGAACGCATAAAACATTTTTTTTTCAGCCAGTTACTTAATATTATTTCGTAATTTTATGCCTTCAGTTAGTTGTTATCTTCAATCTACTTTTGATCAAAGCCACTAGATTTGTGGTCATGTTAGTCAATTACCCGCCTTGCGTACAGTTTTACAAGTATTTGATTTGACATCTATTTTCGAGATGTGATATTGTTTAAAACTAACATACGTTTTGCTATTGCAAAATACTTACCATATACTTCAACTAAAAGCCTATATACATTTTCATGGCGAAATTGCATTGCGATGTGCAGAGGTGTATAGCCCTGTGAGATAAAAAAAATATATCGGAGAATACAAACAATGAATAATAAAATCATTTTAACAATAAATGATTCAAGGGATGCCATTGAAGAATGTCCTAAAAGTCGCAAAATATAAATACCTACATTATTTTTCTTGACCTTTCGTAATACATACGAGTAAAAGCTACATTATTTGCTTCATAAGTTATTTTTGCCACATCGTATTTTATGTGGTTTAAACCATAATCTAACTGAGCGAAATTCTGCTATCAAATGTATGACCAGAAAACCTTATGCCCTTTCTATAATATTCGTTTATATTTAGTTCCAAGTGTGACTTCGCAAGAGTTTGCATCTGCGCTTCGCGAAACTTCAGAAACTTTATCAACCGTTCAATTGCAGATGAATCATGCGACGGAATATTGAAGCCTAGTTAAATATCACATAATTTGAAAAATAACTTTAAATGGATCATTTTGAGCGAAATTCGAAATTCGAAAGCGGATTTAAGTGTATGTGAGCGTTGGGTGTATTTATATGTTTCTTTTTCGATGTAATAATACCGGGTATATCAAGACTGCTACCGAAAACGAAGCCGGGTGGTAGTCTTAGTGACTACAAACACAATGCAACTAAAAATTTCGTTAAGAAACGCAGCAATTTTTTTATTGTTTTTTTTTAAATATCGTCGAGTTTGGGTGGTAAATCCATAGGTTTTGCTAAAATAATAATTTAAAGGCATTGCATATCATAGAGTCTTTAAAAATAAAAGGGTGTACCTACAGTATTATTTAAGAAAAATCTATGTATTTACCATCCGAAAACGACGATAGAAAAAAAAATCAAAAAAAATTCGTCACAAATTTTTCATAAAAATACCACCCAGCTTCGTTTTCGGTAGCAGTCTTGATATACCCTGTATAAACATTGTAAAATATTGATGCAGTCATTGGCCGGAATATATACAATATGCGATCAATATAAAAAACTATATTATCCGTGTGATTGTCTATCGAAAATAAAATGGGAAGGTATTTTGTCCATATTCCATTCTTTCTCTGTGTTTAGTCACAGGAAGTCCCTGCCTGAACATAGGCCTAAGGATGTCAATATCTACTGAAATGGTTAGATGGCTGAGTGGATTTTTGGCCGTAGATATTGCACCTGATGAAAGCTATCGAAGATACGGAAATCTAAATAGTCTTATCTATCATATTGTGTTGCCAAAATACATTTTATATGCTACCATTTTACCAAGATTATTAATTCTACTATAATATAAATCTTTTAGAGTGTACAAAGGTGAAAATAGGTGATAGTCTAATTCGGCACAGAATAAATTGATATAAGTTTCGCGTCGCGTCTCTGCTCAGTTTCACATCTGCGCACCGTTCCTGCAACCCTTTACCGTTCGAATTATTGGAGGTGGATATTAAATCTAATATTGCCGTATAGCGACAGCTGTAAACTGCACGTCTTAGTGAATATATATTGGATGGAAGGCGGTGCTAGATTAATATTTCCTTTCG
The DNA here is from genome assembly GCA_009982885.2 of Hyles vespertilio. Classification (NCBI taxonomy): domain Eukaryota; kingdom Metazoa; phylum Arthropoda; class Insecta; order Lepidoptera; family Sphingidae; genus Hyles; species Hyles vespertilio. The sequence continues at coordinate 15,179,665 of CM042833.1, forward strand.
TTAATACCTGGCTAGAGGTTTAGCATTGTTATGGCTGATATTTTATTAATTTAAAATTGAAAATTGTTAAGTTCATAGCAGTAAAATTACTGTCATTTAGAACGCCATTAAATAAATTTTCAACTTAATTCTATAAAATGCAGCTACCACAAAAACTACACATTCAAAAGGCAAGAAGCATAAGTTGCTATTTACCGCGCTACCAAGCACTTTAAAACACCATCATAAAAGTGACATAAATGGCGCGGTTTTACAACTAACAGGGCGACATGGCACAGTGGCAGATATCACCGATCCTGGTACATTAACACGGCATCCCTCGAATCTACAAGTAGTCCGGCAGTAAACTCACCCCATTCTGTAACCGCCGCCGTCCACGACCGCCACATGAAAAAGATTGTAACGACCATTTAACGATACACTTAAACACGCAAAATAACTCGCTGTAAGTAAATTTGATTGGGTATTAAAACCTGCCGACTAACAGTAAGTAACGTTTACGCCGCTTCAGATGTAAACACAGCATTAACCTCCGACTCGTGTTTAGACAGAACGTGGACACGTTTTAACCAAGTAAAAATCCACTATTGTGAGACATTTCTTCAGCAATTATCACAAGTTACGTGACGTAGTACAATTTCCAGGTTTTAAGGTAGATTCCCCAGGGTGCGTGTATGCACATGTTTTAAGCACAGGCCTCGACAAGTTTCCCCGTTCACCGGCTTTATTGAATACGAATTCCATTATCCGATACAGGCCAATGTGAGCCATCTAATTTGGGTCAGAGGTTAAATGTACATAATATATATATGTATATATAGGTGTACTCACCGAACGTTCGTTTACTACGTGCCGGGCCACTCCACCCAATAGTTTGACTAAATTTTCATCACCGCGTTTACAAGCCCAGTGCATCGCCGTCTGAAATTACCAATAACTAAAGCGCGCACCTCACTGCGCCGACACTGCGTCGACACTGCGTCGACACTGCGTCGACACTGCGTCGACACAGCATCGACACTGCACCGACACTGCACCGACACTGCACCGACACTGCACCGACACTACGCTGACACAGTGCCGACACCACGCAAACAACCGCGATATAAACAAACTGGTAGTAAAATAACCAATGTAATTAGAGTGTAATTTCCAAATCGATACAAAATTATGATGCTAAATATATTCAGAACCTAACGTCGAACACGATTCCATCACGAAAAGAGTTTAGTAGGTCGAGAAACAAATTACTTGATTGCCAGCCTTTTATTTTTATATATGTAAAACACTTTGATGGACAATATAATGTCGAAATTACAGCTTTTTATAATCGGAACGTATTAGGATGATTTGCATCCAGATTAAAGATTATATTTTGGTGAAGGTAGGTGTTATTAGCATAGTTATAGGAATTAGCTTGCGATCATCGTTGGTCATTTTAATATTTAAAACGTTATGGTAAGTAAAGTATAATTTTAGGAAACTGTATTTTGGATAAAGATTGGGTTTGAACGCATTTAATAGTTAGTAATTTGAACTTGTTCGACTAGTTGTTTCCATAATTATCTCAGTTTAAAATTGAGTCACTATGCTCCGATGGCGTTTTGCTTGATTCCTGTCATGTGTAACAGGTTATACTTCCCATTGAAAGCACATTAAACCCATTTAAAAAATGTTACTATAAATTGTGGTCAAACTGAAAATGTTTTTACTTTTGTGTCACACTTACAAAGATAATCCAATAAAATGTGTATCAAAGGTGAGGCAAAGATTTGAGTCAGCATTTAAGTCTTTCGAATATATATATAACTTTATCCGAGGCGAGGGTACGAGTTACGTAGCAATCGTCGTATGTACAAGATGTAGGCGTGATCGTCGCTGATTCAGTGGGGTAGTTAGTGGCGGGCGGTCCTAGGTTCGACGTCGCCCGGAGAAATATTGGCCCCGAGGGAAGCTCTGTTAATTTGCAGCGCACATTGAGTACAGGCACGATTTTCCACCTATCTATGTATCTACCTACGCCCGGCCGTGTCGGCATCGACGGAGCCATTTTGGGTTTACACAAATAATAAAGCCTGCGTGTGTATTCAAAATTGTTTTTTTTTCGCATTGTATGCGTGGAAGTAATGTTCGAAATTACACCACCTATCATATGCTGATAGCGAAACAAGATATAACATGTTGATAAGCGGGTTCTAGATTTATGCACTGGCATTTTGTTAATAACCACGGTCGTTTGCAAACTAATTAGGCCAGTTAAATTCTTTGTTCAGTCAAGGCCTGAGGCACCGAGTAAACATAATATGAATGTTTATTATGAGTGTAATTTACAAGTAATTAAATATACTTACGTACTGCACGTTGCATGCGTTCACACCGTGGGCGCGCGGCGAGCCAGCCGATATGCGGGAACAAAACGGAAAAAAAACAACATTTATAACAAAGAACTCATCACGAGAGCCACTAAACTTTTACAATACGTATCGGAATTTAAAACAAAGGTTTCGGGGATAGTAAAATAAAAATGTCATTAAGACGACGTTTCCGGGTCAACGGGCTAGAGAATTTACAAATTTATTGTCGGCTAACCTAATAAATTTAAAACAGGATTACGTGGTGCGCGCACAAAGTAAAGCTTTATAATTTGCCCGATATAAATCTCATGTCTCTGCCCAATGTTTTAACATTTAAGACGCGAAAGGACATGTCTTTGTAGCCTGGACATTTTTGTTACTCAGCCGGGAAATAAACGATTAAACTTGCCTCTCAGACTTATATTCCATACTCGCTTTTTCGTACGCGTTTTGTATGTGATGCATAAAAAATTGGGCATTAAAATATCACTTTTTAAGATTAGGTACAGTGAAGCGATAGAAAAAATTCACGATCCTGTTACTAGTCAAGACGTCAATAAAAATGTACATCCGTTCACTTTAAGTGTAAATTGTCATAGGACATTTTATTTTAGCCGTCTAAAAAGCATTACTGTGTTTTGTGACCGTGCGTCCGGTGAAAACACTATGTGTTAAGTTGCCTTACTTCACTTGGATTAACCATACACCGTACGGTGACGGCCGTCGTGTTAGAACGTTTTATTTCCAACGTCAAATACATTTACACCCGCCCGTTTTCCGGATATTTTTGCATATAAATAAAGTTAACACGAGCACTTCTACAGAACTTCATTTTTATTAACTCACTTTGGCGTGACAAGGCCGGTTTAAGAAATTGTAAAGTAAATATTCGTCGCTTGATTTGTTTCTATTATTTCGCGACAGTTACATTACCCTTTCATCCATTTTTTATCATATCATGTATGTAAAATTAGTCAATTAAAAACCCTTTCATCTTAAATACGTCCATGACATTGACATAAGTAAAGTTAATTCGAATTCAAATTGATATGGACAGACTGATGTTAATATTGAAATACCTTAGAGAGGCTTTCAAATAAACAGATTGAATTTAGACAATCCGTCGGCACTCGGCTATGACAATACGTCGGTAGAGGAGTGTTGGGAGTTACAATGAGGACATCCATCGGCCGGCGCTCGTGTCCCGCACTACATCCGCTACCACGTCATATTGATTGCGTTTGCATGTACATCAATTAAGATCCGCGGGACGATGCGTCTTCCACGCCACTAATTATCGTCTTGTCAACTTGCTTACGTGTGTAATTATGCATATAGTTTGACAGCGACGTTGATATACGCGCCGGTGTGTATATGTTACCATTATTAGCCGTCCCGGCGTCGACAGCCGGCGAAACGAACCGCAACACTATTTTCTGTGTACGTCTAAGTAATAAAGGCTCAATACGTGCAATTTTTAACACCAGACTCTCAGCACTTTGTTACAGTATTCGGTTTTAGATCCGCGTTTTGAATATTCACCATTCGGTTGGATTTGAATTCCGAAACTGGAATGCATAGTCGGCATAGCGCAACATTATTGCGTCCGACAGAGTCAGCTTTTCATTTGAGGCACTTTAACAATCGTGTGCCGTCCGGCCGTCATAAATAAATTATCGGACGCACGGTCTAGTAAGATTATTCAGATTTGAAACAATGATAGTAAAATATGTGATTTGTACTTACGCCCTGTGATGCCGCAGCGGGATGTTTCGGTACCGGAAAAATATAATATTTGTCAATATTAATAATGGAATAAATTTTATGTGTGGAGAGATGTATTCAATGCTTCTTGTACATTAATGTCACAATATAAAATGTAAATTAAATAAAGTAATCGTAAACAAACTGCTGGTGAGGAATAAAAAGATTCTGAAGTTACAAGTCTATAAAGTGCATACTTGAACAATGAACCGTACCACCCACAATATCGAGAGCAGAACATTATTAATACTGCGTTGGTACATACCGTCGGGCTGTACACAACTTTGTGGTATATCTCACCACACAATTACGTATTTACACAAATGAAACCACCAACTAAAACTGCAAATAATAAAACGTTCACCCTTATACAAAAGCCCTCAAAGCTGCGTTGTGTTTATCCAAAGCCCTTATTTCCCTACATTACACGCCGCGTAATTACCGCCTCACTGTAATTACTATATGTCGTGTTATGTTACACTATGTAACTTACCGTAAAAGGATCCTGAAACAAAAAAAAAAAACAGATTTTAAAAACACATCAACATGAAGCATTATACACGAAATTGATTGCATACATTACACGGCCGCTAATAAGTATAATTCGAAAAAATGTATCAAAGCAAAATTGCTGGTGCATTTTATACGAAACGCCCAGTATCATTAGCGCAAGAAGCTAACTACAGGTTTTGTACTGAGTTAAGATTACTAAAATTTCTTTATGACACGTAAAACAGTGATTGTGCGGCGTCATATGTATGACGGCTTGCTGAAACGGTACAGTTTTAATAAGTACATTTTGTCACGTGACTAGATGCAAATAACAAACATTTAGCACGCTAGCTCCACCAAATGTCTTGATCTTTTTACAACTTGGTATGAGGTCAATATCGTCCCGTGTATGGCAACAATTTCTTCAGTTTAGCTCTCACGCTTCCATGCGAATGAGCAAAAAAATCAGATTAAGTTTTGGAACAGTTTCCATAATGTACGCCTCCTCAGACGCTCTCATGAGCACCGAATTACCAACTAAACTGTAAAAAACGTAGATAAAAGTGAGGGCTCTGCATGTTCCCATGATCGGGAGACGGTTCGACGGCATTTTAATACACCCATAATCGTCGATCGACGGTGGATCATATGAAATATGTAATGCCGCTAATAGGTCTCGGTGGGCAGCTTCCTCAGCGGTCGCTCGGCCAATTTCGCCGTTGGTAATAACCTTAATATCCCATCAGTGCTATAGTCCATGCGTGTACAAAGATGAGACCGGGTAATGACGGCGACCCGGCCCCGCGCTCGCCGCCCCACGCCGCATTATTCACATTTATACAATAAATTTGTTCAGTCACCGCAACACTACATCATAATGGAATGTTATTGGGACGTTTCAAATCCTATGGAAATAAACACATTCAAATGTCAATTAATAACAAACAAGCCGCGGTAAATTGGCCAGTAAATTTGACGACAGAAATATGGGGAAAAATATCATCGCAAGATTAACAGAAGTGAGAGCATGTCCAGGTTTGCATTTGTTACAATAAATATTTAATTCCCGAGAGATGTACCGACACGTGTATCTCTTCGCACGGTGTAACACGGCGGATCGTTGTCAACAACAGTGTAGGTAAAAAGCCTTGTGTAGTGTGTACAACATACAACACTGCATCATGCATGCAAACAAGAGCATCCACTCAAAATATCAAATGTACATGTTAAAGGAAGCACCCGTGTTATTTTGTACTAATTAAAAAGCCAAACGATTAATCTCAATCGCAGAACGTTAAAGCAATAAACAATCAGTCGTCGAATGTCATTTTCGAGAAATGTGTGTCGTGGTTGTAAATGAAACACTCGCATGGATATAAGCATGGGGAATGAGGATTTCTAAAATAAGAGGCAATTTATTATCATAAGCATTGCAGACGCAGTGACGCAAACATTCGTCGACAGTTATTAAGCGTTAGAACGCCGCATCACGATAAAGAGGGTGAACACGATACGTGCACACGACATCGTCATCGGCGCTGTTACACCGACCGCGACCGCATCCTTAACTACACTGTAAAAATAACCATTCACAATCGCAAATACTCAGATTTACAACAAGCATTAATGATGTCTTAATAGGGCTCTTATATTGAAATACTGGTTGCGGTGCATTAATTCTATAATTGCAAATAACAGGCTAACTGGCCGTCACTCCAGATTAAGAGTGCAATTACAAGTATAAAAATATCAAAAAGAACCGTTCATCAGCAGTCGTAAAAGTGATAAGCTATCGTCGCGAGCGGAACTCCTTCAATAATAAAGTGCAGCACGGAGTGCGGCGTGCGGAGTGCGGGCACAATGAGAGGTATAATTTTTAATGTGAATCGGGCGAACATTGTGAATTTAATTGTGGTGGTGTTGGCGGGAGCGGGCAGCGTACCCCGAGGCCTGAGGACGCGTCGTTAATAGAGTGTTGTGTCTCTTCATTTTGTTTGAACGTTCAGTGACTCTGTTATTTCGGAGCGACTAATAAATTGCGTGATGACAGGTGTCAGCTGCTCCACCGCCTCTGCACTCTTGCGTCGGTGTCTCATTCCTCACGTTCTACTCCTAAATTCTCTTATTTTATCAACGCTTCGTTCAATTTTCGTTTCGTTCTCTCGCCATTCTATTTGTTTGCGTTAGCATTATCGCTTTAGTCGTGCTAATCCGTTTCACATGAGATATACACACGCGACGTCGAGATGATCTTTTTGAAAATTTTATTTCTTTATTTAATGCCGATGTCTATGTTGATGTTATTTAAAATTTCAAATGAAAATATCTTATTGTTACTCACTTTGAATTTTACTTTATTGATCGTCAAAGTAGAACGTTATTAATTTTTATGCCATTTTTTAAACATATTAAAGAATAATATTTTAGTATCTGTACCTATTACATGGTGAATGCGGGGATTTTCTTAATAAATTATAGTGGACGCTTGTAATGAATAAAGTTTTACAAATGGATAGATTTTTATCGACATTCGATAAGGTACACCTGAGAGGAGATAATGAACAGGGTTTAGGGTTTCCCCAGGGTTATAAATTAACCGCAATGGTTGAGACGAATCCGACGGAGATTTATATGAGTAAGTGCGCGGGGACGACCAGTAACCGCCGAGCGCCGAGCGCGCAGTACCGACGTACACCTCGGCCCCATCTCACTCAACACTACGATTCACCTAAACGCACCTGTACTATCATTTGCATAAATAGAAATTAAATTATCGAGTTTTTTATAATGTATCAAAATATGGTTCAAGGCAATACTACTGGGCATAAACAGCACCAAAATTAAAGTATATCCTACATGCGACTGTCAAAGATACTAAGTACTATACTGAACTCACTGCTCTTGCACATTAACACATTTAAAAAATCTAAAATATCTAAATAAGTCACAAACAAAAGGAAGGCAACGAAACCGTTTCCTCCAAAAATAAAAACGAGGAAAGAATGATATGATATAAATCAAAAGATATATGTATTTCTTTTTACTATCGTTAATTACAGAAGGGCGTATATAAATAAAGAACGCGCGCCCATTGATCCGGAGTGGCGAGGCGATCGCCGCGCCGCGCCTTGTCGCTACAAGCAAATGCACTTATCTTACCGGGATGTGAAAAACTGTTCTCAACTCGCTGTCGTCGGTTAGTTGCGCCAACACAATACATCCGACTGCGCTGCGAGTCAATGCCTCCAGAGGTTACGTTTGAACAGGATTTGGACTTTGGAGACCCAACAAATAAAAAAGCCACAAATCAGAATGGGCCCAACACAGAAACAATAAGAAGTAACACTTATGTTTATTTTATTCCATTGTATTGTTCGCGTGTGGAGTGTTTTACATGTCGCCGAGCGTTGAGTGTCGAGTGTCGAGTGGCGAGCGAGTGTAGTCGCGGCGTCACTGGACGCGGGACGACGCGATGCGACGCGTCCGTTATGATAAACTGTTTCCTGAGCTGCTAATCATTAGCCTGTAATTAACACTAAACTAATATATCATTTTGAGCTCGGATGAAAGATCGTAAACCCGTCAACGGGTCGGCGATAAAAATAAACAGAAGTCTTTGATACATTATCGATACAAATAAATTGTTCGACCAAGAATGAATATCAATAAATTGAAAATATAACTCGTAAAAACATATCATCGATTATTGTAAACAGCTGGCGGGCATTTATGCAAAATGAATGGTTCATCGGGCCAATTCAACGGCGGTAGCGAATTTAGAAGATTTTAATTAAAATTTACAGATTGGCCGCAACTACATGTTGTGTTTGTTTTTACACGAGTTTCTGCGGAGAGTTTATATCATTAGGTGGGTATAACAATCTTACACGACCGACACAGTCGACTCGCTCGTTCGAAACTTACCAATTTACATGAATCCTAAACTTTTTCACAACAAAGGCCTTATTAAAATCTTGAAGAGAACTTTAATTTGCGACGACAGCGACATCATTAATCTTATTACGGCTCACACAGCCGCCCGAGTGCCCCGTTACAGCATGGAAAAAAAATTGTTCAAGTGAATATTTCAAACGAGAAAATGTTTGCCTCGTAAACTTCCCTCAAAAACCAGTATCGCAAATAACCCGCAAACTTTAAACACTGATTCTTAATTGGAAAGTGGTAGTCGATATTGTTTAGGGGCTCTTTCACCCTGTCTGCATTTAATTCTATTTTCTCAACTGATCGCGCCACTTAACCCGTTCCGCGGCAACTGTGCGTAAATCTTTCTAACGACTGATTCACAAAATAAAACCACGAGTTGAGCATTCATGATAGCGCTTATCGTCCCATTCTCATCTTGTTCGCTTTGCTTTGCATTTGGTTAAACAAATAGAGGCTTCGACTGGTCGGTCGGTGGGCAGGTTCTAATTAAAAACTAAATTCAGTCGTTGTCGTGTATTACTTAGATGGAGCCCCGGGCCGCGCTGTTAGTCACCGCGCGGCGCCCACTGCCCGCCGCTCACTACTCACTGATTCTTCAAGCCTTTCAACCCATAGACAGCTCGCATGATGAACACATCTACAAATAATTCAATTCGCCCTATTTCACATTGGTTAATAAAATATAATTACTTTTGTACCATTTTAATTAGCCTGAGAACTTTTAAAAGAAAATTAGAATTACGAAGTAGATTGGATGTAAATCATAAATTCTCAAAAATTGATTGCCGATACTATCTTTGATAGTTCTTATAAGCATATTCCCCTACGTGGCTAAAGAAAAATAATATGCGCAAGTGTCTAACAAGAACACCATTAAAATACTTCGACCACTTCATAATCAGAAGCCAATTAAATAACAAATTACAAATAAAAGCAAACATCCCAAGTTAATTACAAACAATATCGAATTGAATGTTTGATCAGTTCATAATTAGAAACAATTGGAAACACAAAAACTATAAGCGAGAGAACGGCCGAGTGCGAGTGCGAGCGCGCAGCAGCCGAGTTCCGATGCTCGTTTATAAAGCGGCCGGCCCACCTCGTCCGCACTAAAAATTTGATCTTATCTCCAATATTTTAATAGGTTCCCGTGGCGGCACCTTCGCGCTGACCAGTAATTGTATAAAGTATCTCCGTGGAATAAATTCAATATGCGGCACGGAGGCGCGGGGCCGGTGCCCACGCCGTGGATCACCGCGCTCCGTTTCGTGATAAAGCTTAAATCAACACACCAAGTAATTACAATCGAGACACACTTCATCACAGATGCGAATAGTGATTAACTATCGCCCGCCTTTGGTTCCGCGCTGTTTGTACTCGCACTGTATACTCTATAGTCTGTAGAGTATACTGTATGCCATCTCCTGATTTGAATTACAACCCAAATTGGATGGGGGCATATTTAAATGGCTGCGACATGGTAAACACGTCCCAAAAGGGTTTATTAATTTGAATTTGGGAGAATTGTCACTTCATTCGGCGACGCTAAGTGATCCACCTGTCTTTTACTAACCCCGAATAGTTTCCAAATCAGATGCGTATCTTTTAATTGGCTATTTATTCAGTGAGAGCCCGCTTCCGCGGCGAATCAACAGCTCTAAACTAGTCCAAACAGAACGCCCTCGAATGGGGTTCGAGAGAATCCTTAACCAACCTTTTTAATTTTGATTAATTAAAAGTTTCGCATGAAAAAGCGTAATCTTAACGCAGGGGTTGTACTCTGTGAATTTCTTTTGTATTTTATCCTATAAAGAGAAGTTTTTCAGTAAAACAACGCTGAACCTGCAACAAAATATAAAAGTTTTACAATAACGTATACGCCTCGGGCAGGAACATCATCAAAGACTAAGTTAAATCCTCTCTCCCAACTTGCTATTCGTATTTACCGAAAATATTTTAAAGAACGTAATAATAAAGAAGGGTTTGTTTAGGGGACAATGGGAGAGAATCGTTTTGAATCGGATCTAACAGGCGCTGTGTTGCGGGGAAGGTATTGAGTTATTGCCGACGCGGCGCGGCGCGGTGGAGGCGAGGATCGCAACACACATCACACAAAGCATGTAGTACTTCAGCTTAATGCAGAAACAGTGTCTATACGTATATTCGCATTTATACCGTAATGAGGCCGTTACACGGTGCTCGAATTTGGTAGTGCCGTGGGCGGGCGGCTGGCGGCGGGCTCGCACTCACTTCGCTGCAAGCGGCCTCCCCCAATTAGCCTTAAAATAATGAACATGTTTTATATTTCCACCCGTGCGGTGTGTACTTATCCCCGTTTGCCCCGGGAGGTCATGCGGCCGTGGCCCTGAACACGAGGGCCTTCTGCCGAACCTGACATCATTATAAAGGGACAGGTTAGCTTCTGAATCCATTCGAGTGCCTGTTTTGTGTATAGACGAACCCACAACATTGTCGCACTCACAAAATCTTTACTCAACTGCGAAACTAGCTCTCGTATTGAGAAAATAAATTTGAATTATAATATTTATTAATGCTGTTTTTTTCTAATCTCGCAGCTGGTCGAATTCGAATTCGAATCTGGAATTGTAAAGATCACTACGTTGACAAATGACAGAATCAACGAGTCTCATAAAGTACAATTTAACTGTTGATAACATAATGTCGACACATATTAAAAAATTTGCCACGATGATATATATCGGCCGGGCGCGCCACACTTACATTTTAAATAAAGCATTTAACCGCTTCCTGTCTGTTTAGTCTACAAATAACGCGACTGATCAAAGATTTAACTAAGCCTGAATAAATAATCAATTTAGCCAAGCGGGCGCGGCTTCTGATCGATTGCCACAATACCGGCCGGATGATATACTTGGCGAGCCGCGGCGATAAATATCCCGAGACAAATGTTAAGCAGCGTCTCCGGAGAGTTGCGGTGACACTAAATTTAAAAGCTTCAATTGTACAGAAATAACCAAAACACGGTTAAGATCTTTAGAAAACAAATCGTGTATCGGTCGTTTGACGACAATCGTGATTGACTGCGCAAGTGAACGCTTCTAATATAAACAAATTAATAGAGAGCCGACGGCGGCGGCGGCGACACTCAGCGCGCCGCGCCGCGCCGGCCGCCGCTCGCTGCTGGCCTGTCACTATGCAGCGCATCCCGACACACATTCATGTATCTAGAAAAATACACTTACACACTACACACCCGCTGTAAATCACCAACAGATGACTTTCTTCTAATTTTATTAAACATTTCCTGTCTACTTGTGACATTTTCATTACAGATGACAATATCGAGGAAACATAACTCTCCAATAATAATTTTTATCGCCGCGCATATCATAACACCGCTTTGCTGTTTAATTTAATTAAAAATAACTAAAATTGAGCGATATTAAAAGGAATAGGACGCTGTTTAAAGTCGAAATCCGACGTGAGACCGTTATCTACACCCATTAACATGTAACATGTGTTTATCACGTCCTCTTAGGAGCGTCTTATCAAAACGGGAGCAATTTTAAGAATGACTGCGCCTATAAATAAACGAGTCTTTACATTAATTATGAGCTTAATTATGTAGAATCCCTTTGATTTACAAGGCGCTCGTTGGCCACGCCGCCGCAAACGAATTGTACTGGCTTAGCGTAGTAGCGAGATTGCTTATATTATTTTTGTCGTAATATATCTCGATTAGTTGCGTATACATGGAGACGAAAGTGACTCGAGACAACTTGTCGCCCGTACCACTTCCAAGGATTATTCGATTAAAACCACTTCTGCATTATTCGCTCGCTACTTTAACATATATTTAGTATTCATTCGACTCACTCATTTAATTGTTGTTTTGCGTTGAAATGTATAAAAGATGTGCTCAATTTGTTCACTATGCATTTAATCATCCAACATTGCAACGTAATTTATTGCAAAATATTAATTCACATTTTAAAACGAGAGCGTTTCATGTTCCACTCTCAATCGTACTGTCGATTGTAGAGTAGGCCCGTGCCCTGCAGTGGGGCATATATGGGCTGATACAGATACAGATACAGTTTCATGTTTTGTTGTAACCGAAAACAGTTTTTGTCATACATGGCGGTCCAAATTAGAGCATTTTGGTTTGTTTTTAAAAGGACCAATAATAAAACGTCGATACCGGTTAAAAATTGAATCACAATATGTCGATGTTCGATGATAGCCGAAAGCTAGCGGGTTTGCATGGCGTGTACGCCGGCGGCGTCCATTGCGGCGACACGCGGCCCACCCCACATCTAGCGCCCTCCACATCTACTACCTATCACTGCAACTCTTCAACATACAAAATCTAATACCTCAGCTGAGGTAAATAAACATGACACAAAAATCTCCTTAAATGAATAAAAAAGAAAATTTTATTTCGCGCTTATCCGTTTTCGAAAAAAAAAAACAAAAAGCGTATCTAACAAACAGTGCGAGTCTACCACCGCAGTGGCCCCACAAACAAAGATCAAAGCGTATTCAAACGGGACAATCGAATAATTGCCCCGAATCGCCTACAAACGGCAATCCCAGCTCGGCATTCGGCTAGCTCTATTTCTGCCTAGTGTTTAGAAACAATAGCTCTGCGCTGCAATTAGTTTATCGGATAGATGGTGGTCGAACGAGTCGTAAATCTACGCTCTTGCCACCAGTGGGCCCTGTACGTAGTTGTGGCGCCGTATGTAGATTTTGCTCAGTTAATTAATGTGCCATGGTAAAGTGAGAGGCCTCTCCCTCGCAACCCCAGTCGGGTTTCGTAAATTGCACACCCATCTCCCTCATGTACAATAGCTCCAATTTTGGCAAATTAAAATTCGACGCCCAAAAGAGATTGCCGGTTAACAAATACGTCGCTTTTTGTGAGTTTATCCGACGTGTTTTTTTTAATTTAACCAACCCTTGGCCATTTTAGATAGAAATGCTCCTGGTTTAAGTCATGGCATTTCATAAACGGGTGAAGTGCGATTATAAAATGACGTTTCACATTATGCAAGCCACAAAAAAAGTTTACATCTAAATAAAATTTAGATATTTTATCCCGATATGACATACGTGAGCGCACCACGCAATAAACTAGTTGTTAAGTATGTGTAAAAACGAGTATTTTAAAGAGTTGATACGCGTAAAAAATGATCATTAATATTTTTTTCACTAACATTTTCCTCTTGCGCGTTAACTATTCACCTTAGTAACTAATTAGGCACCATTATAATTAGAACTTGTTTTCTAGTGATTTGAATTTGTAATTCAAATGAGTTCTTTATATTTATTTTATTTAGTAATCATAATAATGTTATGCAACGGTCGGCCAATTCGAGTATAAATATAACTTGGGCGGTTAACAATGTTTCAGTTCTTATAAACGTCGGTTTAGTGAATGTGTTTGAGGCGAGCCTGCGGTTTTGTTTTCAGGAAATTAATTGAAGTGCAGTACGTGGAAGTATTACGACGCGTCAGAGGAAATAACACGTTACAAATATTAACATTAACGGCGTACGCAAGCAAAGATACCACTTGTAATATAATATTTAATTGAATTCATCTCAAATCAATCCGTTGTTAATTGATCCATAATAAAATCCAATTAGTGCGCATATTTTTACGAGGCCAGTTTTTACTAATTGATTTAGAGGTATCATTATTTTACGCCAATTAATATGTTTTATCTATTTAGTTTCGTTTGAGAACTGTCTAATCTATTTGGGCTATAATAAAACTAAGTAACTCATTTTTACAAATTATTTTAAGTCAATAGAATATCCTGATACAAAAATCAAATTAATAAATGGTTCGTTTATATTTTTATTGCGATTTCACTTTATTTTAATTGTGTAATAAAATCCTCAGAGAATTTGATTACTAGTTTCATATAACAGATATGTTTGCTTTGAACACATATCGAAATATTATACCACATTATATTCTGTACAATACATTTCACATTTATGCATAAGCAAATAAGTTAGATATTCGTTCAACTAAACTTTATTATGAAGGAATTAAGAAAAAATATTGCTCTTAAAATATAACCTTATATGTTCACGGTACGGCTAACGAATAAGTAAGCAGGCCATGGGTTGGTATTAAGAGGTCACTGTGGTCCATCAATATACACAATACACCAGTATATAATTATTACAGAACTAAAGAATTGGAAGGTTAAAGGGTGTGAAAACAATAAATTGATACGTGAAAAACTAATGACCCAAAATTCATAAACTCAAAAGGTTTTAGAGCTTGTCATCATTTATAACAGGGATTCTATAATACTCAATAAAAAACTTTTCGCACAAATTACCAACACAATCTGTTTGAAGCGGCCTATATCCAGCAATATTCCACAATTTTATACTAATTTCTGGTAATCCCAGCCTTCTTATAACCAAAGGCGTTGCAATAATAGCTTTGAACATTAACATGTGTCAAACGGGGGTTAGTTTTTACGTAATCTTCACAACACGTAGACGGATTGGCAGGACGAGCGTCCGCCTTCATTATCCCTTCCATGCTGAATTTCAATAAGCATGCTTTCGTATTTTGCAACAACAAACTGGCCTGTATTTGGGTAACAACGCCTGCGCCCGCGGGAAGACCTCGTGAAGCCAATCGAAAATTAATTTATACTCCAATATGAGTAATATTTGGAATTCGAAATAATTGTACTCGTTAGCCATAGGCTATTCATAATACATGTGACAATATTTACGCTACATATTTCATATATAGTGGATATAAAAATCTTGACTATTTTAAAAAAAAATCTCATATATCTTCAAAATTGCAGATCCGGAAATGTTATATCTTATTAATATGGGAATAATCAAATTTAGGTACCACTTATTGAAAATATTAAGAGCAAAATACAAAACATCATAAAATCATCAATATTCCACGCCGCGCCGGAAGGAACAATCATTTACTGACACAAAAAACATTAAAACTAAACAGAAAACAAAAGACATGCCAATGATAAAACATTCAATCGAGCAATGCCAACACCTCGTGGCGCCAGAACCAAATTACTAAACCAGCACGATTGCTAACCTGTCTCCTTTCAAATTTGATTGCGCCCGACATCACACGCCCATGAACTCTATAATGAAACGACAACATAAAAACAAAACTATGGGCATATATGATTAGGTCGATACACGAGTAAGGTAGAACCACTAAACAAACAACCATTACAGAAACGCTGAGTCAGCGTGTTGGAAATCACTTATTGTGAGAGTGACTTGCACACGGGCGCAAGTGCGTTATGCTGCGCGGGTAGGTCGCCACACTCGCGCCGAACAGTTACTTACCCACAAACCCATTTAAATATCTTCGATTTGCTGTGATTGCTGCTTTATTTTTAACCTAATTAAATAACTTTCTTTGTGTCCATGTATTGAGCATCTGACAATATTTCCTATTCATCCCGCCTCAAATCAAACGCAGACTGTTCTGTCAACTCTTTCCTAATTTAAATTTAAAGGTGAAATGATGCACTAACTGTTTCCAATTGGAATTTAGGATAATTGATTTACATACATTTATCTGTAGGCACAGAGTACATTTTACATACTAAGATAGAGACGTCACTCAGTCAATTCAAGGCGCCCTCTGGCGTTAAGTAAGAAAAACAATCCAGTAATATATCTGTACTTACTTTCATTACGTTTATATACGAAAAGAAAAGATTTAGGGAGGTTTGGACCTGAATAAGATCTAACAAAATCGATTTGAATTTTGTCTATTTGAAACAAATTTTACTGTATAGAAATGTGAACATAAAAATTTTCATTTCCGCATGTGTATGCATTTTAATAAATTTAATAATTGTTTTAAAATTAACTCATCAGCAAATAAGCTAATCAATGCAGTTAAAAGTAATTTAGGGCCAATATTATCCGTGTAAAATACAGTCTACGTAAAATGGAGAAACCCGTACAAACCAACGATTTTTCCGCCCTCTGGTGTTAAGTTAGTCAAAACGATGATTATAATTCGTCGTTGTTTGTTCTAAGTTCCTGTAGGTAATTTTTATAAATTCGTGGTGGGGAATAAAGGTGGTGATGATTTCTATCTTTGGCCTCAAAAAGTCTAATGAACCAAACTGAAATAGATGTCAATCAATTTCATGATGAACCAGGACAGTTAGAAGAAAAAGACAGAGATATTACATTATTATGCTGCAGTTTCTAAACAATTGTACATATTATTGACTAGCGACCGGGCCCAGCTGCGACTGAGTGCAGATACGTTTTGAGTCTTGTCTACATCGGCAATATGTATATTATTATATATTACTTATTTTTATATTATTTATTATATATTACTTATTCATTTATATTTATAAACAGTTTAACTGCCGCCCCCGTCTCTTTATATCCCGTCCTGTCCCGTCTTATTCCATCCGATGACTCAAGGGATGTAATCCTGTCCTCTCCTGTCCCTTGGCATCCTTTTTAGTTTGAAGGAGTAACAAATATATTTGAGTTCCTTGGTCATCCCACGGGAACCCTAATTTTCGGCTATGAAACATACCATCTGTTATTCTAGAGTGTCAGCAACCTTCATACTAAATTTAAGCAAAATTAGTTCAGCAGTTTCTGAGATCAGCGCGCACATCATAAAGACACAGACAAAAATTCTAACAATCCGATATAAGTTTGATCATATATCTTCAATGTGAAGACACCGATCAAAATTATTGTATGTATAGATTTAATCAACACGGAACCCTCAGTGTATCTTACAAATAAAATGGAGATTCCATATAGTCCCATGTCCCTCGGGAATGGAAGCCGGTCGACCTGCTTGTTATCAACCAACCTACAGTCCCTGCGATGCGATCGAAACGACAAAGTTTCTCTATCCAGCCTCGAAAATTTTCAGCATGCAACGCAGCGCGGATACATTGATGCACTAAACGTTTAAATCCTTATCAGTTTAAATCTTATTACTGGGGAATGTCATGCTAATAGCTATTATAAAGAAAGTGTAATTGTTTGTTGTCCTTTGATGCATCACCGCTTCAACTTGTGTTGATCAGAAATATTCAAATCAATATTCCGCTAAAAACATTAACACTAGCGGTCCAGAAGGACAGTAACAATTAAAAAAAATATCGCATATGTTCATCAGGGATAATCTGTTTCGTAGTTTTAGATGTAATGATAGTATGCAAACAATCAAATCTTTCCTCTTTATAATATTATAAGTATACTCGTAGATAAAGTCGTCAATAAAATAAAATCTAGCTTAAACGTTTCACAATTCCGCTTCAGACACACGTGTGGACTTATGGTTGCAAATTAAGTCATTGGTATTTAATGTTGGGTCATCCCATAGTTCCATAGAAGGGCTGGTCTTCGCGAGAACAGTGCCTAGATTTTATGGACCGAGAGTTGACAACATTTTTACCGCAAAAATGCCTAGTTCCTGTAGAACCGATAGGCATGTGGGTTAACGTAAAAGTATGCAAATAAAACAGTCCATAGGAGTCAAGTATGCTCAAGGTAAAAATAATCTTAAGTCACTGTTAGGCGAATGAGCGATGCGTGACGTGATTTCAGGGAACAACTGTTAGGATAAACGTTACCACGAAATTCGTTCGCGGGTTTAATAGAGGTATAGCATTTAAAAGCCAATATATCACATATTTTTATAATAGGTGATTTTTTTAAGTGGGCGTGGATTGCTAAATTAGAAACCCTTTCCTTTATTTTGCTGTATGACATAACTTCCAAGAATTTGATCTTCATGAGCAATCTGATCAAATAGTGTAGTAATACAGAATACGTTATTTTTTTAAATTATGCTGTTCGATTTCGCTAGTAATATTGATTTATCATAAATCTAAGTAGCCAGGCAGTTTTGTGGTCAGCTTTAATTATTGCAAACCGTTAAAGTAGTTACTCCAATATTAACATTTTCAACCACCCCTAAGGTAATCTTTGTGAGCAAACTTAACGTTTGTACCTGTTGGTTAATTTAAACAAATAAAATCACGGAAATGTTCGATATTTTGGCATCATGATCGATACAGATTCAGTTACTCAAGAGACAAATATATTTTTACGCCCTCATTTCTTCCTTCGCCGTAGCAAACTTTGTTTGATTTTACAATTGATAAGTTCTCGCGCTTCACCTAGTTAGGTAGAATGTCTGTATCAGCCCATATACGTCCCACTGCAGGGCACGGACCTCCTCTACAATCGACTACCGATTGAGAGTGGTTAGGCCATATAGTCCACCACGCTGGCCTAGTGCGGGTTGGTGGACTTACATACCATAGAATTTTTATAAATCGCTATGGTATGCAGGTTTCCTCACGATGTTTTCCTTCACCGTTTTAGTGCATGGTGATTGACTATCAATACACACATGATTCCGAAAAGTCAGAGGTGTGCCCTGGGATTCGAACCCGCGACCACCGTGAACATGTTGGCAGTCGCGTCTAGTCCGTTTACCAACAGGCCACCACGCACTTTTAGGTAGAATGTACAATAATCTAATATTTAAATTACATAATTATGGGTGTTGATCTTCAGTAAATATATGAGTTTGTACAATAAACCTTTAAAATACAAACTGTATTTAGTCATTAGCAGTGCACACGAAACAACTCAGTGACTAATAAATCAACAACTTACGTTCAAAAGAACGGAAATATAAATTAAACATAAAAGTATCAGCAATAACAATTATTGTAAACTGACAAATCTTAGAGCTTTTATTGAGCAAAAGTAAACTAATAAGTAATTATTGTACAAACGAAATTTATATTCATCAATCCAATAAGCACATATTAAATAACTCTTACTTGTAAGAGCTTTTTTAACAACAGCATATACCAAAAAATAAACCACAATTTTCACTTCAAAATTTAGGGGTGTTGCTCAAACAACGCCCTAATAAACTAAAAACTATCGATGTCTTGAATGACATACAAAAACATATAATAGAAAACGTTATTGGGCCGACGTGTGTTCGACATGCGTAGCTAAACAATGGCGCATGCCGTCTTCGGACGGGTCAAATGAGGCGAGGCGCGCCTCAAATCTCGGGTTGCACCGGCGTGGCGCCGCTCGACACATTCGAGAACTTAGCACACCCATTGGAAACGATCAAAAAAACAATACACTAAAGTTCTTGCCGTCGTGCTTCAATTCACAAAGTAACAAGCGACCGTAACAAACGAGTTCGTCCGGGAATCGATTCCCGCGAGACGTACCGCACCACTCCGCTAAATGTTTAACGCTTATAAAAATGTACACTTGCTCATTGACAGTGCATTCTCAAACGTCGCTAATGAAACATACTCGGCTAATTTCCCTCGACCGATGTCATACTGCGACATCGATCTGGAACTAGTTCCAATGGTCAATTAAATGGCACCATGCACGGAGCATGTAGTAAATTTAAATGCAGATAAATCATTGAGAAAATCACTGTCTTAATTAGGACTGAACGATGTCAACGGAGCCGATGCTTTGCACCGGAATAAATCAGGACTTAAATTGCTTTCCGCGACGACACTCCCATCGCCAATGCGGCGTTAATAGCGCGTGCAAACGAAATTTTAGACGAATATTTGGAAATGTTTTTTCTTCCTTGTAATATTACACCACGGCTCAGAGCGGGCGCCATGAAAAAAAAAACACGATTGTTATTGCTCCCAATGCGACCAATTAGAACATGCCAAACTATTTAATTTATTGTGGTTACGTCTTAAATGATATTTAACGGGCATATAAAATTATAAAACCCGTAAGTAGCAATTGAAATTAAAGACGATAGGTATATTGTTGTTATACAACCCAACATAAATGTAATTAACAATACCATTATTGGATCGTATCAATATAACTGTTGGCATGGCAAGTAACATCAAGTGATTTGGATTTAATTACTTGGATCACCAACTCCGCCCCGGTCGAAATCGAATGCTCGTAAATCAAGAATAATAACGTCGTGGTTTTGTTTTGTTTTTACTGACTAAACAAATCTTTATCAACACAATTACATGATCGTTAGTGAACAATTAAATATCATCCGATTGCTTTTAGGAGGATCACCAACTAAGCTCGGATTCATCCAGACATTATATAACACGTATTTTACGACTCATTTGAATTTGATTTTAGTTGTATCTAATCTAATAAATATACCACAATATATTATTATAATATGTTAAGGTTGAAAAGTACGAAGTACGTTGTAGAATACATTTGTAGTTTACAATTGTACTAGGAAACAGTAGCGTCACAATTCCTAGGAACTTGAAAACATTTCACAACAGCTCTGCTCTTTGCGACTGGAGCTTCTAGGAAATAAATCTAGGAACGCTATTCTGAAATTCGTTTTTCACTGACATTTACTGATTTGCAATACTGCATTTAAATGTAGTTGTATATTTAAACATTACGACACAATATTTTGTACGAAAATAAACATTTGGTAATGTATTGTCAAAATCACTATCTTATTTAAGAAAAAAAAAAAAGTAATATTACACGCAGTGAGTCACGGCAGCATCCACAGAAATGAGATTCTATCTGTAATCACGTTATCTCACCTTATAATACCAAAGGGACGCTGTTGTTCGAAAGACTAAAGCCATTGGGGAATTCAAGTAAAAAATGCATAACAAAGATCTCTGTTAGATATACGCAGATTTGTTTGTACACAACGGCTTTAGCAAAGATAGAGCATTATTCAAATATTTTCACCAGCTCAGACAATCACCTTTGGACTATATATAAGCTTTGTAAAGGCCAACCGATAGAGTATTAAAATTATTCCTCTGTTATAAAATGAAAGTTTTATTATTTATTGCAACGACTGTTGTATGCTTTCATGTGTCTCGCGCAGATAATTATTCAAGATTAACAAAGTGTAAACGAGAAAGTCATGAAGTGTTAAAAAAATAATAAAATTCACTAATTTATCAGGACTAATCATCATTGAGGTTATTAATGTGTAAATATTTAAGCTCAACTCTTTTAGATAGGAAGCAACGATGACATTTAAATATGCCATTCGAAAGAGATACAAGCGGGACCTACAAAAAAAATATCATAAGAACCCACACACAGAGATATTTCCACAAATCTATAATTCAATCATCAAGTCGGGCAAATACGAAAATAAGCATCAAAGTGTTTTTTAGAGGAAAGACGACAAATGTCGAGCAGCACGCCGTAGTAGCAAACACGTGTTACATATTGTCTGACAATATTTACAGTGGCTTTATTAGCCCGAGAAACGGATAGAAGAAAATCAAAATAGCCCTTCAACGTCCTGAAGCACATGTCCGCGGTGCCGCTGTGCCGTGCGCATGCGCAAACGCCGTCAAACCCATATTCACATTATGTGTCACTGCATACAAAATACACCTCGGACAGGGAATTGTTTGTAGGCACTGCGACTGGAGGGCGACCCCTTTTTATAAACGAATTCGAATAATTCTTATTAAGCTCTGTTAACAACTATTCACATACCTACGAGAGGATGCCAATAAAATTCAAATCCAATTGCGTCGACCCTTGATTTACAACGAATCAATAAAAGAGAAGGCCCATCATATCATTACCCTTTTTATTGCGTATTCCATAAAAGTAAGTACTCGGTAATCAATGCGATGACACGACGACAGATTCCAGTGGGAACTGGGGCCACGCATTAAGACTAATAAAAATATTTAATTATCTCAAGTTTAACGGAATTCGTCCACATGTACCGAATGCAAATGGACAGAGTGAACATCAAATGAAACAATTTGTACGTCAACATCGTCTATTCTATCAAAGTTAATTGCGAAATGAGAACTATTTCAAGTTATTGGAACATTCCCTGGAATAAACTCGACCGACCGGAGCCATTGTAATTTACTAATCGTAATCGTATAAATCAGCGGAATGTTCATCAGAATTAGCGAACCCTCGGTTTTATATGACGGCGATATATCAAGTGCGCGAGTTGAAACGGCATAAACATAATAGTATGATAGAAAAAAGACGGGTTTTGAGAGATGGCTCGTAAAATAAAACAAGGGACTACGTCCGGAGATATGTCAAGATAGCAAGCGCTGCGCAGGGGGCGAGGGCGGCGCGGGCCGGCGCCGGCCGCGCTCCCCGAGACCCAATTAGAAGCACACCTTTTGGACATGTGCTCTCACTCGGCGTTAAATAACGCCTAAAAACCCAAGGATATGAGACAACTACATCCGTTACCGTTTATCACTTTTTTCAAGAAATCTCCTTAGAAAACTTTCAGTGAATTTGATCCCGTTCACCCAAATATTTGCTAAGCTTTGACGCTTTTCAATTGAACGTTGCACGTTGCGTCAAATTATTTTAAGACATAAATTTTTACAAAAAGTTTCTTGCTACCAGAAAAATTGCCTTGATACAGTATGTACCTAAGTGCCGTGCCATTAATTAAATTATACTGAGCCACTTACCTTTGTCTTGACAAGCTTGGCATTTTCCTTGCACATCTTGGCGAGAGCATGGTACTCGCCCCGAGCCGCACACAGTATCCACTGCTTCTGCTTCGAGTCCAACGGATCCGTCTCACTTTTCTGATCGAGCTGAAATTATTTTTCCTTAATAACCATAATCAATTACAAAGACGTGAGATAAACGAGCATACTTACAGACACTCTATCTTCCTCGTCCACCCCCTGCGAACAAACACACATTGTCATGGTTAAAACGGATTCACTGTTCGACGGAGTATTTCGTATGCGTAAAGTTCGAGCGTGTTCATTCATAGCAAACAATTTATTAAACGATGTACACAAACATACTTAACGTCTGAAAACAAAAGATTAGGATTATAAATAAAGACGATATTTACATACATAATAAATATCTTAACGACACATATAAATTAATCGGAACCTAATATTTCAAAATTAATAAATGAGTACTTATATTGTGAAAATAATATTTTGAATTAATGGTCAATAAATTCGAATTCTCCCGTCTTCAGGCTTGCGCTGCAATTAATGTCGGATTGTATAGGTCATAAGTAATTTGAATGGTGGGACGTAATTAAAAACCGTAAGTAACATATAATACAGTTCATTTTTGTGTAATGTTTTGACGAAGTTACAATGCATGTCGCCGGTGCACTGGGCGTGCGTTGCACAGCATGACCACTTTACCACCTGTCGTTACATATTTATGTCTACACTATTGGCCTCACTGTTAGGGACTTCGATATTGACAAGATAACATCCTTAATGTGATGTGTTTGATTTAATAATAAGATTATGTTTGTTGTTAGTTTTTTGGTTTTGCCTTAGGAACAATTAAAAAGTCCTAAATCGAGACAGACTTGCCCAAGTCTTATGCATGCGACATGTACATATGACTGACATTATGATTTAACGCTAAATTAATTAGTATTACGTATTGAATTAGTACTAAACAGTCCGTTGCAGTCTGCTTTACTGTTATTAGTTCTAATGAATATGAATCGGTAGTACAGGCGTCTAATTAAGATGTAGAATAAAACCACATATGGTTTTAAACCAAAGAAGTGTTTGCATACATATACATTTGTATTTTGTATGTGCCAAATCCATCCATCCATCAGCCAAAGGAAATCCACTGCTGAACATAGGCCTCCCCCAATGATTTCCACAGTGACCTGTTGGAGGCAGCCTGCATCCAGCGATGTCCCGCGACCTTTACCAGGTCGTCTGACCACCTTGTGCCAAATGTGCCCAATACTACTGTAATATATTTCCAGGTTTTTAATAAGCATGAAACAAAACATTAACATTCTCTAACATAAAAAGTCTGGTCAAGATTTCTTTCCTTTTTTATTATTACGTCATCAGATGAATACGCTCCCAATTGAAACATATTAGACATAACCACATTAAATGCTAGATATAATGATAAAGGGAAAAATACTTGATATCAACAAGTGTGGAAGGCCTACGATATTACGGGACTGGATTCGCTACAGGACGGCGGCGTACGGCGTACGAGTTGTGGTCCCTCGCAGAGCTGCATTATCACGACTGGCGCTAACGATCGATATGTTTCATTCACTCTTCAACTAAAGCTACGCTGTTTCTTATAAAACCTCACCTAACCGACGTCAGTAATGTTTTAATTAATCAAGGTTATATGTTTATTGCGCCAGTTAGCAGACATAAAGAATGAAAAGTCGATGAGAGATAAGATTTTATCGAGACCACGGCGCCTACCTTGGTCGAAACGTTTTTCGGTCCGAAGCGCAATGGGATAGGTTTCGAGGCATTCTTTTTGCGCGGCATGCAGAATGTACAACCAGTTCCTACTTTCGCAGATGCAGTCGTCATAAAGGTTCAATTGTTTTATCCCCACGCGGCATGTACGTCGCGTTGTTTTGTTCTTATCATTCAATTGCTGATGGCTAATTCATCCGTTCCTATTTTCCATTACTTCGACAAGGCTCGTTAAATGTGGCATCCGCGTTGTTGATGGCCGCAAGTGATTCTCAGATCAGAATATCAGAGAGAACAATGAAATCGGTCATATTTTCCTGCCAGCCCGCAACCGACCGTGCCACCTTATCTGCCTCATCGTGCATAATAACTGCCTTTATACAAAGCGCCGATGACGTACACTTAAACCGAAGCTTATTTTCGCTACCTCTTTGAAGGATTTATTGCGGCGCACAGGAAACACAATTAAACAATAGAGAGCGATATAAAGAGATCTCGTAAAAGATAATGGCTTTAGTAAGAGACAGTTAATTGGTAAAATAATTACAAAGAGATAAAACAAGTAACCGATGGTTAAGTTATTTGTCCACGGTCCCATTCGAAGTCATCAACGAAAACACTTGAGCTTTTAATGATGCGAATAAGTAGACCTAAAATTAAACGCAGAATGGACTGGACGGGGCAATAAACGAGTTTACTGGCTGTTTAGACACTAAAACCGAATTGAATCTCGCGTTTAGCGCACTACTGAGAAGTTTTAAAACTCAGCATGAGATTAAACTAGCTTCTTCATTTATTCTATTAGAGGTTCGTCTGTGTTCGAATGACGCTACATGATGGTCGGGTATGGAGGCGTCGCGAGTGATAATTAGCAGGCAGGTCGTATTGAAGCTAAATTCAAATCGACAACATGGTCAGCGCAAAGCACGAATGACCTTTTTTTAGTGAATTAATAGCGCACGTGCGCTTTGGAGTCCACACGACAGTAATTGTCGGGCGACAATCGACCGCGAGTCACGAGCCACTATTCAATACACTATACGTTATGAATAATGACGACAATATTAACATTACGGGTCAAACATAAAATTATAATACTATCCTATTTTTATTGTATGAATCCCATCCGGTGGCTGGTAAGTTCCTAGTGACTTTCAGATATTACAGTGACAACCGGCACTAGGTGCGAGCTTTATGAAAATTATTCTGATGCTAGGCAAGGAAATAAGGATGTAATTATGGTACCTAATTTAATGTATATATGATGAGCCCTATGTTACACAATTAAGCCTCATCTTGTTTTGCCTATAGCCCAGCTAGCCAACTAAGTACAAAGACTATTTAACGTAACAGTAATCCTTATAAAAAAATCAATACGCCAATAAAACATATTTTCGATTAATTAACTTTATTTATGGATATGACTCATTAGTGTTATGACAGTACCTATGAGCTGTGAGTTTAGGGTTGTATGCTCAGATTTTACAATCTATGTTATTTTTTGGTTTCAATATCCTAATTTTTGCCTGTAATAGATACTCCCTACCATGTTCGGTGACGCTGGGTGGCACATCTACCGATTTCTTCGGAGGTGCATTCGTGAAATTTTGTTTGGCTAAGATTTATAAATTAACAAAATCATTAAAAAAAACGATAATTATGTTCATAGCTTCATCAGTTGTATATTTCAAAATAACATAAATCCTTTCCTATTCTTCTCTTTTGTATGCACGCGAAACGCTAAAATACCGGTATAAGAGTTGAGATAAAAACATTTAGAATGAGATGTGTTTGTTGGACAACTAGTTAATTAGTTCGTTAAAGGACCGAATAACTATGTTACGAAACATTTTAAACAAAAACTTATCGATTTATTCATATTTTTGTAGAACATTAAAGGCGTTAATTATTATATTATGATTTCCAATTGCATCGGGATTAAATATTTGTAAAAAATAACAATGTTAAAAATATTTAGACTTATCTAATCGCAATATTACTTTGGAATTGTTATTTTCGTTCCATAATTTGGCATGAGTGATTGATGAATCGACTAGAAGAATACGTTAAAGAAGAGTTAACAGGAAATAAAAAAAAGAGTATCTGATAAGGATACACGTGAAATTTCATACGAATGGATGTTGAACAATAGGTACTGCTATATTTATCAAAAAAAATGGCAGTGACTTGACAATATATGGTTATCTCTCGCCGGCCAACACAATAATGTTCATCTGTTCGAAAACTACTCATACTGAACCTAATACGCGGAAAACGTGATAGGGTATTCGTGATCCGGGCAGATTTAAATATCCTACCACTAGAGCTTGACCCTACGGCAATTCGCTCACCAAATGAAACGCAACTGCTAAACTGTTTATTTGTTTTGTAAAATGTAAATCACTCGCAACGATAATACCATAAATATAAAACCAAGTATTATTCAAAGGAAGCGATAAAAATAAAGTATAAAATTGTAAACACTCTAAATTAAAGCATTTTTATTGCGTCTCACAGTGAAAGAGGACAACACTTTCATAAAAATCTCAACTTTTTTTTATAATACCAATTGACGAGCGGAAGTGTATGCATACATCGTCGGTCTATTTCAGTGTTGATTTATGGTTGGGGATCTCACTCGGACGGGTGGCAATGTGGCATATTAGTGAGAAACGGATCGTTCATTTATTATTTATTACGTTTCGTGACGTATGTGAATGCCCGTGTGACAGAAACTCGTCTGGATCCCGTTTGAAAGATTGCAACAGGACTAATTGCCAAATTCAAATGTCTCCAATAATTAATACACCGTTAAATGAACTATCAATGGTGGCGTATCAAGATTGATGAAGGTAAGATTGTATATAAAAAACCGAAAACAAAATAAAACAAAGCCATTACACAGTAAAGAATAATTATTTTCGAATACTTAATGTGTTACAATATGAAGTAGGTACCAACTGCGGAGCGTCCGTCGTTATTCTCAGCGCTTTTATATATTTTTTGTTTCAAAAGTTTTTACTTTTTTTTTGTAGTAACATTATTGTTTTGAAGTAGACTTTATTTTTTTATTACATTTTTGCATTTCACTGAATGTTGTTGTCGTTGAAAGACGTTGAGCACAGTATATATTAATCTCTATATTGTTTAAACCACTTCCACAGTAGGCTGTCAGTCATCACCATCATCATCATTTCAGCCACAGGAAGTCTGCTGAACATAGGCCTCCCACAAGGATCAACCTCAACCTGTTGGAAGCGACCTGCATCCAGCGAATTCCTGTGTCATTGTTGTCGTGGTGGAGTTTTGAGCTGTGCCATTGCAATAAAGTTCAGTTTAACAAGTTTTTGCTCTAATACCTTGCTAAAGATTCTTAGACCTTTTAACAGATTGTAACGAGTTGTTGAATTTTGAGAATACCTAAACGCATTTTTAAGCTATTGCATAGCTTCTATCGCGGGCCTTGAGCGTGGAGACCGAATCCAGAAATTCCGTAATGAAAATAACCTAAGTCCGACCGAAATATAAATTTAATATTTTTATTTTGATTCAAATATGTGCCAGTACTTTTAAATGCGAATGGCAAAGCTATTGCGTGATTAATTGTAATCTAACCTCTTTCGATATTTAGTTTTGCCATCTATCGATGAATAGCAGAACTTTTAATGACTTTTTGAAATATCACGCTTGTCTCTTTAGTTCAGCAACTCGCCTCTAGGTGGCATTGGTTGTATCGGCGTTACTGCTCATGCGTAATCCCCCTCTTCGCCCCGCAATCTGGTGACTCATGCCTGCTTAGAGTTTCGGCGTTGGCACCTCCTCTTTGTATTTACTTCATGGTACGACTTTACGAAGCTCGCACGTACAACAGTGAATATCTGTACAATTAATGTCAAAGAAAAACAAAGGAAAAAAATACAGCATAAATAAAAAAAAATTATAATTACATAAGTTGATAAAAAATGCTATGCAATAGCTTTACCGCGGCAGTCTCCGAGTGCCACACGTCTTTTTTAAGATAAAAACCATATTGCGAGAAAATAGAATACCGTTTTGAAATCACCTCTACTTTAAGCACAACGCAAAATTATATTGATTTAAGTACCATTTCATTTGGTATTTACTGTTCCATACTGCATCTTTGGATTGAGAGTCCAATTACAATTAGTAACTTGAATATATGTAATTAAATTTAATCGCGCACCATCTAAATCGGAGTTGCGCTGTACAGACGAATATCGATCCTCCTATAAAGAATTGATGTAAAAAAATCATATAGCAAAGTTACAGGAAATCCCTGTTTAGTACGAACATATAAATACATGCTTTTACACAACAGTTAATGCTACCTCTCCTCCTTTTAATAGTCGACATTGTGGAGTACGAAGTATAAAGCAATTATTGTAAAGTCCATTAGGTGAGCGGAGTCGTACACCACGCACGCTAATATTTGTCATTAGGCGCGTTGCTTGTTAGAGCCATGTAAGCTTCCCCAACCAGGGGTAGCCCTGTGCCCCGCTCCAATGGCACCGAGATTATTATTAAATAAATTTTTGCTCTCGCAACATCCCCTTCCAGTCCTCAAATGTGCCCTTTGGGTGTAATGAAAACTGTCCGCTAAGTAACCGACGCCAGCAATTTTAAAATTTTACATATCAGGCACCGTCGATACTTTATCGGCGATAAAGACTTCTATTTAAAGTTTAAAGGTGTGTTTAAACGTATAAACATTAGCAGTTTCCCGTTCCTTTCCGATATCCCGGCGCGATCACTAAAATTATTATCGATAATAATCATATTCGACATCATTCTGCCCGCCAAAGGGCCATGACGAAGGTTTTACAATTCAATTAGCTGCACCAGGTGTCGACGCGCAGGAAACTTTTACCCGCACTGCGACGCAACAATTTAATATTCAAAACACTTTTATTAGAGCAGATAACGAAATTCAAAAGTGGTATTTTAGTTATTTGCTGTTGGCCTTTGTAAGCGTTTAAAGGTTGAATGATAATAATTACCCTGTTTATGAGTATTCAGATAATGAAACATTTATTGAGGGCCAATATAAAGTAGACCTTTGGATCCACGCGAACATTCAATGACAAACTAGTAATTATTAACTTTATCGCTTTAAATCTAACGTACGTCTGTGTGAATATCAATGTATATAATTTTATAGCGTTTGATTAAATTTCAAAACCGGAAAAATGACAACCTGCGTGCAGTTTGGACAAAGATAGGTGTGTAAATGTTTACATTTTATTTACATTTAATTCAAATACGAAACATTCGGTGGCTGCTCTGACCCAAATACATTTTTTGCTAACGATACCTAATTTAGTTCTTTATGGCATAGTTGATGGCCAAAATATTTGTTAATGATTGTCAGACGTCTGAAACAGGTGCTTGGCGAGCAAGCGGCGCGGACCCTAAACACTTATAATTACTCTACTAAGCCGATTCACCAAAGATATTATTAAATATTTTCGGGCTTGTTAGTAAAAAATATTGCTGTTAAAATTGAACAGCAGTCACTTGAGCTCTTCTAAGTTGTGAAGTAGGCGGGAGTTTGTTTTCCTCACTAATTAGACTAACGACTAAGTTAAGTGAATAATATAGATAAGGATATTAATAAATCTTTCAATTTATCATTACTTACAAAAACACAGTAACCTGATGATTACAATAAGTCACAAATCGGCCTAGCTTGAGAAATAATCACACATTAGTTTTTTTTATAACAGCACAAAAGTACACCTGGTGGTAATTTCTGTATAGTCTTGATAAAACTTCAGAATTCAGAGCGGTATTATAAGCGGGAGTATTCTTTTTAAATTATTATTATATCTGCCTCGTGGGTCTACGCTATGATTAGATACAACGCTGAGGTCTCGGTTTCGAATCCCGGGTCGGTCAAAGTGATATTGGATTTTTCTACTCATTATCAGCCCAAAGTCACAAATTTGTGCCCGATATGGCAATAGGTTCACCCCTGTCAAATTGGGTTTCCTGGTAGCACCTCTGCGTACCTCTACTGGGAAAAAGGCGTGAGTTCATATATTATGTATGTACCTATTAAAGTACGTATATCAGGCTGTCCCAAAATCGGAAATTCTCAAACTGAAATAAAAACACGTCAAACTCGCGTGCATCGCAAGACTTCCCTCAGTTGTAAACAGTTGCCTCGGGCGGAAAGGAATATCCTACCAACACCAGGCAGGCTTAATATTTTGTAACTTATTTTAACAAAGAAAATTAATTTCATATCTCGTTAATGTGGAGCAAAAGGTAAATTATGTCATAAATAAAATTATACTATATGAGGCAGCTATCCCAAGATTTCAAACACTAAATCGAGGCCTACGTGTGCCCATACCCGAATTCTACTTTAATTAACAAAAGGAAGTCGCGACGAGTTGAAATATTCACATAGGCAAACTATAATTTCTATTGATCTTTCCGATTCAAACTGTCAATGCAAATATGTATTTCAAATGGCATTTTCATTCAGTGATTATGGATTCATAACGCCCGTCCTCGTTGATTTATTATCTTATAAATATTTATCCGAAGTATTTATACACAGATGACCCGATAAGGTTACACAGCCGTTAGAGACTAACGACATGACACTCAAACCTATAGATAGCTACGCACATGTCTATCGAAACTGTTTTAGTCCAAAAAATATTTTGCAAAATATAATCAATTTCACAAAGCAAATGCAAAAATACATTTTAAAGTACGTAAATCCATTAATCATCTTAGCAGATAACAATACAAAAAAGGTTTTAACGAAAAAACATCTGGCAACATTTTGTCCGACGCGGCTAGGATGATGTCATGCTTATCAATCAAGATAAAGAGTTAAAAGATAAGGAAGTGTATAAAATGAATTCTACGCTGACAATATCCACAATAAGTGATGAGTCAACTAAAATATTAAAAATATTACACTAACAGTCATAATAGTCATCTTAACGCTCATCGATGTGTTACCGGCCCTCATCACATCGGGACGAGAACGGGAAGGGAAAAGGATGGGAAGACAAAAGGGGTATTGGGCATCCAGCAATCGCATTCACCCAACGAAATGCGACAGCAAAGCTGTTGCTTCACGTCTGTCTCCTGTGAGACAGTGGTACCGCCTAAAACGAGCCTGCCCATTGATGCTGAGTCATGACTGACAACCACTTGGTAGATCCTTATTCAAGGATTATTTTATTATTAATTTTATTCTAGCGTCTCGGCAATTTCCTTTATGACATAGGCATACTATATTATACGATTTATCTTTTTAAGGCAGCTGCTTGCCCCCTTGGTTGGCGACATCGTTTTTTTTTTATGAGGCAGTGACGATATGAGCAGGTCCTTCTTAGTGGCTAGCGTGACAGAAGCAAGACCACTCAGAACTTATTATAAGTAAGCCGTGCGTAGCAATGCGATGCAATGCATTTTTACCAACATACATTAACAGGCTTATTTATAGAGTTTATAAACCCATTTTAGTTATCGAATGGATTGTCCCTTTTATAAACTTTTGAATTCAATTTGGGCGAAGAAGAGAAAACATTTGATACCTAAAATAGGTTTATAAACTGCCCATGAATAAGGACCGAAAGTATTAGTCTTCCAACAACATCACGGGTCGTCAAAAAATCTTCATTAATACCTACGTATTAGTATAATATTATTTTATTGCAGTAAATGGTGATACGAGCATGCGATTAGCCTGATGGTAAATGGAGAGACCAGTCATAGACAGTAGCAAAACCAAACACCTTGAATTACAAAGCAATGCTCGGCATCCCACTGCGCTCGCCATCCTGAGACATAAGATGTTAAGTCTCAATAGATCCAGTAGTTACTCTGGCTACAATATCCTTCATCCCGGAACACAACAGTGCATTTACACTGCTGTTTGTGTATTTTTGTAAGGATAGGGCATGGTTAACTCCATCCCATCAAAAATATTCTGTAAAAAAATTGTAAATAAATAGATCCAAGTCGCCAAGTCGATCTATTTATTTAAAACGTAAATAATTTTTAATATTGATATGATACTAACTTACGTAATAACTTTATACAGAAGGCCCCTTAAGCAAGTACTAAATAAATTAATCGACTTGGTATTACATGCATCTCACAACTTTTTGCGGTAGAAAACCTGAGCTGCGAGACTTGGAATTTTTTTACAGAATGTTTTTGATGGGATCTCACGTGTTTTTGTAGAGTCCTACTTTTTTCCTTTTCGGTACTTTTTACTTCTAGAATATCACTAAGAATTTTTCCTTAGATTTTATACTCGTCTAGATGACACATCACACCTCACCGCACGGCTCAAATAAAGTCTACCAAATTTGGTAGACTCGCAACTCACGTACGTCAGTGTCATTTGAACTACATATGGATAACGTACTCCCAAAAAATAATTAATTATGCCGGTTTGTGCTGTCGAATTGTATCGCAATTATGTGGGAAAACTGTATTGTTAAACCACTATTATATAAAGAAAACATGAACTTTTAATTCGTTATTTTGAAGATGAGTTTCATTGGCCAGTGTTGTCACTTTATTACTAGGAAGATTTGTTGAAACTATGGGAGATAAAACACAAATATCATTACATCATATTTCGATCAGAAGAACAACAAGAAGAATGGCATTATTTATTTAATGAGTAAATAATAACTTACCTACACAATATGAATGAAACCCATGACGTCATGCACTTTATAGTAATTTTGTTAATTGAAGTGCGTGGTGGCCGGTTGGTAAACGGACTAGACGCGGCTGCCCACATGTTCACGGTGGTCACGGGTTCGAATCCCAGGGCACACCTTTGACTTTTCGGAGTCATGTGTGTATTAAAACGGTGAAGGAAAACATCGTGAGGAAACCTGCATACCATAGCGATTTATAAGAATTTCTATGGTATGTAAGTCCGCCAACCCGCACTAGGCCAGCGTGGTGGACTATATGGCCTAACCACTCTCAATCGTATTCTCGATTGTAGAGAAGGCCCGTGCCCTGCAGTGGGACGTATATGGTTATGGGCTGATACAGATACTAGCAAATTGCTGGAGAGACATTACACAGCGGAAACGAAAAGACCATTCGTAGCCGCACAAGACTTCAGTCATGTGTTCCAAACATTTTACTTATGATGATTTATATTTTACATAAATACAGAAATCAGATAACAGCCCAGGCAATAAATCCAAAGAGTTAATTCTATTTGGAAACAAACACTAGGTTTTATCATTATTATTTTTACTAAAATGCGTTATAAATATAATTAATAGTCTGATTACTTTAAATAAAGAAAAAATATTTTATTTAACCTATTTTGTTAGTAGGCATCCCTAAACACACACACCTTGACAGTTGGATTACAATAATGACACGGCCGGTACTCACACATATCAAAGAAAGTGGGGACAGTTTTAGCGCATCGTTTGTTGGCATTGCTCAATCTAGACGAGTATATAATCTAAGAATTTTTCTTAAAGCCTCTGTCTTATGGCTTTTTCTTATTTTTGTAGGCATCAATTTATCACAAATATAGCGGATTTGATTATTAATGTTCTTTCTTTCATGGTAATTGATATTTTCGAGCTATTTAGTCTATTTATTTGCAAGTTTTTCTTCGTCATGTTTTTCTAAAGGAATGTTGTATAGTTTCATGGACTGAATACACCCTTTCCCTCTATATACCCCCTCCTGTTATGCCTGCAAATGTAACTTTGTAATCCTATACATTTATCTGGGATTACAAAGTTATTCATGCAGTTGGTGTATCTAGAAAACTAGACAGAAATTATGAAATTTTTCACGTTTCCCTTACTTTAGACACTAAACACTAATTATATTCTAAATTTGAAGGTTCTATGTCTGCTAGAAGTGCCTTAGACTTTTGATGATCGGTCAATCAGTCAGTGAGTGACAAAATTAAGAAAGTTTGACATGTTACAATTCTTAAACTACTGATTCAAATTAAATGAAATTTTAAATATACCGTGTTTACACAATGCCTGCTTAGTAACTGAAAATTCAGGCTTCTTGCTTTATCCACAACGAAGTTATAAAGGCTAGAAAATGGTCTGAATTGCTTCGAGAAAAGGATGGTACGACAGTGCCGCTTTTTAGCTCGACTTGGAGGGGGCACTGCCGTGCCCCCAGATCCTATCAACATAGCGCTTCTTTTTCTATACCCCAGGTTCAAGCCATATCGGTCACGTCTTCAACAACAAAATATTCTAACTAGATCGTTCAAATAATGCATGGGTTTCGAACTTCAAAATGTGTGCCGTGCAGACCAAGTATTGGCCCAAAGCGAATGGACGTGACATTCTTTATAATCGCATTTCGTATAAGAGGGAGCAAAACCAAAGGAAACATTATGCTCTCCCCTTTTCTATTCAGAATTCCATTCTATAAATAATAAAAAAAAATGTATATACCAAAGTCCTAGTAAACTATTAAACAGGTCACCTGATGGTAATAGTCCACTGCCGCCTGTTGACGGCCCATCGAATCAGGAGGCGAGCGGGAAGAAAGATGAAATAGGTATTGGTGGTATTGGAAAGAGGTATTGGGCATCCGACACACACACACACACACACACACACACACACACACACACACACACACACACACCGAACGAAATTCGACAGTCAAGCTGTCGCTTCATGTCCATATCCTGTGAGACGACGAGCCCATTCATGCTGAGCCATGACTGACAACAGCGTGGCTCTATTACTTTAAAAATGAAAAATATAACTGTTGTGGTGTATGTCACATGTTATATCTAGAAAAATAAAGACCTCCGCCCAGTACAACACCATGGTCAAGCTATAAACGAAGGTGGCAAAATCCTATTTCTTTGGGTCGTCACTGATCGATGATGGAACGGTAAAGTGGGCAGCACTGCAAAAAAATTGTGATTTTTTTAGGCTGTGGCCTAAACGGGGTGCGCAAGTTCGAGCAATCAACCAAATTAATTATTATATCACTCCTTTTACGGCCAAAGTAAACATCGCACAGGTGGGCTGTCATAGTGCCATAAGTTTAATAAATAAAATATCGTGTTGGCCACCAAATATCCACGCCAGAAAGCGTCATAGAATAAGAGCCCGTGCCCGCCAGACTTTCGTCATTCTATAGAAGCTGTAAGTTAGTCTATGCATGCCTCTAACATAGGCATGATCACATGATCAGCTATTATGAAGTTTGGATTGTGGTAATTTTGGAATTTATCTGCTTTAATATGTCTGACAAATAGAAAGAACTACCAAAATTGTCTACCAAGGAAACACTTTTTCATAGTTGCCTAATAAAATATATATTTTATTAATCAGATCCAAAATCTATCAAAAAAAGTATTGTAAAAGTTTTAAATGTTGCATTGGGAGTAAAACTATTTTTTTTTATTGCAGTTAATGGCGAGACGAGCATGCCGTTCGCCTAATGATAAGCGATGTGACCGCTCATGAACAGTAGCAAAACCAAACAATACCTTGAATTATAGAGCAATGCTTGGTATTCCACTGCGCTCACCATCCTGAGACATAAGATGTTAAGTCTCAATATGTCCAGTAGTTACTCTGGCTACAATGTCCTTCAATCCGAAACACAACAGTGCATTTAAACTGCTGTTTGACGGGAGAAATAGACATTGCGGTGGTACCCACCCAGGCAGCCGCTCACATATGAGAGACCTACCACCTGTATTGTACAATACAATATACACCAGTAGTGACATCACTACTTTTAATTTGCTTTACAATGTGCATGTATGAAAGAGACAGTATGATGTTCTGAGTAGCTCACATTCTTTTTTTTAAATACTTATAGTTCCCTCATGTTACAAGCTAAATTAATACTGTTTTGATGGAAATGTTTAATTTTAATGGTATTTTTGTTTGTATGCAAAGAAATAAAAAAAAACATAATAGTCAAAAACCATGTCATGGAAGTTTGTTTAGTAGAAAACACATTGAATCAAAGCATTTTAACATGAATAACAGGAATATGACTTAAGTGAGGAGAAGTATAATTGATGATGTAATTTTGCTATCACTACATAGTATAAAACAAAGTTGCTTTCTCTGTCCCTATGCCCCTTTGTATGCTTAAATCTTAAAAACTACGCAACGGATTTTGATGCGGTTTTTTTTAATAGATAGAGGGATTCAAGAGTAAGGTTTATATGTATAATACGTACATATTATTGTACAGAAATCTTTTTGTACCCGGGTGAAGCTGGGCCGGGCTGCTAGTAAATTATATTTTGGAATTTATTACAATGATTTTCTGGGTATATCCAGTTTCATGAAGGAGGCGGTATAGCTATGTAGACTAGTAAAAGTCAACCATATAGTACTTTTCCAATTAAGACTTTACTGCGCATACCATGAGATAAAATCCAAAAATACACACACCTGATGGTGCAATTTTGATTGATTCAAAATTCGTAATTGATTATTGGAACTTTAAACAGTCTCAAGAAAGTTGGAGTCAACTAGCAGTAGACCAGTCTCAAACAAAAAGCCAAAGATACCGTTGAAATGACATGCTCATTTTCATTTATACAGTTAATGGAATATAGTATTTTCATTTTTTCTACTGGCATAAAATAGAATAATACAATGTACCTAATAGAGAATATCCAATAGCTAGAGGCAATTCCCACAAGTCAATCAAATTATTCAAAACAGTACAAAATACTTCTGAAGTCTGTTTTTGAGTTTTGTTTGTTTATCCACAATCATGTATAATGGTAGCTACTCCGGTACAAATATCTTACCACTCACGATAGAGCCTTACAAATAAAAGGGCATCAAATAACAATTACTTTATACAAGAAATAGTACATTAAAGTTACAACAATTATACCCTGGACTCTGGAAATTATTGTTAGAAACAATATTTCAAATAAATATAGTGTATGGCGATGATGTCATATTGATTATAACTAATTATTCATTGACACATAATCACAAAGGAAAATGACAGAAATAATGGCTTTACCCTACACATGCCCAAAATAATCAATCAGATAAGTTTTAATCCTTTCAATGGACACCTTTGAGTTATAAACTAAAAAGCTAGTATGTTTTATTTATATTTAATTATTTTTTTATTTCACTCATATTTTTAATATCTGTCATATATTTACATTCGTGCATAAGCCCACAATTTTACCTTACCTTACCCACTCTTAAAGAAGTTCCTAGAGGTGACAATAGCATTAGTCTGTTGAATTCCTTGCAGGTCCAACATATAACTTGAGTCAAGCCTAATCTGCTTAATGCCAAATTCTAATCATATCAGATTTTTTTAACCACAAACTTTAGTGTCATTGAAAAGTTAAAGTTATCTATCAAAAATTTAAAGCCAATCAATTCATTAAACATTTAAAAACATGTAAAAATACTTACTTGTGCTCCAAAGCTGCTACTAAGTTTGTTTGACTTTAAAACATCACTTTCCGATGCCATCCTGTTGAACATTTGTTTCCTCTCCTTGACGGATATTTTGTGTTCATTGTCAATTAATATGCTTTCACTTTTAGATGATGATAATGGTGACATGGTTTCGTTTAAATCACTTGTATCTTGGTTCGGAATGGACGACCTTGGCCCGTGTCCAGGTATGCTGCCCCTTTTTTCAGCCTTTTCTGATGCTCTCTTCCTCGGATGAACTTTAGGTGGAGTCTCCTCATTTTGTAAAGACAACAGGCTCTCTTTAGACTCACTTTGAGGTATATCTTGCGTGCTTACTGAGGGTGTGGTTTTTGGTATTAAGTTTGTCAATATACTAAAGTCTTGATTGAGTTGTAAGGGCAGAGGCGGGCGTTGATGCGCAGGTGGTTCGGGCTCTTGCATTACCTCGGAGGCAGCCACAGCCGGTGACTCACTCTTACTCTCACTAGGCTCCTCAATCTCTTTACCGTTATTCGTCATATATTTTTTCTTGAGTATGAGCCATTTCTCATTATTTTGGTTTTTTATTATGGCCAACGCGTTAACATGCTTTTTGAATGTGCTCCTCGCTTCATCTGTAACATAATCCAGGTGTAACAGATGATACGCAGCACCAAATCAACCACAAACAACGTACTTACCCCTCATGTCGGGATTCATAAGAAACACTTTAAAATGTTTGACGAGTTCATGGTTCGTCACCTTGCCATTGTGCGCCAACATAAACTTCAATATTTCATCAAAACTTAACTCGCTTGGTGGTGACATTGTACTTAAAAAGTTACATTAATTTTATAAGTTACAATTCAAAACTTTTTTACGTACAAGTCCAAAGCAAATGTCAAATCAAACGCTTATGTTTTTAACTTGACATATGAGGCGTTTCGTTTCACGTAACGTGCTGATAAGAATACTTATGATCAAATCGAAAAAGTATACATTTATTACATTATTTAATATATTCTAAGTTAAGATACATTGCAATATATTTGTGACAACACGTTGAATGTGGGTTTTGATGAATCACATATTTAAAAATAAAATTGTAATTTATTAATTATAGAGTTCGATGTGTGAATTTTGTTTATGAATCCTTGCTGTAACATAATACATAATAAATTATTGTTGAATATCAGTGGTTGCAGGGAATATATTAAAGTAACGTGGGTGATAACTAGGTTAACTTACAGCATGCGGGGTGCGGGAACAGGTGGGTAGGCAGGTCCAACTTTTTTTTTTTTATTGCTGTGAATGACTAGACGAGCATGCCGTTCGCCTGATGGTAAGCGATGCGACCGCTCATGAGCAAAACCAAACAACACCTTGAATTACAAAGCAATGCTTGGCATTCCACTGCGCTCGCCGTCCAGAGACATATAGATGTTTAGTTTTTAGTTTCTCAATAGATCCAGTAGTTACTCTGGCTACAATGTCCTTCAATCCGAAACACAACAGTGCATTTAAACTGCTGTTTGACGGGAGAAATAGACATTGCGGTGGTACCCACCCAGGCAGCCTCTCACATATGAGAGACCTACCACCAGTAAAACAACTACACAGAAACCGATTATTGTTTATTTAGCTGGCTGCAAATTATTTCTCTTGACGTTTTTTAGGCCGTTACCTATAATCTAGTGTATATTTGATCAAAGAACGCAGTGGAATGTCCAGCAATGCTTTGTAATTTAAGGTGTCGTATGGTTTTGCAACTGTTCATGAGCGGTCGTATCGCTTGCCATCACGCGAACGGCATGGGCACAGACTAAGGAGTAATGGCATGGGGATCTCGGCATTATTGCAATAAAAAAATATTAGGTAGGTAATGTTACCCACGGTACAAGAGGCGTATCTAAATGTAAGTTCAGACCCACGTAAATGGCTGTTGGGTGTATATTCTTAATATTTATACCTAACTGAAACAATTACCTACCGTATGGGTGTAGCTGTAGGGTACAGGCCCGATCGACCAATTAAATAAATCAATAAATATCTACCAAAAAGACTTACAAGAACCACTTTGGTAGAAATTTAAAAGCCTATAAAACTTCTATAGCTTCATTCGTACAGTATTTTTTTTTATGTTCCTCTTAATTTCTCTCAAAACAATAAGGTACTTTTAAGAATAAATACTTAATCTAAGAATAAATATTTCTTTCTTTTTTCTTTTTATTACTAGCGGACGGACGAGCCAGTGAATTATTTTTAGATCGTCTATCGTCCGTTATAATCATTTTGAAAACTAATCGTCATATTAAATTACATTGCAATTGACTATTACATAACGATTTATCAACATCTTAGAGATTAGATGAGTCTAGCACCAGGTGGCAATTTATCTAAACAACAGCCCACCATAAAGTAGGTAGGTAGTTGGTAAATACGTACTCTCATATTTAGTCGTTTCTAAACTGTATCAGCCTTTATACATCCCACTGCAGGGCACGGGTCTCTTCTACAATCGAAAGTACGATTGAGAGTGGTGTAATATATTCCACAACGTTGAATGAGTGAACACATTGATGGGTCATCAATACACACATGACTCCGAAAAGTTGGAGGTGTGCCTTGGGATTCGAACCCGCGACCAACATGAACAACATGAATGGCGGCCGCGTCTGATCCGTTTACCAACAGTTAACCCGCATTTCGGTGGTGGTGGCCGGTGATACTTAGGTAACCATTTCCCGTTGGTGAATACTTTGTTTGAATGTTTATTAATTGCTTGAACAGCATATAGGTAAAAATAAATCATTATCTGTATTATCTTCTTTATGCATTTAAAAAATATGTACATTACACAATTCATAATTATTATGTCTATCTACTATCCAGCCACTTCTTCCGTATTATAACTTTAATCTTTTTATTATACAGGGTATATCAAGACTGCTACCGAAAACGAAGCCGGGTGGTAGTTTAAGCGACTTCAGACACAATGTAACAGAAAAAGTTGCAAAAAAAAGCGACAATTTTTTTTTTGTTATTTTTTTCTTATGGGCATATTTGGGTTGTAAATACATTTTTTCCTAAAATAATAGTATATACCCTTTTATTTATAAATACTCTAAGGTATAAAAGAGTTTAAATTATTATTTTAGCAAAAACTATGGATTTACCACCCAAAAATGACGATATTTAAAAAATCATAAAAAAAAAATTGTCGCGTTTCTAGGCGAAATTTTTAATTGCATTGTGTTTGTAGCCACTAAAACTACCACCCGGCTTCGTTTTCGGTAGCAGTCTTGAGATACCCGGTATTTTCTTTTAAATTTAAAGTTTCCATTATTTGCTATCAGTGGTATTAAAAGTAAGGAATATTATATCGTTAGATATCTATGTTTATCTGAAAACGAAACTGTGGGAGAGACTGACCAAATGACGTAGAGCTAGCAATT
The DNA here is from genome assembly GCA_009982885.2 of Hyles vespertilio. Lineage (NCBI taxonomy): Eukaryota > Metazoa > Arthropoda > Insecta > Lepidoptera > Sphingidae > Hyles > Hyles vespertilio. The sequence continues at coordinate 15,221,363 of CM042833.1, forward strand.
TAAAAAGGTCACCTTATAATGCCGATATCTGCGAGGCGTTCCTTACATTATCGATAATATGTGAGCAAAAACCTCGCGATTAGATAAATACGGCAATAAAAATGATGACGTTGAATTTTGTTGTAAGATTTTTGAAATGGCTGCTATGCATACTTATGAGGTATTTATCGTAAAGTAGTCTAGTTTCATTTGGACTTGGATGAATTTCTTGAGTAAAGATGACAAATTATAATTAGGTTTAATACACAATAACATTTAAATATTAATTATCTGTTCATTCCATCTTGCATTATCCCGTCGGGTGCCACTATCCGTTTGTCTGCTTAAATTTCTCCATTTTATCCGGTAGTTTGCATCCTCTTATACTATTATATCCTTTAATCTATTTTCGTCCATAACAAACCAGCGCTTATCCATTCGATTTTAAAACATTTACTTTCTCTAGATGACTGATTTCCGAACAGGATTGACATCAAGGCAATTTGTTCTTTTGTCCGAATCGTATGGTCCGAATGGTGTTGTTTATTAAAATAATATCTTTACAATGACAAATCATTGACACATGCAGTTCTGTTGAAGAATGCACGGCATGCAAGGTATTATGACGACAGTGCCCAATGTTTACATTTCATTTCTCGGTATCACAGTGTGGGCTACCACAACATGCAAAGACAGCTGTCTGGCGAACAATCTTAAATTAGTTCGCAGCTGACAATGTGTAAGTTGCTGATGGATGCTGAGATGTATCTATTTCAGTACTATGGGACTGTAGTGCATTATATTTAGATTTTTTTATGCCAACGATAAAGTTTTTTTTATTGCAATAAAATACGAGACTAGTATGCAATTTACCGGATGGTAAACGATACGACCGCTCATGAGCAGTAGCAACATCAAACAATACCAGGAATTAAAAACAATGCTTGTCTTGTCATATCTATTCATCCTGAGACAAAAGATCTTAAGTTTAAACATTACTGTAACTCAGGCTGCAATCTCTGTCAAACCGAAATATAACAGTGCGTTTCTATTGCTAGTTAATATTAATTGCAGCGAAGTCTGGACACAGAATCAACAAACGTGATATGAGTTATTTTTGCTGATCAACACAATTATACTGATTTAATCGTATCCGGATTTATACAAGATAAATGCCAGACGAAAACATTTTTTTTTCGTTCAATGGGTCCAGCAAACATTTCACCTGATGGTAACCGATGGCTACCGCTCATGAACATCCACCACGCCCGGGTCATAAATACCTATGTCAGATCATAAGTATGCCGGACCCAGCATTGGGACATCACATCACTAGCTAAATTGAAAATAATATTCTTTTTTACTACAAAGTGACTTATTTAAGATACATCACTGATCACACATACCATGGTTGATTATAAATCGTCACCGATTGATCTACTACTAACATTTAAAGGCTGGTAAACTTCTTTTCAAAGGGAGAGCTTAACCTTCCTTCTTTAAAGGATGGAGCAGAATGGATATTTCGGGGTTACCTACCGGCCGTCCAGCTCGGTTTGCGGGGACTCCGTCCGCACCGCATAGACGACCCTAATACTAGTATGAGACTAGAAAAATATACAGTCGTACCGATTTCACATAGTTTTGAAAAAGAAGATTACTATATAGGTATATTATTTTTATTATTACACCCTTATTGGGCTTCAGAATAACTATAACTGTACATCTAGTATTATTTTCTTTTATCTCGTCCTCTGTTTTGCCCCATTAGTTCTTTATTATATTAATTTAGTCCATCCAAATGTTGCCTGGAAGAGATCGCAGCTAGCGATATGGTCGCCAATTGTTACCGTGTCTTTAGTTTTAAGTATGTTGTTTAATCTCTTATTGTTTCTTTTTTACGGTACAATTAAGTATAGCAACAACACCATTTACGAGTTTTAGCCTACAACGTTTACTTACTTCTTATTAATAAAATAAATCAAAGCAGAACTAAGTATGGCACGTCTACCAAACAGAGTTTACTGACCACAACGTTGTCGCGAGGATACTGCAAGTTGCGGTATTCGCACATTACAGGGGTCCATTTGTAAATTTGGGATGCTTTATATAGATAATCTGCGAGAAAATAAACAAAATGAAGAATTTATATGTGGCGGGAAAATACGGGACAAGAACATTGCCACATCCTTTGCTATATTTTTTTTATAACTAACAAACGGATTACTTGTCGGGTTTCTGTGAGACAATGAATCAAAAATGCTGAAGTTGGATACCATGACCTTTCAGAAGTATTATATTAGCCGCATACCGGGTATCTCAAGACTGCTACCGAAAACGAAGCCGGGTGGTAGTTTTAGTGGCTACAAACACAATGCAATTAAAAATTTCGCCTACAAACGCGACAATTATTTTTTATGATTTTTTAAATATCGTCATTTTTGGGTGGTAAATCCATAGTTTTTGCTAAAATAATAATTTAAACTCATTTATACCTTAGAGTATTTATAAATAAAAGGGTATATACTATTATTTTAGGAAAAAATGTATTTACCACCCAAATATGGCCATAGGAAAAAAATAACAAAAAAAATTTGTCGCTTTTTTTGCAACTTTTTCTGTTGCATTGTGTCTGAAGTCGCTTAAACTACCACCCAGCTTCGTTTTCGGTAGCAGTCTTGATATACCCTGTATAACAGTCGTTTGCCGGATGAGGGACTTTTGTAGAACAAGAGAATAGTGATTGAGTAAGCCCCCTTTCATCTATATCCGACTAGCTTTGCTGCAAAAATAATTTCTCCAATCAACTTCAGGAATGTTAGGCACAATATATTTTCCTTCTAATTGTCCCTATCTCACATCATCTGGGATTAAAGTGATGTGACTTTAATAAGTGATAAAGATGTACTTGTTTTTGCAAAGTGTTCTTGCCTAATCTCAACGTTTTCAAAAATGTATTAAATTAAGGAGAATATATATTTTTCCCATCAAACCATTAGCGTCAATGACTTGAGAATCGAACTTTATGTCACCGGGTTCACAGTACACACTTTAAGATACACACTCACAGACGTAAGTCAAAGAGGTGAAAATACCTATAGTCCTATAGACATGCATCAATGTTAGTAAAAACTATACACAACACAAAAACGACCAAACAACAAAACGCAGCCCATAGGTTTTCACACAATATATTGCTTCACAATATTCGTTTGAATGGCCACTATTTACATGTTTGGAGACTCTAATCACGGGTTAATTTACATGCACCGCGGTTCGTACCCTCATTACCAATTAGCACCGAGCCCGTTTTAACTTGGCGGATTGCGCCAGAAGTCAACTAACCCTAAATCCGCTGTATTCTCTTTATTTAGACTCAATTTTCTGTGAATCTGTTAGTCAAGTGAGGACGTTGGATTGAGGAAATGCAATATATTTCGTATGCTCAATAATATTTTACTTTTACTATGGTTCCAACTTCCAAGTTAATCAATGCATTTTAAAATTATTAAATTACATACTAATAAAGATATAATTATACGATCCATACCAGTGAAATGGAAAAGTGCAGTGAAATTTCTATGCCATTAGACATAACAGAAAATCTCGAATGACCGTACTGAACATAGTATAGGTATATTATGTTTTTTGCCGTATGCACTGCTGACGTGTTCTGAACGTAGTCAATAGTATTATGCTTCGATATGTTAGGCGACCACCCAGTATAAAACAAATACCTACATGATTACTTAAAATGCGTTTTTTTTTTAATTTACTTCGTATATATTTTGTACAAAAAATACCATTGAAATAGCATTTTCATTTTCACGCATATAAGGTATCACGACAAGACCACTTGTGGGTATTACCAACAAAATAATTTATAGTTAAAATATTTGTTGCTAGACAAAATCCAAAATCTAGACATTATGTTGTTCAATATGCATCTAGATTTCTACATTTAATTTCGGCATCTTTTCACGTAGGTCGTGTGATGATGCAAAATCATAGAGTGAAAATAAAAGCCAAGATTAGGCATACGGCCTTAGTTTTTCAAAGTATGTATCTAAAATCCAAACAATTCACAAAAATCAACTTAGGCATATTGCCTTACAGAGTTTACTTTAGAAAAACTTGGTCATCTCTTACAATTTCTCCAGAAGAAATAAGAGAAGAGACTTACTGGCAAGTGTGAGATGTTCATTTGTTTTGCTATACCTGTATAATTTGATACCTCTTAAAATTCTGTTTAAGAAAATACAAAATTAAAACATGAGTAAACAATCCTTTTCTCAAATCCTCAAAGAAAACTTGCGAGTTTTTTCTATTTTCATTTAATTATACTGGCAAATTAAACAGATAAATATTACAGAATTATTTTGTACTAATCTCGTTTCACTAAGTTTCAGGAATTAATGGACACAGACCAGGCACAAAAAAATGAATTTTATATCATCAACAACCCCAAACACATGAACTCCACAGCTGAACGGAGGCCTCCGTCAAGAATACTTTTCGCACCTGACGATTTTTTGACTGTTTTCTACGTTATCCAAATTATCACCGAATCCCGAATATATCAACACCATCCAATACATGTATATCTTTTTATTGCAATGAATGTTGAGACGAGCATGCCGTTCGCCTGATGATAAGCGATACGACCGCTCATAAACAAATTGAATTACAAAGCAATGCTTGGCATTCCACTGCGCTCGCAATCCTGAGACATAAGGTGTTAAGTCTTAAACATTATGTCCAGTAGTTACTCTAGCTACAATGTCCTTCAAAACGAAACACAACAGTACATTTACACTGGTATTTAGCGGGAGAAGTAGACATTGCGTTGGTACATAACCAGGCGGCCTCTCAAACATGAGAGATCTACCATCCGTATACTGAGAAATAAATCACTAACATCACATCTTTCCTTATTAATAAGCAATAAACCTACATAAGTACTCAGAATCATAGACATAGCTAGTTGATACACCCATTCGTCTAACATAGTGCACGACAAGCCTTTCCATTCGGGACACGTGTTTGTGTGCAAGGTACCTTGTGTACATGATGTCATGACTCAGACGAGATATAAATTTGTTTTATTACTAAAATTGATCATTTATATCATGGGGATAGAGTACGTGCTTGTTTTTTTTAGTTTAGATACTCTGCTGTAAAGATTAACGGGTTCAGAAATAATAATATAGATCTGCAGTGGAGAGTACAAATAGAAATAAATTTGCGTATATTAAATAGATATTAGATTCGGTGTGGTGTTGAGGCCATGGATTTCCGTTTAACAGGCGATCTCTTAACATTAACGAGTATTTTATACCAAGAGCCAGCTTTTATAAAATAACGAAAGTCTGGTGGCCACGGGCGCTTAGTCTATTTGACTGTATCATGAAAGCTAATCAAAAGCTTGCATATATATCGATGTTAGAAACCTTTTCTTGCTGCATACAATATTAAATGAACCATTCGTTTTAAGACAGTTAAATATCGAAAGTTCATCGTCTTTAGATTTCCGCATACGTTTTGCTTGATTTTAAAATTAAAATAATATAATAAATTTCAAACACAAGAGTTATCGAAATAATTTTATTCAACAATACTGGACTTAAGCGATACCTCATGATCATTTCGACAGTACTAAACTTATTACTATATCTAAATTAAACTACATCACTATATTTTATACAAAATGTCAATAATGTTTTATTTGATTATTTTGAAAATTCACTAATGGATCATACTCACTAACTTTTTTCGTGCAGCGAACGTAGCAACTAGCAGTAAATTGTGGATCCATTACTTTATTCGTACATTAGATACACCTTTAAAACTGTTGACATCACACGCGTGGCGTAAGCGAGGGGATACCACTAGGGTTGCTAAATTAACACAATAGATTTATTAAGCTTTTTAGCCAATTAAAACTTAAATAAATTATACTGTGAAGAATTAATCTGCATCGTTTTTTAAATTTTGGTTTAACTATAGTTACTTTGCTTTACTTACGATGATATGCGCAAAGCTGTGTAGATAGAGTATTGAATTGAAAGAGATGATGCCTTCTTGTTAGGCGAACAAAAATAAACTTTCTGGTTTAATTAAATCGAATGTAAATTAAAAGGTAAAGTATTTTATTCTTTATAGTACATTAATGCGTCAGATCTTTTGATCCTAAATTCCACGTCTATGATAAATACTTTTGTGGAAGAGTACTCCTGTATCCACATTATTTATTTTATAAACTAAGGTAAGCTGTAAGTAGCCACCATTTACTTCTCTCACTTCTCACTATTCCCATTCACGATGCGACTAAAGTACGTGGTTGTATAAAAAAGAATATTTCAAAATATTTAATAAAGTGTAAAGCGGTGACCCTAATCGCTTCCGTCGCGGTCTTTGCCAAGATTCCTGCATGACTGTCATTAGACATCAACGAGGACAAAGTGCTTAATGAGATTTTTGAGATTCGTTTCATTAACACCCATACGCTCTATTTGTTGCGCATTAGGTTCGGGTGTTGAAGGGAATCGAGGCTTAATTAAATCTCTATTTAGGTGTCTGTTTGTCTAGTTTCGTCGAATATAAATTACTTATAAATGTTTGGTAACTTAATTTTAGTTTAAGCAAACATCACACGGTAATTGCAATTTCACGTTCGCCGCGAATATGAATTACTCATATCATAATGAAAATATCTAATTTTAATTTCAATTTAACGTTTAATAATTAGTAAATTGAGAAATAAAATTAAACCGCCCAATTAGGATGGTGCATGTCGTAGACCGACTTTAAACCGGGGAGGATAATTCAGCAAGAGAAACGCTTAAAAAAATTGAATTTCATATTTATTTTCAGTGAGACGGTGAAACCGCACTGACTAGCGCAATATTATATACCAAGTTGATTTAAAAAAGGTTCTACCACTTTTATGCTCCATATATCTTCTTCTTCTTAATATATATAATTTACGTGTCACGTTGTTTGTACGCGATGGGCTCCTAAACCACTCAACTGATTATAATGAAATTTTGTAGATATGTGTTATTTGTTCCAACTTACAGGGTGAGATAGTTTTTATCCATTGAGTTATAATGTACTACGTACTAGAGAAGACACCTCAAGCAAATAGTTTGTAACACAAGTTGGAGTCCAGGCGCTCCAACTCATTTAGTCTATGTCAAGCGCTTGCTGGAACTAGACACGTATCAGTGCGAAGTTTTATTCGACAAAATGCCGTCGTGTGCATTAAAATACTGCTCGAACAATTCAAAAAACATAAGTAAAAGTCAAGGTGTGACTTTTCACCAGTGAGTTTAACTTATTATATTAAAAACACATTTAATCTAATTTAATATCAACAATTGTGACATGTGATACCGGTTGATGACGGGCGGCCATGGATGTCAAAGACTAACGAGTATTTGTATGCGCAGAGTCGACAATATTGACGCAGATTTTTAACGAATACTGAAGTATTTATATAAGATAAAAAATTATTTAAATTAATATTTTTATTATTATTTAAATTAAAAGGTTTCCTCGGCCATGTCGTGAAACAAGAGAATTGTGGATCAAATTTATTCAGAAGAATCGCACAAGAAACGTGGTTACCTTCAGATTATTCTCGCATATGTTCCGTACATTTTAAAGATGAAGACAAATATAGCACAAAGACAGGAAGAGTGTACTTAAAGAAAGTTGCAGTATCATGCGAAAACGTAATTATATTATTTCATTTCCGATACTGTATGAAACTTGCAATACATTTACGGACTTTCCAAATAAGTCTGTCTAATAATATATAGTAATCTGTCTGTACCAGGTAAGGCAGGTGATATTGTCGCTTGTTATTTCATATTTTTGATTACCTATGTATATATTTAATAAAAATATTTTAATTCTAGAGTGTTTCTATTAATTAAATCCTGAACATAAAAAAATATTTATTTATAATTTAATTTCTTGTGTATTATTCACAAATAATGTGCTCACCAGGCGCCATGTTTATAAATCCGGTAAATAAAAGAAACCATATTATTTTATGTAAAAGAAACTATTATTTCATATTATATTTTAGTTGTCGGTATTAATATGTAGACATCATATAACGAAGAGTTACGATTAATATGAATTGTCTTATCTATTCGTGACACGTTTTTCTTTGGCCATAATTTGTATGATATCAAGTCAATAAAGTAGATGTCGCTATTGAGCTGGGACAAATAATTTCTATGACATGTCTTGTCTATCGGTAGAATATATGTCAATGTTTTTATCTCGATTAAATTGACGAAAGTATACAATAAAGGAAAAAACATTTTGCCATACAAAATGTTCATGGGTTTGTAACTGTCAAACATTTAATGTCCATACCGCCGATACGGTAAACTCTTCCCTCAAATTAAATAGCGTATTTAAATAAAGGTTTCGAATCGACAACATATATCTACAATATTCGAATAATGGCGTATTTTAGATTTTAAAGATGTAAATTAATGACAGTAATGAAAAGTGGTTGACATTTAAATTGGTTGTCAAATATTTATGCATGCGTTCAGAAATTTATTTTGTGTAACCTAAAGAGTATATTATGAAGCTACATAAATATAGGACAATTAAATAAATAATATTCACATGTAAGAAGTTTTACTTCTTTTCAAGATAGAATGTCACTTGAAATTGAAAAATCTTTAATAACATAAAAATAAAAACTGAACTGAACTGAACATTTTATATAATTATGGAGAATATTGCAGGGATTCTCAAATTAGGCGTTGCCTGTGTCTTGAGAAACCAGTTGAATATAATTGTTACTACATTAATTGTGTGTGTGAGTATGAGTGTATTTCTATGAAAATTTATATTTCATGTTTTTATTACTAACAAAAAGTAATGGCGGAATATTTTTGGAAAACAGCATAGTGGGGGTGAAATAAGGGATGGAATATTGCATGGATAATCAAAATCGCTAAAGTGTTTAATGTCAAAAATTTATAAGGCACACTATTTGGATATGGAGAAACGGGATATAATAGAGTGGGAGGTATGGGAGAGTACTGGGATAGCTGACAGATTTGATAGGACGAAATGTAAATGCACGGTATAAGACGGGATGGTTAATGAAGAGAAAGGACGGGACGTATCGGGAAGTGACTGAACAGACGGGATGGGACGGAATTGAGCAGGACAGTAGGATAGCTAATTCATGTTTAGGTATACAAGAGCTTATACCAAAAATAACATGTAGTTGGTGTGGAGTAAAATAAAAAAATATCTGCATCCAGGCAAAGGTGGGTCAGGCTTTTTTGCTATGCTAAATAATTGAATATAAAATTAATCATATAATAACTAAGCCATAGCGAAGCGTGGTCGGGTCAGCTATGGTATCTTTTAATTGATTTCAATGAATGTCGTCGGAGTAGTAACAGTGTTATAATATCTCCGTAGCAAAATAATGATTTGAATCTGGAGAGATGGGATAGAATAGAATATAAAATGGATAAAATGGGACATAAGAATAGGTACAGGATGGGATTGGAATTAGATAAACAGTTTAGACAACGGCTGTCATATTGATTTTAAATAAAATATGGACTGGAATCTGTATTTGCACCCAGGCGAAGCCGGGCCGGCTTCGCTAGTTTAAATGTATTTTTTAATATTGAAGTTTAAAAACTTATTTTGCTTGTTAGGATTGGGTCAATATGATTTAAGCTACTTATACTATTTTTTATTATTTTAATACAAGTTATTAGTTACGTGTTCTGATATCTCAGGTTTGAATTGTTGTTGGACAAATAACATAATTTCCTGAAAATATTTTTAAGACTATTCATTCTTATCGAATACTCTTCGTAACAACATCTGCTGCCATTAATCCAAGTATTGATTTTATTTAATACTATGTTCAACATCAATAGGTATCGATGACTAACCAAAATTAGTACAAATATGAAACGTTGCCCAAACGTACACTTGTCCAAACTTCACCATTAACAAGTATTAAGTAAATAGCGCGCAACAACCCGTATCCGTGTCTTACCTATATGCGATACTGAAGAACTTTCAAATTAGGAACATAACTATCTCACTGGTTCCGGACTTCCCGCATCTAACAAGAATTAAACATTTAACTTTTAATTGGCAGCTTGTACGGTCTTCAGAAACTTTGCACGCCCGTAAGTGTTTAACTATGTTATAGGTATTCTATGCTTTTAATAATGACCGGAGGGCCGATTTAGATAATGACCGTCCTTGTGGCCTGGGTAACTCTGTAGTTTATCCTACATATAGATCGCCTTAAATAGATCTGATTAATTATATATTTTCAGTCAGAATTAGAATTACTAGCTAGGTAAATTAAGTGATTGAGCTCTTGCCTGTGTAAGTTCTGGGTACGTTTTTCGGATGAGTATTTTAAAGTCCAAAAGAGATTTCTAGTATCAGTTTACAGCAGATCATCTACATTTTAATTTACTCTTTTTCATAAACACTAATATTAATAGTCACATTCATTTTAGAATTCATACCTTCGTGATAATACTATGGAGCTGTATCAATTTTATACTTTCTTATGTTTTTTCGTGTTGCAAAACACTTACTTAGCAGATAAGCCTGTTGTTTTTTATTTATCTCAAAACAACCATTTATTATTATTCAAAGTAATAAACCTCAAAAAAATCAGGTATCTTTAGTGAATCAATACAAGATAAAAATGCTGTATATTATGAGACTGGTGTGTTCATCTATCATCATCAATGATGATGAATATTGTCAAATTATTTTGTATAATTGTAAGATAAAATGTTAGTAACTCTCGGTTTAACCGATTCTTCTTACTTTACCTTAGGTTCTCAGAACTCAAATGAGGCGAGGAATCATTTTATGCTCGTTGCAGAAGAAAATGGCTAAAAGATTTTGAAACGGCCATCATACGGCACAATTTTCTTAAAAACAATCAATAACAATTAAAACAATCACAACTAAAACTCCTAGACTGTAGTTTAGTTTAAAAAGAAAGTGATCCTAGAGGCCTTGTACGATGTCGTATACCTACATAGGCTTAGAATACTGCCATAACACTTTAGAAATGGCCGCTCTTCTATGACATTTTCATGTTTTATAAAACAATTTCCTAATAATAATGAATATTAACTAAACCACGTAACTGGTAGTTTATTCCACCATAGAAAAGATCCCAGAAGCCCCGTGTAGATATGCCTTTTGCCTTTGAATACTTAGATAATTATACTTAATGCGAAAATCACTACGTAAATCAAGAGTAGGAACAGTTTTGACTACACGTTTTGGTTGGTCGAACCAAGATTACATCTGGAAAGTTATTTAAATGCGGAAAACTTACGTAAAAGGCTTTCTTGGTAAAGCATTCCATGTTTAAATACCAATTTATAGATATTTTTACTACTATAAAATGATAGAATGAGAATTAGTTCATTCTAAGACTGCTTGAATAATAAATCTATAGGCGAAAATATTCTGAAGTTACTTTGGCAACACACCGAGTTTTTCCTAAGTACGTGAACTTAAAGTATTCGTTGTATATAAAATATCTTATCACTCCTTTTTATTTTCATTTTCTTTTAATGATAGTACATTTCAGAACATAGCCATAAACCTTCTCTACGGATTGTATTCAATACCAATATGATTCGGACTGTATTCAATTATTCTGTTGTACCACATATGATACATTAACATTTTACCAGTTTAGCTGATATTTCTCATTGCTTGATCTATATTACTTCTTTGTAGTATTTGTGAGACAAAAATATTAGTAAATATACTCGATCTGACCGTATGTTGGGTTTTTAAGTATCAACAAAACAAGGTAAATTTTAAGAAAAATCGTAATAAGTTTTTAGGATTTATATTCGCACGTAATATATTTTATAATTTAAAGTAGATATGTTAAGATGCGTCTAAGTCTACACACTTAATACAAAACCTTCAATTTCTTGTCTACACGGAAAGAAAATTTAGTTAATCCGGCTTTTCCTAAAGGGTTTGTCAATGTGCTTTGGGAAGTTAAGTTCCCGTATTAATACAAATATTTTCAATACACACATGTAAATGGACACAATTCCTGAAAACAACCAATACTTCTAAAAAAATATTCTTTTTGAAGCGCAAATAAGCCACTATAAACGTACCTTACATTACTTTCCAGGACTATAATTATATTCTAAATAGCTAAGTAATAATACCTTGTAGACAATAATGGCATCTTATGATATAAGTATTTTCCTCTATCTTATATTCGCCACTATGCCAGGCCAGAATAAAAATAAAAAAATCCTCGCAAAAGTCGTGTATTTATTACATCATGATTATAATCTATAGCCACAGATACTGTTCTGCTGAACTTAGTCCTTCTTCATGGGTTTATTAATAAAAATAATAATGTACCATTTTTAATAATAATTTTGCAACACGCCATTGATGGTCTAATAGAATTGTATTCTTTTTTATGTCATATTGGGCAAAGAATAAGGTATGAGTTAAAGCAGAGTTTCCTCAAATAAATGTGAGTTTCCCACAGAACATCACATAAAAAAATTAAGAGCATTCATTAATTATTTTTTCTGGTTTCCAATAATACAAAACTTTCTTCCTACTCTATCTCAAAAATATAATAACAGTTTAAATGCGGTATTTAGGATAAAAGAAATAAAAAAAAAACATCGTGGAACTTATAGATTATGTTGTTGGAAAAATAAGTAATATTATGTACTTTTTATGCCAATTTACTAATTATATTTATTATACATTATTATGTAATTACGGTACTGCTAAAAGAAAGTATTAAGTTTTCATCCCAAGTAAAAGTAGAGGATGAAAAGTTTTCCATTGTGCGGTGTAGTCGTGTTCGTCATTAAAGGCGAAATTGGTCGACGTTCGCAGTACTCATCCGACGAACACTGCACAACCCAATTGACTTTATGTAATCGACGAAACTGTAGTCAAAAATTGAGCTGATTTTTTATAATCCAATGGTGAGATGCCCAGACAATGGTAGGAATTATTATAAGCCGTAAAAAAAGAAAGAAAAATAATTTATTTTGAATAGCAGTTTGATAGTAACATGTATCATAGTTTTATAATGTAAAAAAAGTACAGAAATTGAACTTTTCAATTATTATGAAAATACTTTTTTATTAGTTAATATGTGGGGAAAAAAAATCTCATAAAATAAAAGTATTTTATATGTAATAGTAGGTAATACGAAAAAAAAAACCAAGTCATCTTTCGTTTAAAGATTTCATGAACATTCCTAGGCTGTAAAATACAGCCTTACGGAAAGTTGAACTAAACGAATAAGGTAAATTGAAAGTCGTAAAGTTTTTCCTGTGTTGTAACTACGGCGGAAAATGCAAGGATTTTGTCGTAGAATGTGGCAATATGTGCGTTTTCGCATTGCATACAAGTTGTCTGGTGGTACGGCGAGCATAGCTCACGCCAGGAACTGGTGAGCGGAGGTCTGTGAAGAGGTACGGCCATGTTGCGGCCACAAACGGACGGCGGGAAATCGCGGCCGCCCATGGGAGGCGTGCGGCGGCTGGCCGCTCGAAGGGGACGGCGCGAGGCGGGCGCGGTGCGTGCGAGCGGGACGCGCGCGAGGCGGCGCGGCGCAGAGGGCGTGCGAACTGGCGGCCCGGCACGCACTCCTGTTCCGGTCGCGTCGACGGGCGGCCGGGAACCCGCGCCTCGCCACACTGACTGCAGCACACGCTGCCCACACTCACTTTTCTCCTAGTACGTTTTTTGAATGCGCGCCGGTAACAGCGGGCACGTGATACGCCCGCGGCCGCTGTTTTTTTTCTCTCTCACTCGGCTTTGTGACGACCGGGTGTCGCGTGCGATATCGCCCATTTCCCGCCACTTCCACTAGCTCTCGGAAAAGTACACAAGTGAAGAAGTTTTTGGCGCGAAATGTGCGGTACGGCGGCGAGCTCGCGAGGAATGCTGGCTGTCAGTGGTGGATGCTAAAATGACTAATTGTTTTGTTTGTGAAGAATATTGAGCTGTGTTAGTCGGTTCGCGAGATTATTTGACTGCTTAGGGGAAGTTTCAAATAATGGATGATTGGGAGCGACACGTCACCCCACTCCTGCAAGACATGGGATGCCCCAGCGAGGACACCCAGGACGACTTCTTTAACCAGCAAGACGTAAGTTATACTTGTACAGCTCTGACTTGATACAAGCACTAGATACTACATCGCCGCTAAATATAATTCAAATAAGAAAATGTATCCTCTTTGTTATTTCAGTATTACCTTAGTTTTACTCATACTGGTTGATTAATAAATAATTTGAGCTGCCTGTGCCGCTCAAAAACAATTCATATAAATCTACAATAAACCTCTTTGCTTTATGGGAAATACCTAAAAGTTTGGCTGCAATCGTTACGTTATCTATATAGTGTGTAAAACTGTCCAACATTATCATTTCGCCTAAATGGTTATAAGTATTTGAAACGCTGATTAGAATTCAATTATTTCTCAGTTACTTTATCACTGATAACATATTTTTTGCTTTAAACTTCTTTTTATTGTTCTTTTGATTACCACTTTAACTGCGACTTGATTATAAAAATACTGTGAAAGGAAATAAGTAAACTTATTACAATTAAGTTTAATTACCAAAAGTGCTTAAAAGCGATGTAGAAGTCGCTTAAATTATTATATGGGCATAAGTTATTGACACATGTCTTTGAAATTGAGGATCCCCTGTTATTTGTAGAATGCTCATTCAAACCAGTACCCCCATATGAAACTAATAAAATTTCCTTTAACGTTAACAAGCTGTGTTTCTCTAATAACCACAAACGAACAATAAAACGGTTTCCCAAGAAATTAATAAGGCCACAACACCAGATTATACTGACAATGTACTTAAAACGTAAAATAATGCAAATATGTAGTATTCAATTCATTTAAAACAATATAATTTATTTTCAGCGTCGTGAGTCGACTTAGGATATTGTTTTTTAACATCCTCTGAATCAGCGGCTCGGGTCAACGCACCGCTCGGCTGTCAGTCCCGAGATCGCAAGGCACCACATATCGCAACAATTTTTGCATTTACATTTTATATTACTAAGTCTCTATTAAATATTTATACATTGCAGGTTCTTGATACACGTTTTAACTGTCGTCAAATATAGCCATCCTATTTATAACAACTTATATTCGCTTGCCTAGATCCCGCGTCTAACTGAATCGTTCAAGAGAAAAAATCTTCAAAATGGAAATTAGATTGAAATGTTTAAACTATCCTTAGTTTCCGTAACCATCTCTAATGCAAATATTATTCAGATAGCAATGCATATCTGTCCGCATCTACTTCGTTGCAATTCTTTAACTTTTCCCAGTTATCGACTATTAATTCATTCGGAGCTTGTTTATTTTAAGTCCTACAGTCCGGCTTGAACACCAATAAAAAGGAAAAACAAATGTGCGAAGATAGGCCTGTGGTGCAAGTAGGAGCGATTCATGTACAAAATGAGTTTGGAGGCGGTTGCCATGTGGCAAGGTGCCCGACGCCCTGCTAACGTGCACGTAGTAATGCTTAATTGCCCGAGTAAGAGCGCCGCTCACCGCAACATTCGCGTCTCCATAACGCTGTCTTTGCTGAAACATGGAATTGTTATTGGCATCCGAAGTTACCGACCTAAGCCGATTTAATATTTAATTTGTGGCTCCGGCTGGTCTAGCCAGCTGCCAACCGAATAAGGAACGCAACAAGAAATAAAGCCTGAAATCGGAACGAATCTGCATTCACCAATAATTAAAAGTCTGGAGGCCAATTACGCTTTGCTGTATCTGTAATAGTTATCTCAAATACGATACTTTGAGGATATAATGGATCGGAAAAGTTGCAGTCGCTCAAGATATCGATCATATTACGTCGTCATCACACGAAAGTAATATTAATAACATTTAAATATAAATAACAATCTGATATAAAATTACATATTGCTAGTAATTCATCAAAAAGTAACTTAATAGCGGTTTTAGCAGTAAATTCAAATCAAACTATTTCATCTTTCACCCAAATTAAAATAATCAAATTCTAGATCGGAAATGCAATTCTTTAACAAATATGAAAATAAATGGTTAAATGTGCAGTGAAAATTAATAAGAGAATTGTTGAGTGCAAAAAAAACGATTAATACGTGCGCATAGAATCGTGTTTTTTATATAAAATGAGTAAAATTCATTCGCTATGTTCGCACGAGGTGTTGTCACGCAATTGTGTGAATTTCACTCCACCTTCCGACTCGAAGTTCCGTTCGTACTAATATATGTAGTTCAAGAATTGTCGTTGTACGCAGACACCTGTACGACCAAATGAATTATAGTTACTTACCCTACTTTCTTGAAATTAAAAGCCATTAAACCGCCAACATTGTATAGTAGAAGTCGGAAATCCTCAACAATAGAGTTCAGTTTGGAGGCCACAGGCATAGGACTTTTGCGGAAAGATGATCATCGCATAAATTACAATTAAAAAAAAAACAAAATACTTCAATAAACAAACACACTAAATCCGATCTTAAAATGGCAGAAGGATGGTCAATGTGGTAAAATAAAGTTTTAGACGCTGCTTTTACTACGTATTCGTAACAGTAATATAATAAGCCTTTTTAATACGGATTCAAAACTTACAATATGTAAGCTTAGCGATTTCATTGTGATATTTTTTGCAAACTTTAGTTTTGCGTCACATAAAGGAACCTTTTTTTAACATTTTTTGGTGAAGCACACAATGTATAAAATTCCCGTTGAATTGAACATGTCATTATACATATGTATTGCAGTCAGAACGTCGCGACATGCCAGTAAGAAAAAAAAACACGCCTAGGCACATTAAAAACACTTTTATGTATAAATCAGAAACTGAACCCAATACAAAGTCTTGACATCATCATATTATTTCAAACAAAACAGTGTAGATTCAAATGCTTCTATTAAAGTTTTTAAATACGTTATGCAAACACTGTTTTTTTTTTCTAATTTAAATTCCAAATGTTCAAAAATAATAATTTTATAAAATATGAAATGCAAAATAGTTAGTCTTCGTCGTAGATAGTTAAAACCTATTTTAGTTTGCAAATAATTTGTCCCTGTCGAACGAGTTTTGAGTTCAATTAAAGCAAAGAAGACAAAACATTCGATAGCTAATGGGTATGAATAAGGCCGTTATTCTTTTTTTTTTAAATAAAATTGAAAATACTGTAAACACGTCACTAAAGGAAATAGACATACTGGTACATTGGTGCTGTTTTTGTTTCAGTCCATATACGTCCCACCACAGCACACAGGACTCCTCTACTATCGAGAGTACGATTGAGGGGTTAGACCACAGAACAGTTGAATATGGTTAGAAAGGCAATAGCCGTCAAATTGTATCAAAACCAGCGTCGTCGTTTTCGAAATACAAAACCTCGACAAATCTAATATACAGGGTATCTCAAGACTGCTACCGAAAACGAAGCCGGGTGGTAGTTTTAGTGACTTCAGACACATTGCAACCGAAAATGTTGAAAAAAAAGCGACGATTTTTTTTTATATTTTTTTCCTATGTTCGTATTTGGATGGTAAATTCATTTTTTTCCTAAAATAATAGTGTATACCCTTTTATTTATAAGGACTCTAAGGTATAAAAGAGTATAAATTATTATTTTAGCAAAAACTATGGATTTACCACCCAAAAATTACGATATTTAAAAAAATAGCGAAAATTTTAGTTGCATTGTGTTTGTTCTCACTTAAACTATCACCTGGCTTCGTTTTCGGTAGCAGTCTTGATATACCCAGTATAAAGCTTTGAATAGTCGATTTAAAGTATCGTTAAAATTATGGAAATCTGTATTTGTTATAAGACCGGAATTTATTTTATCGATATGCCTAATGTTTTTTCCTGATACAGTTATTTAATTAGTATTATGTCGAAAGACGGAAAATACTTTTTTTTTATTATTATTAATTATGTTAAACAGAAATACATAATTTACAATATAGCTGCTAACAAACCACAGAGGTTTATACTAGAGCTAACAAGAGTTTACAACAGTAACAATACGACAGTAAGGTGTACTTTATAATATCTATTACCACTTCACAAATATACGTATGGTAGGTAATTCCAAATTCAGTAGACACTGTAGATTCATAAAAAAAAATATTGATAGTTAATAAGTATTGGCAAGTTGAAGTGGCAGTGGGCCGGGCACGTAGCTCGTAGAACCGATGGCCGTTGGGGCCGAAAGGTTCTTGAGTGAAGGCCACGTACAGGCAAGCGAATTGTCAGATGCCCCCCTACAAGGTGGACGGACGATCTGGCTAAGGTTGCAGGGGGTCGCTGGATGCAGGCCGCTTCCAACAGGTCATTATGGAGATCCTTGGGGAAGGTCTATGTTCAGCAGTGGACTTCCTGTGGCTGATATGATGATGATGATTGTTAATAAAGAACGTTTTCAATTTATATTTCATATTAGAAGGTGTAATTTTATCAACCAAGTCGGTAGGCATATCATTAATAAGTCGAGGTATAAGATATTTAGCTGTTCGCTCCCCGTACGCAGTTGTGAAAATGAGACTACAATATCTTATATTGAAAGTTAATTTTAATTGTATACTATTTTACAAATCAATATGTACAGGATTTTCAAGATTTTCAGCTGAATGTGAGATATTAATATTGTTATTATTGGAAATGCAAATATGTATATGAAATTATTACAATCAAATTATGTTTTTTTTTACTTTCATAGCTTCAGTAGTTTTGATTTTTCATACAATATTTTATTATTTCTTCCGCATGATACGGTAATTCCATAAGCGTTGCACGTAATTATTTTTGGTTTGTATATTACTTATGATACAGTTTTTGTTTATCGTCTTCTGTTTCATGAAAATGAATCCCTAGAACAAATCTTACTGGATTTCGTAGGAATCCCGTTGTCTCGACCGGTTGCCTTAATCGACTCACTCTTAGAAACTTATAAACGAATGAGTTAGTATATTATAAAGTATATTCATACACAAACATATTATGTTGTTCTCAAGTTGGCAGAGTTATGAAATTAGAACATAAGGATAGGTCATAAACTTTATCAAACGTTACGAGTACTAGAATTTAAAATTACGAAAGGAATTTGATTAAAATTTCTTTGTTTAATGCATATTATGAAAACTGATTTACGAGTTTACGAAATCTATAACATCAATATTCATATCGATATAGTTCATGACTACAACACTGCGTGACATGTGACAAAATTCGAAGTTGACATAACAAAAATGAGGCGTACGCATTGCGTAGAAACTTGGCATTCGCCTGCATTGTATGTGTATGTACACGTAATCCGCAATGTATATTTTTGATTTGTCGTGCATTATCGAATACTTCAAAATATCGGAATTACTTTACTGGTGGTAGGTCTCTCATATGTGAGAGGCTGCCTGGGTGGATACCACCGCAATGTCTATTTCTCCCGTCAAACAGCAGTTTAAATGCACTGTTGTGTTTCAGATTGAAGGACATTGTAGCCGGAGTAAATACTGGACATATTGAGGTTTCCTCGCTATATTTTCCTTTACAGTTATGGTGCCTGGTGATATACTATCAATACACACAACTCTGAAAAGAGGTGCATGCCCTGGGGTTAGAGCCGGAACTATCGTGAACATGTTGGCAGCCGCGTCTGGTCCGGTACCAATAGGCCACCATGCACCTCCATTAAATTATACAGATTAATGGAAAACTGATAGAAACCCATACAGTTGTATCGCAATTCAGGAAAAACCTTTGATATGATTATGTAGTTTCAATTCTGTATAGTATTGCCGAACGGCTTGATATTTACAGATAATTTTCACTTAGCCTGGTTACTGATCTAGACTGCACTTTAAGCACTATAACATGCATAGCTGTCACGTTGTTTCTTAATATAGGAACAAAGTTCCTATCGTCCGGATATTTTTAGGAACAATTTACCAATGTTTGCCGATTAGGTATTTTTAGTGAATATTCATATGGTCTTCATTACAATATTATAATTGATATACAGTAATGTGGTCTTCATTACAATATAATTATTATTATACAACGTGGCAGCGCATCTAATTTAATTTTGTCATCAGCTACGACGGAGAAGCGTTTAAAACATTCAGCATGATTAGATTATTTCGTTTTTTCATACATCATCTTCCTTGCTTCTACAAGCCATTGTTTCTCCAATCTCTTCCCACATCTTTTCATACATATCCCGCTGTAGTATTTGCCTTTGGTTTAACTAGACGTAGTATTAATACTAAACTTAGTCCGCTGGACTTACATCTACCCTAAAGTGTCATAGAGTGCTAATTTCTCACTATGTCACGTATCTCACCTCACCGCGAGTACCAAATTTTTAAACCGAAGAATTCATACAAAATGCATCATCTAACCTGTGTATCTAACGCAGCACCTTACTTTTTACAATGTATACCAAATGCAAAACAAAATTCTGAATCTTGATGTACTTGTGTTTAAATTTCAACTAATCAAAGTATGTCAAATCCGCAATGCATTAAGTTATCAGAGTAATATAACGCATGTCATCTTTTGTCTACTTTTTTTATACTACCACTGGGTTTGTGCCCAAAAGCGAGATCATGTTCGTCTGACATTAATACACCAGGACGGCTTTGCACCATCAGATGCAGTACACTGCCGAGTCAGAATAAAAAAGGATTATCTCTATGAAAGCCGATACGTGACGGCTCAACCGAGACATGCTCATATAACATAGTTAAGTGAAATAGCTATATAAATACGATTTACTGTGTAATTATTGATTCCTTTACCTTAGAAAACCTTGCAAAAATTTGAAATGATTAAATAATCGATTAGGCTTAGTTCTGGTTTTTTATTATAAAGTCACTTTATAGGTTTTTTCGTTTTTGGAACTTACGTATTCCCCTAGGTTACCACAACCATACAAGATGGTAGAAAATCCGTCGTAATGACCTACACTAGTGTGCTGCATTCCGGAATCATCAATGGGGCATAATTGTGTCAATATAGAATTTAAATACCTAGTAGTATTCTAAAATTATTTCAATTAGTACTAATGTTCTCTTTTTCCTTCACCTCTTGGCGTCTTTAATTTTAGCCTGTGATAGTAGCTATCCACCTCATCCTTAAATTCAAAATAAATTCAAATTAAAATTGGTACCCAAATTAATAGATTATGTTGTGAAGTAATTATCTTATCGCCCTGATACAAATATTTTTGCCTTTGGGCACAAAAACTTGAAAACACGTCCTTGAGACCTTGCCCTGTCTTGATTTGGTCAAGAAAGATGTAACAAACAATAATCTTGCAAACGAGAACGGTAAAGTTAGACCGAAATGAAACAGACTGAATAGGAAAAAAAACCCGGGGGCTGACCGAGATAACGTCATAAAAAGGAGAATTACCACAAACCCTCTAAAATTTAAAATTTTTTATCACACCTTGTTGTACAATGGCTTTGTTAGTTCAATAGTTCGCCTATTTTTTATCAATGAAGTCTATAAATAAAATTTCGAATTGAGATACAGAATTCCGTCATCAGGTAAATTGTGCCTATTTTTTCATGCTAGTATAAAACAAACATTTATTTCGTTGCTTTACATTTACTATTGTTTCATGTTTACCAATATCCAAATGTTTTTGCGGAGTCAAATCAAGTTAGAATATGATTCTAACATAATTGGCTGTCTGTAGCAATTTGTTATCTGTTGTACCTACAACAGGCCCATTTTATCCCTACAACTACCTAGTTGTAGGGATAAAATGGGCCTCTAAACTATTCTAGGAAACCAAATATTCTTTTATATTCTGGCAAGGCAAAGTGATGTCTGATGAGAGACATTGTGGACCAAGAAGATTTTTGACTAGGGAAAAACGACAAGGTCTACAATTATCTCATACAACACAACACAAGGATGAAAGCCTATTTTGTACATGATATACACAGTCAGGTCATAAGTATTGTCACACGGTAAAAACTTTTCTTTTAGAATGCTGGCCACAAAAAAGTTTATTGAATTCGAATTTCAAATTGTTCATGAAAATAAAAATGTATACTTGTTAGAATTTTACTCATTTTTAAATATGGAGTGGACGCTTAAAGAAGACCGTGTAGCAGTTATTGCGTTGCATCATTGCGGTTACGCGCCAATTCAAATTTTTGACATACTGAAAAATTTGAATATAACCAAAAGATTCGTTTATCGTACCATCAAACGATACAATGAAGACTCTAGTGTAGATGACAGGTCAAGAAATGGTCGCCCTCGATCTGTTAGGATTCCAGCAGTGATAAAAGCTAGATAAAAGGCGCGAATTCAAAGAAATCCCAAACGTAAGCAGACACTGTTGGCTCTTCAGACGGGGTTAAGCAGAACTACGGTGAAAAGGGTGTTAAATGAAGACCTTATTATTATTATTATCTTCGGGCATATCGAAGAAAAACAGGACATCGTTTGAATGCTCGTCTAATGGACCTCGTCTTGGAGTCGCTACAACTCCGGAGAGATGTCGCCTCTCTAAGCGTGTTCTACCGCCTGTATCATGGTGAGTGCTCTGAGGAATTGTTCAACTTGCTCCCCTCCTCTCCATTCCTAACCAGAACCACGCGTGCTGGCTTGCGAAGCCATAGCTTGACGGTCCACACCATCCCGGCGCGAACCAAACGGTTCTCAAATTCGTTTCTGTGCCGCACCGTCAGGCTGTGGAATTGTTTGCCGGCGCACGTGTTCCCTCCTTCCTACAATCCTGGGTCCTACCGCCGTGGTGTGAAGAGGCACCTAAGCAGGCCGGCATAATTGTTTCCATTGGCATGGGACTGCCGTCCGATGCCAATGGATACTCTGCCTGGGCGGCATTGGCACTTTCCATCAGGTGCAATGCCGCCACTATGCCAGGCCATTATAAAAATAAAAAATAAAAAAAAAAACCTGAGACTGAAGAGATGCCGCGCTTTGTTGAAGCGGTACGCGGGAAAAAAAATCGGGAAATTGTTTTTTCAGATGAAAAATTTTTTACCGTAGAAGAGAGCTACAACAAACAAAATGATAAAGTGTACGCACACAGTAGTGAAGAAGCGAGCAACCATATTCCGCGTGTCCAACGAGGTCATTTTCCATTCTCGCTCATGGTATAGTTAGGAGTTTCTTAATGGGGCTTAACAGAGGTACATTTTTGTGAGAAAGGTGTAAAAACGAATGCAGTTGTGTATCAAAATACAGTCCTGACGAACCTTGTGGAACCTGTTTCTCATACCATGTTCAATAACAGGTACTGGGTATTCCAACAAGATCCGGCGCCAGCTCCACAGAGCGAAGAGCACACAAGACTGGCTGGCGGCGCGTGAAATCAACTTCATCCGGCACGTTAGATTACAAGATATGGCAACACTTGGAGGAAAAGGCGTGGTCAAAGCCTCATCCCAATTTGGAGTCACTCAAAACATCCTTGATTAAGGCAGCCGCCGATATTGACATGGAACTCGTTCGTGCTACGATAGACAACTGGCCGCGCAGATTGAAGGCCTGTATTCAAAATTACGGAGGTCATTTTGAATAAACTTTAGTGTCATAAGAATCTATGTTTTGTTAAGTTCATTTTGGTATATAAATGGTTACATAATGAATAAATTTGTTTTAATTATTTTATATTAAACATGTGACAGAGTTTATGACCTGACTAGGTATATACGAACTATGGCAGGCTTTACATAATATGTACGGTGATCTTTATCTGAGTAGATTTAAATTTCCTGGTACCAACGAATTTGATCTCCGGAAATTTCCGTCATCAACTACTACGACATTGCTTCACGTCTATTGTTTTAAAAGCTGAAAATAAGGTGAAAGTAAAGTAAGCCACGCTATATTCAGTTTTACTGTGGCATGAAAGAGAAGGTTCGGCCGAGGCGGTACCACTGTCTCACAGAAGACTAAGCAACAACTCTGCTGTTGTGTGTTGTTTGGTAAGTGAGATATCCTAAGGCCCAAAGACTCCTTTCTTCCTCCAATATTTTATTCCTTCCCTTCCCTCTCTCCTTGTTTCTTTCTGCAATGGCCGGCATAAAAGGATAGGTACTCAAAAGGGAAGCGGTGACCCCTACTCTCCGGTGCGCTTACTCAATTGTAGGACTTATTAAAAAAGTCGGTAGGTAACGGCTGGTCATTGCCACGGCATTGTCGAGTTCATGACCAGCACTAAGCGTCAGGCGAGCCGCTAGCACTTCTGTCTTCCACGATAATAAAAAAGGCATTGCAAAGGTTTGCTCCATTTACCTTTACCTAATAGACACATTTTAAACAACCTTGCGAACTACATTCAGGCAGGCAGGCTATTGTGCAGCCCTAGGCAATTAAGCTTGTCTTAATACTCATTCAGATTTACAAAACTAAGTTATTATCTTCGCAACCAAACAAATAATGAGTTAAGACACATGACTAACTCAAAGCCATTCGTATTTTCCAAAAAACCTGTGGAAAATAGGTGTATTTTCCGTTTCAATCACAAAGGACAGTCCCCTAAACACGTTTCCGTCTACCAGTGGTAGATGCAATAGATAACTGCCCCCCGCGCAGCGTAATTATCAAATGTAACTTGTCATTTCGGAGCACGGAAATAACAGGTTTTGTTGCGGCGTTCATACACAGAGCTGTAATTTAGTACCAATGACTCTGTTAGATACACAGTTTAGAATTTAACTACTGTTTGTTTTTATACACTGATTAATACGGGATTCGTTTTGGAGAATTAAAAACAGATTACGCGGCGCACCTGCTTTCTGACGAAATATATGAACCAAGTTAAATTATTTTGACAAATGCAGGTTATCTGTTTCCAATTGGTATTGTATTCATTTTTAAATTATTTAATCTATTTTTATATGCTTTAGACTTAATTGCACTATTATTGCGTCCGTCTTAAAGTCAATACTTTAAGTTAAGGAATTATACGCGGTTTGAAAGTTAGCGTGTTCAAAAAATGCGAGCAACCGTTTGAACACCTTGAACGCAAAATAAACGTCGCTTAAAAGCTCTAATGATAAGACACAAAATTAACAAACACATTACGTGTCGTTCTGATAGAAACCATCGGCGGCAATTTGCATGCATACAAGGTTTAAAAGCAATTTAAACAAGTATTCGATAAAAGGTAATTAATTTTCAGCCGTCTTTTGTCTTTTGCTAGTAACGAAGTGACAATTTCAGAACTTGGTTAATGTATTAGGTGGTTTGGACTAGATGTCAGTAAAGAATTGCGTCCCAAAAAAAACAGTTCATGGAGTAGTAGATACCTATTCTACTATCAATTTATGTGTCTAAACAATGTCACTTTTTTATATTCAAAAGATCGTATAAAGGCGCTTTTTTTGTATGTATGTTATCTCAATTTTGGGGTGTCAATGGACAGCGGTTAAAACTTATCAAGTATAATCTTCTTTGTCGAAAACAAAGGAAAATAGTCATCTACACGACTTTGTTTTATTTCATTGTCTTGTTAGTGCAATTATATTGGCTATTGATAGATTGCCTCTTCAGCTAAAAATCCACACCTTGTTAATTCACATAATTTCGAATTACGGTTGGTATAGACCAAGGACTTCTTGTCCTATAGCAAACATATGCCACTAAACCAATGTCATAAAAATAATGTGATAATAGATAACATCTTTGAATTATTATTATTGCGTAAAAAATTTGGTCTTTCACCTGTAGGTACCGTACATAATAATAAATATTGACTGACATTCAAAACATACGAAAATATGGTCATCCGTTTCATTTTACAAGCGGTGTTTATGAGGAAACAATAAAAAAGTAACTTACGCGAGTCTTTAAGGTTGAAAGTTTCACGGTTCGGTGATTGTCCACGCGGATGGCAGTCAATAGTGGGATTGACGCTCCATGTCATGGGTAGCTAAGTGCTGTTACTGGTTTTCCCCATTAGTCTAACGCATTATAGCATTTTACTGCGTTGCCGTGAGAAAGTCCAGCAGTGAAGCACTCAGGTGGCCTTAGGAGCTACTTCCTTGGACACGTGTGTCGGCCATTTGCCAACCGTTCGTCTACCCGCATTATTTTACTTGAGAACCGGTAATTTTAATGAAATTCTACACTATCATGCAGCTGTGCTACACTCGGCTACGCACAAGCCGCATAAATTTCATACATTTGATATAACGCATTCTGAATTTTAAACCACGATATAAACTAAGCAATAATTTTACTCATAAAATATTATCATTACCTTTAAAGTGTGTTTAAAACCTTCCGTACGTATCGTATTTTAATTTTTTACATATTAATTAATTAACGGTCGATCATTGCATATAATTTGGTGGTCAAATATTTGCATTAATACATTCGTGGATATACCTAATTTATAGAAAATTTATGTTGTAAGCAGCTAATATGTCGTATATTATTGATTTCATCAAAGTTTTTTACACTTTGAACTTATTATAAACTGCAAATGAAGTCAAATGAAGAATGAATTAAGAATGAATTAGCAGTTTGCATGTTAATTAAATATTTATTGATTTTATAAAGTAAATCCGTCATAAATTCTATAGTTTGACAACATATCAGATGCTATTCTACTCCTTTAGTAAACACTTACTTGGAAGAACATTCCTAAGAAGAGCTGGTGGCCTTCGAAAGCATTCAAGTAAAAGTTTTAATCTTTAAGGATATTAATTAATTGACTTGATCACGCTAACGAAATGTGAAATATAATTGGCAATTTTTAATACATAAACAAAGCAAGTGGTAGTTACTACAACTTACTGTGTTTTCAAAAAAAAATATTGATTTGTTACATTACTGTCTATTATTAGTTTTCTAAACTGTTTTTTATCAATGAATTAATTTGAATCTGTGATCTTACTTCTTTAAAGCTCCGTCGATTCATTAAAGCAGGCTTCTACTCGTAGAACATCTAGAACATTACTCCAATAAGTGTTTCAAGTGTGTAATGATTAAACCAAGATTTATCTTTAACACCTAGACTATTGTGTATGTCTTATTGATTCGTGTATTTTAGATGCGACCCCGGAAATAATACAATACAATTATACTAAAGTCATAAAAACTTTCAAAGACGTTTTTAAGCTACAGCTGGTTGTGTTTCGTGTTTATGAGTTAATAATATGGAATCTATGTAGTAGTAAAGTTTAACACATATCTTGATACCAATAAATGTTAGAATTTATATTAAGTGTTTATCAGCGAGATTGCAATCGAATTCTATAAAAATCACATCGAATATATTATATCCAAGGATAAAATAGAAATATAAGTTGGACGTTTCGTTATTAATAATAAATAGTAACCTATTTGACTTTCCATACGTATTTTAATCACTAGGTAAAAAAATCTAAATTAATTCATAGATATTCAAGCCATACTAGCTTACGATTATAGTACAATAATACATTTGCTTAAATAGTTCATACATATGAAAATTCGTTTGTTAAATCCAGTTGTACTCTTAAAAGAACCGAATCTGGTATTCACTGCGTTCTCGTTAATATAAAAATAATTATTTAAATCGACTACTTATCTCTCGTCTATATTTGAAGCCCTATTTAAATCTAAGTATAATTAATATTGAAGAACAGAAAGTAGTAGAAATAACTTTGGTATCTCACATAGTCAGAACAATAAATGTCGAGCATGTTCTTGCAGATAGCAGTACTACCAAGAACTGATATTATAGCTATGTTATGTCCAAAATATTATCAACTATTTATAAAACACAATCTATACATATAAATAAAATTGAAGTGTCTGTTTTAAAAGTGAAAATAAAAAAAATCCAACTACATATCGTTATATACACGACACCTGTGCCGAAAATCATATTTAATTTTTTTTTGTCTGTCTGTCTGTCTGTTTGTTCCGGCTAATCTCTGAAATGGCTGGACCGATTTTGACGGGCTTTTTTTGTGAGGTAGCTGATATAATAAGGAGTAACTTAGGGTATATTTATTTTAGAAAAATTCATTTATTAAAAAAAACGAATTAACTTTTTTGTTAAATTCCACGCGGACGAAGTCGCGGGCACAGCTAGTCTTAATATAATTTTATACATTGCCTTATACTGGGTATCTCAAGACTGCTACCGAAAACGAAGCCGGGTGCTAGTTTTAGTGACTATAAACACAAATGCAACTAAAAATTTTGCAAAGAAGCGCGACAATTATTTTTTATGATTTTTTAAGTATCGTAATTTTTGGGTGGTAAATCCATAGTTTTTGCTAAAATAATAATTTAAACTCTTTTATACCTTAGAGTGTTTATAAATAAGAGGGTATACACTATTATTTTTGGAAAAAATGTATTTACCACCCAAATATGGCCACAGGAAAAAATAACAAACAAAAAATTGGCGCTTTTTTTTTTGTAAGTTTTTCTGTTGTATTGTGTCTGAAGTCGCTTAAACTACCACCCGGCTTCGTTTTCGGTAGCAGTCTTGATATACCCGGTATAAAATAGTATAATTCATATAGAGTACAGCTCAGAAAATTAAACAATAATTAACATTTAAGTAGTAGCGGACGAATAAGTAAAAATTCAGTATCAAAAAAAGATCGTCAATACGACAAACGAGTACAAATTGTAAAAGAATTTATTCGTCGCATGTAATAATACAAAGAACAAGTTGGCGTGCGTGGAATTAGCATTCAGCAGCGCGACTCTCCGATATATGAACGTAAACTCTCATTAACTGCTGACAGTGGCTTTATCTTCTGATCAACCACCTAACCTTTCGTGGTGAGCGTTATTATAACATTTAATATAATAATATAAATGATAATAAGCCAGCGGTGGTGGCGTATAATAATTACAATATTAAATGTATAAATAATTCAATGGACTATAGGCTGAATAAGCACGCGACACACTTCCGGACACTAATTAATGCGTGCTTCATTCTCGAGGCGCTTGACGAACTACGAAAATTGTATAATTATCTTAGTGCGTGATGGTGGACATAAACGGAGAGATAAAATGCTCCAACAATTATTATTAATTCGTGCGTCGGATATAACAGGTTGCTTTCCACAAAAAAATACATTACACTGCGTAAATTGCAACGAATTTGCACGAAACAAAATTCTATACCTAAGGATGGAGGCGGTATTTTGATTTTGAATTTCTGCAGTTATGATAATCAAACTTTATTATCAAAAATTCAAAAGTGATATCGTTGAAATATATGAATTAAACAGAAATATTCCATTGTCACGAAACCGCTTGAATGTTGTTATTGATTTTTTTCTCCATAATCAACTTAAGAAATAAAAAAATGATTTTTGTAAAATATAAATAAATATAAGGAAAAGATTTTGCAATGTATTGAGTTATTATTGTCACTTTATAACCATGATTTCAAAAAAGTGGTGGTATAGAAGTCGTTGAAAAACGGAACTTATTTTATTTATTAGGGACAAAAATAAGTTGTATGTTACAGTAACATTTTAGTTTTAAACATAAATGAATATATATAAACATACAACCCACACCATTGTCCACAGATTAACAAAAATAAATATTTTAAACTAACGAAGGAAGCAAACAATACATAGCCCTATGGCATACATAGCCATTGAACCTACGCTAATAATAACTTAATTGCAGATTTTTTTGAAATTTTGGCTTGAAAATGAAAATATATCTAAATCTAGAAAATGTGCGTTGTATGTTTGTACAAGACGACGTATAGGTGCTCGTTCACCGGCGTTAGCTATTCCCTCTTCGCTATTCCCTCGAATTTCCAACACCCATATGCACCAGTCCTAACCATCAGATATATTGAAACGACCCTTAAATATAGCCCGATATTCACGGCGATAAACCCATTTAGTTCCAAGTTACACTAATAATAAACTAGAAGACAACGTTTGACACACATAAAAGTGTATAACATCGCGATTTGCAATGTTTTCTGTACATTCCGTTACTGCATATACCCATGTTAGTAACCCTTTTAGTTCAAATAGATACTTATCGGCACTTAACGAGTTTCTCTTTGTAAATTAACACTCGTAAAATGACAAGCTAAAGGAAATTCCTTAGTGACTTGAATATGGTAGATAATCACCATAGGCGGTGGTAATTTTTTTTTTGCGTTGGATTGTTATTTGCCATTGGATGTCTATGATGCCATAAAATAGGGTACACTCTACCCATTTAATATAACAATAATTAAACTACTTTAAAACATAGCTTTTTATGTGCAAAACACAGGAGTGGAGTTTTTATTAGAATCGTTTATTATAACAATGTCGTTTCTCGCATCATTGGTTGCGTGTGTAAGTGTTATGAGCCGTGAGGTTTGATTCCCAGGTTGGGAGAGATATAGTATTTGAATTTTTAGATTTTTGACCTATATCGTAATTTTTAGGTGAGGTACCTAATGAATTCTAGGGCCCTACTATATAAATCCGAAATTCGAATCTTCGTGACGTTTTTCGTTTCGAAACCTACTCTGTAACACGAACTTCGTATCTTCGGATCGAAGAATGAATGATTCGAATATATCGGCAATCCGAACATTTACAGAGTATCTAGGCACATTCGTATCGTCACAAACTTCGTTCGTCCGAAGTTTCGAACTTGGTTTCGGATGAATATAGTAGGGCCCCTAGGTGTGAATGCGTTCGTTACCACGATATGGCAGTAGTAAAATCGAGCCAATAGTCACAGGCTTACTTACTACTTACAATGAAACGTACTTGTTGTGAGTACTATTCCACACGCAGTCGTGATGAATATTTTGTTGATAACATAGCTTTTCTGTTGGTGCGTGGACTGAATCCACGACCTAGCATTTTAAAGCTTTATTCTCGCCTCACGCCCTGGAACTGTCAAAAGCCATAGTTATATATATTTATAGTAATGAAAAACATTTGTGTCACACCTGTTAAAAATTATTAAAAATGTGGGACTTAAAAAAAGTTATATAATCCGCTTGTATTTTATTAATATTTGCGTATATTTGTAAATAATTTTTAGCATTAAGTGAACGGACATTGCCTCTGATTTCTTTTATTTACCAGTCGTTTTAAAATTGAAGATCTCAGGTCTCTAGAATAACATACATTCGCCTTGCTCGAAATGAATTAAGAATAAAATGTTCTTTATATGACTCCATACCATAGTCATAGCACACCATAGTCCATGATATATTTACTGGCCTTTATATAAATTACTATAGAAACATAGCCCTAATCAATAGACCAACTCATTGCATAGTTTGTATCTATATCAGCTCATATACGTGCCATTGCAGGGCACGGGACTCCTCTACAATCGAGAGTACGTTTACCCTTAATCTGGTTCTTCTCTTAAGCCATAGTTGGTTCATGGCCCATCATAGGCCACACACATCTACATATATCCTATTATCACAGTTCTCAAATTAAATTTAAAAGCAATCAACATTTAAAATAATTGTAATTAATAAAAAGGTCCCGCATACATTGTAACGCAACAAAAAGGTGTTCCAAAGGGCCACTGTCCTTCGGCATTGTTCGTTATACGTTATTGCTTACAAACATTACACTTTAACAGATCAGAGATAAAGTATTTGTTCTCTTCATTGTCTTGGCTTTAGGCTTTTGTAATTATAAAAAATAAAGGGCTTTATACATCAGGTAGGTTTTAAGGAATGAGTGTAGCGAGAAGGTCACGAAGATACAGGGCGCTTGTCACATCAAATTCTTCATGAGTCTTATCCCTCCCTTTATGGATGGAATAAGAAGAATAAAATGTCAATTGATTTAATGGCTTTTACAATGATTTATTGAAACTACATATTTACAATGATTTTTTTAGAATTTCAATTCATATGCAAAACAAAAACGTATTTTATGCTTAACATTTACACTATACTATTTTTCGTATGTTTTTGGGAAATGTTTTGCATTTCCTATAATATATTTTTTGATTCAGTATTTAAAAATGCCATTCAATCTAAATATTCTTCTACAAATTTATGTTCTAAGATTGAATTAAATTAGTTATTAAAATACATAGAACACGCGAGGTTAATATAATTAAATATTAAATATTTTGCGCTTCATAAAGTGGGAGCAAGATTAATTGGATTCAGTGTGATAATTTACATTTTTGTCGTCTAACGTCTGCCGAGGCCATGTGTTCAAATAGGCATTAAAACTTTCTGATGTGATATCTCATGCCGAACGATTAATAGCCTTTGTGTTACTTTAGATTTTTATGATACCAGCCGCATTATCGCTAGAATGATAAATATTAGTTACTGTCAATAATTATTTTCCTATTAAAATTCATGAACATTAATCCATTTATAATGGAAATGAAATAAGCACTTTATAATAAAATATATCGACTCGATGAAGCAACTACAAACATCTAAACAAATAACTAAACACCATCCGGCTTATGACATGATTGTAACAATTTATATAATTACACGTAGGGTGGTGTGAAGCGTCTTCGTACAAAATACATATTTTCGTAAGGCGGCATCGGCGCGATAGCCGATGCGAGATAACGTCCAATTAAAACAATTCGATCAAAACATTTTGTGTCAGGTCATTCCACCTGCCGCCGTATTATAATTTATTCATAAGGTGCCGCCGGTCAGCGTGGCCGGCGTATATTTAACACTTAACTTGTGTGTTGAATGAAACTTGACAATAAGTGCACTCGCGGAATAGTTCGCGGACACTTTAGACACAACTTTTTAACGCGCCACCGCGGTATCATTGAATAATAAATCTCTATTCAGCTCTTCCGATCATGGCTCCTACACGCGTGAGAATAACGCTTATCTTTGTTTATCGACGACATAAACAATTGATAGTCGGAAGAGCGCGTCCATTAGACAGAACCATCGTTCATATTGTTATTTGCGTGCTCATCAAAAACACAGTTAAAAAATAGTTGAAGGATTTGTTTTTCCTGTTATTGTTTACTTCGTCACGGTTAGGCGGTGGTGAAACAGCAAAAATACTGTTGGGTGCAAAA
Organism: Hyles vespertilio; assembly: GCA_009982885.2. NCBI lineage: Eukaryota > Metazoa > Arthropoda > Insecta > Lepidoptera > Sphingidae > Hyles > Hyles vespertilio. Next base: position 15,254,458 of record CM042833.1, read on the forward strand.
ACACCAGTACTTATGCCTATTCCTGTCTGAGCACCCTGACAGGCTCGGCTCTCGTGATTATGGCTCATGGCTAGTTAAAAGCCAGGAGACGATGATTAGTTACCGTGAAGGTGTTTTAAAATATCACCCTGCAGCATATTTTAAGTCGCGGTGAAATTAATATTTTACCATACTGCATACAGTGCGCGCCTTCGTTTATGGAAGAAAAGATACAGCAGGTTTGTGACCCGCAGCGGATTAAAGGATTATTTTATGAATAAAAACAATTACTAGCTGTAGAACAGCCCCTTTGTTTTCTAAATAAGCATTCTAATGTTGGCAGCCGTAGTTGTGTGAGGCATTCGTTGCGCGCTCTTATCCTGCCTTCTGTATCGGCAGTTTGCATTTTTGATCGCGTTGCCGCGCGGCGGGCGGCTGCTGACTACATTTCGGTTTCATTACAAATATTCGTTTCGCACATTACTGTAAAACACGCTATGCAACAACAAATAACAATAAAAAACAATAACGCATTACATGACATTGAAAGACAAATAGCGCAATTAGCACAACAAGAATGTGTGCCGTGCGGTACATAGTGTGAAAAGTGATTGCAAAAACTTGATATGAAACAATGTTACAATATTACTGCCGCTAGCACATGTCTGCTTAACTGATTTATTATAAAGAGCCTTCGTGAAATGACAAATATAAGAGATACTATTTTAATAAATGATTGTGTTGGGTTGGAGTATAGTTGCACGAATTCAAAGCACCATTTGTCCGTATGATATCTTTGAGGGAAACCAAGTGTGGTACAGCCGCCAGCCCGAGCCTCCGGCTGTATCAAAATACAGTCTCAAAGAAAGTGTAGTGCCGAGTTGTGAGGGTTAATTTTTCTCCACGAGTATTTCACTGTATCAAATGCCATCGGGGCCATAGCCTCCCATGCGCGTGTTCTTGTCCGCGCCGGCGGGTTAATGTCAACTCTTTATTAGAATGACATCAGATTATTTTGTTTACGGGTATTTTTGTACCCAAACGGTTGCTGTTCTTAACAAATATATTTATTAGTTGTAATACATAGTATTTTAGGTTAAACATAATTAATACTCAATACTAATATAGGATTCGTTTCCTATTTAGTAACATAATCCATAATCCTTTTCTTAAGCTAATATCTCATACACAGAATCAAATAATTTGAAGGTTAGTTGCGTACTCGAGCCAGTTACGCCAGTCAGTCAATATTAAGATTGACAACTCCAAATTACTAGTAAACATTGTCGCTATTTCAGAGAGCGTGCCTGCCATCAAGTACGATCATTGTCACCTGTTAAAGTTATATTTTGTGTCAAATTGAATGGTATTAGTACAACAGAAGGATGTGAGTCGATGACAGTCTAATGCTAGGGCGAAGTGTCCTGTTTAACACGGGTCATACATTAATAAACCGACAGATATAATGCTTGCTTATTAGTTTAAATTTACGCTAGAATAAGTCAGACTTACGTCAAGTATGACTGATTTTTATCTAGACAATATTACGTCCTCGACGACGAGTAAAAATGATTAACTGTTTTAGCTGCTTTGAGGCTTGAGTCGTGATGACTTTGACCAAAGATACCATCTATGGTATAAACATTTTTTGTCCTTTTTAAGGTATTATTACAAAGCATGGCATTGACTGTAGAACATTGTGATATGGTGGATAGTCCCCGCCAGGTGACTTAAAGATAGAGGCGTTAAAGGTAAAAGGCGTTACACCAAGAATTAAAATGAGAAGTTGATTTGCAGGGATAAAAATACATGAATAATATTTAATAACGTTTTATTATGTTTTCAATCGCTATTACTTAGATTGTTAGCATTTTGGTTTATAAAAAGTTAACTTGCATTTTAATTTAAAAAAAAACATACCAAACTCCCAATCAACAAAAACCTTACCCTTAGAAATCAGAAACCTAAACACAAAAACTAGAAAAACAAAATAATTCAACCCATTCCGAACAAACCTATTACCAAATTGGCATCAAACAGCTAGAATAAAAAGGGGCTTTGAACGCCTCACAAAGGGGGTTAACAAGGTCAATTTATTGTTGCGAGGTGTCGATGATGAAGGCCCGGCCAGTGGTCACAGCCAGCCTGTCAAGATAAACATCGACCGTGCGCTGATAACGTGGTAACGAGCCTAACGTCCGCAGTACTGTCGCACACAACGCTCCACTGTTCATCCATATAATTAGCTGATATTATAATTGTTTTGTTTTATATTTTGTTATGAGTTTTTAACATAATATTTCTTTATTGCGATTGTTAAATAAATATGCATAATAGAAATATGACTCTTGTCTCGTATTTTAAATTATGTTTAGGTATATCTATCAAATAGGTTATTTGAATAGTTTACTTGAAAACGGAGGACTTTATCGGCCCATATACTTTCTAAATCGTATTCTAGGCCATATTACAGTCCAGAAATAGAAGTAATTGCAACTATAATTCTAGTTATGAATAAAGAGGTATCGAATAATTATTAATTCTTTAGTTTATTGTTGCACAAAATAGATACAAAGCCTGCTTGTCTGTTTGTTGCTCTCTCTATTTTGGCGAGCTTAGTGTATGCAATTTCACAAGTCTCATCTATAATGGATCTAGAATGTATTTTAAATATAGTAAAGTGATATCTTGTGCGATACAAATTCTACCTAAGCCTACACAAATAATAATCACTCAACAATCGTAAATAAGAAAGGTAACAAAAAAATAAAGCAACATTTGGTTCAGATTTAACGCTATATCATTATTTTACTACGTAGATTTATACAGTTATAAAACATGTTTATTTCAAAGCTGTAATACTCCACAATCGACCATACATTCGCTATCTAAACTTTAAACCATATAAAAACTATTATATCTTTATAGCATAATAAAAAACAGTAATGTTATTTTTCTCATAGTACCGATACGATCAAAATTCACTGCAAAAGCGATAAATAAGAGGTTTATATTTGTTAATTAAAGGTCCGAATAGGGCCACATTAATTAATTGAACAAAGAAAGAAATTGTGTGTGTGTCTATACCTTCACTTACGGTTGATTGTAAACAGCTTTTAAAAACTCCGTTGTCCCTTCTTTATCTTTGTAGCAGGTAGATACTAATTATATGTTATTATTTAATACAATGTTATTACCTAGTGTACACACCCGGTCCCTTATAAACGAGTATGGGTTCATAAGCGGTGTTGAAGCAGCTCGTTCGTAGTGAAATGATACTTAACCGCCATATTATTTGTGGTATTAGGATATTTTTGGAACAAAACGGATTGTTAAGTTTTGATCTCGGTTCGATTGTTACGTCTGAGAGTGTTGTTCATTATTCATGAATTCTAATTACGAATGTATTTAAGTGGCGCTCCTATATAATCATAATTAACTTACCGATCACTATCTGGGTTGAAAAAACTTTTCGTCATTATTTAGATGGCTTGATATCGTCCGCCCTATCGATATTTGGTTTGTTTAGGAATAAGGACGCGACAATTGAACTAATTTGTGGCGTCTGGTAATTTTTTTGAAAGTGTTTTGTGATGCTTCAGAATATTAAAGATTGTGTACACTGTATATTTTGCAAGAAATAAACAGTTTATTGTACCACGCAATTTCTTATTTCAGTAGAAGATTTTGTTTTTGTTTGATATTTAATAAATTCCTTGCATATCATTCGCATTCTTTTCCTTTTTAATCTAATCATGGGTTCACCTTTAATAGTTATATTGTATGAAGATAATTTTTTACATGTCCCAAATTCAAATAGCTAACCCTTTAGTTTTGGTTCTCGACGAGGCTAGTGTTAATTGGTCTACGTTGTATTTTACCAAATATTGTCAAAGTTCTCTTTATCGTAGCATTTGGTCAAATCTTGTTTAAGAAAATTAAAAAGTTTTTGATTGACAGCATATGTAAAAAGTTGTCAGCATGTGTAAGATTAGATACATTTTTAGTTTCTTTTCTTTTGTATTGTAAGAGGATGGTGACGATATCGGTTTATAAAAAAATCAGACGGCTTTTGTCTCTTCTTGATTTAAAGTATTTTATAGGCTGTGAATCTCAAACATTATTTTTTTTTAGATCGATAAGAAAATATTAGCCCATTAATAATACTACGAGAGTGGTATTTTCATGGCTTAATGTGTCTTTAGTCCAATCTTCTAATTTCGGTAACACATTTGTTCTTTTACTGCATAAGTTAAGGCAAAGGCTATCAAACCCACAACCTTAGATTCTGCAGAACTCTCGCTTCTTTCACATCCATACATTTTACGTATTACAGCCGGCTAAGAGCATTCCTTACTTACTCTATTCGCAGGCCATTCATTCGACCAATAAGCATTTATAACATGGCTTTATCCAATATCAAAATGTCAATTTGTGTTTAGATAATCCAAACACTGGTTAGACGTTTGTAATGTGCCTCAGACAGTTTTGTTGGTAGATTTAATTGCATGTTGGTGTGAGTCAGTCGCGATGTGACGGCTGTAAAGCAAGAAGCCGCTGCAAACGTAATTACAGTATTGAGCTATCTGCTATCAACGCGCACGTCACCCGATACCTTCTCGTTCCTTAGGCATTCCATTAATTTACTACTGACGCTAACCTTAATTCACTTAACCACGATGATTTTTATTCATACGCTCATAAAACTGGTACAGATAACTAACTCCTAACATTTAATGTTATTTTCATTTTATAGTCAACTATCCGTAACGAGCACTAAGAAAATCATTAAAATAATATACTTCAAAGTAATTACTGTTATTAATGTTATCGGCAATACAGAAGCCAATCGAAATAACGGCGGTATTCCGTTCCATTATAGTGCGCCCGGGGCTTGGAGCGGTCAAAGACAATCCTGCAGTCAAGGCCTGGCGGTCGCCTCGGGCAGTTTTTATTTGAGAATATTTTCCTAACTAATTAAAAGCGTTAAAATAAGAAGATAAAAACTCGCTTCGTTATCGAAGGCATCGACCCGCTTTTGTGTTGCGGCCACCGGGGCGGCCGTGGGGCCAGCGCGCGCCGCCCGCACTCCGGACTGCGCGCTGGCGCTTAGTCGCGCTTTGTAATTAACTAAAACTCAGCGAATCGGCACCCCCGCCCCGCCACCCGCGCCCGCACACACCAGCGCACCGGACGCACAAAAGATGCATACAACACTCGAAAAATGCAACTCCACGCATAAATTGCGATCCTCAGTCCACTTTTGTTTTGCGAAAAACTTTTGTATTGGTTTTGAAAGTTTTTAGGATTTCACATATTTATTTTTAACAACGCGACAAGCTGAGGGTCCTTTGTTGATTATACCTTTAATCTTTTTTGTACATCCGCTCGTGATAATTCGGATTTCCTATATATTTTTTTAACATATTTTCATTCTAATTAATCGGCTTCCATAAGATCGAATTTGCGATTAATAGCTACACAAAATATTCAATAGATTAAATTCATTAGAGTTAAAACTTCCATAAATTAAACTGGAACAATATCAACGCATCATTCGTCTATCTTCATTTCAACATCTTCCACGTCTCATTACTCGTGTTCTTGATAGGCAAATAAGGACGTACTTTCTCTATAAATAATTACAATATCCGAATGGAAAGTTTAAGAAATTGCACACATCGCAGCGCTCGGTACATGAAACATTCTTTTGTTCTATACGTTCTACATTTGTAACTAATATCTATTACACGAGCAACATGCGCTCTGTGGTATGGTCATGGAGTAATGTTCGATGTACCGAACCCCTTATTGTCCTGTCAATTACGTTGACAGTGATATCAATATTACGCCGAAATTATGATCCATGCCTTTGGCAATTCATCAAATGGTGCTTATTGCGTAAATACATCGCGGATTTCTATTATAATTTATGAATGCTCTTCGTGTTTGAAGCTTTATACCTCCAAGTTGTTATTTTTTGTTAAAAGTAATGGTTTAGCCTTTTCACTTATCGAAATGTTATTTTAATTAGTAATATTGTTTCTTTTATTGATTCATTTATTTCGACGCCGCGCCGGATGTAGCAAAATTAAGTGATAAAAAAAGTTTGATTGGTTTTGCGTAAGCTACTTCTTATTTTTTACAACCTTCTCAAATATAAGTTATGTATTTACCTAGAAAGAACAGTTACTATACTAACTAAGCAAGTTGATTAGCTTTCGTATCTTTATGACTCAAAAGTACTATTGACAATTTTTATCGTCATTATCATTAGATAATTTTAGAAACCTTATTTTTGGTTCTATATCAAGGAACAAGAAGTGGAAAATAAGTTCAAATTACGTCACTGAATCTACTTATTATAATTGTCTTTCAATATAATATATATTGAAAGACAATTATCTTTCAACAACAGACAATTGTCTTTCAATATAATATATATTGAAAGACAATTATCGATAAATATAATAGTATCGATATATTATATCGATACACACAAAATGACAACACATTTCAAAACAATGCAATCCGCTTGGGTCGCAAATGTTTATTCTTACAAATTTGTTCTCCACTTTATAAGGAGTAAAATCGAGCTAATCTATTGGTGAAATGTTGACCTATTGTATCTTTTTAAGTATTATCAAAGTTGACATAAATTTCAATCGAAGGTAATTTAATTGCTAAACATATACCTCTAAAGGATTATTTATCACCAATCAAATGGTTTCTTAGATGTACGCGAAAGATACACATTGAAATAAAACTAATTTTTGACCACTTCATGACCACGAAAACTGAAAGTCGTAAAGCAACACCAAATTCACAATAAAACCCAAAAAAAATAGTTTTTTTTAAATATCACCTACAACTATCAAAAAACGAATCCACAGATTTTCTGTAAAATCAATTATTAACAGAAAACTACACTGTTTGCCAACATTAGATTCGTGCTTCGAATAAAAATTTGGCACTGATATTTTGCACACGGCTGACTAAAAGTTGCCTAACGATGCCGAACAAAGTTTATGATCACCAAAACTATAGTTTTGGGAAGTAGTTTTGTTCCCTTTTCTATCCTGGTAATTGTAATGATAGGTGAATGCTACAACAAATTATTGGCCGTAGAAATAATAAAATAGAGGCAAAATAATAATTTATTATCTATCATAATATGGCTATTTTTTTACTCTTTGCCATTATTAGTACCATATCTTTTGATATCTGCTTTATTAATGATAATTAAGTCTACGAATAAAACTTTTGAAGGTAAAATTACGTTCCAGAAAGTCTTTTAGCTATAAATGGACTTTTCAACAGGCACAATTTCTACATTAATATATGTCTACAATGAACTATTAAGTTCATTTGTATCACAAATGTTTTGTTGTTTTATTATGTGTTATTAATTTTAATCTTGAATGGAAGGTGAATGTACGTCTTAGTCGTATGGAAAAACTTCGGGTGGTGTCAAAACATTACAATCGTGGCATAATATTTTTTTTATATTCTTAGTATTGTAAAAATCGCAGCGCCGCGTCGCATGATAATAGGTTGGATTAGTAACTTATAAAAGTCGGTGGAAGGCACTAGAACTGCTTAGTATAGTAATTTTGGACGATATATTCAACAGGGGGCTTACTAATCTAATATGTATTAGTGAACATCTGTAAACGACTCTTATTTCCAAGCCTGACAAATTTTGATTGTGCAAGTCTATTGTTAGACTGCCACGATCTGAGAATCATCGCTCTACATAATCGGAAAAAGTATTCGAAATGAGAAAATGAATCGACGTTTCATTATTGATTACGATGGTAATTTATACAAAAATATATATAAATAATAAATATACTGGTGGTAGGTCTCTCATATGTGAGAAGCCATCTGGGTAGGTACCACCGCAATGTCTATTTCTCCCGTGAAACAACACTGCTTAAATGCACTGTTGTGTTTCGGATTGAAGGACATTGTAGCCAGAGCAACTACTGGACATATTGAGACTTAACATCTTATGTCTCAGGATGGCGAGCGCAGTGGAATATTGCTACTGTTCATGAGCGGTCGTATCGCTTACCATCAGGCGAACGGCTTGCTCGTCTCGCCATTCAATGCAATAAAAAAAAAAAAAAAAAAAAAAATAAACTCAACAGTCACATACATAGTCCTGACCTTGTGTCCTGAGATATGTAAACAGATAGTCCTGTATCAGAAACTACGAGTGACTTTTTTTTTTATTGCATTGAATGGCGAGACGAGCAAGCCGTTCGCCTGATGGTAAGCGATACGACCGCTCATGAACAGTAGCAACATTCCACTGCGCTCGCCATCCTGAGACATAAGATGTTAAGTCTCAATATATCCAGTAGTTGCTCTGGCTACAACTGACTTTTCGGTCTCACAATCACCCAGACCCGAAACAAATACCTGAGGAAGGCACAAGTATTTGTTTCGGTGCGCAGTTCGAAATCGGGGTCTCTTGTCACACAGCCCACGTCTAACCAACTGCGCCACGGAGACCGACACTAGTAAATCAGTACCAAAGCAAGGAAAATAATTTAATTAACGGCATTCTATGTGTAGTGATGTCGATGCACTGGTTATTCAATTACTGTGTGTTCTGTATCAATTACTTTAAACATTCAAAAATATTACATCTAAAACCTTCCTAATAGCCTTAAACATTTGCAGTAGATTACAGTTAAATCCTACGTAATATCCAGAAGCCTAGACACCTAACAATCTAGAAAGTACCAGTACCAGTAACGAAACACAAAAAAATTCTCGTATCTATTATATTGTGATAAGTTTTGACACAATTCCTGCGTGGAAATAACTGGACGGCTCTAATCTATAATGGTTGTAGTGCGGTGACTATTAATTTAAAACAGCGGCTATATATATATTTTTTTTATCTTTTACTCCAACTTTGATCTGTCAACAGGAGATGTCGATTACTAAGACGTTCTTTAGGAAGTAGACTTTTATTTCTTTTGTATAAAGATTTTTTTATTGGTCAAAGCGAAAATAAAACCTTTCTATTGATAATGTATTACTGGGTTTTAAAGTGAATGAGAAGATTCAGAGAATTTTAAAAATGTATTTTTGAATTGACTTTGGAAATTTTGCGTGTTATTTCTACTCCTAACAAATTTTGCGAATCAGGAGATACTACTGATTCCTCATATAAAAACAAAGCCCGCCGGCGACCAATCCATTGTGCATTACACTTAAATAGATAAATAAAATCACGCCTTTTTCCCAGTAAGGCTGGGCAGGGGTGCTACCAGGACACCCGCGTTTCGCATTGCGTGTTCCATCTATGTGATAGGAGGCGAGCCTATCGTCATATCGGGCACAAATCCCTGGCTTCAGGATAATATTTAATAGACAATCCCCATATCACTTAGCCCGACCTAGGATTAGACCCCGGGACCTCATTGTAAATCCCACTGTAGTACAACTGCGCCACTGCACCGAAGTAAATACACTTAAATTAGCCGATGTGAAATTATTTTTCATGTTGCGTTATTAATTTATATCAATAGCCACAGGCTTAACTGTGTGATATTTACGTGTAATTACCACGCACAGTAATTGTTTATGGTAATTCGATAAGTAAACTTAGTGTCATTATGAAAAAAACGTGCTCCTTTATACTCTATATTTATAACCTCATTTTTTAACGGAATATAAACTCGAGGAATACCAAACCACACGCACAATCAAGAAAACTCTCGCACTTTATTTCAACAAAAAACAATATAAGATGTAACAAAAAATAAAAATTCCGATCTATCAAATAGATCGCGAAGCGGAGAGGTTTGTGTTTTTACAAAAATCCTTTTTTTACCACTAGTGTCGATGGTCGATTTTATCTCGATATAAATCCAGATAATTAAGTGGTGTGACAAAAAATGGAGGCGCGATATGTTTTCGGGCCGTCGACTCTTATAAAACTAGATGGTAATGAATGAACACAGATAAGCAAAGATGAAGAGGATGGGTTCAGAGGACAAGGGACAGGTTGGCCCTTTGTGAATGAACATTTGGACGAGCCGCACATGTGTGCGTAGGCGAGCGCCTAAACAAGTTCAACTTTTACTTGTTCCGCGTGTCGTGAGGCGTGTGACAAAGGCCGGTGTCGATGTGGGATTACTTTGTGAAAAAACATTCACTTGAAAGGGTAATAGTAATTAATACCAGGTACGCCCGCTACGCCCGCATGTACCAAGCCAGATCATTTGCGACACCTGTCTATACGTTCACTTACGCTATACTTAGAATATTATCGCTACGATTATAATCAGTCTGATTTCAAACCAGATATCTGTTTAAATTATAATTTGATTAATTAAAGGAAATGTTTTCATACATATAATTATTTATCGGAACACGAGCGGTATTTTTGATTTGACGGTACGTGCCTAGAAAGCTGCCCAGATGGACTGTAGATACAATTATCGTCTATCTCTTACTTTGTGTGCGATGGTTGCTATCTAGGGGATACGGTTTACATCAACAAAGCGTAGATATTTACGCACTTTTTAACCTACAAAAACAATCCACCTTTAACATTCGTAGTTACTCATTCTTAAGTTCATCGTATTTTTTTAGGAAGCCTTCACGTCAATTTTATATTTAAAAAAACATTAAACGACCAATTACATTTTCTGTAACTACTTAAAATGCTACTGACAATGTCTATTTAAAACCTTTTAACTGAACATATATGTTGAAATTAAAATATCATAATAGTTTTATTTCAATGTGTAACATTCGCGTAAATCTAAGAAACCATTAAACATATATGTTCATGTATCAGTATATAATATCAAGGCTTAAGGAGATTAGGGTAATGCCATCACGTCTTCGATTAAATCCGAGATGACCTTATCTGCCGCCAATTGCAATCAGATTGCAGGTGTTAATGTAATACAGCACTAAGACATTGGAAACGCTGACGAACGCGCTTTGGCGCTTACTGTCTATACCATAAAGTAGAAGTAATAAGATCACCCACAAGGTAGATGGACGACGTAATAAAGACGGAGCTAGATGCCGGCTGCTTTTGACAGGCTACTTTGGAATTCCTTGTGGCTTATGTTCAGCAGTGGAATTCCTCCGGCTGAAGAAGAAAAAAAGAATAAAGGCATGATCTCTTGATAGTCCAGCGCTGGCTTAGGTCGAAAACTGCCAAAGTAAGATGCATTGTTGATTCTAAGGATGTTATGGAGTGTCACGCCCACCAAAAGCATTGGTTATCCGATAAATAAATCTATTCAAAATTGTGCTCTGATAACAGTTTCGAATTATTACGTATAGTATCAAGGTTTCGACTTCGTGGGCTGTATTTTACTATAAAGAAAAATGAAAATGTAATTACATATATCTACAACTACGGGATAATTAGAAATAATGTTTCCATTACCGAAACCAGTTTAATATTGATATTATATGTATTCATAAACACATAATATACTTGTATTATTTTTTGTTAGTTTGGGCATAGCTAATTTACGCGTTGCAATCGCATGAATTCCTAGAAGTTAACACTTCACACTTACTGAATATACTACAAGCTCAATTGGACCTTTCCAGAACAGTGTGAACAAAAAAAAATATCAGTTTATGCGTATTAATTAAAACATTACATTTTAAACAGGTCCATAATAAAACTCTTAACACCGACGTATCTTAAACTGGCAGTTTAGTTCACAATAGTTACAAAGCATTAAACAAAAACCTCCCATACTTAAGGAAATATTATGCATGTAAATAAGCATTTGCATGAATAGTACTTACTCAAATTGCATAAAATTGGACGCAACAACTCATTAAACAGGTTGTTTAAGACTCAAATTATACGTACAGCACTGCGGAGTGCTAATTAGCTGACTTTTACTCCATTGTTAAGTGATATGCAATATCCAAGTGTTCGGCGATTTTATGTTGTTATTTTAACATGATAGATAGCCACTTCATTACGATGCTTTTGTTTCAAAAGGGTGATTTGAGGCGTCCACGCTCCAAGGTCTGTCTGCGTTGGGAATATCGTGTGGTTTTAATGATAGACATTCCATTTATCGATACATTGCATTGTTTAAATACCTTTAATAAGGCAGAAGATTACAGTTATTAAGTATATTAATTGTTTAATTCATATATACCGGGTATCTCAAGACTGCTACCGAAAACGAAGCCGGGTGGTAGTTTTAGTGGCTACAAACACAATGCAATTAAAAATTTCGCATAGAAACGCGACAATTATTTTTTATGATTTTTTAAATATCGTCAATTTTGGGTGGTAAATCCATAGTTTTTGCTAAAATAATAATTTAAACTCTTTTATACCTTAGAGTATTTATAAATAAAAGGATATACACTATTATTTTAGGAAAAAATGTATTTACCATCCAAATATGGCCATAGGAAAAAAATAACAAAAAAAAAATTGTCGCTTCTTTTTGCAACTTTTGTTATTTTTTTTCTATGGCCATATTTGGGTGGTAAATACGTTTTTTCCTAAAATAATAGTGTATATCCTTTTATTTATAAATACTCTAAGGTATAAAAGAGTTTAAATTATTATTTTAGCAAAAACTATGGATTTACCACCCAAAATTGACGATATTTAAAAAATCATAAAAAATAATTGTCGCGTTTCTATGCGAAATTTTTAATTGCATTGTGTTTGTAGCCACTAAGACTACCACCCGGCTTCGTTTTCGGTAGCAGTCTTGAGATACCCTGTATATATATATATATATATATATATATATATATATATATATATATATATATATATATATATATATATATTTAACCCGCAAACAAATAGGCGTCCCCTGAAGGAAAAAGTGCATTTAAACTGGCGTCCACCTGCTTTGGGCGTCCGTATACCGGACGCCACTTTGGTGGCCGGTGCCACTTAGGTCCTTTTACTCCTGAGAGGCCGTAGGCAAAAAATCGACAGAAGCCAAAAAATCGCTTAAATGGCTGCAATAATATATTGAAAAGTTCACGGAGAATTCTCAGCGCAGGTTTGGCGCTGCTGTAGCGCGTATATCCACAGCCGTATATCTCAGATATTTTCTGACTACGGATTCGCGTATTTGGCATCCGCAGTTGCGACGTTGTCAGTCCGCTCATTAAATCTGTGACACTAGATGACATAATATTAAACACAATCAAAATAATATTTATCGTCCTAGATCAGGCACGCGGTGCGTTTGAATCGGCGTCCAATTATCTTAAGCTTTTGGAACTAACTTTTTTTTAAATGTATGTATGGTGAAGTTGACAAATTGTCAATTTGGCATACATTCACAAAAGTTTGCTTAACAACGGAGCAAACAACTTAACCTTTTTTAAATCTGAGATGTTTTAGTAAATAATAAATACCTACACCCCACCAGGAATATATATAGTAATATATAATATAATATATATTAGACTGTCGTAAGCGCCGCCCACTTTCGTTGATTTAAAAGTAGCCCCTATTTCAATGACATTAGGTTGCTTTTTTGCCTGAAACCCGGAGAGCCGTATAATAATAGACCCTATTTCAATCCCATTAGGGTTGCTTATTGCTTGAAATCCGAACGAACCGTGTTGCGGTTCCCGACAGTCTAAGGGTACCCCACAATACGATCAATTAAATGTTCTTTCGTGGTTATCAGGAAATATGAGATACTTTTGAACTCACAAACACCTAAACCCGAAACAAATATCGGGGCATATTAGCGTAGCAATTATGAACAATTTTGTTGTACTTTGAAGATATACGAACGCCGAATTGCTATATACGGACGCTCAATAGTATATACGGATGCCTATTATCTGTATACGGACGTTCAATAGCTATCTGGACGCACGATAGTCAACACTAAAGTGATGTCTTCTTTTAGTAAATTAATTATTTATCTTTAAATATTTTACTCTCTAGCTCCGACTGCCTCGATGGCGTAGTTCTACTACGGTACGGTTACAAAGCTGAGGTCTCGGGTTCAAATCCTGGGTTGGGCAAAGTGATATTGAATTTTTCTATTCATTATCAGCCCAGAGTCAGGAATTTGTGCCCGATATGGCGATAGGCTCGCCACCTATCACATTGTGGGACGGAACATACAAAGCGAAATGTGGGTATCCTGGCACCTCTGCCTACCCCTACTGGGATATAGGCGTGAGTTTACGTATGTATGTAAATATGTTATTGTTTTGAAAATTCAAGGGGAAATTATAGGATATTATGTTGTATACGGATGCCCAATAGCTATATACGGATGCGTAATAGCTGTATACGGACGTTCAATAGCTAATTTACAAACACTTTCGTCTTTGGGGAAGGACAGCTCATAAACAGTAGCAACATTCCTCTGCGCTCGCCATCCTAAGACATAAGATATTAAGACTATTATTATTTTGAGGTAGGCAGCGACTTTGTTGTGCTGGTCCCCTGGCACTACGGAGGTCCATGAGCAGCGGTAGCCGCTTACCATCAGGCGGGCCGCTAGCTCGTCTGCCTACAAAGCAATAAAAAAAAAAAAAAAAAACTCCATATGTCCAGTAATTACTCTGGCTACAATGTCCTTCAAACAGAAACACAACAGTGCATTTACGCAGTGTTGTTTCACGGGCAAAATAGACATTGCGGTGGTACCTAATCAGGTGACTTCACATATGAGAGACCTGCCACCAGTAAAAATCCCTAACTTCGCATCTGAGACACTGTAATTTCTTCTTCGGGAGAATGCTTTCTTCATCTCTGTGACTCATTACCAACCTAAAGGTTGGATGACCAGAAGTAGGTAAAATTCTTTTCTTTTATCTGATTAACAACATTTTATTTAAATTCGTCTAATAAGTTTTGCGTGAAAGACGGACAAATATCTACCAATTAATACATTCACCTATGCTTATAACAATTATGGTAGGTATGAGATAGCTAAGGACTAACAAATACATTTTATATCAATATTGGACGTCCGTATATCTATGGAACTCACCAATATTGGAATAAATTAAATGATGAAACTGTGTAATACAAACAAGTGATAGTAAAAGAAAGAGACAAGTGACGAAGCTGGCAACGTCGCATTCTGAGGATGTCAAATTGTCGTTGCCTAGGGTAAATCAGGATCAATATATCCAGGATGCCTTTTATGTTTTACCATGGTTCGGGGTTCAAAAATGTTGCGGCCCGACTGCAAGAAGAATATCGCGAAAAATAAACTTATCGGAAAATAACGTACCCCACGGAGCTGGAAATCGAAAAACTAAGCACTATTCATCAGACATGTAAAAAAATGTAAGAGGAACTGGGAGACGTCGTAATGATGCACTACATACTAGACGCCAAAAACACTTTAGGATGTAAATATATATATATATATTTATATATATATTGCATTTTTCCTTTAAGTTTCATGTTATCTTTTTATTTCCCCGTATATATCCATGATAATAAACTTTTCAACATTATCTTCATCTCGAAAATTTATTTTTCAAGTGATTTTCGAAATAGTATTTAGTAATGTAAAAAGTAATACTTGCATAATTTTTAAATATAGATTGTATCAAAGAAATATGCGCAAAAAGCTGTTAAAGCCGCTGTAGCAAATATTTTATGACATTTTATTAGCCGCTCCGACGTTTTTGCGCCGTACCGGCTAATATGTAAATACAATGAAATATTTTTCTATGAGTTTATAACATACATGAATATAATTATACAAGGAATTCTTTCAACAAATCGAATGGCTTGTCGTAAAATTCCAGTTCAATAGGAAGCCGAGCGCTATGTAATAGTTGCAGGTGAGAAAAACAATTTACTGCCATTTTTTGCGTGTTACTCGCATCACTGAACCACGGTTCTCGGAATATGAAACCATGTAGATTCCACAACTTGTATAAAATCTTGTAACGTGTGAGTGTAGATTGTATCGCTGGATATGAAAATAGACACTAATGTAGTGCAGTGTCTACCGACATAATAGGAACTAAATGTACACGCGAAGCTTCGCAAATGGATTTCGCGGAAAGCGAGCAGCGTGTCGGAGCGAAGTTGGGTGCCGACTGTCAACTGTCGATGTGACGTTACACACTTGTATACAACTAATCTCCAATTATAATTCGTCAACGAATAGTAAAGGGAACATTCTCCACAAGTTCCAAGATTCCAAGCGTGCGATGCCGAGAGCTTCTTAATATTATAATCTTATTCTAAACACAGAATATATTAAGGAGGAGTCAGGCCAACTTGTTACCCCCCTCTCTGAAACTCTGAAGATGGGTGATTTAACTATACAACCATGTATAGGTACGGTGTTATGCCAATGTGGTGAATTTAGCAACAATTGTGGTTATATTTTAGGAGGAAATGCATCTTCAGTTGGTAAAATGAAGTAATTATTCAACGTTCTATTGGACCGAGTTTTAAGCTTAGTGACATCTGACATCAGTCCTCATTAAACCTATCCTGTATAATACGAGTATAAGTTTCATATAGCAGCTCATTTTATATTTGTTATAAGAACTAAAACCAATATTTAATAATGCAAAAGTTTTTAGGACATACTGCTTCTTCAGAAAAAAACATTTTCAAAATATTTCAAAGTCCAGAAAACTAAGCATTTTACAATTTAACGAAGTGGAATTTAGAAAATATTTAGAGACGGAGTTAAAAGCTTCAATTATATTGAAAATAATATCTCAATGGGTATTGGAATTTAAGTAATTAGACACGCTTGCAGAGTAGAAATATAGCCGGTATGACCTACATATTAGAAGCTCGCATTCCCTTGCTTCAATACCCGCTGGCATCTTAGCACCACGCTGAGATGACAACGCATTCAAAACGATTACTTAAGACCTATAAAAAGATTATATATGTAGTGTAAATCTATAATTAATATGATATAGAGTGCGTTTGCGTTCATCATATATAGTTTTGAAGGAATATTGACAGAGTTAAATTCAAAATACGCTTGTTTTGGATTGATTGGAACTGTGTTTTATTCCCGAGTTTGTTTGAAATGAAGAGACTGTGTCATTCAAGACTTAAGTGATATAAATTTGGATTCGATTCCTTTGTCAGGATAACATATCCTTATTTAATAAAACAGATATCATCCCGATCAATGCCCAACACCCAAAGATAACTATTTAATTTCAAGAAGCCTGAGGCGAAAACTGGTCTATATTTCTTCCTTCACATCGACTTCCAAGATCATTTCGTATTTGTAAATATGAATTAGAAAACTTGGAAACTGGAACGTAACATGGCTATTTGCATAAGTGGCGCATAGGCAACAGTGTTTAGGTTTTATCAGCCTGAAAAGAATTTTAGCGTGGCAAAAATTTAATACTTTGTCTATGGCTCAATGAAAAGGAAACAACCATCCAACGAAACGAATACTTACAAGAGCTATGCAGGGCTTGTAGGCACACGTCTTATATTTAATAATTAACAAATGAGTAACTAATTTTTAGAGCAAAATTTGCGTGTTACTTTATTTTTCTTCTTTTATCTTAAAAGTCAACTATCTTTTCAAAGTTCTTCTTAATATTCTCTCATAGGTATATGAGAGCGATATACCTTGTTCTTAAACTTTTAATGACGGCATGATAGTGTGGACAACATGTCATTTTAAGGTTGTAAAAAATACAACCAAAATGAATAACATTTTGGTTGGCTTCGAACATTTGCGTTGAGAATTGCATGGTACACACGTTCGTAGTTTAGGTACCAAATAATAGCCCCATTGAGCGTTGCTTGTATTTAATGTTTATCTCAAGATAAATTATAATTCGACAGAAAATATAATTCTGCGCGAGGAATAAATTGTAGTATTGGAGTCATTTCCCAACATTCCTATCTGTATTATGGGGTTTTCTCTTAAACCACTACGCACGGCTGATGTGGATTATTAGATAAATAGATTTTATTAGTTAAATGGTTGTCACAGTTATGTTATTTATTCATAACCACATAGTTTACGATATGACTTATCAATTTAAAATAGCATTATTTCTTTTTGTTTCAATATAGGTATTGTCAATTAAGATTTCGGCTGTGCAATGAAAGGCCGCGGGTTCTATGCCCGCATCTAGACAATTTTTGGGAGAACCACAGGTATTTGTTTCGGGCCTGGGTGTTGGTGAGGTCGATAAGCCTCTAGTAGTTTCTGAGACCCACGCCTCGATATTAGGGATGTGATCAGGACTACATACATATGTGGCTGTTGGGTGTATTCGTTTATTAGATACAAAACTCACGACATTGATAAAATGTCCAATTTTTTCTACTAATAGTACAACATTTTTTTTGAGAATTGGCTAGCTTTTTCTGTCTCACAAGTCATAGGTATCTACAACTTTTCATGTTTATACAGACTACATATTATATTCAGACTGTGACCGAAAACGAAGCGAGGTGATAGTTTTATTGACTTCAGACAAAATGCAACAAAAAAGTGCAAAATAAAGCGACGTCTTTTTAGTTTTTTTTGTTATTATTTCGCCCTATTTGGTTGGTAAATACATATTTTTTTCTAAAAGAATAATTTACCCAATTTATTTAAAGACGCCATGAACAAGGGTTTAAATTAATATTTTACCCATAACTATGGATATACCATCCAAACATGATGATATTTAAAACGACACAACAAAAAGTCGTCGTTTATTTACAAAATTTTAATTGCAATATGTTTGAACTCACTAAAACTACCACCCAGCTTCGTTCTCTTTCGTAGTTCAAATACACCTTGTATAATTTAGTTCCACAGAGCAAATTAATACGAATAAGCGGTACGATTATAATTACATACACAGGAGTCAATATACATGCTAAGTTGGTACACGTGGGCAGATTACTTCCCTGATCTGTTTGCTCAAAGCCTCTACACCGCGGTGGCAAGGCCTCACTAAACAAATACAAAGTTAATATACCGGCAATAGAGGCTAAGGAAACAATGCTTATGTATGAATTTAGGTCAGAACCATCTCTATCTTTGAAGCCAAACGTCTAATGGATACGTTGATGTCAAAATCTAAAGGCTAGCTGCATTGGTGTCGAATTTGTTTGAATTATTGCCTTAATTATCAGTTTGAGGGTGATTTCTTCTAATATTTATTAATGATACTAACATACTCTTCGATCATAATAATACTTTAAAACGTAAGGGATTTTATTGCGATCAGATTTTGAATTTTAGTATAAATGAACAATCATAAAAACATAGTCTTGTGTAATGTGTGGTCATATCATATATATAGTAAACACTATACAGTTGTTTTATTATTAAATATCGGGGCGTGTTGAAGGAACTCATATTTTTACCACTGCTAGTCCTATTTTCATCTATAATAATGAAGATAAATATATATAAACTCACGCCTTCTTCTTAGAAGAGGAAGCAGTGGTGCTAACAGGACAGCCACATTTCACTTGTCATTCCAGGTATGGAGAGAGGCTATAGCTATATTGTGCAGAAATACCTAATACTGAATAAAATAATCCAATATATCTTTGGCCGCACCGGGAATAGAATCCAAGATGTGTTGTGATCATACTTTAGTGCAACTACGCCACCGACGCATTCCACCGAGCAGGAATTTCTGGTGTAAATTCTTATATAATTCTATTATAACCTGCATTTAATAACTCAACATTAAAGACTTGCTAACTTGTAAATGACTTTTATGTCAAATAAACACCGCCCTATTATTTCCACCTTCATCTACAGCATCTGATTTTAATGAACTGAACACATTTTTGCGTTTTATTATACTCGTATATTAATTAATAAAATATCAAAGGGAGGCAATCTTTGATGCGAGTGGGTCTCTTAAAAGAAAATGTAACTTGCTCCACATGTTTGCTATACTTTCCCGCTTTATAATTAATAATGTCCTTGAACAGTACACATAACTCCACATATCTTGCAACTCAAATGATATTTATTTTGTTTCTGTTTTATAATAAAATACATAACAAATTTTAATTTGTAGATTGCAATGGCCGTCCCGAGGCAGGTTATGCTTGGGTCCTTACAGATTGGTAATTTAATATTAAATATTTTAGATACTTTTTTAACTCTGTAAAGGTTTATTTCTAAACTGTACGAAGTATTTTTTTATCTTTATGTTTATATAATTTTTGCATCGTAAAGTTAAACTTTTCAGCTTGCTTTCCGTTCCTCTTCAGTTGACAAGTATGCTATAGTTAAAATATAATAATAGAATAGGAACCCTCAAAATTTAACTCGTTTCGCCTGTATTTTAAGAGTAATGCGTGTAAATATAAATCTTTTATTGTTTGGGTGCCTAATAACCTGCATTAGGCCAGAGTGGTATATGGCCTAACTACTCTTAATCGTACTCTCGATTCTAGAGGAGGCCCGTACCCTGCAGTGGGACATGTATGGGCTGATAAAGTACAGTACAGCTGGGTACCTACATATTTTTATCTAGAAACACACGTTACATAAGTACTTAGTCATTAGTCGTTGTAAATAAAAAACGGATATGTTATAGAAAAACACAATGATTCGTCATTTTTAATTGCAGCTAAAATAAGGAATTAAGATAAGATATATGTTTAAGATAAAAAAGATAAATAGTAACAAACCATATACGAAGCTAAGTATACTAAAGTACATAATGAATACCTATACACATTTAACAATTAAACTGAGCATAGCAATCGAGAGCTTTGTATCTGCGTGTTACGCAGTACATAATGCCAAATGCAGATCAAAGGGTTAATACCTCTTTTAAATCTTCGATGTCTTGTAACTATTAACTTAAATATTATTCTCTCTCCTTTCTCTCATGTCCATCTAAAGGTTGCCTGGAATATATTGCCTAGTGCAATAAGGCCGCCGATTGTACTTATTTTATATTTTGTTTTAATTTCTGTAATTTCTGGTATATCATAAAGTTTATACATAAATAAATTATTCATAGATTCTGTTATTAGATTTTATTACGTTTTTGCCGCCTGTTACCTTATTTATCGGCCTGGAAGACTAACGTTGGTTTTATAAACAGCACATACTGAGTATGGGCCGTTTAGTGATAAGCATTGTTATATTGCTTGAAATTGAATGCTTCTTTATATTAACTAGTAATAATCCACATATTACCAAAGGAGCTATATCATATCACCCTTATTCCAAAACAGTTTATAAACTAATAAAATTAAAAAGTATATTAGAGTTATCGAATGTTTTTCTTTATTTCAATTAATAGCGAGACGAACATGCCGTTCGCCTACTGGTAAGCGATACGATTGTTCAAAACCAAACAACGCCTTGAATTACACAGCAATGCTTGGGATTCCACTGCCCTCGCCATTCTGAGAAATAAGATGTTAAGTTTTAATATGTCCAGTAGTTACTATGTTTTGTCTTCTTCGCTCAAACTCAATTCATAAGTCGTTGGAATGGGACATAAGAAACTTAAAATAGGTCTATAAACTATCTATTATAAGGCTTTAATGTTTTGGATTCATGCGATTGGAAGATCAATATGAAGGGTATATGTACGTTATAATCATTAAATTAATAATCCTTTAAAACGAACAGTTTAGTTGCAGATTTTCGTATCAAGTAGCAATTCGTGCAGGCGAAGCAAAGGCATATTATAGGGAAATGTATTCAAGTACAACACAATTAGGGACGACTTGATAATCTTTATACAAATAAACCATTGCGTTAAATATTACAGTCAACTTGGTATATAAGAAAAATCTTTATAAGATTTACCAAAAAAATGCAGAGTGATATGACTTAGACTTCAAAAATTATTGAGTGATTTTGCTTACTAATCACTGTTCTCATGCACCTTAACTTAATATGCACCATCAATTTTTTGTATATACGACAATCCCAATCGCACCGTATATACGTCACAGTACATAAGGGCAAGTGCAAATCGATCAACTAATAACAGCTACACGACAAGGTACAATCAACGCACGTGTGCACTTTCCCATAGGATCTCGTGACATGTAAATGCATCGTACGTCTTGGAAAGCTCTTAGACGTACATCGAGCCCGTTCTGCATACGATCTTATTTCGATTTGTTAAAGCTTTTAAACGTCATTATTTTGGCATGGGGTCGGCGCTGTTGGAATAAGGATTTGTTTTGGAGTTTTTGGTCTGAGTTCAGTTTTGAGGCTGGTCTAGAGTATTGTAGAAAATGTGTGTTATAAACATAAAATGATGTATAACTTGGCTCAAAAGAGTGCGATGCGGTGACAAATGGCATTAGAGAAAAACATTTATAATACCTCTAAAAATGTCATTGTGTTCGGTGCATATTTTTATACGTGGATATTTCTATACATTTTCGTAAGGTTTTTGTTTATTTATGATTGAAAATAAACAAAAAGACTATTAATAATAATAAATAAAAATAGCAATTATCTAAACATTTACAGTCGTAGGATATCGGGTTGCCATATTACTACTAAATTCGATCTTACCGCCTCCATTAAAAACACTCTTTTTGCCAAGATATACCTTATCTTTGCCATTACACGGAAAAAAAATAACAATAATAATTGGTATAGTATACGTGTGGTGTTAGTGTTAGTAAAATTATTAGTAATTGTAATATATTATAATTCTTTTAGATGCTTCCAATCCATAAATGCGTAGATGCTAGACAAGCCAATTCGTATAATTTATTAGATTTACGTGAATGCTACACATTCAAATAAAACTATTATTTACGGATTTTATCGCGATATTAGTTTAATTTTTTACTTTCGTGGTTACGGGGCGGACCACGAAAGCTGTAAAGTAATCGAAACGTCGGGAAGTCAAAGATGTTAAAAATTAAACTAAATACGCGATAAAATCCGTAAATAAATAGTTTTATTTCAAAGCCAATTCGTAATCCACCAGAATTTCGTTTACATGTTTAATATCCCTATTTCCTGCTGTTTCCCTTTACCAAAGTAAACTCATCACATCACTAGTATCAAAATACTAGTTATGTGATGAGTGAATCATGTCATCAGAGTGAATCACGTTCAGATGTTTCGTTTGTCCCAGATACCAACAAAGAATTCTGTGTAATTAATCGTAAAAAGAAGTCTCGGAGGGACCAAGCCAATGGAATAGGGTTGTGTCCAAGATTTTATTTGAGCAGTAAGTAATAATTCCTTAAAAGAATCGTTTATAAAAACAAACGAATTTGAAAACAGCATCAAAATTGAATGTAAAATGACTGAGATATTAATACATTTAATACTACGGTGGAGACACTCGTTGTCTCTTTCGCACGCGTGCACCATATGGAAGATGACGTCACGCCGTGCATGTTGCATCCTTTTCTATCACTCCTACCACCAACTTTCATATATTTGTAACTTGCTTATTATTTAACGGAGTTTAAAAATTCTTTCTGATTATGATTATGCGTAACGTAACCTTCCGTTATAAACAAAAATAAAAATGTATGAAACTAGCCTATTCCGTTCCATAGCCTGCTTGTTACCTACTGCACTTTGCAAGTTTAAGAATATATACGTTTAGACTTTTATATTTTCCAAGAGTTAGGAAAATAACTGCATCTTCTTATTGGTAAAGTGACGGTACAACTTGAAATATATTTTTTCTTTGAATGAATCGAACAAATTATACAACTTGGAAAGTTAACCCGGGGTTTAAAATCCAGGACTTTCGAATTCGCGCTGTTTTAATATAAGTACACCAATCTAATCTATACTAAAACATCAATAACTCATAATGAGCCGGAAACAATTTGTCAAAGCAACTAATAATGCGCGAAACGAAATCGCTGTAAATTCAAAGATTAGTAATTAAATAAATTAACAAAACAAAGCGACGACACGTCCCCATGTAACGCGTTGAACAAAGGCGAAAAACTAAATTCCCTGTTGGTATTATTAAAAATGTTAATAAACTAGCAACGGGCTAGGAGTCGACCTTTGTGCCAAAACCTCGCGTGCCGTCGCACTTACATGCTTGTGTGTTAATTAAAAAAAACCTCATTTCTCGAACGCGATAAAACAACGAAAACGTCTGTAAACACATTTGACACGTGTAGGACAGATATAATGTACAAGTGCGGATAAGAGGTTCGTATCCCGCCGTGTTAGAGGATTTTTTCAAGTGCCGAGTGGCGACTGATTACATCGCTGCTCATTGGGCGAATTAACGCAGACAGGGGCAGATGCGCCTTAGTTTTTATCACTGACGGCTACCGGCTACTTTGTTTGTAGATAAATACTGTTTTTTTCTAGTGACAGACTTGGTTTGAAGATGTGTTACTGATTTTCGTATCTATTAGTATTGAGTGGTTGGTATTGTTTTACAAGAACGTTTCTTTGTTTCATTTGATAATGTCGATGTAATTTTTTTGTCTCATTGTAGAGCATATGCCACCTCTAAGGTTGAAATAAGTTTACACTTCTAAAAGATGATGTTTAATACCTTAAAGCTAATGCTAAATCCACCATGCTCCATTGAAAATCTTTGATCTTTGTGCAACTAATTTCTGTATTTTTTACTTTAAAGCTGGTATCGACAAAATCTTTATCTTTGCCTTAAGATTTAAAAAAAGTCTTTGAAATACATACCTCCGTTCATGTACTGAAGTTGCATTGACGGTTTTACGAATAGTATCGATCTGATACTGAAATGAAATGAAATTAAATGTATTTACGTGACCAATAAATACATTTCATTTCAGTATCGATCACAATATTCCTAATTGATTAGTAATGTCAGTACTCATTCTAAGAATTGAATCCCAAGAAATTTAGTTTTATTAACATCTTCCAATCCCAGTTACAAGTCTTCCAGTTAATAGCTTGTGTTACAAAGCACTAGGCAATAAGGAAACAGTGCAGTTTTTTTACTATCCCAACACTGGTCGCAAGGAGTTTTTAATCCGAGGCGCCTCGTTCCTCATCACCATTGTCGAGGGCTATTTAATTTATTGCCTATTTGAGCAGACGTAGCGTTTTCCAGAATTTTAGCTTGAGTTTCTCTTGGTCTTTGTCAAATAGATTGTAATTTCTTCTTTTTAGTAGGCTCAATGAAATTACTAATTAATTTAATTAAAGTATACCAGTGTGCACTAAAAGTGCGTGGTGACCTGTTGGCAAACGGACTAGTCGCGGCTGCCAACATGTTCACGGTGGTCGCGGGTTCGAATCCCAGGGCACACCTCTGACTTTTCGGAATCATGTGTGTATTGATAGTCAATCACCACGCACTAAAACGGTGAAGGAAAACATCGTGAGGAAACCTGCATACCATAGCGATTTATAAAAATTTCTATGGTATGTAAGTCCGCCAACCCGCACTAGGCCAGCGTGGTGGACTATATGGCCTAACCACTCTCAATCGTACTCCCGATTGTAGAGTAGGCCCGTGCCCTGCAGTGGGACGTATATGGGCTGATACAGAATACCAGGAGGGTATGTTACATTTCTCTTTCGTGTTTTGCGTAAAGCATCTCAAGATAAAGAATAGGCAAAATAACTGAGGGGTTACTTTACACTCCGACACGAACTTCGAATGTTCGAACGTGGAACGTGTAAGATAAAAGTTTCCACTTCAAAAATTAATGCTTATGAAACTTATCATTCGAAGTTAGTCTAAGATTACGACGATACAGGATTGAACATTTTGTAAATTATTAAGGCATATTCGTACAGTTTGGGTTGGCTGTTTCTCAGCTTAGTGGTGTAACGAAAATTCAAATATACTATTTGTGTTTAAAAGTATTTCAAAGCACTCCGGTGGTTGAAATTCCTTATTTAAATAATCATTTACTTTAACAAAAACATGGCAGCCGCATTAACCCGCCTTTGTTTTTTAACTACTGTATGTTATCTTAAAACGATGTCGTTGTGAGCCTTAGTTTCCACACCCAAACAAAAGGTGATCTTTTATTAAAGACACTTTTAGCTCACAGATATAGTCATTATTGCAAGGTCAAGCAATGAAGTGTAAATTCTTTACATAAATGATCTAATAAACATAACATACATAAACTCACGCGTAGAAGGAGGTGCAACCACGATTCGCTTTATACTTTCGTCTCACGCTATGATAGGGACCGAACCTAGCGCCATATTGGGCACAAATTCCTGATTCAAGGCTGATAATTAATATAAAAATCCAATTTGCCAGACCCGGGATAAGAATACGAGACCTCCGTTTTGCAGTCATACCATAGTACAAAGTAATAAATGTTCAAGCCGTTTCCAATACATCTTTTTTAAAGTCCATGAAAGAAGCATATGTTTGGCAGTGGACTTCTTTTCATAATTAATTAAAAATGTGAAAATAACTAGTAACCTGTGAAAATGTTTTCTTTATCAATATTAATGTCTAAAGGAAACATTATAGCGACCTGCCTCGACCTGCGTATAAGAGAGAATATCCTTTAAGCCGCTACGCCGGTAGAAAGACATTTGATGCCTGGATTGGTTTAATTTGATCCATAGACAATATACCAGAATTTTCATTAAAGTTTCTAAGGCAGTATAGGCACAAACCCGGCAGAAACCTTTGACTGAAGAGATATCGAAAATCATACTTTTGACATAGCGATGCGGGCTTGGGCATGTCTGTTCCTGTCGTCGCCAATATGGAAGGGTTTAGTCCTAAAGTACATCGATCTAGATCAAAAACTTTGCACCTATCTAAAGTGCACACGATTTACTAGATTAGATAACATTTCTACGGAATATGGGTTCAATTGCGCACCGCCATATTGTAAAATGGATATTACATACCTATGTTTTTAAGTTGTTAACATGTAACACAAATATGCGTGTACATCGCACGTTTATGATGAACTTTCCTTTGATTGAAGGAATTTAATATTTACCCAATGAGTCCGCATAATGCTGATTTAACTTCAACTTTCTTATTAAAAACTCGCACGCATTCATGTTTCCTTGCGATGTGTTTCATCTCTATTAGCCCATTGCTATTAATGAGTACCAATTCCCCGAAACTGCATAACTTCAAAAAGACAAAGGTGTGTTAGAATAGAACTTGCGACCTCTCAGCAGAGAGGTTTACGAGTATCAAATTCCCAACGCCCGGTACATTTGGTTGCACGGGGCCCCGATCGGTCGTTTTCGTTGATTAATGGTCGCCAGTGTTTTAACGAAGAAAAAATAGTGTTTTGTTTTTAGATAATGAGCGTTAACTTGATAAATAATTAATAGGGTCGACGCAAAAGATGTTCTGTCCGATACGGTACCGTTTTGATAAATTAATAACAAAAGGTTTCGTTTCTATTTGTTTTGTATCAGTAACAATGGAACTTAACGAATATTCGACGAACACTCGAATATTAACATAAAGATATATCAGGATGATATTATAATAGGACTATGGTGATAATTATATTTTATCTTACATCTAAGAGTACTGGGAATTGCGATAATGATTAATTAGTTAACATTAGTATATTCAAATCTATGATATTATCTCGTATTCAAATCGACCGCACTTAATCGTATCTGAACTATGAGGATATATTTTCAAGATATATTTAGCTATTTATTATGAAAAAATGTTGTAATTTCGTAAAATAAACATTAATAAAACACGAAAAAATATTGTAAACATTATAAAATAGTATAAACCAACACACAAAACCATTCCATGAAAAAATAATTAAGTCCATTATTATTGAAAATAAATTAAACCTAAAACAAAAAGAAACTATTATTTACTTTAATTCAATTTTAATACATACCAAAATGTTCATAAAATATCTATGCCTACATAGAAATGTTTGATTAATATGCTTTATAGAACGCATCGACGTAATGAATAGTGGCTCGTGGGTGATCGCTGTCAGTATCAATACCAAATGTAGATTCATCTTTATTATTAACCTTTTGTCTAATATGACAGATTGTTCTTCCACACGTAACAATTAACTTTACGGAACAACTATGGTAATGTGTTCTATAGGAGTATTGGCGAGTGTAGATATGACTCAAGCGAATGTTCGGTCATCGTATTCTTTATCTGCATACTATTTTTATACTGGAATACGGCAAAGAGACACACGGTTTCGTGGTAAGACTGACAAATAATTTTAAGTCCAAGATGTAGTTTGACTGTAACACTTGACAGTATAGGCGATGTCAAGATATTGTTTTTCGAACTGGCATGGCAAATAGACCACACTCACACCTCATGTTAAGACTGGCAAATAATTTTATGTCCAAGTTGTAGTTGTAACACTTTACTAGCTCAACACTACTAGCCTCGCCTTGCCACTCACCAAGTGGCGTAGTTGGTTAGACGACGGCTGTGATACGAGAGGCCACGGGTTCTATCCCCGTAGCGAAATAAATGTTTGTGTGTGAAATACTTGCTTCGGGTCCACGTTGCCCTTTCGGATTAAGACTTTAAAACTTTCAAAGTATTGTAGTTAATGCCAGCTTACATTGTATCTTATTTGACACATACAGTTTATAGTTAAGTATCGCACATTACTTAGAAAATAAATAAGTACTTATCTTGTTTTAGTATTATCTTCGCCCTAAGTTAAGATAGGCCCTCTATCCGCCATACTAAACAAAAACTAGGCCTACGATGATTAAAATGGCCTTTAATACACCTTGCATACTTATGTGTATGTGATCTTTATTTGAATATATTACTATATTTTATCTATCTCTGAGGACCAATGGGGATGATGACAGTAACAACGAATTAATGAAATTATGGTTTAATATAATAATGTATAATAGAAGGATCCTCAAAATAAACATTTGCTTTAGTTTATAATTAAGATTAAATATATTTTGGCAAAAATAAAAGTACAAAACCTAAGGATCCGCCATATTAGATGAAACGCCAATCAGAAGCGAGTGACGTGTCACTTTCGTAAATATTACTTAGTCATAACGCGAATTTGTAGGCTAACTTTGGTCATTTCTATTTTATTCAGTATATTTATCTAATATTTAGTAATGCAATCAGTTTTATGCTACCTACGAAAAAGGAACATTACTCATGGAATAAGGATTCATCGCAAATAGCTCAGGAACTATGCGATATTCCATATCACTGTTTAATTGGAACATTAATAACGTTTTTCAGTACTCATATACACAGCGATTGGCATGATAATAATACCGAAAGGAAATAAATGAATCGTAGCTCCGATATTTATCGCTATTGTTAATTATAATAATTTTAAATTTTTATATGTTTTCTGGACACGTCAAACATTATGAACATTGTAAATAAAGGTATTATTTCCGTCAAAGTAGTGTTCACGGAAATTAATCATCGAATTTAAAGATAAAGATCCTGGATCTTGCCTTTCCATTTTTAGCCATATATTTCTAACTTTTTTATCCATTGAAACATTAATAAACAAATTGCTCGGAGTTTGTATTGATGTAACATTGCAGAACTACACATCATCGATCCACATTAAAGCTCGGCATTACTATTAAAAATAATAAAATGTATCTATCACAATATACACGCTAACATTGCACGAGCCAGCATTCACAAAAGCATGACGTCACACACGGACGCCATTACTATTACGGCGTTTTTGAGCAAAGGTTAAAATGTGAAATTTAAAACATAATTTTTCGCACAAATCTTTACTTTTTTTCCAAAATTATATTCATTTTAAGTATTGTTTATGTATACGAACATTCTGAAGTAGTTTTTCAATATCAGTCATCATGCCTATTGTCACATAACCAAGCAATTGGTTTACCGTACTTGAAATAGGTGGAATTTCAATCTATTTATGATTCGATTGTTCGGTCAATTTGTGTTTGTAAACAATTATATAGGTAAATTTGTACCATCTTGATTTTTAATTCTGTTAATATACCAAGCACGCGATACGATGCGATATAGTGGTACGATCGATGATTAGCCAATCAAATCTGTGAATTTTAAAGTATTCGATAGAGCTTTTTACATGACCCTCTATTATAATTGCCGAAATCGATTGAAATGGTGGATATACATTCCAAAGCATCAAAGGAAGTGCCATAAACAAATACAGTCGTTTTTATTCAGTATATTTCGTATAATATTACGAAGTTGAGTTACTTAAACCATGGTTCACCTAATATATGAGATATGGTAATTATGGGATTTCATTAGATTATCAATGTCCATGAGCGATGACGGTCGATTACCATTAGGCGAACTGCCAGTATATTTGCCTGTATAGACTTAAAAAAAAAACGTGAAATTAACCTCTTTGGTATGTATAACAAGAACACACTCGAATAATTGAGAGATAATTACTAAACAATGGTAAACTTCTGCCAAAAATGTTACGGCAAGTGAACGGGTTAAGCCATACTCGGTAGCGTTTGTCAAACGGCAACAATAGTTAAGCCACGTTGAGAAGCCACGTGGGCGGTGTTTGAGACGCTCCCTGCCTCACAGAGGACTAAGCAGTTTGTCTCGGTTTCTGTTAAACATTCGCTAAGCCAACCGTGTAGCACCAGCCTTAAACAACTTTATCCGGAACCAACCGACGCAATCGCCGAATACCGCACTATGTAAACAAACTTATCTAATTTAAAGTAAATACACTTTCTTA
This sequence comes from Hyles vespertilio, assembly GCA_009982885.2. NCBI lineage: Eukaryota > Metazoa > Arthropoda > Insecta > Lepidoptera > Sphingidae > Hyles > Hyles vespertilio. The sequence goes on from CM042833.1 coordinate 15,285,050, forward strand.
ATTTAAATTCGTTGTCAATATTCCTCTCTATCACCGAATAAGTTTTTCTTGGTAATTTAGTAGGTTTCGCGGCGCCATAATATCATTATTTGTAATCACTGCAACACTTATAGTATTCTATAAACGTTATCGCCAATCACGCTCTAATATCTGCCGCATAACATCAAAAAAGAACGATTGATAAAACATCAAATTGTTGTATTATTCAAATATAATACACAATAACTCACAACAAACGACAAGGTCCATTATCAACAAAAATAACGTCTGTGAGCGTCGGAGCACGCACTGCGAAGACACGATAAACGGTCGCCGGCCAATTCAGCCCGTGTCTATTCTACAGGCGAATTCAATTAACTGTACAAGGCACGGGAGTAATAAATTCTCTAAACAATCAGAATTCGAGCCCTGGTAATATGTCCGTCCGGCTGCATACGCATTGCGGCCGTGGCTGTGTTTAATCAACGAATAAACACTATGTACTGGCCGCTCGACCGCCGCCCGACCGCCGCTCGACCGCCGCACGACCGATGACCGTCCCGTGTGGACACGTGTACGTACCGCTCGCGTTTTTTCCCCCCATCCGTAAAAAGGTTTATGTGTCCATTGTCGCCGGGAAAGATTACTTTTTGGGAGAGCCGGTTAATTAATGCGAATTACAAATGGTTGGTTATGGGCGCCGTGTGTTTTTGTGAATACATCTACGCTTTTATTTCCGAGTATAATTATTTTGGTACAACAAAAGTCGCTCGCTTTCTACATGGGGTACAAAGGCAACGGGTGTCACAGTACGGCTTAAAATTAAATAAAAACGCAAACACGATGTACATTCTACATTATATATGAACGGAGTGTAATCAGAAGGGGATTTAGTAGTTGCGGCTTTACAGTAAATTCATTTAAGATGAAGCGAGTTTCCACAAAAACGAAAGCTCGTGTAGCGAGAGACTGTGCCCTCGAGCAATATATTACCACACGGAGCCCTTTATCTATACATCCTCGCGTACATAGCGCAGCAAATTGTAACAAAAGGATTATTCACGTAAGAGGATTAAACGCGCTCTCCTAATTTATATCCGTGATGGGTGCACCGCACCGCCTTACTAAATTTCCATGTTTTTAAACAAACGAATCCATTTTTAAAACGCTTTCTATGGAAATAGTGGAGAGTGTTGTTTACACGTCAGCGGTCGTGTAAGCAACGCGCGGCTATTGTTCCGCGGCGCCGGGGCGCAACCTGTGACCCGCCACCACCTGACCGCCAGCCGCCAGCCGCCAGCCGCAGAATCTCCTGTCCCTCATTACTCGACGCCGCACCTCGCACTCGGAAAAACCTCCTAACTCGCTAATTCAGGCTTAATTAACCTTTATAGGAACGGTAGGCGAGCCGCCGCCGCCGCGACAAGCGTATCGCTCCACCGATTCCGTTATCTGATCCATCGTAAAAATTAATTACGTACACATGTTCATAAATATCTAAACTGTTAGCATTTACGGCTAACGTTCGGCGCTGCGAGGCGCACGGAGTGGCGCGGCTGTGGCGCGGCTATGGCGCTGCCGCGTCACGCACCCGTCGCCCCGCTGCACACGCCGCGCAGCCCGCGTAATTAGTAAGCTCGGCAAAAACTTAACATGTCAACCACTACTTTATTTAGTGTGAGTTTTTGTGTCACTTCCTGCAGCGAGACCGAGACGCCTGGGCGCTTAGCTATATTCCAAAAATGCGAAATTGTCTCAAATTGCTTGTTATTAAGGATGACAGATGTGTTGGCGCCGGCCCCCGCGGCGCGGCGTGTCATACTCGACTCTAACTGGTGCGGCGCAGGGCGCATTCGGGCCGGGCCGCGCCGCCCGTTTTCCGACTGCTTCGATCGGATGCGTTGATACTAGACCTATGGATGTGCAATTAGTGACACAAACCTTTTTTTATGCGCGCTCGAGAAAAATGAGATGTCGAGATATAGTATAATAACAATGTTAGTTTGGCCGTTTACAAGTGTTAATATTGTGCTTACTGCCGTGCGGCCTTATAAAACACGTATTTATTCTCGTTCGTGATGGCTAATTTCATTAAAAATACCTGCTTAAATTAAGTGTTACTCTATATTTTAAACATTTTCATTATTATTTATGAGTTTGCTCGTTTAAGAACTTATATTTCGTCGGAGTTCAGTGTCATAATTAAATTGGTCACGCTTCGTAAACTTTGGGATTGATAGATGCCTTAATATTTCTATATTAAACACGATTTCTACTCGTGTACCTTGCTGACTATAATTTGTATTTAAGTTGGTAAAATGAACCTCGCATTTTAAAAATGAATTAAGAAGTTAATATTTATTTAGAATGTATTTCGAAGTGTTTGGCGGTCCGGTGTGCCCATATCAGAAGTCGAAAACGTTTCGAGTTACGTTACTTAAGATATCAGCGAAAGCAAAATTTCGTGTCTACTCGAATTCTGTCCACTTCGTTGCCCTCCTAATTTGTGACTACAGCGCTTTTAAGACCATTTCTATTTTATTTTTTCCGTTCTTACCTCAACGTTCGGTATAAAAAAGTATTAAGTGGTCAGTTACTCAGCGACTAACATTTATATCTAGTCTTAGCTGTAAAATGTCTTGGTTTCGAAAAACGTGTTATTGAAAACTACTTTAAAATGCTTTAAAATGACCCTCTTTGTCTATAACAAAAATATTTTTTATTTCACTTATAATAATCTAGTCAATGAAACCCCATGGCCGTCGGAACTTCAATCAAAGTGAAGTAAATATGAATAATATCCACTAGTATAGCTAAAACGTGGCTAAAAGTTTGTAACTAAATTGTATTTAATATTATAATTGACATAAAGTTACTATTTTATAATAAATCATTTTCATGATTTTTTTTGTATCGATTTCGGAATTAATTCATTCCGGAATCTAATAAACAAAAGTAATATTCATTTGCTTTACAATGACATGATTAATCTTCTAAACGTACTTTGGCATTGTTGGAACACATCTTTTTAGTACACAAAGCATAAATAAAACGAAGGCTTATTATTCATTTTAAAAATAACGTATACGAAAATATGTAATGTATTTTAAACGGGCGTGCAATAGTGAACGCAGCGTTAATCACAAACAGAACCATCGGTTCGCTAAAACACGTTCTTGCTTTTTGTAATGTGTAATTTGCCACATTGCTATTGTCCACTTACAAGATTTTTTCTCTCCCGGTATAATTTGCACAAATAATTTCGCATTTCGTACCATTGTTTGTAATTTTGTATTGAATATGAAATAGGTATCATTGTGAAAGGAGTGTAATTGTAAATTGCGAGAGAAAATATCGCGGATAATAAAATGAAATATTATGGTTGAGACTTTTTGTTTTGATGATTATCTAGTTTGCAAATGTATTTAATATACCGTGTGAAATATAATTGGAAATTACCAAACGCCAAAGCATTGACTTAAATATTTTTTTTAATAATGATATTTTACTAGCACTTTAGATATTGTTTATGTGAATGGAATTAAGTCAAGATGTCGGAGATTATTTTATTTAAAAACAGCAGTCATAAATGAAAATGTTCCGGATACGTAATTATTTTGGGGCTCTTTCAAAATTTACGAAAATAAGCACCACAAATTAACGACAATAACACGAGTGAAATAAACAAACAAATAATTAATAAATATAGCCTCAATCAATCAACAAGCTAGTGTATCACGAGTAAGAAATACTACACAAAACTTTTTGGTACCGCAACGGACAACCTAAAGATAATTTTTATTCACAAACATTTAAGTAGGACTGGTGTCTAACCCGTTTCTCGTTTCTTCACCGGTCACTTGTTCAGTTCCCAACGAAGTTTTAGTCACGAAAAATATATTTTTACCTATTTCCTTTCATTTTTATGTTTTAATCGTGAGTTGTACCTAAACATGAACATAGATTTTCATTATTCCATCGAAACTGAAAAAAGAATTCCTGTTTTCGATTGAAATTGAAGCAATAGAATTAGCCGATACTTCCAATGAAAAGTAATAATAATGTTTGATCGATCTGTCTTCGATATATTATCGTAGATAGAGTATCATTGCCAATAAACCTGACATTGTGATACTAGATGGATCGGCGCGCCGGGCTATCCTTGACGTCACACTTCTACATGATAACTCGTCACTCAAAGACAAGTGGGTGGTGGCCTGTTGGTAAACGGACTAGAACTGACTTCCAGCATGTTCACTGTGGTCACGGGTTCGAATCCCAGGGCACACCTCTGATTTTTTGGAGTCATGTGTGTATTGATAGTATAGTCAATCACCACGCACTATAAAAGTGACAGGAAACATCTTGAAGAAACCTGTGTTTTTCTATGGTATCAAAAGACCGCCATTCAGCACTAGGCCAGCGTGGTGGACCATATGGCCTAAATACTCTTAATCGTACACTCGATTATAGAGGAGACCCGTGCTTTGCAGTGGGACGTATATGGGCTGAAACAGTAAAGACTTTATGACTAAATATTATTGATATCTGGTACACCTACAAGAATATTGAAGTATGGGATGTGGGCAATCGTTGTGACAACAGTCGATTCTGTCAACTGTATTGATACTAAACAGATTCGATCAACATATACAGAGGCTCTCTATTGCTTATTGGGTTAAGGACATAATTCAAAAGGCGGTATTTTAGAAAAATGCATTAATTTTGAGAATTTTTCTCGTTTTGACGTCTTATACACCAGTAGCTGATTACATAATACATTTTTAAATAGTAACTATGGAATTAATTTGTTTCAACAAGTGAACAACTTTTACTTGTTGTAAATACATTTATGTTCAAACATAATAATCGTAATTAGTTAACTAGCAACATTATTCCGATTTGTAAGAGCTAATCTCTAAAATAACATTAATTTACTACGAGTTACATTTAAACTACAAAAAAAGATATATCCAATATAATTATAGGAATTTTATACTATGAAGTAAAACATGCCAGTCCCATCGTAACTTATCCATAAAAATCTGCACAACAAAGAAAGATAAAAAACATAACAAAATGGTACCTATTACCTATTGAAATACATAAATACCTACTCGTATAAGAAACATCAAATACAGCTTAGGAAGCATTTAGTACACTATACTCGAAAAAGCGTACTGAATTTGACAACTCGCGAATCTCTGTTGTCATGACCGTGACAAATCGAAGGTATGCTGGTTTAACCATCGACCACTTGAACTTATAATAATATAATAATGTACACAGTTGCTGTTGCCTACAAAAAATAATATTTTAAAAGAGTTTCTAACATCACGCCTATTCTCTGAAGTGGTAGGCAGGAACTAACATGACTCCTATGTGCTCAGTAGAGACAGAAAGCGAGATAATAGCCAACGGAGAATCAAATTTAAAACTCGGGGAATTCGATATATTTTCCAAACTGATATAAAATTGAACATATAAATATGAGTATAATTAAACTTTAAAAAATATAACTATAACCGAACAGTATTTAATGCACGCGTCTTTGTTCCTGGGTATTAGAAACTATAATTTTGATTGAAATATTTATTAACTGACTTATAAAGAAGTAATTATATTTATATTATGTCAGATCCTCTTTTCTTTACAGCGGAAACACGTTAGGTAATTTTTTAGGGATTCAAAATAACTTTTAAAAGATTAAATATTTGAATAAAGAAAGATTTATTAGAATTGAGTCATAAATATAAAAAAAAAATCGATACTAACGCCCAAATACTGGAACGCAACTTAAATATAACTTGCGCTTAACTACGTTAATCCCGATCAAATGTACTGGCTGAGTAGTCCGTGCGCTGTTAAGAGCAACTTATTATTTGAATGGCGTTCCAGTATTCGGGCGTAAATGTGGATATTAGGTCATAAGGTTTAGATCTTACCTTACCTTGAACCGAAGCTAGGCGTTGCATTTATGAACGAAGTTTCAGAATTGCCGTTAAAACTAAAAAATATGAATTTAATTACAATAAAATAGCTCATAATAAGCAGTACTGATTACTGTATTTATGAAATATCAAATTAATTAGGGTTTAATTGATAATTTACAGTAAATTTTGCAATTATTAGATTTAACTGTCACGTCAAAACTTCGATATTACGTTTATCACGTCAGGTTTTTGTGTGGCAATAATTTTGCCATCATGGTAAAGACAGGCTAATTATATTGTAACTTTAAGTAAATACAGCAGGATATTATTAAAAAAACAAATATATTCTTAGAAAATCGTGCCTCGTACCAAAAGGCAACCTCACGTTCTTTCGCTGTCAAACTAATATATTTTACATGTGTCATACTTACTTGATTAATAAGAAATACGTAGAAATAGTCATTATATTTACTTTTATTATGTTATTAAAGTTTTGACGCCGGCCGGTAAGGCGCCACCTAGCAAAAGTCCGTTAAAACAGCGACAGACAAATGGTTCCGCGAATTTCCGCTTTCCCAATACAATGACATCGCGCGGAGAGCCTACCGACACCCGAGCGCTTTCAATGCACCTTCATCTATACCGCACCTTCCACAAATCAATATCTGTATTAATTTATTCATTATATCATTAAAAATATTTTATTATATTAATTAAAATGGGTTAAACGTTACGTTCTTATCGTTTATCCATCCCATGGTTGTCTGGCAGAGATTGCTTCAAGCAATAAGACCGCCACTTGTGCATTTTTTTTTCATGTTGTTTTGTAATTTTTATGTATATATGGTGTACAATAAAGTGTTAAATAAATAAATAAATAAAAATTAATTTACATATCCTTGATTCGAAATTTGGAATTACGATTTAATTCTGAAATAATATAACTGGTTTCCACATACCTACTAATGTAGCATTATTTATATGACAGTGTGAACCTCATCAGATATGTAACTCGTAAGTATGCAGTATGTACATTGTATATGTAATATTCATAAAGGCTATTTGTCTAAGCTAAGTGTCCGGCGTGAGTGCCGGCGCGTGGTGGCGCTCTCCCATATCTCTCAATCTATACACAAACGTGTAGTAAATGTAAAATCCGTTCGGCGACATAAGGCCCTTTGAATATCGACGCCGGTGGTGTTGTCTATAAAGTCGATTCCTAACTCTGCGCCGTGTCGAGTCGTTCGTAAATCTGACGAGGTGAAACAACTTGTCCTCCGCCGAGCCATTTTTTGCCACTAGAGATTTGTTTGGTCGCGGTACAGGCCTGGCGGACTGTCTCGACGGAAACCCATAAACATGATCAAGTCGGCCCGACTATGCCGCTTTTTTCCTCCGCCCCACCCGGACGTGGGCGGCCGCTCGCGTGTGGGAGGAGCGAGTCCTGAGAGGGGATAGCGCTCGCCTATAGTCGGCCGCGGCGCGTCGAAAAGGACAGAGTAAAAGCTTCGCGATTGGAGGAGGGTCGGCGACTCCTCCCTCGGGGCGGGGTGTAATAGGTGGTCTCCTACGTTGGAGGGGCGTCGGGCGTCGAACGCGCGCCAGTCGGTGTTGAACCTCGAGCGCGTGAAGAAGGTATAGGCCGGTCGCACAGAGCACGAGAGTCGGCATGCGAAGCGCGCGCAGGGATGGCAGCGCGACGCGCACTCGCCGCGCCTGCAACCAACTGTGATAACCACTAGATGTAATTTAATGCTAATAGTATAAATATACGTAGGAAACAAATTCGTCCGTGTTTAATAGACTTGGAGAGACAGTGTTTTGTGTGAAGCCGCCCATATGATCGTCCCGATGGCAGCGTACGCGCAATTTGGCTACTCATACCCGCCCGCCTCGCAGGTTAGTGCATTGTATTATCACACACATACTACGTGACACTATTATGTGACATAACCTCTCAGATCATACAGATATAAATACACCACTATTGGCAACAAACAAAACACTATTTGTCATGTACAGTGGACTGGTGTCTTGGTTACCACTCTTCAAATCACCAGTACTTATTTTATCCTTTTATTGAAATATTTTTACACAAGTAAACAAATCTTAATCATGTTTGCATAGGTTAATTTTTATCTGTATAATTTGCAAAGTTGTGAAAAAACTTTTTGCCTGGACTGTTTACTTGTAAAATTGAGTGGTTTATGTGTTTACAAGTTTAGATCATGCAATAATTATGCCACAAAAACTATCTTTGTAAAATATAACCTATAAATGTCACCTAGTTTTTTGCCCAAAGTCGTGTACTTTATAGTTAATTTATCCACAAACTGTGCAATGCAATATTTAATAGTAATATTTCATGACTTTACTACACTTGTTTACAAATTGTTAGTGCAATTGCAATTTTCATGCATTTTAGGCCTATCTGATATCCATTATCCTCCATTAATGTGAAGTGTCACCTGAATACCCATTTAATAATATCTTATTACTTAGCAATAGGATATTTCAATATATTTGTATTAAAACAAATATGTTATATAACATTTTTAATATTAAACAAAGGTTTTCTAGTTGGGTTTATGCTATTACTGTAGGTTTTGTGTACACAAATCAATTCTTTACAAACGTTTCCTTTATACTCATATTTACAAATATTGCTTCGTTTTACTAATATCACCATGACTATAAACAGCAAAATAAGAAACAATACCGACAAATGTTTGACCTTTATAAAACTTTACAAATAGTTTCCTAAACCAATTGTCATTATAAAGCATTACTTGAATATATTATTTGAATATGTATCTATTAAGCATCAGAAATCATTAATGAAATAAACAGAGGTATTCATAACAGTTCCTGTGAAGAGTTCACTAGGAACTTTTTTATGAATAACATTATTTTTGTTTAATAACATAATTTAAACTTCTATACAAAGTGGAATATCACCTTACACCCTAGTAAACAATATAGAAGTATACAACTGTTCAATAACAATGCCCTACAATTTACACCTATAAGAATGAATATCATTTAACATCCATAAAAGACAGAGTTTGTGAAAATGGTCCTCAATACAGTTCATTCAAAAGCCGTAATTACCGGCCTCGCCTTTCCACGGGTAAATTAAAAAGGTTCCACAAACCAGTCTATAAATTAGTTATTATCAACTGACATTTTTGTTCACCTGTTGGACGAAGCCGACGGGCCGACGTAGGCTTAGTTGCACTGGCAATAACACAACATATCATTTTTGTATTTATAATTAATTAACCTTTTTCCATCCAATTATAATAATTGAGCCTTAAGGTTCCATGGTGTTTTAAGTGTTTTCATGTATTATTTACGCTTTTTTATTGATTTTAAGTACATTGATACTTTTACTTTAATTTAATTTTTAAAGTTGGATTGTTTATACGATCATTCAGTATAACAACTCAACTTTTTTAGATAATAATAATATAATATCCTTGGATAAAAAATCATTTCCGTTGCGTGAAAATTCAATTGACTAAATTAGCCATAAACATCTATGTAAGATGGTCGTATACATACATTTATATTCAATTAATATGCATATACCTAATAAAAATAGCACACAGAGGAGGGATGACAGAATTATCTATATAATTAACATAACTAAATATTTGTACAAAAATAACATTTAATAAATGACGTTTTATCCTGTAGTATTAATGCAATATGAGGCAAAAACATGCGTCTATTAACGTCATTAAAGCGTAAAGTAACTCTGACATTTTATTGGTATTGAGGCCGGGCGTAAATCAAATAAGATGTCAAATTTACCGCCAGACAGGGTCTAGTACTGATGAAATTTTCTTGACGTTTCCATACATAAGTGTATGTCTAGACATTTTTACGCAACGTGGTGCCAACATTGGAAACAAAAGAAAATCAAAAGTATTATTTTTGTAACTAGTATTTTTTTTTTCAATATCGACCCTTTTACGAGCACTGTTGAGTAGGTATTGGCTTTCTTTACAATTTAAACTGAGTTAGGCCTTAGTCCTTTACTGTGGCTTAGGCCGCGTTCTTAAACTTCATAAGTTAGCATAACTTTGCAAACCTTGTGAAACCCTTCAGGTGCGTAACTTTATTTATGATATGTCTTCTGTAATTGCGATTTTGATTTTACACATGAACTTTTTACATACGAATTGTTATATATGATTTTTTAAAAGTCAATGATTAAATAGAGAAATCGATTAGTACTACGGCATCGATTTAACAACTAAGTATAGGCCTCGCAGTACATTTGGAGTATCAATAAGATGGCCGTGAAAATCGTGCTTTAATTCATAACTATGTACAAATAAAAATGCGCAATAAATATTAATTGAGTCTTAATATAATGAGAATTGCTATCCTTTTTACTAAACTTTCACACATAACTTTTCACATATAACAGCTGATATTTGTCCTGTTCAATGATTCACAAAAACTCTGTATAATATAGTAAATATTAAACATTCCAACAACACTCTTTTGTAAAGTACTGGGATGTAAATTAATTGTGAGTAATTCTTCATTCAAAATCAAATCAATTGTTTTAACACTACCATTCATTAATCACCAATGTGGACAGTTTTCTAACAACAACAATGGTAGAACTGTTAGAAATAACAATAATATAACTTACTTTTATAATTAAAATATAATGCAAATACGTCAAGAAAAAAAAACAAGCATATTTATTTATTTTAATATTCTCTCTAAATCTTATGTCATTTTTATATTTCATGTAAACATAATAAAAAATGTATTATTGTTATTTATTTTAAAATTATTTGTTTTATGTTATATATTGCAAAACCAAAGCCAATAGTAGAGTCTCAAAATATCATGATGACAATATCATCAATAGGACTTGCAATAGCTATGCAATGACAGGAAATTTAATTGGAGGTCCGGTTCAATACTCTTTAATTTATTAATTAAATATGTTTGTTTATTAAATACCCACGACTGAGTCCTACTGAGGTAGGCAGGGTGTTTTACATAGTTTTAGAATTTAATTTAGTTATTTAATGTTCTATCCCTTTCAAAAGACTTTTAGGTTCGGTTTGAGTGACGAAGACAAACCATTCAATAGCTGAAATAGGTTTTAAAACTGTCTATGAATAAGACCCTAGGATATAAAATTGTAGGTATCGATAACAGTTGAAGTTTTCTTTCACAACACTGTAATGTGTAGCTTTTAAGTATTTTAATAGTATGGTATGTATAGGTGATATTTAGGTACATCCACGCTCCAATCTAGTCCGCTTATCATTATCTTCTTTAATGACAAGGAATATCTGTGTATGTGCTGAAAATACATAGATATTATTATAAACAACCTATCCTATGTCATGAAATAATTAGAATACACTATAATTTAGTAGGAAATTAACAAAACCTACCAGCAAATCATACATACATTCTGTAATGAAATTATAAAATACAAAATTACGTAGGCCATACGTAATTCAGGGTATAGCCAATATAAGTGGCTATTTAACTTAGCCCTACTATCGTTACTGAGGTATTCATCTGGGTCTATTAGAATGATAACATGCACGTACAAAAGTAGTTTTATCCATTAACATTATTAAACACGAGGCAGTCCACATGTTTCAACACGCCCGTTTTATTGTTGTTGAAAAAAGGCGTTTGTTTAGACATATTTAATTTTTTAATTACAATAAATGTCGAGACCAGCTTGCCGTTCGTCTGATGGTAAATGATACGACCGCTCAGTAGTAGCAAAACCAAACAACACTGGTACAAGCAATGCTTGCCATTAGACATAAGATGTTAAGTCTCAATATGTTCAGTTACTCTATTTATATTTAATGATATATAAATAGTATATTTAACATTATACAGGGTATATCAAGACTGCTACCGAAAACGAAGCCGGGTGGTTGTTTAAGCTACTTCAGACACAATGCAATAGAAAACTTTGCAAAAAAAAGCGTCATTTTTTTTTGTTATTTTTTTCTTTGGCCTATTTGGGTGGTAAATACATTTTTTTCTAAAATAATAGTGTATACCCTTTTATTTATAAATGCTCTAAGGCATTAAACAGTTTAAATTATTATTTTAGCAAAAACTATGGATTTACTACACAAAAATGACGATATTTAAAAAATCATTAAAAATTAATGTCGCGTTTCTTTGCGAAATTTTTAGTTGCATTGTGTTTGTAGTAACTAAAACTACCACCCAGCTTCGTTTTCGGTAGCAGTCTTGATATGACCTGTATATTAGATACATATACGCAACACAGGTCAAACGAAATATATACAGGCAACTTATTGTTTGTGAAACCAAAAATCACCATTGTTTTGGCATTGGAACACAACACCTCGTCATACATGCTGATTAAGTTCAACGGTAATATAAATATTATTATTAATGTTTTCTTATTGACAAAATATTTCTTTAATTAAAAAATACATCGCTTTTGTAATAAAGGTTACCCATCAAAAACATCCTGTAAAAAAATCCAAGTCTCGCAGCTCAGGTTTTCTACCGCAAAAAGTTGTGAGATGCATGTAATACCAAGTCGATTAATTTATTTAGTCCTTAAGGGACCTTCTATATAAAGTTATTACGTTAGTTATTACCATATCAATATTAAAAATTCTTTACGTTTTAAATAAATGGATCGACTTGGCCATCGCATGAAAACATAATGTATCGTACAATTTATACATAATGCTGCTGGCCAAGTCGATCTATTTATTTAAAACGTAAATAATTTTTAATATTGATATGGTAATAACTAACGTAATAACTTTATATAGAAGGTCCCTTAAGGACTAAATAAATTAATCGACTTGGTATTACATGCATCTCACAACTTTTTGCGGTAGAAAACCTGAGCTGCGAGACTTGGATTTTTTTACAGGATGTTTTTGATGGGATCTCACGTCTTTTTGTAGAGTCCTATTTTTTTTCTTTTCGGTACTTCTTACTTCTAGAATATCACTAACGATTTTTCTTAAAGCCTCTGTCTTATGGTTTTTTCTTATTTTTGTAGGTATCAATTTATCACAAATATAGCGGATTTGATTATTAATGTGCTTTCTTTCATTGTAATTGATATTTTTGAGCTATTTGGTCTATTTATTTGCAAGTTTTTCTTCGTCATGTTTTTCTAGAGGAATGTTGTACAGTTTCATGGGCTGAATACACCATTTCCCTCTCTATATCCCCTCCTGTTATGCCTCATATATATAGATATCTATCTACAACTATTATTCAATTATATACGGGTACAATGATTCATTAACTGCAAATGTAACTTTGTAATCCCATACATTTATATGGGATTACAAAGTTATTAACGCAGTTGGTCTATCTAGAAAACTAGACACAAATTATGAAATGTTTGAATTTTCCCTTACTTTAGACACTAAACACTAATTATATTCTAAATTTGAAGGTTCTATGTCTGCTAGAAGTGCCTTCGACTTTTGATGATCGGTCAGTCAGTCAGTGAGTGACAAAATTACGATAGTTTGATAAGTTATAATTCTTAAACTACTGGTTTAAATTGAATGAAATTTTAAATATACTGTGTTTACACAATGCCTGCTTAGTAACTGAAAATTCAGGCTTCATGCTTTAGCCACAACGAAGTTATAGGGGGTTGAAAATCGTCTGAATTGCTTTGAGAAAAGGATGTTACGGCCATGCCACTTTTTAGCTCGACTTGGAGGGGGCTCGGCCGCGCCCCCAGATATTATAGGTATTTAATGGCATTAAACCGTAAGGTCTGGGAGTCGATTCCTGGTCAAGGTTGACTTCATACTGGCAGTCTGTAGTAAATGAATTGGCAAAAAAGTTCAATAAAATTATGAACCGATCAATTATTTGGAGGAAATCAATGAAGAAAAATATATATTATAAAATTACCCAGGTCATGCAGAAAGTACTGAAAGCTTTTTATGTAATATGGCAAGGGCTTTATTGGTTTCTATTTTTAATCCACATTAAGTTTTATTCTATGCATCTCAGGGTACTAAATAATATTAAACATGAATTATTTCAATAATATGATGCATACAGGGTATATCAAGACTGCTACCGAAAACGAAGCCGGGTGGTAGTTTAAGCGACTTCAGACACAATGCAACAGAAAAAGTAGCAAAAAAAAGCGACGATTTTTTTGTTATTTTTTTCCTATGGCTATATTTGGGTGGTAAATACATTTTTTCCTAAAATAATAGTGTATACCCGTTTATTTATAAATAATCTAAGGTATAAAAGAGTTTAAATTATTATAAAGCCATTATATATTTTCTTACTTCTATTTTGAGGGTCGTTTTCCTATTGACTTTTTTAATTTAGGTAAATCAGCCTATTGGTTTATCAGCAGTTGTCACAATATGATTATCATGCAGTAGTCTATTTATTTCAGTAATATATATTTATATCTCTAGTTGTATTTCGATTTGCAGTACTTTTTACGTTTTGTATTGAATAATTCCCAAGCAAAAAACTATTATAAAACTACACCCAATAGTCACAAATAATTCTAATCCTACTTGGTAATAAAAGGATTGCTACCTTGGGTATTCGGTATCAGAACTTACAAGAATCATTTCAGTATTACAATAGGTTATATGTATTAAAATTAAAAACAATTTTTTTTTCTTCCTCCAACCTATGGCCGTTCCGTCCTTCCATAACCCGGTGTAAACCAACTACACGACATAAATGATACAATAGTCTATTACACACAAGAGCTAAAAACTGACTATAAAATGTTCCTCCACTGAATTTCGAATCCAGTCGTCTGGCTTATCTTATTCCCAGTTATTACTTAACCGTAAAACTAAGGGTTGTTTTTACCTTGGTTTTATTCATATCGATGATGTCAGATAGAGCAACAATTGGATGGGTAGAACACCTAGATTAATTATTAGGTTTTAGCCTAAAATAGTAGTTATATGGGACATTTTGAAGATGGTTCGTATTGCCTAAAGTCCAGTACCATAAATAAATAAGGGACTGCAGTTTTATTATGTAAAATTAAAATAATTATACAATGTGTGTTCTAACTCTTATTAAACTGCAACTGAATGTCTCATAAAGACAAACAAAATAAATATAAAATAATCATCATGAACAAATCTACACACTAACAGTATTGTAAATTGAACTAATCCACACTAAGCCAGTGTAGTGAATTAACTCAGAGACTTCCTTCTTCTTACCTTAGTGTTATTTTTTATTGATTTAATTTATGGAAGTAAAGAGAAACTATAAAAAGGAACAATTTGATTGATATTAAACATCTCAGATTTTCGTACTATACGAGTTCTGTACCCAGTTGTGGGACATATAACTATATGTAGTCATGTAGTCATTATGGGCTACACTGTAACAGAAAAAAAACAGTAATATCCCGCGGCCTATTAAGAACAAACAGAGATAAGCGTAATTAGATGCGTTTAAAGATTTTCTGAATAAATTTCATATAAAACACTCTTCACGCATTTTATTGCTGGACAGGTTCGTTTTAGAAACAGCGGCATTTGGAGGCTAGATTAAGACATTATCAATTCAATCTGATTCCTTTGGAAATAGCAAGGATATTTTTATATTTATTTATTCTTTAATTCTGTTGGAATATTGGAGATTTTCCCATGGTTAATGGGGCAAACTGAACTTAATATCATTACTAATGTCATTTTATTAATCGATGCTAAAATATATTTAAATAAAGCAGTATAAGGTAAGCAAGAGACTCTCCATTCATCAAAAATTGGCTTAAAAAGGTTAGGTCCCCATCCAAGCTGACTTATCAAGAGTTGATAGACTTTACTCACTATAGTAACAAATAAATAAGGCATAATTACACAAATTAAAGCCATTAATTAAAGCACTCTGTTTTTCATTCAACGAATAAAAAGGTTAAGTTTTCCCATTCATCAATTTGGTAGAAAATATAGTGATGTAAAGGAAATAAAATAGACGAAGTGCAAACTGTAATAAGGGTATGATTATCGTTGTATCGTTCAGTTTAACGATATAATTGTGAGATAATCGTATTGTATAGTCAACAATGGCTGTCCCAAAACCGCAGAGAGCCGAAACCGCTAAAGGTTTCGAAACGCCTGGGATTATAATTAAATTAACGCAATATATGAAATACTTTATCCGATAATTGTTACGTTTAACAACTTCTTTTGCCTTATTAAGGTTTAAAAAGATTTAACTTTCCACGAAATGCCTCATTTTTTATACTTCAGGTGAGTGTTGACTAATTAATTTATTAACTGTTTATTGTACAGTTAATATATTAAACTAGAAATAATATCATTATTATGTTCCATGTCATATTGCAATATTCAAAATAACATTACGGGCTTCGAACCCAAGACATTTGGCTTGAGAGCCCACGCCTTCATAGCACAGTGGAGATAAAATCAAACAAGCTTAACATACAATTTCGCAGTTGCACTGTAATTAACAAAAGTGTGTTATTAATTGCGAATAGCACGTCAATTATCATGTTATAAAAGCCGCATGCAATAGAGAAGAACCGGCCATCACTGCGTAAACATTGCTTGTCAACCGATGACCGATATACTCCGACCACATCGACACCGATACGCGATTGATCACCACAAACGATAATATTCTGAACATCGAAAAACAATATTTACTAATTAAACTTATCTGCCAGTTATTGGGCGCGATCGGCGATTCAGATAATGAATAACGGACAACTATGAACCTTATGCCGGTCGGGGGCAACACTTTTTCATTGAGACACGTTCGCCAGTCAAAAATTGATGGCGCCACTCGATATGGCCAGGTAGAGATGACCCCCTCGTTAAATTTTCATTTTTATTTACTCACACATTTGACAAAACCGTAATAAAACAAGGAGTTTAAGTAGGAACGTTATTGGTCCATAGCTGGACTGGAGTTTTGCTCTAGATGCTATCGCGTGGACTCAGGTGAGGTGCGGCCGGTTTGCGACCAGCTGTTATTGCCTATCACATGTTCATACTTAGTCCACGCTTGCCTTCCAACACTTAAACATTATTTCCATTTTATTTATAATGTAATACAACGACTACGACGTGTCTCTCTTTGTTTTTTAATATTAAATACTTTGATGAAATATTATTTTCAAGGTGCCTTAGTGTCAAAGCGGGACGTGTTATGCATTTAAAAATAGAAATAATGTTTGTTATTAAATAACTTCTTAAATCGCTTATAAATATGACAGCCAATTACATTCATCACTGACAATTTAAACATCAATAAATCCAAGAAGGAAGTCTTTAAAAATCAATTCCGAATGTTTATCTAAACAATCCATACATCATAGCAGTCGTAAGTTTTGAGACAACCTCGCCCAGAGCAAAAAACGGCCATTAAACGCTTAAAACCCACCTAAAAAAAGGTTGGCTTTGCGCCTAATACGGCCGTACTGTTGGCAAGACTTTTTCAACGGTTGTTATAATAGCAAGATTTATAAAGGGCGCATGTACAATCCCACAACAATTTTCCGTCTAATTGAACGTATGCAATTGACCATTCAAGTTGAGCCGATAGCGGCAGTAGTTAATGGCCGCTTGATACGGGCCCCTTGAAATCAAACGTACACCAGAGGTGAATTGTTTTCATTCTTTAGCGCTCGCCTTCTTGTTATGTGTTTACGGAAATAATTTGCCCATAATTCAACAATACTACTAATATCCTAATTACTATGTTATAGATATTATAAAAAAATCTATGATACTGGAATTGCATTGTATCAATTAAATCTGTATTTGTCTGTATCAGCCCATATACGTCCTACTGCAGGGCACGGGCCTCCTCTATAATCGAGAGTACGATTGAGAGTGGTTAGGCCATATAGTCCACCACGCTGGCCTAGTGCGGGTTGGCGGACTTACATACCATAGATTTTTTTATAAATCGCTATGGTATGGTATGGACTATATGGCCTAACCACTCTCAATCGTACTCTCGATTGTAGAGGAGGCCCGTGCCCTGCATTGGGACGTATATGGGCTGATAAAGAAGATGGTATGCAGGTTTCCTCACGATGTTTTCCTTCACCGTTTTAGTGCGTGGTGATTGACTATCAATACACACATGACTCCGAAAAGTCAGAGTCGTGCCCTGGGATTCGAACCCGCGACCACCATGAACATGTTGGCAGTCGCGTCTAGTCCGTTAAATATCTACTTACTAATCAATATATATATCCACCAACCCGCACTAGGCCAGCGTGGTGGACTATATGGCCTAACCACTCTCAATCGGTAGTCGATTGTAGAGGAGGCCCGTGCCCTGCAGTGGGACGTATATGGGCTGATACAGAATCAATATATATATATATATATATATATATATACAGGGTATATCAAGACTGCTACCGAAAACGAAGCCGGGTGGTAGTTTAAGCGACTTCAGACACAATGCAACAGAAAAAGTGGCAAAAAAAGCGTCAATTTTTTTTTTGTTATGTTTTTTCCTTTGACCATGTTTGGGTGGTAAATGCATTTTTTCCTAAAACAACAGTGTATACCCTTTTATTTATAAATAATCTAAGGTATAAAAGAGTTTAAATTATTATTTTAGCTAAAACTAGGGATTTACCACCAAAAAATGACGATGTTTAAAAAATAATAAAAAATAACTGTCGCGTTTCTTTGCGAAATTTTTAGTTGCTTTGTGTTTGTAGTCACTAAAACTACCACTCGGCTTCATTTTCGGTAGCAGTCTTGAGATACCCGGTATATCAATTAAATATCTACTTACTATTTATTTAAAAGATATCGTAATAGATACTGTACTCGTAGTGCCAGTCCACTCTAAAAAATAATTAATTTTCGCCGTTCCTCTTATAACTAGACCAAATAAATATCTATTATTCCCGTTTTAAATTTATTTCAATGCCCTCGTTATAAAGGGTTTCGATGATCTCGATATTATTAAAAAATATATATTTAAAGTATTAATTTTGGAAATAAATAATAACAACGATAGGTATTATATGCTTAACTGAACCTTCAGTATAGGAAAAACCACTTAATAAATTATTAAATCACCAATGCAGTCCATGAACACCTACATCTCTTAAAGGCTAGTTATAATTATAGCCACTAAACACAGCTTCTTGATTTTGAATTCATGGGTAGGTATACTGTCGTCAAGGAATATATTACTGCCATTGACTTATATTCTACCGATAGACGAGGCGCGTCATAGAAACTATTTGTCCCGTATTTGTCAAAAGCTCAGTAGCGACATCTAGTACGTTTACTTGAATATTACAAATTATGATCAAAGATTATTAGACAGACAAGACAGTTCATGTCAATAATAGCTTTGCCTAAGATACTGCCTATGTATAAATACCGTCATAGCAATAATATATTTGCAATGTTTTTTTTTTATTTACGTGAATAATTAATGGAAATGATGTAAATGAAATTAAATACTCTTACAAGTGTACAAGTCTGTCAAGCAGTCAATCAGTGTACAATCAGTCTGACATTTATTATAATAACATTTATGAATTTTTAACAAGCCGATACAAAAATGACTACCGCAATTGGAATATCTGAAATCTTCGTGTCGAAAATAAATTGAACAAATATAGGTATAGTCGGGAAGTTAAAAATGTAAAAAATTAAACTAAATTCGCGATAAAATCCGTAAATAATAGTTTTATTTCAAATATAGGTATGTTCTAATGGCAGCCACTTATATCCATTCCAATAATTGTGGACAAATATTATAGAGATCTCCTTTTTTCGTAACCGACGCGGAAGAATATAAAACAATATTAAATGGTATTAGTCTTCAATAACAATGGGTTCGAATAGTCCATTAAGTAATTCATATTAAGAAATGGGGTCTAAATACTATCCACTGTTTCAAAATATACATACAACACACATATTTTGAGTTAATAATTAACAACATATGATTAAAATAAAATACTGAAATCAATTTGCAACTACATCCTTCCTACATATTTGTATTTGTAATGTATTCGAATAGTTTATGCCTATTTGGTCCACTGATATGAATGTCCCTTGAATAATCTATATCTTATATAGTTCGTCTCTCTCACTCGACGGGCAATTTTTATGCGCGGAAATGAGATACACGATTAAGGAGCTCACCTTGTATTTTAACGAGCTCTAAAATATATTTAATCCATTAATAAATAAAAGATCTGTATTATCGGCATTATTCTGCAATATTATATAACTTACGTTGTATTCTTTAATTATATTGTAACTTAAGAAAATTTCGCTGTCGGTTTGACGGGGAAAAGTCAAAATAAATTACTTATAAATATAAACAAAGAGGCGTACTATTGCGCGGCCGTCACGCGGCAGACTGATTCGTGTGCGGTGCATGCACCGCACTTGGGTGGGACACGTTTGTTACAAAGAACGTCTTATCTAGTGTAACATTGATATCGATGATTACTGCCAATAGTCTTACATCTGAAGATTTGGAGCCTGGCAAGAAAACCTGATTCCCTCAAACGGCGACAATACTTACATTGTGAATGAAGAAAATATAGCCCGTAGAAAGAGCTGAATAATATACCAACATCTTGGATATGATGTTAATATGGAACCTATTAATGCCTTAAATAAAGAACTGAAAGCAACTACATTTTGGAGTAAATATAGCTCAGAGGAAGAGCTGAAAAATATATGTATATTAGAACTAGGTATAGCGTACATTTTGTTAACTAAATTACTCGCATTTCTCGTGTTTCGTAACAGTGGCAAACGCATTTTAATCGCAATAAATAACTATCGCTAATGTGGCTTGTTTTCCATGCAATTGTTTTGCTACCGATTATATAAATTTATAATTAAAATACTACGCTGTGGGTACCTCCAATATTAATAGGTACCTACGTAAATATGAGAATAAAAATATTACGTTGCAGATGTTCATGGGCGGCGGTGATCATTTAACAATCACGGAACTGTATGCTCGTTTACTCCCTATAACACAATAAAATACATATTTACAAAGAATATTTTATAATATGTTTTAAATAATCCACGATAATCCATGTAAATTGTTTGTCATAATATCTGTTTTGAGTTTTTGTAAATAATTAGCGTTTCATGTAACATACACTGAACCGTGGCGTGGGTTCGTTGGTTCAATTCCTATTTGAAATTATTTCCTACTTTACTGCTAATTTTGTGAATTTTCGGTGTATACAATCAATTAACATTGGCATATAATATTCCATAATTATAATATTCTAGAATTTGTGGCGGGCATGGTAATGGGCCCTCCCCTTATCACATGTTGGGTCGGAACTCAGAAATGAGATCGGTGAACTATGGACGACACTGTAGGGACCTCTGCCCACCGTCAAAACATGAAAACGCGCCATGGCTTTATGAATATTGCAGAATAGTTTTATGACATTCTGCCATTATGGAATTGATCTTTAGTCTACTGAGAGCTAGTCTAGCATGTCTAGTGAGGTTTGGCGGACTTCGCACACCTTAAAAAAATCGCAGGTTCCCAGGTATATACATACTTTTTTATTTATTGATATCCAACTAAGATTACACACACGTGGCAACTGGCATGTATTTAGTTCAATACATTAAATTACAAACATTTTGCAGCTTAAATTATAGAAGGATACAGTTTACTTAAAATAAAGGAAACAGATTCGAACAAAGACAAAAACAACAATTACACAAACAATGGAATTAAACAAACAAAAATGAAATTGAAACTAAGTTATCTCATTATATTATCTATGTATACCAATGAAGATTTTTCACAATATTATACAGATTAACTTTAAAATAATAATTACCTGAAAAGCTATGGAATCTGGATATAATTAAGATAATAATGCATGTTCATAAAAGAAGTATCTGCTATGTAAGCTAGAAATATTGAAAATCACGTTTCATGTGACTATTTTGGGGTGTTATTATAAAACCAGCATGCAAGGTACTATACAAAATAATAGTACTTGGATTGAATAAAATTCTTGGAAAAACAGAGTTTGGGATACTGTTGACACTAATTTAATACGATTTAATATTATTAATTTCTAATAAATAACTGCATCGGTGGCGCAGTTGTACTGCTGTATTGCAAAGCTGAGGTATCGGGTTCGAATCTCGGGTGGTCAAAGTGATACTAGATTTTTATATTTATTCGTCAGTCAGAAATTTGTACTATATTTGGGCTTAACTTCTATCATGTCTTGGTAACTATGCCTATCCATTCTGCGAAAAAGGCGTGAGCTTATGTATTTATGTAATATAAAAAAACATACATTACTGGTGGTAGGTCTCTCATATGTGAGAGGCCATCTGGGTAGGTACCACCGCAATGTCTATTTCTCCCGTGAAACAAAAATGCGTAAATGCATTGTTGTGTTTCGGATTGAAGGACATTGTAGCCAGAGTAACTACTGGACATATTGAGACTTAACATCTTATGTCTCAGGATGACGAGCGCAGTGGAATGTTGCTACTGTTTATTAGCTGTCGTATCGCTTACCATCAGGCAAACGGCTTGCTCGTCTCGCCATTCATTGCAACAAAAAAAATCATTAAAGAGTTCTACCACAAGCCTGGCCTAAGTTCTTGCGAAGAACTAAAAACGAACAAGTGTGTGGCTTCAAAAATTCAGATGTATGCTTTGAGCTGAAACCCCTAACCCCTGATTTGTCAATTGAGTTCGTTGCCAAGTAGGTTATTGCTGGCTAACAATCAATTAATAAAATGTGTCTTAAACATCATATGTGATATTAATGGTTATTATTATGCTAGGGATTAGTCCTAATTAGTCATTTGTCATCATGGAGAAAATGATGGTGAGTAATACAGGATATATCCAGACTGCAAACAAATTATACTGGTCTCTAGGCCTCTCATTAGTTATGTGGAAGCCGCCTGGGTAAATATCATGTTTATTTCTCCCGCCAAATAGCAGTGCAAATGCACTCTTGTGTTTGGTTTCGAAGGAAATTGTAGCCAGAGTAACTACTGGACATATTGAGACTTAACATCTTATGTGTAGTGAAATGCCAAGCATTGCTGTGTAATCCAAGGTGTTGTTTGGTTTTGTTACCGTTCATGAGCGGTCTATCGATTACTATCAGGCGAAGAGGGTGCTCATCCCACCATTCATTGTATTAAAAAAAGCTTTTCCAGAATACAATATTTTTTAAATATTCATGTCGTAAACGGTATTATGCCCGGTTTCCAATTAGAATAATATAAAAGTGGCCGCATCAAATTTGAGAGTTGAAACGGTTTTCTACTGCTAAATGTGTGCAATAAAGTGTATAAATAAGTAAATAAATCCCTAATTCAACATGACCTATCTAATACAATATTCCATTTTCCTAGTCTTTATCTTGAAAAGATAATCGAATTATATTATCTCCACACTACAACCAGCCAATATACAGCTAAAGTCAAAGGACAAAAAATTGAGAAAAAAAGTTTTTAATTTGCTCACTTTTTTTCTACAAGCGGTATAATATGAATGATATGGCAAATATCTACCCGCCATAGATACAAAAAAGCAAAAGCACTCACAATTCAACAGAAATAAACGCGCCAAAGATATCCGAACGTCAAACACGCTCTCTTACTATAGTAATATTAGTCAGTTGTAACTCGAAGAAATAGGGACTAGAGAGTGTCGTTGACTTGACTTATAAAGATATGCATCATTGGCCAGAGCACTGAGAACTCGCCACAGAGCCGCTAACGAATAAAATTTTACACAGTGCCAGTTCTAATAGTATTTATACGTTTGAACTGATAGTGGTACACTCAAGTTTTGATATAATGTGTAATAGAGGACAGTGAAACGAGAGGCCGACAGTTCGATCCCGCACAGATTTATTTTTCAATTTTATGTTAACTTGTAAAATAGGAATAAAGGATATACAGTGTACAATTATGTAATATTTCTAGTATAAATACGATCTGTCATATCGGTGCAAGTAAAATGTATGTAAAATTTCTCGTGAAAATAATTGTCTGACTTGGTTATCGCACCCAAGACTGGAGATACCGATTAACTGATTTTTATCCTCATATTAGATAGCATTATGTAATTTGATCACTGTACCTACACATCATTACATAATAATATTTTTTATATATTTTTTCTTGTATGTCTAAGGATCTCAAGTGGTCGGAGGTTCTACTCCAAGATATCTCTGAATTTTAAATATTATTCGTGTATATTCTTAATCAACAATCGCCTACTTTAGTAATACCGGAAAATAGTAAGAAAACTTGCTTACCTGAAAATTCTATACAAGAATTTCAAATGTCATAGAAGTCTATTAACTCGCATGAGACATACGTGAATAAACATTAACTCCTCTCAACTATAAAGAAGGCTCTTCTTGCTCAACGATGGAACGTATATGGGCTGATCTTATACACATTTATAATGAGCGGTATATAACAGAATAACAATCATATAGGAGGTACACGTTCGAATTACCATCAAGTACATGAAAGGTATGTGAGAACTTATCAATATGGAGACCACACCGACTGACATATGTTTTATTTCGCGTATTGCGATAATAGGGCCGTTATCTTGTTAACTTGTATCATTGAAATTATTTCCATACTCGTTTTTGTGCCAGTCATTTATTTACTGCAAAAGACAATAATAAAGGATAAATGCATTTTGAAATTCTAATTTAGTTACCAAGCAAAGAAAAGGTCGTCTGAAAAAAGAAAATAACGAAATGCAGAGAGGACACGTATCAGATGTATATGGACTGTTAAACAGGGTAGGTAGAGGTGTAAGCAGGACACCGACGTTTCGTTTTATGTCTTTTCCGTCCCATGATGTGATACGGGACGAATCGTGCACATCTTCCTAACTCCGGGAAATAGAAAAAAAAAAACAATATTTAAAATAAAAATAGGTGATAAATAAAATACATAGATATAATAACAATTATTAACAACTCGCAATGTATGTACGACACGCGAGGAGTAATTAGTAACGAGCACTTAGGACCAGGTAAACAGCTAGCACGTTTGTCTCAAGTATAAAAAAGTTAATCATTGTAATGTCGAACACAGAACAAGTAGCAATTAATCGCAAGCAACTCTCGCTGACCGCCATTGGAATGCCGGTCTAATTGCTATATACATTTCGTTGCCACTTATAACAGCTAAGCCCTCAAGGGTGGTTGGCTCGGTGATGCCGTAAAGCTGTTTAAAGCTAATAATTATAATTATTGAGAATTCAAAAGAACTGATTACAAGGGAGAGGCGTACTCACTTGTTTGCTACAAATTAAACCGCTTTTAGCCTGTTGCAGATTAGTCGACAATCGAATTAGGGCCGAGGAGGGACATGATTTGATTTAACAGCTTAACACTTGTGTATAAGTAATAAAACCTTTGTACATATTAGGAGTTAAGCCCTCGTGTAGAGAGTGTCGAGGCGAGTGAGTAGTTTGTATGTATGCAATGTGTATGTATGCTACGAGTGTGTAGTTGTGTCTAATGCGTCGCGCAACCCTCCAATTTTAATTCGGTGCAAAACATCACGCGTCGTACGTATTGATTAATTGCGTATCGACTTTCATACTTCAGTTTCTTATTGCAAACTCCTGACACATATTTGACATAATTAAATTTATTTATTACAATAAATGCACATTCATTGTTCGCTTAATCGCGTTGTTTATGTGAGTCTAGGGGAAATTGTTGCTCACTTTTTGTGCGTCTCGTATATGTATGTAGTGAATTATTTATGTGTATTTATAGCCAACCCTTGCGTAAGTGGATGTACATATTTTTTACTCTTAAACTCTTTGCAGACGAAACAAATTGCTAATTACGAGAAGTCGGTTCTTGCATAAAATTATGCTGTCATACATCAATACGACTTGATAAATTATGACTGACGAGACAAAAAACGTATGTTCGGATATGTGTTCGCGGGCACGAACGTTTGTTAGTGCGCCCGGGCCCTCGGCTTTGTGTAACAATATACCTGCCGTTGACACGCAACCCGCTGCAGATTCAACACTTTCGCAACATAGAGCTGACCTCGCCCACGCGCCGCGCACCCCCACTAGCCACGGCTCCTCAGACTACATACAGACGCAATTACGGCCATTATTTATTCGTTTGAAATTTGCGTGAACGCCAACATTGTTCGCAAAGTGAGTTCAATTATTTGGGAATCCGGCGGGAGGTCACGGCAAAAGTTCGCAATAAAAGCCGGGTCCAGTAGCACAGTTTAATTGAGTCCTCCGACCTCATAATCCGCGCCTCCCGCTCCGCCCGCTAAATGTTATTTATTAGCCAAACCGGGATCACCGCCGCTGGCCGCCGCCGCCCGCCGGCCGCCGCACCCACGGCTCGTATAAATTTTAGCCTATTGCACCCCATCGCACCCGCGAGCGACGCGGCGACGCGACGCGACAAGGCGACAAGGCGGGCGCGCGACACAGCGACAAGACGACACAGCGGCCTCACTTCGCCCTCCACTCATTACATTTACTGTTTTTCTTCGCGCTCGCTGTGCGCCGGTAATTAATTTGCGGTGATTATTGCACTTGCTTTTACGCTTGTTATTAAACTTGTCGATAATTTAAGATGGAACACGGTTCTTAAATTGCGACGTCACGGCCGATTGCCGTTTCGTATACGCTTAGATTGTGTTTGTCGGCGACTATTATTCGTCTAGTTAGCATTCGATTTGTTCACGATGTACGGCGCGCACGAACACCACCCGCGACTCCAAATACGCGTGAGTTACCACTTTTTACTGCTGTCATGTCGCTCATCATGCCATGTACGGGGAGCACAAAATGTGACATTTCGACGACAAATTGCTTCCGGTCACAGCTCGTCCGATATTGTAAGCGTCGAATCAGTAAGCACGTACAATGCCACACGAATAATAATCAAATTTGTGCTAAAACAGCTCTTTTGTCCACCTGAACATGTATGGAGATCATGATTTCTAATTACATATCAACTGTACCAATGTGAGAATATTATATTCATGCGACAGTTGGGACCATGTAGTTGCACATCCAATTGTTAGTACTGGTAATATTATTTATTATGGCAGCGGAATCAATTTGCCATGTATATATTGTTTGGGAAGCCATTTTGATATCCATGAAATGATTATCTATTGCAATGATAATGTAAAATATTATTCTTATAAATTGAATTGAACCATTTCATTTCATTCCAATTGAACCATCAAATGAATATGTAGAGTTCAAAAACAAAAGAAAATGTTTTAAAAGAAAGTCGTAATTTGCTTGACATTCTGTTAATAATACAGGGTGCTTTTGCTGCATGCAATACGTTCTAGGCAGATAAGGGTGTGATTTCGCGAGAAACAACAATACTGATTAGAAAAACACGAGATAATTTGATAAAAAATATGACAAAAAATTGCATTTCAATTATTATGTCCTTTGGGTCTTAGTGACATGGCACTGACATTTTCTCGTATTTTCGGCTGCCTGTGGCACAAAACACCTTTGACGCATTATCAGCCCGATCTAGTGAGGTGACTGTCAGCTGCATGTAGGTATTTATAAGTACAATATTTAAAAATAATGAGGCAAGGAAAGTAGAATGTATAGTCAGTTTAAGACAATATTTCAACTGTGTAAAAACGGTGCCATTATCTTTTATATCAGTTTTAATTTATAATTGCAAAATTTTGATTAATAACCCGTCCTGTGTTTTCCCACATAACAATATAATAGTCAATTGGTCTCCAAGGGAGAAACATTTTAACACGTAATAACTTACACTATTAGCACAATTCAGTTCCAAGAACGCGCTTAATGAAATACTTGGCTAGCGTATGACGTTTATAAACGTTACTTTAACTTGTACAGTAACAGACATTAACATAGTTTTACGCTCTGACGGTTTCGGACGTTGCAGAATTAATGCCCAATGGTCGCGATGGAACATGTGGCGATCCGTCACCACTCGTCCGCACCGTAAATGAAGTACGCATTCAGCATTAACTACTGGGAATTTGGCCATCGGAATTATCGATGCAATCTGCTCCTCGATAATTGAATGGGAGCGCGTTAAATAACCATTAATAGTTGTTGCGGCTCCTATTGATATTTATCAATGCGACGCGGCGCTGCGCCCGGGGCACGAGGAGGCTCGTCACGTGGTGTCACGTTGTGTCACGTCGCAGTCACGCCGGCGTCACGTCGAGTCCACGTCGCCGCGCCACTCGCCACGCACTTCACTCGTATTTCGTGACGTCGTGGGTCACGCACGCGCCTCATTTCAATTTTAGTACAAGAATCGAGCCGTTTTATCGCGCCACGGTGGTATCATTGTTTTCGCGAACGCTCATATCCCTAACGACACAGCTCGACATTCCGCCTCGGCTCACACTAGACATTAATACCCGCATGACATATTGTATATTACTTTGTAGACGTTACGAAGCTGCGCTTGCCGCTGCTCGCCACCTACATAATAATATTATGTTGTGCAGTGTAATGTACACTTGACGACACATTATCGTGATGTAGAAAGTGTTTACGTTTTAAAGGGATATATCTAAGCGTCCGCTACTTTAGAACGGACTCGTTCGTCGGCACGCCGCGTATGTATTGTCGTGAATTCACACTTTATTTTGAGAAGTATCATACAGTTGGCTATATATTCGGACAATTAAGTAGACGGACGCGGCATGGGTCTCGGTGTACGACGATTTTTCCAGCGCACCGCTGCAAAGCGCCACGTAATGTTAGGGGACGCCCGAGATTTATATTTATGATAGGCATCATAGTGGCGTCAATTGTACTCTAGCGCAGAGGAAGGCCTTTTGTGTCGCGTCTTCAGTCACCGGCACTCCGCGAGGCGCCCACCTCCCGCGCATTTCAGTGGCCATCGCACTGATATACCGACGCTGTTGTACATTCACTGGAATTACTTCTCGCATTCTTATCAAATGCCACAGTAGGCAACATGAAATAAATTTACATGATAAATTCAAATTTTCAAAGCACAGTTAAAAGTGCGTAAAGTATGAGTTAGCCCAGCAGTAGCGTAGTGTTATTAGGCGACCCTCGCGCCGGGCAGCGCGTCCACATCACTCGCGACCGACACTGGCGTTCGTCAAACGGCTCAAAACGAACAAGAGTGGCGTTTACAGCCCAATCATTATAATGATCGGTTATCGATTTGCTGTATGGCGTGCTCTTCTAAGGATCAAAATTTTGTGCGCCCGATTACGCTGATGCCCTCCGGCTATTCCGTAATCTATTCCTACCGTCCACACGATATCGCCGACTTATCTCCGTCGCTCGGTCTCTTATAATTTTGGAAAATTCATATAATAACATCTGATAACAATCTAATTATTATAATGTCCTCTTTAACATATCCCGTTGACCGGGCCGAAATTGGAGCGAGAATGGAGGCTTCGAGACGGGATAATGCGTTTGCTAATGTAATGGAAATTATGAGATCATCTTTATTATGCTTTAACTGTGCTTTTAAAATAAACACATTACTTGGTTTACGTCCGTCGTGGGCCGCCCCGGTTTATAGCTCGCATTCCGTGGCCTACGCCTGGGCTCGGATGTAACGGACAGGTAGCTTTGTTCGATTACAATATTCTAAATGGGTATAATGAGCATTTTTAAGTTTAGTGATCATTAAATGTTAATGGAGGCTAAGTAAAAGCCGCCCTAGCCACCCTGTCGTTGCTTCTGAGTCTACTCAGTAATGTAATACGCGCTTGTTTATGAAACTAGAACTATCTTCATTAAATACTTCTTTCATGCCACTACAGTGAAAAAGCAAACTGTACGTACCTTTAATGACCGATACTTAAGGCGATAAATAATTACACGCAATTATAATTCGTCGCATCGTAAACCCATAACTAGTATCCTAATGCGACGATAAGAAAATGTTTCAAAAATACATAAATAGCAGCAATGTTCATACTAACTTTTTGTCCTCTATCATTAAATAATATCAATCAAATAATTGCAATATTTTAGTGTCACCATTTATTCTAAGTAGGTGATTTGAAGATATTCACTTCATGGATATATCCACCTACCTTCAATATTTTACCTTTGAAACCTACTCACATAAACTTGCCTATTTTTAAAATTATTCCCCATATTGTAAATTGTTACCTGCAGTTTTATATTCAAAATCATCATACGTAGAAAGCCTTCACACCTGATCCCTTAGAAATGTGCAGAGGGCATACTATCGCTTCTACCATTTTCATAAATCTCATTTACTCTGTCGGTTCAGTTCCAAACAAACTTCGTTCTATACACAGTAGATTTTTAAGTTCATTGCCAACGTGCAACAAGTCCGTAGTACTAATGGCATACAATGTTGATGCATTGTATCGTGTGCTGTTACCACTTATCTGTAATCTTTTATTTATAACGTCTGAGGTTGTCCTTCATGTTGACAAGAGTACATAGGTAACATAAGTACTTACCTATTTTAAAGGAATCTCACGCCTTTGATATATCGATGTTGTAGAATTGATTATATAAAAGTAATACACATACAATTAATTACAATTTGCTGACTGTATACGACTGTATACTGTGTACGATTGCAAAGCTGAAGTCTCGGGTTCGAATTTCGGGTCAGGCCATGAGCCAGGATTTTGTGCCCATATGGCGACAGGCTCTCTTCCTATCACATTGTGGGATGGAGATACAAGGCGAAACGTGGGTGTCCTGCACCTCTGCCTATCCCTTCTGGGAAAAAGACGTGTGTTTATGAAAGTGTGTATGTATAATTAGAATTTACAAGTAGCACATACACTTATAACTCACAAATTACCATAAAATGTGCTTTTGTTAGATATTAGAATTTTCTTATCCATTTTTTTTGTCTACTCTCTTTCTGATCACTGAGTGAACTAAACAGTTGGTCGGTAATGTTGAATCCAATATACCCGATCCATATTAGTTATGTATGATGCTGAGTCCGGTGTACTTGGGTTGACAAAAAATCTTATTAGAATCATTTTTTTCAGTTCTATTCCGTTAATTCAGACCCCCATAACAGTTTTTCTCATAATCCTCCATATACACATCGATCAGTTACTTATTACACGCATAGATAGGTATAGCAATCTGTAATCCTAGCAGTTAAAATATTGATTGATCGGTTTCACCAAGAAAGTGCTACTGTATTGACAAACCTGTCAAAAATAAGAATAGCTCTTCTATTTTGATTGGTCTATTAAATGCCGGAGGCGTAATAGCACCTTAGATAATCTAGCCTACCTAGTCGGATCTTCGGTTCTCTATCGGATCGCTGGATCTTGTTTTAAGACGGAGTAGAGCATTTTCCAAACCGAATTTTTATAAGTATTTGTCAAGGCTGTGTACGCCAATAAAAGGCATATGTATTTAAACATGAACAATGTATATTATAAGTGGTAAACTATATGAAATAAATAAAATATACCTCACCAATAAATATGTGTAATATGTCTCAGATGTTTTAAAAAACAATAATTGATAGTACTAATGCTATGATTAAAACTACTAGATGCAATATACGATTTTTTAAATTACTGTTCATGACACCTCGATTACATTCAACTGCATCTTATCAAGCAAAAAAACTACAAATTAACATTATTATTTATATAAATATTCAATTATAATAGCGATATTGACAATTCATAATGCAATAACTCACTATCAAAAACAAAACTGATGACAAATTTATTGTAGATTATGAAAATGATCAATGGAAAATGAGTATAAATTTGAATACAAAATAACTAACAAACACGAGTCGTGCGGTACTATCTAATCTTTATTCTTGGTTGTGTCAGCTCTATATATATCCTCTAATACGGAGTGGACGGTCGAACCACGGTATAGTCCGATTCTCATCAAATATTGACGAGTGCCTGAAAGCTTGCCTGGCCCTTCGCGTCTATACTAAGTACCGGCCGTCTATGTATCTATTTACCACATGCATAATAAATGAGATGCGACCGGACACAATCACATTTGTTACAAGACGTTGATTTTGCACGACAATGTGTGAAAATCAAAGCTTATGTTTATGAAATGTTGTGATATTTTAATCGGTTATTTTTTATAGCAATGAATGGCAAGACGAGCATGGCATTGATGACCCTGATGGTAAGACATAGGTCCTCTTATGGTCAGTAGCAAAACCAAACAACAACATGAATAACAAAGCAATGCTTGCCTTTTCACTGCGCTCGTTATTCTCGACATAAAATGTTAAGTCTCAATATGTCCAGCATTTATTCTGGCTATAAACACAACACTACAGTTTGGCCAGTGCAGTGACACTGCTTTTTGGCGGGAGAAACATACAAATAAATAAATGGGGCTTTCATAGGTTTATCTGACCATGTTTAGAGTTCATTAGTGCATGAACCCATCCATCTAAATCCAGAAAAAGTTCACTTTATGGGAAAATATTATGTAGATTCATATATCAAGACCCGAAGAAACAAAAAACAAATATATATATAATTTTTCAAGAACAGGAAATTTTACTGCTGAATCATTTATCCCAGCGATTGTATATTGAGTTTTCTCAATTTTAGCTTCAGTTATAAGTTGGGCGAGCAAAGAATAGCGAGCATAGCTTTTTACGCAAATGATGCTGTTGTACAACATAGCTTTGTAATTTGTCTGCATCATCTAGCATTAATCATCATCTATTATATCGCCTTTTAATTTATACAACATATAGAAATTGAATCAATTGAAAATTCAGCAACATAATTTCCAACATATTGTCATTTTATGTATCTTAAAAACGTATAATCATGTTTACAATTCTATCAATTTTACTTTAATAGGTACTAAAATTGTATACTAATAATAATCATTATCACAACTTCAGCAGCAGTCCACTGTTGAACAAAGGCCTCCCCCTAATAATATGAGTTAATAATGCATAATGCACAAGAACTGTTAATTTTGATCTCCAGTACCTCTCAGCAAATATTCGCTATTAAATTGGTATTCGATATAATCATGCCTATAGAAAGAGGCACATCTTTAATATATTAAAATAGAAATTCCCTGTGTAATCGGGTCGTTTAGATGCGAAATGCGGTTCAGTATGAGACTTGGCTAAATCATAGGCGTTTCATAGAACGATTTCACTGTGAAACGCGGCGTTTGATCGTTAAACGGTTGTTTAGAGCGCTTTAATTGTCTCTTATAGTTTTCTTGCGGTTAGTTATGGAAATAAAAGCAATCAGTGATTGTTGATTCACTTTAATTGAAATTATTCGATGTTTTCCGTGAGTTCGCCCATTAAACGCCAATTTGCAATGTTGAATTTTATACTGATTATTGATTGTTATCAATTCTTATAGGAAGTGATACTGTGATTTTTCAAGTTATGTATGTGGTGTAATAGGTTTTATTACCAGTAATTGAATGG
This sequence comes from Hyles vespertilio, assembly GCA_009982885.2. NCBI lineage: Eukaryota > Metazoa > Arthropoda > Insecta > Lepidoptera > Sphingidae > Hyles > Hyles vespertilio. The sequence continues at coordinate 15,318,470 of CM042833.1, forward strand.
GTCAATTTGTCCAAGTAATTACAATAGATTAATAATCAGGAGAACAAAAGAGGATACAATTTAATTATCGTCAACAGTTGCTCTGACGTATTAATTTGCGTAAGTTTATAGGAATAACAATTTTCTTATAGATACTTTTGTCCTTGACTTTCTACTTTAATCATGGTTTGCTCCGTAAAACGTAAGATATTTCCAACAATAATAAATAATCATTCACAAATTGATATTTCATTATTTTGTCTAGTTAGTTGATACTGAACCGTGTTTGTAATTAAGACAAAGGCTTAGTAAACAAACAAGTGTGGTACAAGGAAGCCGGGATGTTCGTCTGCAGAGTGTATCGTTCATCTCGCACCGCGCCCGCTGCGGAGTAAAGCGCACCTAATCAACAACCGTCAGCGCTGTTTGCACGGCCCTCTTCAAAACATCTGATATCACCCACATAGAGCATTAATCCGAGTCCCTCTCTTTGCTCAACACTCTTCATTTGACAGATTGGACTAAATTACTAAAGGTTTTTTTATTTAATTTAAGGGTAACAGCGATCGTAGGAGCATTTCGCTCTTCGAGTGTTTGCTCTCCGAGATCTCAGATAGCTTTCCGTCCAAGTAGTTTTTATTGGAAGTTTTGTTGACCGAAGCAGCGGAGCGTTTTTCGGGCTTCGCCCCTTTTGTACACAATGACATAATATCGCTTATATATTTGATTTGATCGGCCCTCGAGGTACGAGAAGGCTTGTTATTGTTCCGGCGCCCGCCCTCAACTTTTTATTAGCTTATAGCCCCGTTACCGTTGCTTAACTTGCTCTTTGCCTTGTTTAATGCTCTTAAATATTGCGCAGACGAGCTGACGATATTTGATCATGGAAGGGAAGGGTATTAATTATTTTAAGTAATGGCACTTAAATAGATCATTTGCAAAATATCGATGTTTGTCTTGGAATCTGCGAAGTAGACCGGCCCGGCGCGGCGTGAGTGTTTAAATATCCTTGAACTATACCTGAGCTAATATAGTTATTTTGTTATGAAAAATGACATGAAATTAAATGCAAATTACACTAACAAGCCAGCTGTCATCGCGATGAATTTTTATGCAGCAAAACTTTGTTGTACACGTATATTATTTTAAACACTTACAGCTTTTAGTCATTTGCACAATTTTTATAAGTGGCATAGGCAATATTGACTACAGTTAATAGTACAAATAGGATAGTTAAGCAGGGTAGTCTGATGTCTCAAAGAAAAACGACGCGAAATGACATGTTTGTTGTTTCGTTTCTTTAGTAAACAAGTTATCTACCTATAAATCCCCTACAATCATTGCTCATTCTCTTTTCATCCAGCGATTCTGAGTCTATTTCCATTTTCACTGTCTTTATTATAAACCTCATCATTGAATCTGGTATTCGCTTCCAATCAATGAACTGCTTGATCGTTAAGCGCTCCTGTACAAAAAATCATAGATCCGCTGCAAAATTACCGTCAAGCCGTAATGTCCAGTGTGATGATGTTGAATGATACATTCCATAAGCGTACAGTTAAATACGAAACAGCACATTCTCTTACCTTACTTGCCGTTTACGAAGACTGGTAAGCCACAACACCACCCAATAAAGCAAAATCGCTGCAGTTACAAACGCATGTTTATATATTAATAGGTGAATCAATAGCAACGTAATTCATGTGGCCGACAAAGCGTGTTTCAATTGTACCTTTCTGTCGTCTGTTTAATGTTTTGAACATGTACACAGGATAATAGGATCGCTCAAAGACAATCACGCCATTATCAGATGCGATATCATCAGGGTTTGCAGTTGCGTTGCAGTTTTTTATCATTGTGTTAGAAACTTCAATTGTTGTTTACCTTGATTCACTGTATTCTGAAATAGCACAGTCTTAGAGCCACGTTGTTGTTAGTTACTCAGCATGAATGGGCAGCCTCTTCCGTGGTAGTACCACTGCCTCAGCCAGCCAGCTCAGCTGCCTTATGAATGTTCACTTAGTAATCACTTTCCATCAGATTACTTGCTTGCTAATTTATTGCTGAAAATACGTATCAAAAAATATTTTTTTTTTTTAATAAAGTCGATTTGCTGTTTAAATCTTATTTTGTAGAGGAAAGTTTACTTGACAATCTAATAATTAACTGTGTAAAAGCCATTGGCAAATCTACGTTTTGTTAATGCTACTTATGTATGTCAATAATAATTCTCACTTTATAATATCAATTACTCCTCGGCGTTGTGATATCGAAAAGTAAAAAAAATACTTGAAATAATAATAATAATAATAATAACACCCAACAGTCACATACATAGTCGTGACCCCACATTAAGATCGAATCTTGTGTCGTGGGTATCAGGAACTACGAGAGACTTTTCGGTCTCACAAACACCCAGACCCGAGAGAAATATTTGTGGGCCGCACTAACATTTCTCTCGGTGCGGGGATCGAACCCGCGGCCTCTCGTTTCATAGGCGGTGTCTTACCGCCTGCGCCACGGAGGCTGTCAAAAATAATGTTGGGAACTCGGCGAGTACATTGACCCCTGCAACATTGTTGTTGTCATTTAGCTGCCGAGCTAGAAGGCCAGCGACATCGCCTCACCCCTTTCGACCACCCACAAGGCACTTAACATCTTTCTTTTTCAATAATGTTTAGTAATCATTAATCCACATCGGAAATCCTACGGAGGCTTTGAAAACTGCAAAGTACTCTAGTCTGATTTGTTTCATATACATATCGAAACTCATTGGAACATATTTAATAGCGCGACGTAATATCTATACAATCGATATAGCGGTCTAATGTATACGCATAAACTAATATTACAATATGTGAAAGCATCGAAAGCGCCAACCCTGAAGTCGTTATTGAGCGGCAACCGATTGATATCAAAATCACAATTTCATACCTTATATCAATGTCGCTATCCGTAATGACACGAAGATTGGTACCGGCGCGTTATCGTCGCCTAACACTAATTACAGGAATACACGCGAGCGTACCCTATACAACAGATAGTGGTTGTGCTAACATGGCAGCCAATCGCGGCAGTTCTTTGTAATTGTAGACCAAGTTCATTGCAGCGAACGCGGAGTCCGATTTCAACGGGACTCGGGACATTTAGGTAACGCCAATGTTGACGATACTTGCCCAGGCGTTGGACCCAACCTGGTTGATTGTAAATCATTAAAAAATATAGAATTAGATGGCACGCATCGTTAGCCACCAGTAATTAGTGCACGGAGCCGCGGCATAGTTTTGGAAAGCAATATTAATCAACATTATAATGTAAACAAGTTGCAAGCGCTTATCTAGATAACGTGTGCGCATTCTTGCGGAATAAAAAGGCGAAGATGCACATTATTGCGCATGTGCATAAATAAGCATGGGAAAATTATAACTTTAAAAGTTTTTAGGTAAAATCTGCAATTATCTTACCCCATTATTACAAGCCTTGCCTCTGTAATTATATATATCAAGACTTATCGAACTCGAGGTGTCCATTACTGGGTACATGACTCTACATGATCTAATCTATGATTTATGCTACTTCGAGACAGTCTAAGTGTATATTATGTATAATTATTGTTATTTTTACCAAAATTTATTAGTAAGTTAGACTACCTAAGTATTCAAGATAGGTCATGATGTACGTGCTCAGTGATATTCAATTAAATAGCGACTCATCGGTCTTGTATCGTGCATTGAACACATTCATACGGCTTCGGATATTTCTGTACTTGCCAATGAAACCGGTAGATCACGGATACAACGACATTTCTTTATCAACTTTTAACTCTTTTTTTGTTTAATATTGTCCCTTCTCATTTACAACTGCCTAGTTGTTTTAGTTTTCTGATTTATAGATAGCTTAGTCTTGATTTTATCACTCCCATGTTATAATTAAAAATAATTTAACCTTGTTTTCGAATTCCTTAAAAATGTTTACGTACCTGTATAAATATTGTTTCACATTATGCTAAATTGATTGTTTGATTTATTGGTCTTGATCATCCCGACCAGACAATATGTCTCATCTCTGCACGGTGTATTTAAGTGTGGTCAATCAGTAATAATTATAATTTATTGTAGCGTAAGTATTCACAAAACTAAATATTTTTCTGTGATAATATCAAGGTAACTCATAGGTTAGTTGACAGGATATAGCATTATTCCAAAACATAGATTTTGAATTCTGTCTGTATCTGTATCAGCCCATATACGTCCCACTGCAGGGCACGGGCCTCCTCTACAATCGAGAGTACGATTGAGAGTGGTTAGGCCATATAGTCCACCACGCTGGCTCAGCGCGGGTTGGCGGACTTACATACCATAGAAATTTTTATAAATCGCTATGGTATGTAGGTTTCCTCACGATGTTTTCCTTCACCGTTTTAGTGCGTGGTGATTGACTATCAATACACACATGACTCCGAAAAGTCAGAGGTGTGCCCTGGGATTCGAACCCGCGATCACCGTGAACATGTTGGCAGTCGCGTCTAGTCCGTTTACCAACAGGCCACCACGCACTTTGAATTCTATTCGTGTAATTTTATTTCATCATTTGGCATTTGCATTAGCTAACAGACATAATTAATCCTTAAAACCAGATAGTTTTTGAACAAATATAATTTAATTCTGGACTCTCCACACCGGTCCCTCGGGAGTGAGATGAAAGACCAACACTAGTTTAAATACGAGTGATGAATTGATATAAAAACAAACAAGGTTACACCGGAATAGAGACGAGAGTTAGTTTTGAGGATCTCGCCCTGTTTAAAGAAAACAAGTTGACGCACTCAAACGGAGCGTCAGAGTTGAAGTGAGGTTCAGTGTACACAGTATCTTATCCTATTATTTCTAAGTCAACTTGGCCCAGTGTTTGACCAAATCTGTTGGCGTCCCTTTTCCCTTTAATCTTTCACCGCCCGAACTGCACTCATATTTATTAAATATAGAATATTTTGTGAGTTGTATGGACGCGTTTTCGAATTTCATTCTTGAATGCCATTAATCAAACTAGATTTGGTTGGGAATAACTTGGTTTGGTAACGTGAAGTTTTAGAATTTTTATGAAATATATTTGTAATTTAAATTTATTAGTAAACGAGGATATCATAGGTGCAATTTTTTAAATTATATTTTTGGTCCATGGATAACCTATCAATCCAAATTTTTATCTTCGAAAAGCAAAATAAAATTGTTGTAATAAAATCAAGGCCTTCCCCTATATCTATAGTAAATAAATTAAGCAGTAGGAAGTGAGCACTAAGCTCAGAAGCTGGTGTTCCACGCGGCACACCCCACACTATCAACGTACGAAACAAGACGTTACGATCAACAATTTGTGTCCATACGATCGTTTCTTTGATCAGCCGAGCGCTAACACGGCTCTTTATAATATGTTTAGTGATTTTTTCCTCGAAGTAATTTGAGAGTGTCTTCAGTGGTACGAGACGATGGGCGCGTCACAAGATGCTTAGATTAGGCGGATGCCTCTGATATTATCTTACTGCTCCGCTGCCCTAGAAATGGAATTAATTTGCATTCGTTAAAAAATAAACTCATAAGAAAGCATTAGACTCGTTACCTGTTACGTCTGAGCGGTCCTGTCGCGAGTGACTTGACTTTTATTCATAGCGGTACTTCGTTTACGGAAGCGAACGTTTTGATGATGATGTCGCTGGGATACTCAATTATAGCGCTGAGTGAAGAAAAAAGTCAATTAAACGGTTGAGTATGTGTCTTGAAGACGCAACAGTGACTTGTCCGCGAATAGAGATATAGTAGGAAAGTTGATTAAATATTGTTATTCAACGCACGAAACTCTTGGAACGTAGACATTTTTAATTAAAATTATCGCATTAATTTGTTATGTTATCATTGTGGATCAAGTGTATAGTAGATAAACGGTGTGTGTGTGTGTTGCAGTTGCTCGTGGGCAGCAGCGGGGCGGGCGCCGGCGGCGCAGCCACCTCGCCAGACGGGGGCTCGAGCTCGGCGCCGCCGCTGTCGCCGGGCGGGTCCGGCGTGGCCGGCGGCGCGCTGTCCCCCGGCGCCGGCAGTCACGCCAGCACACCCGCCGCCTCCTGCTGCGACACGCCGAGACCCATCATCACCGACCCAGTGTCCGGACAGACCGTCTGCTCCTGCCAGTACGACGGCGCGCGCCTCGCACTCACCTCCTACCCTCGCCTCTCCAGCGCCGCCGTCGGCGTCTACGGAACTCCCTACCCGTCGACAGACCAGAACCCCTACCCGAGCATCGGCGTAGATAGCTCGGCGTTCTATTCACCTTTGGTAAGTTCATGTTCATCTCTGATGCACTTTTTATACCAATTGTCTACTAAAGAAACCGGAAATTAAAATAAAATACTAGAGAATAATTTAAATCCGATAGATAGCGACTAGCTAAAATCGTGATACAGTTTATTTCAGCGAGCATCGAATGGGCACTGACCACGACCCGCTTGTCTCCCGCTAAAGCAGAACGTACAGCACACTGCAAATTGGTACCAATAGGTCGTTTGCTGTTTGTCCGTATACGAAGTAAGGTTTATCGCTCTCGCCTGCGATACAACGTGTTTGGCTTTTCTGGTGTAGCGTGCGAGCCAACGGCGAACCGGTCTGGACGCGCTGAGCCAGAAAACCACCGACACCTCGCAGATCCCGCCGCCGCCCTGTCACGAAACATTAATATTTAAACTTAAAAATAAATTCAAAAAGCCACCGCCATTATTATAGCAATTACACTTTATCTGACTTCACTTCGACCCTGAAGGATACTTTATGTTGTTTCATGTGGCGAACGATTTCTCGTTTACGTATTTTCTTTCGACAGTTGCGAAATTATGACAGTTGGTGAATGTGGAATCATAAAATACGATTCAAATTTGCGGTTGTTTAAAATTGTCGGCAACCAGAGTTCGGTTTAGCGCCTTGTTTGAGCAAAGAGGACAAATGGGCGGTCTCGGCATGCGGCTCAGCTAATCCCCTCGCGGGACCTTAAGCGCCCAGGAATTACATACAACCGCCTTCCTGTACAGGATGCGATCACTTCCTTAACTTCAAGATGCTACAATTCATTTTTACTCGAGTTTAAACTCAAATCGGGAATAATTTCATTTTTATTTGAGCCCATGAACACCCGCGAAGCGCACGTGAAATCCATTAAGCCCAGAAAATCCTATCCAACGGGAAAAATTCGCTTTTTCTGAAGGCAGTTTTGCCGCTTAATCTTTCGTCGTAATGTCAATAAAAGGTCCCGCCTAATATGCATTGGCATATTGTTTAATAACCAAACAATACACAAATGCCAAGTAAAATAATGGCAATAAGATATGTCGAGTAATAATTCTCAAACGCTTGTGTGACAACTACAGATGCATCCCGCATTGGCAACACGGAGATCTCTATCTGTCTTTGTATTTAACGAACTTTGCAAACCTACGCTCTGTGACCCATGCATGGTTAATAACAGGTGTTTAAATGTATGTACGGTGTCATTGTGCGCCCTGTGCTCATACCTAACTCACGACAAGCCCGGCCGGTTCCGTGCAAGCGACAATTTAGCGAACAATGACGACGCTCCACCACAAATACACTGCTGTCTGTGTCTGGCTGTGTAAGTCTTCATCGCGCCCCGTTTCATATTAACTCTTCAGTTTAGGGTTATAAAGTTTATTTCTACTCGTGCCCGCTCACGAGGATTGCCGGGGAAAATATTCAACTGCCATTTTTGTACACGCGCGACTCCGGTGGCGCCGTGCGTTTAAGTTGCGAGTTACTAACAATACAGCCAACGCCATCTTTTATCTATTGTGCGCCTTTGATAATCAATAAAAGGGTTCGCTCGGTGCAACCGCGTTTTAATGACGTCACTCGCGTACAACTACCTCGTGATTAATGACTATGGTGGAGTTTGGTGTCTCCTTAGTGTATCGCTTCGGAGTTAGTCGTTGTCGCCACAGCGCCGCAACGATACCGAATCTATTGACAGCTTCAATTAGTTCATGTCTTTTGCACTACACTCAATTAATTGAAATTAAAATGAGAATAATTTATGTCTTTGTACACTTTTCGTACTTAACACGTTTTTATTTTTTATTCCAAAATACAATGCTACATGTTTTATTTACATTTTTTTCATAACCATCAGACAAAGGTACGGAAATATTCATAATCTAGTTGACATTTGTCATACGTATTAAAAATTTATGTTCGCAAGATTAAAGCTGATTTAGACATTAGGAGCATTAAATATTTTATAAACGAATTGGTGGAAAATCATGAAAGGGGCAATAAAATCAGTCGTCAGCGGCGGCGAGGCGTCAGGCGCGCCGCAGCATGTGTCCTGCTCCGTACATTTCTCACCAGTTTATTGCGAACGGAAACCTCGGCGAACCCTTCCCATACTGCGTTATTGCCCATTGATAGACATACGACGCGCCGTCCCAAATTAACAGCTGAGAAAACTTCGCTCCCGCCCTTGATACTCGCCACTTGAAAAAGAGACATTTACAAAAATAACTATTCGCATTTCGTTAAACTTCCACGCTTTATTATCGCGATTAAATTAAAAATTTCGATAAGAAAACGGCTGAAACAAGAAAAAAGCGAGCGACTGCTCCGCTCGACTATAAAAACGTAACAAAACGCCAATTTAAATACATCACTAATCTTAAGTCAAAGAGAATAAGTTTAGAAAAAGGAGACCAGAGATTCAATTAAAAAGGGCGTCGGAGCGAGAGGCGAAATGCGCGTGAGCCTGCGGTAGGACGGAGAGGGAAAAAATAAATAAAAGTGAAGAGAAATCAGGCGAATTGAGAATAGCCATCAAGGTGTTAATTAGGGTCTTATTAAGCCGTCTCCTCCCTGTGGGTGGTCTGCGCGTAGTGCGCGCTTTGTGCATTAATCACTACAGATTAAATTTCGACCTAATTATCAAAACTGTACCTGTGAATTAACAATGCCTGGTGAAATTTTGATGAGTTGCCTCATTGTTTATTTCTTTGCTATTTACGTCATCAAACTGACGATCCCACTCGGGAACTTTTAGTAGTATGTTTATTTTAATATGCAAACTACTTAAATACGCTCATATTTTTGTCTTGTATTTTTTGTATTCATAATTAAGTTTTTGGGCTTACCGGAATGTTTACGTTGACATTTTACAAATTCAATACCGCCATAACTCCGCAAACCATTTTCATTACACAGGATAGTTTATATTTTCAGTAGTTTGAGGGCAGGTCAGTTATTTTGATGGCATTTCGTGGTTTAGCATTGAATAATTCAATATCGCGGCCCTTAGAATGCTTAATGAAATAGAAATATTTTAACATACTAGTTGGTAATTATGTCTGAGCATTTTCTTTTGAGTTTTGCTATCCCACTGTTTATTTGCCGTAAGTTTAGCTCATTCTGCTTGCTGGGAAATAAATTAAAATAAAGATTATTGAAAGAATAGTCAATCAAATTTTATTTGTACTGGTAAACTTGCGGCAAATATTAATTGTAAATTAATTAGTGACTGCTTATGTACTTTTTTGCTGCTTTACTCACGCCCAAATACTGGAACGCAACTTAAATATAAATGGTGCTTAACTACGTTAATCCCGATTAAATGTACTGGCTAAGTGCGCTGTTAAGAGCAACTTATTATTTGAATGGCTTTCCAGTATTCGGGCGTAAGTCTTTAACTTGAATTTAATGTAATCATATTAGAAAACATAGAAATTAAAAAAACAGCTGGAGCTCTCCATCTGCTTTTAGATTTATTGTTGTGTTAATATTTTGCTAAATATTTTTTCACGCAGTAAAATACATACATACATAGGTATGTTCCATCACACGCTGTGACAGAGGGCGACAAAATAATTAAGATGCATATTATTTCTTTTGCGAATATTTCTAAGGTTTTCTTTTTTATATATTACCAGAAAATTTTATGTTACACGCAATATGCACTGTAATAATTATGTTCCATCTCTACTTCCATGTGTTATGATCTATTTATGAATAATTACTAAATAAATAAAGTTTTTAAATAAAGTTTATTGTGGAGATCCTTGGGGGAGGCCTATGTTCAGCAGTGGACTTCCTGTGGCTGATATGATGATGATGATGAAATAAAGTTTTGTACGGGATATCAGTCTGCTACAAGAGGAACAGGGGACTCTTGCCAAACCCATAACATTAACTTTGACTAATCATATTTCTTGTAATTTCAACTGATAATTGCTGACACAAAAACCTAAAACCTTTCGTATCTTATAAATCTTTAATAAATTTAATTAAAATCATGTGTTCTAACTCTTATCTATATAGCATGTTGTTTAGTCAGGTATAATCCGGTTCATTATCAACGTACGATTTTCTTCATTACGTCATTTTATCTTTAGTTTTCTTTCGTAGTATCTGTTTTTCACGAATGATTTGCATAGCTGATAAAATTTGTTTCTTTTTAACATCCAAAGAGTTTAATGATGGGCTTCTCATAAGTCGCTGAGAAAATCTAATAAAACGCCTACGTTTAACAGTGGACTTTTTTGTTTTCACAACAAAAGAGACGCGTCTAATTGTTGGGAAATTGTAACTACCTACAAGGTTACTTAATTCATACAAAAGTGCTTTTTATGCTTCTTAAAAGTATATTTTAACTATATAATCGATATTTAAAATCATGCGTTCGAAAAAATAGACGTGCAGTTAAATTCACAATTCTGATTATTGATATTTTTATAATTGACTAATTCCATTGAAGCGGAATAATTGTCAGTGCAATTTGTTATCATTCTGTTACTAATTGCGACTTCATAAAATTTATGATGAATAAATACTCCGCTATTGTCACACAGAAGTTAATGATATTCCCAGATACATTATAAATTATTTTTGTTAATTTATTATCAAAATAATTGTTCAAAGGGATTATAAAATACAGAAAAGCTTGAATTACCTATACAAGATATTTTCTTGACAAAAATGAGTCTATACGAGTAAGTTTAGTGAAAGACACGGTTTTATTCTACGATAAGAACATATTTATTTTTTAAAACACTACATTGGCCCATCGAATATTGAATTGAAATTCTACATTAATAAAAGATGTGAAAATTATCTTGTGGTGTAAAGAAATGGTTCCTTTAAGATATTTCGTGGTGTATGTCTTAATTCACCATCCTGGCCCAGTGACTTTAAATTTGAAATAATTGAGGAAAATTCTCTGGCACCGTATAAATATTTTATTAAGATATTTTCCTTTACTTATACAGTGCGGTATAACTTCCTATGTATAAACACACACACATATGCTAGTCAAATAACTCAACTCTCACTAAAAGTCTGAACAACAAATATATTAAAAGTACTATAGTGTTACTACAATCTTGCGTTAAATTTAAAGTAAATTGCAGTCAGGGAAACTTGCATACTCGACAGATCTCTCAACTTCTAAAGCATGTGATTTGTTTTATTGTATAGGACCGGCAAACGAGCAAACAGGTTACCTGATGATAAGCGATGACTGCAGTCCATGAAAATACATAGTTAGGATCATAGATATGTTGCCAGCTCAAGCCGGGATGGGGGGGGGGGCAAAGGAATTTGAAGAGGAAAGGGTTATTGGCCATCCGAAAATCCCACTCCCCGATCTAAATGCGACAGTACAGCTGTCACTTCACAAAGATTTCCTGTAAGACACTGGTACTGCTTCGAAAGAGACTGCCCATTAATTTTGACACTTAGGTAAAATTTACCAACCAATTTATTAAGCGCGGTAGACTGAAAGGCCTACTCCCCAAAAGATTTTTGTCAGACTGGCAGCCGTCCGTAAAATTATAAACCATATTCTTTTGCTATATGTATGATTTGTGATGTCATTCGCCCTTTTTGTAAGTGTGGGATTAGTAACGTGACCATTTATTTTTTGTGCCAGAGCGGGACATCAGTGGAATTAAATAATAATAATAATAAAGTTTTTAGTGTTTTACAAGTTTTTATCCCATATACGTCCCACTGCAGGGCACGGGCCTACTCTACAATCGAGAATACGATTGATAGTGGTTAGGCCATATAGTCCATTTATATTTATTTTCGTAATCAAAATAAATTTCATTACTGCGGCACTCATCTGTGTTTTGTCACTTGTCCATATTTTGATAATATGAGAAAAAAATATTTCGATAGTTGCGTTACTTTCAGGCAGATACATAACGTACTCAATAATTGTGTAAAAGTTTATTAAGTCAAGATGTTTTTTACGAAAGTGTTGGTATAATACGACACTGTGGTTTTCAGTAGTACCTAGTTTGGTAAAGCATTTCGAGCGATAAATTATTATTTTAAATTATTATTTGGTCTGTTTGCAAGAGCGGGACTATGTCGGCCTTGCTGAGGACACCGGGACAGACTTCCTGAAAGCGGGACTGTCCCGCCCAAAGCGGGACGTATGGTCACGTTAGGGATTAGGGCTGCAAAAAACAATCATGAGCCATTTGATTAGTTCCCGGCTATAAGCTACATGTTCTTCAAAGAGCAATTTCTCTTTCACTTGTCGCTCCCTAATGAGCTACACATCGGTGGCCTCATTATCCTCATATTTAGTTTGTTTATATCATAAATATAATTGCTGAACTCTATTGCCGCCATCAGTCTTTCGCCGATTAATTAGGAGCCCGCGACCTTGCCTTCTGAGTAATGGCGCCAGCCAGTTTTGTTTTCTTCATAAATTAGTCCAAACGGTCAAAAGACCGATTTAAATTGACGCATCTCAACGAAATTTGACATTTAAGTCGATTATCATAAAGTTGAAAATTAATACCACAGTGAGTCGCGTCTAGCTGCGCCTGTATGCGTAAATTATAGGTGTATTCTCAAAGCGGATAAGTTATCTTTGGATTGTGTACGTAGATTGATAATAATTTAAAACATAATGGCCGGTTTTATTTTCATACGTGGATTGTGGCAGCGGTATTGGACGCAAAAAGTCTTATTAAGGTAGACATTTCCCTTAAAAAAATTACTTTATGAAATTCTACATTTTTTAAGTCTATTTGACGTTTTGAACTGATTTGTGAGTCAAAATCGACGGAATATTGAATATTGACCTTTATTAATTGACATACGGACTATACGCACAGGATATTAAAATAGCAACCGGTATCAAAGTTAAATAAGCACTTGAAGTGTTTTTCTATCCATTTGAGGTCGATAATATTGTGCAGGCTTCATATCTCACATGTGTACTTTTTTTTCTATTTGCAATGGCCTCTCCATGCCGCCATGACACACGGTACATAATGTGAACCGCCATTGCTTTAATGATGCAACAGAACCGGTGAAACGTGGGTGGGCTTATCAATAGGTACATCGACGATTTGACATAAATGCGTTATACTTAGATTAGGTATATGACAAGCGATAAAATGTTGTAAAGCGCCGCCCGCAGTGATTGACACCGCGCATGTTTACGCAGCGATATCCTCACGCAGATACAACTCCTGTATCGGCCGCCTTATCTGGCGGACACATAACCGCTTTACCGATACCCGGGACCAATACTGCGGAGACACCGCCAACCGTGCCGAAACACGGCCCACGCTCGCGCGACTAAAAATACTTCACCCGATGCGCCGATAAATATGACAAGGCACAAACAATGACCGCTGCCAACCCCGCAACCCTCGTCTCACCTCGGACGCGTTAATTGCTCCGCAAATATACTCATCTTGGCACTAAGCGTTTACTTGCCGACTTTAATGAGTGGGCAAACAGAGTCCGCGAGGCGGTCGCGGTCAGCCGCCGCCGCTCGCCGCTAATAAATCTTCGGCTTTTCCCCGATTTCCCGACGTCCCACAGCGGCCGCCGCCCCACGTCCACTCCCGCACCACTCTTATAAATTACGTACACGTTTATACTATAAATCAAACAATCGCCGGACTAAATGCATTTACTATTGTTTGAGTACACGTCTAACACGGGCGTCGTGACCGGCGGAGCTGTGTGCGTGATGCATATGAGTGGTACATGACACGGCGATGATTTTCACCAGACGTTAGTCAGCGGCGGACTCAGGAAATTTGTTATGTCCCTTTGTTAGGTCCGGAACCGAAAGATATTGCGACTGTTCAGCGTGAAAGCTCGCTATTAATCTTGGACGAAACTCGGTCCGTTTTCCTCCGAAGGAAATCGTCTAATGCGCGATAATTGAAAGTTTTATGTGTTGACGAGGGAGGGCTAATAATTGCCCAATAAACAATAGCTAGACGCACCGTTTATTAAACGCTGTGCGGCCACTTAACAATATCAAGGTGCTCATTCTGACCGTTATCTCGACCGGAAGTTGAAAAACTCGATCCTCGCGTAATTTTAGTCCGCACCACTAACCTCGGCCATCGTGTTAAGCATTAGTTAAATAAAAAACAAGGTGTCGATTAAGCAAGAGATAGCTTTTAACTACGTTATTATTTAATTTGAATTTGTTTTAGGATGCCGTGGTTTCGTGTTCTAACCCGCATTAGCATAATAAAAATGCAGGCGTCGCGTTATACACAAGCGAATTATTCAAATCGGCTGTGTTTTTATACTTCCTCATTATCTACAAATATAATAAGAACATTACGAAAGTAAATAATTGTAAGTGTTCTGTGCCTTTAAACGGCTGTGTAATTAAAATTTAATTTATAACAGCAGTTTTAATATTTTGATATCTCCCCTATAATTACCGCGGATCGCACCGGGCCCGTTGTGTGTGAAAAGACTGATGCCAACCACTTTATTCCACAGAAATAAGATTTTACTATTTGACAAAATGCGATTACCTATTCACAAGAAAAAATACAAAACTCCCAAGCGCACACAATGAATGTTACAATTAGCTTGAAATGGCGAGATTTGAGCGCCTTTACAATATTGTGACAGATGACAGTAAATCGCATGCCGTGATAGAGCCGTAGGACCACCGGCACCGCGTTGCACTAATTCAAAACGGAATAAATGATACGTCACCGTCATACAGCAACAATAGCTCAATGAAGATGTCGACTCGAACTTCGTGCGCACGACGCTCAGCCGCGCTGTACATTCAGCGAAAAATAATCGCACAGGAACGCTTTTCACTTAGTAAATTTGGAGTGAGTTTTTTGCGAGTTATTGTAGCTATTCGGACAGATGTCACAGGCAGGGAATCCGCGACAACAAAGGCGCCCCGGGGGCGCTTTGTGCGCTCCGCCCCGGCCACCCCGCCGACCATTAATGCTGACACCTCTAACGTTTATTTTTGTATCAAAATAATACACGTAATTTATTCAATTTATTTATAGCTATATTCAGCGTATAATAGTTATTGCTTTAAATGGTTTTAAATGTCCTTATTTTGAAAGTAATTTATACGACGCGGAGCGCACCCTGCGCTGTCGTACCCCAGACGCTGGCTATTAGCAACACATCAGATAAATACGATAAACGCGCGCTGCCGGAAATACTTATGAGCTGTAGACGCCGTTGAATGTTCACTTTTTAATGTGTACGCCGGCTCTATTTGCGGGCGCATCATATAAGGTTATATTGTTACAGCTGTCATGTATGCAAATGCATGGCCTATTTACGTAGAAAGTGTTAGTTGTAGAGTAATCGAGAGTTTTAGTAGAACATTATTTGCGTTTGCATCGGCGGTGGTGGTGTGGTGTGGCGCACGCTGCGAGCGCACGCGGCCGCGGTCGCGCGAGCGGGCGACGTCGTCGCTGCGACCGAATCAATCACGAAGTTTCAATAATTGATCGCCCTCGGCGGCGCAGCTCGACGGTCTCCCCCGACCTAATTACTTCTCTCGCCCTCCACACGCTCACGGCTCATTAAGAACCGTCTGTTGTTTGTTCTCCTAATTAAAGCGGAGCTTTATCGGTCTCGGGGCCCTGTCTAATTGATATCATTGCGAGCGTTTACGATCATTGAATTACGTCGGCCGCGATCGGTTACCGCCGGGTTCCGCAGTTAAACGTGACCGCACATTGTTTGTGTCTGAGCTCCAATTGACTTGTTTAATCCCGGTTTATTGTTTATTTATTTATGGTAGGCCTACGAAACGACGCGAAATGTCGCGACATCTTACGGCGCCTTCGCATCTATAGCATGTCGTAACTGCTCAGCGCTTTTGAGTTGGACGTGCTCACTGTAAACTTTAACTTATAATCTTATTTGTACTGAGTGTCTTATTAAGTCGGCAAGTTATGAACGTGATTTGGACTAACATTGTGATAAGGTACAACTCAATCGAAGAGCGCGGCATCCAAATCGAGGCAAATGAATTGGTTGTAAAAAGGAGTGTTTCCTACCGCGAACAGTGTGTCACGCGTAATAAAATAATATCAACCCGACGCCGCGCCGCGCCGGTCAAATAAAGCACACGCTCCTCCAAGTGGAAAATAACCAATTTTGTTTAAATCACAATCTAGCAATTCTTTGATACCCGTGAAATTGCCGTAACGAAATAAATGTTAAATAAAACGTAAAATAAAATTATTGTGCCTCCACAAACAAATAATTGGACGGGATGGTAGGTACGTACCTAAACCGCCCGCGCCCGTCGCCGCTCGTTTTATGGCTTATTTGGGGGAAAGCTGTATTGAACTTAGCCAAGTTGTTTTTATTGTCGAACGAATACAGGCCTTAACTCGATTCGTGTAGATTTGAAATCGTGTACACGCCACCGATTGCGTCACCGTCGTGCGCCATGAAATGACTTTTTCGTTTGTATTCGGTCTTTATCCACTTAGAGTCATTCTTTTTTCCACTCGCCACAATTCACTTTTAGAATCTGCTAGTGGTACTTCCCACAGTTATTATTTTACGGCATGAATATTTCAGTTCGTAACAACACTATGTACTAACATTTTAAACACTGAACTGATTTACGGCTATTTTACTGCTGTGGCTTCAACGTCTTGTAGAATATTCTCTTTCAGAGGTTTGTCAGCCTTTCGGATATCATCACGTAATTAATGTGCATAAATAATTAACGTCCAACATGTTAGCCTAATGCTCGTTCTGTGTTCGTTTATATTTAACGATATAAATGGTATTTTCGGTCTGAGGACCCATTATTTATGTGCCAGTTTAATATTATGCCCATTTATGGGCGGTTGACACTGGTGAAAAACGTGTTTATTTTTTCAAAATTCTATGATTACTTATATGAATAAAATTGTATCCAAGGATTTTATGTACCTTTCGACCTTATAAACAAATCTAGAGCGTTGCAAATGACCTGAAGAAGCTCGAATAGCTAAGTAATTCAGACAAGGCGTCTATTCATTACGAGTTAAATTACTCCAAGGTTACGCATACGTAAATTTGAGATAGGCACAGTCACAGAACGTATAAAAGTTTATGGGGCAGAAAATGTGACCGGCGAACACGGCGAGTAAGTACGGGCGCAGTTTCGGCTGGCGCTCGGTAGCCAGAAAGCTGAGTCGCGGCATGATGAAGTGGAGTCGATTTGGCAGGGCAGCGGGCCGGCGCGGCAGCGCGGCGCCCCGGGCTACTCGCCGCTCCCGGGACGCTCCGGAACGCTCCCGGAACGCCAGCGCCTAGCCCGACCCGCGCCAATTTATGAACCGTCAAATAACTTATCACCAGTTTAATGCAATGAAATAAACCAGCGTTATTTATCACACACCGCACACATCACTCGAACGCGAACTCTGCCTTTTTTCCATTTCTAGGGTCGCAGTAGTTGGCTTTTATTTATGGATCTAGCGGCGCGTGTGAGTAACGTTAATAGTGGGGCCGGCCCCTTTTTGCTACTGTTTATATTTATTTGGGGTTCGTGTAATGAGTCTATCTGGCGCGTTGACTCGCGAACTCTGTGGAGAATTGATTAAAATGTTGTTAGGTTCAGTCTTACGGAATAAGGGGGATGAATTGGTGTGGATAAGATTTTTGAGAGCTTATAAATGAGTTTCGCAGTGAAGAGGGAGACGTGTGGGAATATTCTCGATTAACTGTGTTGGTTTATGGGTGCAAATTATGATTTAGTTACGTTGAATACTACGAAATGAAACCATTTACATTTGTTTATGGCAATCATGAATGGAGGATATACGTACGGCGGCTCACTGTTTTTAATTAACGGCTAAGATAATATCACATCAAGCGTTGATGACATTAAATGAAGCGCTTGGCCTTTGTAATAACTTAATCACCTAGGAATGGCTCCACAACGCACCCATATTCACAGACACAGAGATGAGATTTTTTAAATGACTTTAAGCAGACATGTATAAGGCCGCATAAAACTTTTATTAGCATATTGAACATGTTAATAAAACTAGCAAAATAAGAATAATAATAGTATCATTAATGCGTTGCGAGTCACGTGCGTTGTCGATCTCGCTAATGCTTGGGGCGAGACAATCATCACTCATGGTTAACGTGCCTACGACCTCGGAGGGAACCGCACTCCGCACTACTCTGTCACAGGCAGGAAAAGAGCCCATTTTTATCTCAACCACCACAAAAGAGTTGCGACCGCGAATTTGTCATTGGCTTATATTCGGGGGACGTCGAAAAAATGTAATGTTTACTTACGATGATAGATATTAATGAGGCGGCCATCACGGGTCTAGTGAGCCATTTACACAACAACGCTTGTCGGAATGGGAATTATTGTGAATGAATATTTATTCTTACGCCTCTAAGTAGGTTTTAGCTATGCAGCCCATAAAACCATCGTTAGGCGGGAACTCGGGGTATTAAAGTGTTGGCTGAATAATCAAATACACTAATGGGAAATATATTTGGTTGAGGTTCATTTGTAGAAAAAATGTGGTAAAACAATACTTGGCGAGATTTACCCAGATTATCCATCCATACTTTTAATCTTTATTCGTACATGTTTTATTGATCTACTATGTTAAACAATCTAGGATACTAATCTAGATCAGGTGTATTATTAGCAGGCATTTAGCTGATGAATTTAAATATTAATTCAACAACTAAAATATTTAACATCAATAAAATCATAGTGCTTTATTTTGTTGCATACAAAATACATATCATACGCTCATTTTAAATTTGGTTCATAAGGCGATATTAGCCTTGTTATGTAATAATAATTTAGTTTTCGACAAGTTTCTACACTAAGAGAAAAGAAACGAATAAAGACAGTTAAGCCTTAGTCCATCACGCTGGCATAAAACGGATATATACCAGACTAGACTTCAAATACCAGCTAAATTCCAGTTAAAAACTCAAATACGCACCTCTATCTAACCTTTTACCGGGCCGTTAATGTGAGCGGTATATAATTAATGAATACCCACTCGGAAAAGTCAGAGGTGTGTGCCCTGAGCTTAACCTGCGTACGACTCCGCTGTCCGGTATCCTTCTAACTGGTCAACAACTCATTTAAATTGATCATCTTTCGACTTACTAATTAAACTAATTTTTCCAATAAGGTATATTTTATAATCTGTTAGCATATGTATACTCGTAATATGTTTGTTGACATCCAAATCGTTTAGAGCTCTTTGAATTGTATGATCATAAATTCCTGGTCATTTCCTAGTGGTCTTTCATATAGAAGGCGCTAAGAAGCCGCTTTTTACCCGCCCATCAGTAGTGTAAACTTGACGTCTTATTTATTTATTTATTTATATAAGACATAAAACAGAATACAATCAGACACAAATACAAGTATTTTATCATAATTGTTAAAAACTAGATTGTATTCCCAAGCTTATGTCCTAATCTAATAATTATAACTTATGCTTAAATAGTTCAGATTATTTTCCTTTACATAATTTTATACAAAGAAAACTCTGTCTCGCTCGCTCTTTGTTTGAAGAAGGCGAATGCAGTGGAATGTTTTGTTATTCATGGTGTTGATTGATTTTGCTTAAAGCCTGATATCAAAATTATAAACACTTATCGATACACGTAATAATTACTGCAGATTTGTACCCTTGGATCAAAACTATCGATAATCAACGGCTCTTGCCTTCGACGTGCGGTCTCTAAGGATCAACCTCCGCAGCTCGTCACACATCACTTTTAATTACCACTAAGACAGCTAATTTGCTAATCTTTTAAAACTGTTTAATTGGATATTTATCAATTAGAATATTTTCAAGTTGTGTTCAATTATATTCTCATAGAACTGGCTTTATTTGCATAACTCCGTTGGCCGGTCGGGCGCTGTATACAAGGCCTTAAATAATACTCGTGGCGTAGAAAACTGTAAATGTTGCATGTTATAGATTAGTATGTTTACGCCGTACAACTTTATATCTGCTGTAATGCCTTCCTAATTGTAGTACAATGAGTTATTGTTGCCCCGGGCTCGCGTAATTATCCCCAGGAAACGTTAGTTTCTCCGGGTAAAAACTATATTAACTTTTCTGTTTGTCTTCTTGGTTATTACTATTTATTGAACCTCGTTATATCATATTTGCTGTGAGACAATTTAATATTACTGAAGGCTTTTTATGCAGTTCAGATAAAGATCATTCTTACCAAAGTTAAATAGGGTCATCAGAACCCGATAGGTACACTTTCTTTTAATTAGACGCTGATTCTTTACTGGATATACAAATTGGGTTATTGGAGATCTAGACAAATGCTCACCTGCATTTCACCTTTATATATTTTTTTATTATATATTTCTGTACATTAACTAGACATTGTGTCGGTCAAAGTCAGTTTTCATATTTCCTGCCAATGTCCTCTACCTGGTTCGATTTTTAACATTTGCAGTTATATTTGTCATATCTTCCCTGACGACATCATGTCACTGGTTTGTCATTGACCTCAGCACAGATATTCAAATACATAAAAAGTTTACATAATTTTATGTGTATTTATAGCAATTTCTTAAGATACATTACATAAATAAATGGGTAGAGAAATATGTGCTCAAATCACAAAACTGCGTTCAAGCAAGTTTCAAACAGTTAATAGAAATTAATCTGCTATTTCCTATGGCCGGCTAATTGATGTTTCTTAATTAGCAGATAACTGGAAGATTGGTTTAATGTAATACGTACCTGTTTTTAAGTACCCATGAATAAATTGACTGATATCCATTGGGTAATTATCATGTGGCCACATTGAGAACTTATTTACCTTTGGTATTACGTGACTTGGCGAACTAGAGTGCGTGATATCTGGGATTTAATTTGTACTGGCAGCTTATTAAATTTCATAGACTAATGTTCTACGGATTTACTTGACGTACTAAATTCAAAAACTTGCATCTTTTGAAGAAGAATGATACTTTGTCACACTGTGACTTAGAAAGCTAACTTGTTAAGTAAAATATAGACGATTTATTACCCTTAAGGAATTCAAAGTTAAAGGCAAAATTGGAGCCTATCATCATATCAGGCACAATTCTCTGACTCTGAGGTGAAAATTAATACGAAAATACATTATCACTTTGCCCGACCCGGGATTCAAACCCGATACCTCGGCTTTGTAATCGTAATGTAGTACAACTGCGCCATCGAGACAGATTTTTTATTTTTTAATAATGGTATTCTCATAATGATGCATGCCGCTTCCAAAAGGTCAATGTGGAGATCCTTGGGGGAGGCCTATGTTCAGCAGTGGACTTCCTGTGGCTGAGATGATGATGTTGATGATGATTCTCATAATACAGTCCTTCGCTTCATTTCCTATATTTAAGTTTTCTATTCATATTATTTATTTTACAAGAAAATAAATCAAAATATACTGAACTAACGAAAAAAAAGTACAAATTGCTATCTCATCATTCTAGGCAATGAATTACAGACAACCATGGTATGGATTTAAGTTATGGAAAAAGAGAAGGCAGTGTACAACACAAAGAATACAATTGAAATAATACAAATTAAACATATTATAAATACAGCAATTTAATATATGTATATATGTATATTATCATTTTTGAAGGAAACAAGCAAAATGTAACTGGGATAGTATTTTGGGTTTATAGCGGTTAGCGTCGTAATCGTATGAATGCTCTGAAATAGTTCTGAGTATAATCCCTGGATTGGATTGGATGGAAAACAAACTATACGCCGGAAAATATTACCAGTAGTACTTAAACCAATCACATGAATCCTTGTGATTGAATGATTGTAAATACTAGTCTTTTTAATAGCCAGTTACAGTCCTTCCTACAATTGTTTCTATAACTGCTATAAACAGCAACTGTTAACCTTGTGCACTCTACAACTAACTAACCTTTAGACAATAATTTTCTGTGTAATACTAATATGCAATTTGCTATCAATCAAAGTAACAAACGAGAGGGTTTGTCAACTGTTATCTGCAACCAATTATTACGTTATTATCAAACAATACCACTACAATTCTAATAAGAAGTGACGCAGGTTGTTTTTTTTTTTGTCATAGTGCTCCGCTGTTATTACGCCCGCGTACGCCCCGTGTTGGTTTTGTCTATTGTTACTTTTTTGTGGCTCATCCCGTAGACTCAATGTATTGTTGTAGACCGTATCGAAGCTAGTTAACTTTGGTCAATAGTTGATCTGACCTCTAACAGAATAATTTTTGTGGATAACGTCATCGTAAACTTTCTTTAAAGAGTCATCAGAGCGCAAACAGCATTTGTATTTAATGATGTCGATGAACCCTTTAAATAGGATTCTGTAAGTAGCATTATCATAGAAAATTTCATTACACGTGTAAAATATCGTAACACCTAACCATAGTAGATGAAAATCAATAAAAATCGCGTCATCTCGCGCCACTTTCTCTTGCTCAAAAACAAGGGGGACAAATAAGCCCGGTGTTTTTATTCAGTTATCTGGCTTCGCAACCAGTGCCATACGTATCATAATGCTTTTCATTTTATTATCGGAGTGTGAGCCCCCGCGAGGGCTGCGTCTCCCGATCACCGTTCACACTTTTAATTTAGCCGCTCCTATGCGAATGAGTAAGGGTTGGCCCCGAGCGCCAAGCGCGGCCCCGAGACTCCAAACACTCTCTGCCTCACTGTTAAACAACTATCACGCAACGCACCCTCCCCGTTAGGCCTTAATAGTTTTCCCCTTTGCATCCATACATTATGCAAATACGCTAGTGATATGTCAGTCGGTACACTTGGGACTTTTATTGTTGTTCGTGAGTTTATTCCCTTATATTGAGTTAACTTTAATTAAATTCAAGCCGACGCATTTGTTGGCCGATTGACTGTGTGGCATTATGTCCGGATTTATCCGATTACATGCGAGTTAGTTAACAACTACGTGCTTTATTATGGACTAATGACGTGTTGATGGCTGTTTTTGGTTCATGTGTTTTTCGTCTTTATATTTTTGTGTCGATACGATACCAATGGCTGGCTGTGGAACAGTATAAATAAATTCAGCTGAAGTGTAGTGCATCAATTTGCTACGTGAATACGTAATGATCTCTATAAGAAACTGAAGTAGTTTACGATTTCCGCTACTAATATTTCTCCTGTGTGCTTTTACAAATCTACATACTATTTTAAAGCAAAATAATTCATCCTTTCGACCCTAATTAACAATGCAAAATCAATAGGTAATCTGTGATGGCTCGCAGCATGCAATATAAATGTTAAGCGAAACGCTATTCAGATACATAATTGAAGCTTTAAATCATTCAGTAATTGCTTTAGAACAGTAGTCGGGGAGACATTCTAAACATGATACGAGCGATTCAAATACCGTGCAGCCATTTGCAGTTCAGACGGGATGTTTCGACCGTCATGGCGCCCATCGCATGATGTTGAAAACCATCCGAGGGTTAATTAATATTCAGTGCCTGCTACAATGAAACTGCTACCTGAAGTAAACTGTATCAACAGGGGGTTACATAAGGTTTCATCGGTAGGCGAGGGGTTTTTGTTTATTGTGCCGTGCGGTGTTTCAGAGTAACCCTTACGCGCTGAAGGAGGGTGGCGGTGAGATGTCTGCGTGGACGTCGGCCGGCCTGCAACCCTCCGGCGGCTACTACCCATACGACCCGACGCTCGCCGCCTACGGGTAAGTCCCCGGGGTCCGAGAGACCTCAGCGGTACAACGCCCGCGCCACTTTAGATAAAGCCCGCGCCGCGCATCGCCCGGATTAACATAACACTCCCTATCGAAACTTATCTCTCTAATAGATTGCAATGCGAAAGGCTCATGTTTGTATTTGGCGACTCACACTGACTAATAAATATTGTTGTGTTGCGCACATGTTTCTGTCCCCTTCCTCACAATGTTTCGGACATATTTTTATCGAGTGATATTTTTCAACAAAATATTGAATAAATTTCATATAATTATTGCCACGATTCAATAACGTTTTCATCGATGAAATAAAATGTTTTATTATGACGATACTTGCGCTCTATGTCTCAATATAAATGGGTGAAATTATCGTAAAATAGTTTTCATTACGAGCTGTCAATGCGTCACGCCACGGGGCCGTTTTAATATAACCGCGCGCGGTTCATATTTCATTTTTGAATAAAATTTTCGTTAAAATTGTTGAAAAAATTGTTCACATGCCTTTCGTAGCTTTGCGACCAAATTGTTTACAAACGAATGACGGACGCGGTCGTGGCAAACGAATGCCAATAATTCATTTGTTTCATGTCTAATTTGTACAATAAATAAATGTTATGTTCGAAAAACATTGGCTACATTGTGAAGAGGCTAATAATGTAGAATATAACATGTTTTTATCGGTATTTCTTGTTAGATCTCCACTGCGGCAGTAAATACGGAGATATCTGTAATAGTGCAAATACTAAAGAGCTTCTAAGTTGGAATCTAATTAGGGATAATATCTTTCTTAACATTGCGATTACATTCGACGTTTCATCGTTCCTAATTCTGCTTGTTTTTCATTATTACCTAAAAGAATGATTGCTCGGTCCAATTAGGTATTGACATTAAACGCACATTAGTAGCGCATATATTGAATACCTCTAATAGTTAAATTTCATGGTAGTAGTAATTATTTTAAACGGCGGTAATAGTAGGTTACGAATTTCTCTGTAATGGCGAAACTAACGTTAAAATATTTTCGGGAAATAATATTTTAATACATTGATAATACAAAACCATTGAAAAAATCCAAGTTCGCTGGTCACGATAAAGGCATGCACACACGGTGCCGTGAGCTAGCCAGTGCGTGTCGGCCGCGAGGGACAAATGACCGAGTAACCACTCCCGGCCGTCCTCTGTTCCTCTCTAACCCATATATACCCGCGGGAGTGACAGAGACAAATGAGTTCACATCCATTCGCGCTAGGCCCTGATTAATTCACAGTTTTTCTTTGAAACGCGATCGCTGGACGCGTTGCGTTGACGTTTTCGGCAAACTTATCAACCCGTCTGACGTGTTGGCAGGCAGGGGTGGCTAACTATCCGATTGTTTATAGCGAGACGAATAAGGCATCTATACACTGGCATGTGTAAAGCACTCGTGGAAACCAGAACTCACTCTACTAACGTAGATAGTTTCATAATTGGATGAATCAAAGTAGAATACTCTCGGTAATTAGGCGATCGACAGCTTTTTCATCAAATTCTCGAAGATCCATTTAAATTGCGCCGCTATCGACCTACTACATGTTTATGTAGTTTTTTTTTTAAATTATAATTGATGAATAATCTCACTAATACTTCCCCGCTCATCATTTTAAATATGAACGGTGGCATAATATACTCAAATATAGTGGTAGGTGTATAAGTGAGCGCTGTGTTTGTAAATCGGCAGCGGCCGTCATAACAGTGTCATAACAATGTATTACGCGCGGGCATCAATTAAATATACGTTTCACGGCGCAATTGAAATTTATCCATCCATGAATCACGTTGAAACTGTCCCAAAATAAAAACAAATCATGATACATCAAAGCGGAGTTATGCTGACAATTCGGTCGCGCCCGTCTTAATATATAGCATGCGGTGCGTTATAATCTAAAAATAATTAGAGGCGACATTAGTTTTTATGCGTAAAAAAGTGACGGCGGGCCGGGGCGCACGGAAATACCCCGTGATATATAGCGCTCTCGATGGCCGCGCACAATTGTTCGCGCGCATAGGGTGATCAATAAATAATACAAAACAATAAACCGAGAGACGCATAAATAATTTACAAGTCGCAACTCGCGACTCGGCCCCGACAAGTGGCGGTCGCACGTTCAACAACTTGTCGCCTAACAACTAAACCCACAATATCAATTTATTTGCAAGTGTAATTACGCGCCGCTGCCAACAAAATTATTGTATATTCATTTGGAAACAAAAACTTCACGAGTGGCTCATAAAACGTTCCGGGCGCGCAATAAGTCCGGCCGACCGAATAAATAGCTTCGCAAACGAAGGAGTACAGTGAAAAGCGCACATAAGCAACAAAACTTGGCGGCGAGTGTTGGCGCACTCCAGTTAAGTACCGTTGGCGTATTATTTGGAACAGCCTGTAATCTGCCACGCCCGCTGCCGCCCGCCGCCCGCCGTGCGCCGAAATGAAAAATTACTCAGCTATTTTCAACACAAGTCTCGAGCACAGAAAACGTACAAAAATTAGAGAAAAGAGAGAAGGGAGCAGTGAGCACTTGTACCGCACCATTGAGATCAAAATACGCAGGAAATTACCGCGCCGCGAGCGCCATACAGCTTTCTAAGGGAATTATTTGTGTGCCAACGATTTGGGTTGTTACTTTTAAATAAACCAAATAAGGAGCGCTTGTTAACGAGACGCGCCATTCAAACGATACTTATACGCGTTTTTGACGCTCATTTGTTAAACACTTCGGGGACGTCGCGCCAGTTGAGACGTATGACTTTGGAAATACGTGGCGTTTGTTTGTTTATCTGAATTATATTCGGGAAAAGAGAAACAACAGAAAACTTCAAATTCTCAAATCCATTGTAACTGAGATACAAACTGTAAGATCGACCTAATTTTCTCACATGATAGTTAATGAGGTAAAAACATATTTGTATTAAAGACCAATATTTCCACATCGAGAAAACCTTTTAAATTAATTACATCTCTGCATCTTCCACTTATTAATTAGTTCAAATACTTAAACAAAACATTGCGATCGGGTGTATTTTGCATTCAAAGTAAATACGACTATTTCCAATTCTGCAGGTTTTATTGGGTACGTTGCAAGATGAAAAAAAAACACATTTTTCTATTTAAAACTGGTAGTCTAGGTATCCGCCGATTTAACATGTGTGTATCATTTTTGAAGTAACATACATTTAAATTGTACTGTAAATGTTAATGTTTCCATCGATCATACGACTACCGTTTTACAGTACTTTAAGCGCCTAATTATAAATCAATTAAAGTCAATACAATTAAAATAATCATTCTTTATAACGCCACTTGAGACGCCGCGCTGATGGGAAAGCGTAAAGTGATGAATCAATCGAGAAATACATTTTTAAACACACAAATCATAATCATACTTTTATGTGAACGAGCTGGAAGACGTCCACAATAATTATATACACTTGGTGATTCCGATTTTGAATTTATTAGGATCTTTCTTTTAGAAACCAATAACAGAATCGACAGCCTCTGTAGCGCAGTTGGTTAGACGCCGTCTGTGAAACGAGAGGCCGCGGGTTCGATCCCCGCACCGAGAGAAATGTTTGTGCGGCCCACAAATATTTCTTCCGGGTCTGGGTGTTTGTGAGACCGAAAAGTCTCTCGTAGTTCCTGATACTCACGACACAAGACTCGATCTTAGTGTGGGGTCAGGACTATGTATGTGACTGTTAGGTGTATATAGTTAGGTGTATAGAATCGTATAGTGTCTAACAATTTATTATTTGGTTTAAGGCATATTTAGGAAATAAGTAAAATTTTATTTTAAATAAAAAATGCAATCTCAGGGCACATCAAATGAGTTTTTGATAATTGTTATCCTGTCATAGATATCGTATTTCTATCACTTAACTCACACTTAAAATAGGTTAGTGAAAATGTATGTAGTAATATAAATTTTCCTAGGGTTTTTTATCATCTAATCTGGAAAAATCGTAATTTTCCAATTAGAACCACAGACAAAAAGCTCTGAGCTGCAAAATATTAATTCATTTATCTCATATGTGAGAGGCTGCCTGGGTGGGTACCACCACATTGTCTATTCCTTCCGTCAAACAGCAGTGTAGAAGCACTGTTCTGTTTCGGATTGAAGGACATTGCAGCCAGAGCAACTATTGGACATATTGAGACTTAACATCTTATGTCTCAGGATGGCGAGCGCAGTTGAACGCCAAGCATTGCTTTGTGATTCGAGGTGTTGTTTGGTTCTGCTACTGTTTATGAGCTGTCGTATCGCTTACCATCAGGCGAACGGCATGTTCGACTCGCCATTCATTGGAATAAAAAAAATCTGATAGGAGAACTTTGCTATTGTGGCTTGAAAAACCGAAATAATTCATGAAGAAAGATAAATAAATAATAATTCATACAAAAGACAATATTTAGAAAAACCATAAAGTCGAATAAAAAATATATGGCTTTTAACAGAGGTATATGCGTCGCAGTTCAAATATGAAAAATATACTTTGTTTGTCGTTAAAATCTATTTAATAAATTTTCATAACAGACTGAAACAATCATGGAACGCAGTTCGCGCAATTTCCAGTTATTGACGTGAAAATAAATGCAAGAGTAACGGTAACTAAAACGCCTACCGCACTTGAGTGCCGAATCCTAATTCTATTACGACCCCGGCCTCCCTCCAGTAGGGGGTTATTACTTACTTATGTACACGCACTCGTACATACTGACGACTAGGGTTGTACTGCTGTGAATGTCGATGTATCGATGTTTTGAGGGTAATTGGAATGTCGATATATCGATGTTTCAAGAATTAATCATGTTTGAGGGCTAGGATTAAGTACTTGGTTTTGATTCGATATTTTTTTATTAAAACAACATTTTCGGTTTTAAAATGTAGTATGTTTTCAAATATTATTTTAGTACTTATTGGCTAGTCTTTTAGCTAATTTAAATCCACAAATCCATAATGAACGCAAATATTTTGTATTTACTCAACAAACACAGAGCATACGTGCCATATTATATCTAAACTATTCATAATAAGCGTGTTATTTTAAACAATTAGTCCGCCAATACCTATTTGCAACTACAGTGCGACATACCAACCTTACTATTAGCTATACCTTAGAAAGAGGTTATTAACATGTAGTTATGCATTTGAAATATATAGGTTTTTTATATGATATAGGTAATAAAAAACACAGCGTGTTTCGTACTCGTTTAAGTCCGCATATTGCAGTAATTTGACTAGGTCAAGAGAAAAATTTTACTAAACATTATGATATATTTTCAACATAATAACAACATATTTATATACAAAAAAATTAATGAAAATGCATAGCATACAAAAAGCAAAATAAATTTATATTATCTCTTTCATAAAACCCTAGCGAAAAAAGAAGAAAATGCACATTCTCTTCACATATTTGTTACTTTAAATATCGATAATATCTTTCAGTTAATATACAAGTGAAAAACATCGATAGTAGAGCTGAAAACTGTATATCACATCTCTAGAGTAGGTTGGGGTGGGCGTCCCGCAATTCCCCCAACCAGGCAGATCGTAAACCTACGATACCACGAATTGAATACTCCGCAAGCTCAAATATGTAAGCGTTGTAACTATAACCGCGCGGCCAGCTTTTCACTACACTACAAGCTCGTCTTTCATCGAAGCCTTACGCACTATAAAAATAGAACACTCATTTTGCTAGCGGATTTTGTTTTTTATCGTGCTCTTATTTTAAACACACAAGAAAAGTACTTATAGGATTTATTACCTACACCTACATGTATTTAAATCGCACACTGCTATAATATTTGAAAGAAGGATTTAGTTACTTTTTCTACAGCAAAAATACCTTTAAAGTAAACCAATAAATAACAATCAATTTTAAATATAAATTCACACTGTCCACAGTTTAGACAGCTATAAAAAATAATCGCTTTGGAAAATATATTCAAACGTCTATGAATGCGCGATCAAATAAAGATTGTTTACACAAACAAATCTTTTGGGGCACTTCAAATAATGTGAGCGCAGGAAACGCCAAACAAAATTAATCCGGCCATACGTCTGGCGTACACATACAGGCGTAACTCAAAAGACGTCCTCACCGAGTCGGTTACACATTTTGTCCCCAAATTAACAGAGATACAAAGTATTTCCGCCCGTGGAAGTATTAACGCCCGCCCGACGCATGTGTTCTCACAGGGCGGCCGCCTAAGTGGACTGTCTAAATTAATTAACTCAGCTTATGAAGGAAACAGGCGTGCAGCTGCTTCAGGGCTGAAAACCGACCGGCCGACGCCGTATCAATAAAACATTAAAGCAATAAAGCGCTGTGTTTTTCCTAAGCGACGCCGCTGTCGTCACTAACCGCCGTACATTTCTGAAGAGCTTATTCGTGTTCCAACTAATGCGGCTCGGTTTCAGAGGCTTTGCGGACGCGCCTTCAACACACAAGTTAGTTGCGCTTTTCAACTTCGCTCAAGTTTGCGTGAAACTTTATACTTTAAAAAAATCCGTGGCGGATGTTTATTAGTAAGCGATAATGTTGCGGCGAGCGCGGTCGGCGTGTAAGCAGCGCGCTGGTGCGATGATGCGATGGTGCATGGACTCCGAACTCCGTGCTGTCGGTACAAGATGGCGTCGCGATCGATTGGTGCTCACAGCCACCCACGCCTGCGCTGCACCGCCCTGCACCGCCTGCAAGTGCAACCGACATGCACCGCACCGCCCTTTTACTTCGCGACACTTCTTAAGACGCGTGCATCTTAACCAATACCTACCGACGTTTTTTGTTTCACTTTTAACGCTTATTCAACGAACTGAAGTGATGTAGCGTATGTTTTCATACAAAATACCAGTCTGCAAATTTCGTTTAAGTCTAATACACTGACATTCCCGTTTTAAAAATACGAAACTGACGCGGAAAACGGGAAATTTGCTCATCCCTCAAGCACACGCCATTTTTTAACTATTTCCACGTGCGAAACCTATTTATTGGGCCCCTTAGACCGCGCCTTTGTCATGTCGACGAGAAAATCGAAGTGAGGCAGGAGAGCCGGCGTCACCGGTGCCGCCGCTCCGGGGGGAGACGGAATGTTTCGCCACAATTACGATCAGAATGCGGATGCAAATGGGACCGCCGGCCCTAAAAAGTGTACTGAACGTCGCTCGCTACGTCGATAACTTTATTTTTGCTGCCGTTACGAGAAATCTATTGCCTCAAATAAAACGCCTATCTGTTGCAAATTTAAAAGCCACTTTATTGCGCGCTGTAAACGTTTCGACGTATGAACGACACGGTACAGTAAAATATATTGGTTAATGTACACGCGCGTAATAACATCCCCGGTTTATCTCGTGTCGTACGCATTGTCAACATCATCTTAACACAATCTGCGTAATTATGAGACTAAATGATTATTGCAATTTTATATTGCACGGCCTTTTCAGGACTTTGTAATGAGAAAAATATCACTCGTTAATAATGGTTCGATTGTTGCGTACCCACGCGAATGTTTTGCGAAATAGCTGAGGTCGGAAGCGTTGTTTGTCCAGGTACATGTAAGTACATGCGTGTTTGTCGACAGATACGGGGCGGGCTACGATCTAGCTGCCAGAAGGAAAAATGCCACGCGAGAGTCGACCGCGACGCTCAAAGCGTGGCTCAACGAGCACAAGAAGAACCCGTACCCAACCAAGGGCGAGAAGATAATGCTGGCGATCATCACCAAGATGACGCTGACGCAGGTGTCTACGTGGTTCGCGAACGCGCGCCGCCGCCTCAAGAAGGAGAACAAGATGACGTGGGAGCCGAAGAACAAGACCGACGACGACGACGACACCATGCTCTCCGACGACGACAAGGACAAGGACGAGCAGGACGACAAAATCAAAACACACAAAGGTTCGTTGAGTTCAAAGTCCGCGCAACACCTCGTAGTCAACCGAACCTACCGAAAGCGACGTTGACTGCGGGATGTTGTCTATACTGTAGTGTAAGTACTGTACTTGTCCTCTGCTCGGCGAACTGGCTCTATAAACTATCCAATTATCGGTGTTCATGTGTGCAACTGCGAACGATAATTTAATGTTGTGTCCCTTGTCCTGTTTTAATTGTAAATAGTGCGTGTGATTTTCGTGTACGAATTGCGTCGGTGTTGTAAACCGTTTAAAATAGCTTTAATTTTGTCGGTGTATAAATCGTGGAGTGAATTGGCATAACGTGGTTGAGGGTCGCAGGGTGTGCGGCGTGGAGGAGGTGCGCGGGCGGCGGGGCGGGGATGCGGGGCGCGGGCGGCGAAGTCCGCGGGGTCGCGGGGCAGTAGGGAGGGGGGGGGGGGGGGGGGGGGAGGTCTCAGGCGTGTAACTGTGCGTAACCGCTTCTCGCTCCCGGATTTCCTATTCGTAGTAAAGTGGGCGGCGCCCGGGCCCAAATTTCATATAACGCGTTTTCCGTTCGTCGGTACAACGGGGCGACGCGGAGGTCGCGTTCGGCTTGTCTGACGATCTGCCCTACTTCATGTTCTTGCCAAAGGATTTGTCGAGTTCGTGGATCGTTTCTTTTATGAGGATATTCCGTCGCAACGTAAGTAAGTACGGTTTTGGGGATTTATAATGTGTTCCAATTGAACGTGGAACCTTTTTCCGATACGGCATTTGTTGTCCGTTTGTCGTGTAGCTTTATGTTGTATGTCACATAAGGTACATTGTTTGGAGCATGTGAGCAGTGTTGGTATTTACATGTGAATAATGCACTTCTCTGTCAGCAGTAATAAAATCCAGATGGCATTAGGCGGTGTGCGCGGTGCGCGGCGCTCGGAACGTGAGAGCGTGCACCGAGGGCGGCCTTTAGTCTCGCTTGTCAACCACATAAATTATAAGTGAGCATTGTTACAATAAAGATGACGCGGAGTACGAGTGTTTTCATTGCGAACTTCACGCCGCTAATGGAGGCAGGAGCGGCAGAGGGCGTCACGGCCGGCGCCCGGCATACGTTCCGGTAATGAAGCCCACTATTGTTGGGACAGAAGTGTACTTAATTCGCGGTTTGAATGGCGTCGCGCTCGCCGAGTACCACGCGGGGGCATAAAATGCCGTTAATAAACGCACTGTTGAGATGTGTATGGAGCCGCCGCTGAGGCGCTGACAGGCAGACGCCGCAGATATCGCGCTAATGGAACAACACTCGGTAACGTTTTACATTTATTTTCCAGCTTTTCGCCATTTATTTTTGATATATTTTATCTTGTAGTTATCTACTTATAAACAATGTATATGTGTTAATCCGGGACGTTTACTGTGTACAATTTTTGTTAAATTTTTGTGAAAATTATTATGTTTCTAGCTCCGTCCAATTATTTTATTTAGAAGGTGAATTAATGATGTGGTGACGGGGTGTGAACTGAATTTTAAGATGACAGTACTATAAAACAGAGCTTCACTACGCTTATTTTCTTAAATTGTGCCAATATTTTTTTTAAATGTTATGTTTTTTAATCTTACTGTCCGGATATTCTAAAATAATTAAACACGTGAATAATATAGAAGCAAAATAAAATGCAGCATTCAAATCACATTCTCATAAAGCCCGTTGAACAGCAAACACAATTGTCATTTTCATTTAAAGCCCATTCTAGAATGTGAACATCAGCGGGCTTAAGTCCGGATTGGCATAAAAATGGCAAGATATTGCACGGGCGTAGTTACGGCACGCGCCTACTTTGTGACGCGCGACTTAGGGTTGCCACGCTCGGGAAATTCGTCGCGCGTTCATTTCACAAAAACATTGTGCTCAAGTGTAATAATGCTTTTGTTGGAGATGTTAGTTATATTTTTATTAACAACTTCTTTGAAAAAAGACATTTAATTATTCGTTGGAAATGATTAGCTTTTTTTATCTACGATTTAATATTATTTAAATTTTGTTTTGTCATACATGATTTGTTTAGTAAATAAAATACACAAAGTAGATATAATTTAAATTAAATAAATAGACAAAAATCATTTGTTGCAAACCAAAAAGAGCCAATAGTGTTAGCTGAAAAAACGTTGTTAAAACATCGCTTCTACCATAAATATACATGTTCCTTATTTGACACAAAAATTAGATAAATTACTTACTTGACAGAAAATTGTAACATGTAAAAAATACATAAAAAAACACGCAGCTGTAATTATAAAGATAAAAAGTGAAATAACCCAATTAAAAACATTTGAATTATCATATTTTTTACGGTTCAAGTTATTTTTAAAGTGTTCCAACATTATTTCAAGCTAATAAACATACCTGTCATTTTTGACCCAAGAAAAAACGTTTTAATCTCCTAATTTAGATGAGTTATCTTGTAGAAGTTACATGACACGATATAATCTAATTCGTACTGGCTAGTTTCAACATCTTTTACTAAATCATTAAGTCAAATCTGAAGATTCTCTACTTTTTAATAGTATAATTGGTTATTTGTTTATTGAGTAGGCACTTAAAGATTATGGAAGAGAACCGAATTCCTTTAAAATTTAAATATAGCTCTGTACTATAATGAATTGTTGGAAAAGTTTTCGTAATGTATACCTGAATAAAATAGTATCTATTTCATATAATAAATTATTTTTTGAATGATTCTTCAAAATAATGGGTGTTTCTAATGCAATAAGGTTGACAAGGAATCATCTTATGTTGGCTCACATTTACCGCCACCCAAGACAGTGCATAATCGCAGGTGGGTTTTCGACTAAAACTTAGCCTACGTAGTATGTCGTATGTTGAGCCTCATTCAAATCCAATGCCTACTACGGAACTCTACATATACCCGTAGGTTTTCTATCCATATTCGAAGGCACAAACACATCAAGTATCTCCATTGAAACATTTCCAAAACTAGTTTCAACAAATGTTTAGATACGGACAGTCACCATCCACAAGCATTGAATTTATTTACCGAAGTTTTAATTTACACGTATCTTATCTTTGGTTTAATTTATAACAAGTTTATTTTCCCTTTTAATTTGTGTATCTTAAAGTTTGTCGACGCACTGAGTTGTTCGGTGGTTAATTGTGTGAATAGCCCTTTATATAGATAAAGGACTATTCACATAAGCATTCGTATAAGCGACTCACCTTTCGGGTCCGGATTTGATTCAAAGTCTAAAAATTGTCATTGTGGATTTTTTTAACATTATACAACTTTTTCTTTCATATATAGTATATACATTTTCACTAGAGACCCACCACCATAATATAATATTGAGAAAAATCCATAATAACTACACACGCAAACAATGTACTTTGTTTCCTGTATAGCCCCTGTACATCCAGTTTTCAAGCTGGTCGCCATAATTGCAACCACCGATATTAAATGAAGTATGGTAAATTCGCAAGTTAAATCATTCCCTAAAAATTATCAACATTACGTCAGCATTTCCCTTAGTAAGGCTTTTTCTTAGGGCTCACAAAAAACAAAGTTATTAAATTCTAGAAAGAAAAAGTTATTTAGTTATAGCCTACAGTAGAAAATATCCCGGGCTCCAAAACCTCACCGTTGGATAAAGCCATGTATGCCATATATTTCTCCATCTTTATTGATTGCGAGGAATTTTCAATGATTTCTCTTTGTTACCTAACGTTCTTTTTTTCACTATCATGTTTGGAATAATTATATCAAAATAGTAACTAAGATCATCCTTACAATATTGAGGGTCTATATACACCTATAAATATCTGGCAAGTGAATATTAGTCTATTGAGTTATCACAGACATCTCTCGAGTCTTAAGTTTAATCTTAGTCTTAGTCTTAATGATATTATGACAGGAATATATTAACTCTGCCTTTAACATCGTATCCGTCATATTCTATCTTCATAGTCTTGGTAATAGATACTCAGTTTGAAATTGTTATTTCTCGAGGTCTCTGAACACATACATCACCTTATTTAGCGTTGTTAATATTACCTATTGAGAATTGGTAATTTTTGTAAACTCAAATTTTTTAGAATCTATAAATATGTGACAACCCTCAAATCACGGCACAGTGAATCAACAATGATATGAATTTTCCGTTGTCATATTACGGAATTATCTTTAGTATTTTTTGGATAATTTTATGAGGGTCTTGTAATTAAATAAGGGACAAATTCTATCACTGTACTCTATGAGGGGTAGACAATTACCCTAGTTAAATGCCTAACGGCCGGTTTCTATAATCTATCTATCTTTAACAAGAGATTTCTCTCGAAATTTCGATACATTTTTTGCTTCAGTAAAGAAAGACAGAGATATTTAGATAAGGTGCATATATTTATACATATCTAGGCAAGATAATAATGTATGTCTATCTTTGTTTATTGAAGCATACAGTGGTATCGACATAGTAACGATATCCATTTTAACCCCCTGTTAAAGATAGATAGGATATAGAGAACGGCCGTAAGGCGACAAATAC
This sequence comes from Hyles vespertilio, assembly GCA_009982885.2. Lineage (NCBI taxonomy): Eukaryota > Metazoa > Arthropoda > Insecta > Lepidoptera > Sphingidae > Hyles > Hyles vespertilio. Next base: position 15,354,977 of record CM042833.1, read on the forward strand.
ATTATCGTAGATTTGAAGTGTTATAATACCCTACATTATAAATAGCGTTCATCGTTAAATTATCAAAAGATAATTTAGACCTATACTATTATATATAGTAATATACGTCACATATTTTTGTTTCTTAATTATCTACAACGCAAATATTATCAACAATAATATCAATAATATAAAATATCGCGTCCCACGCTGTCCCAACCACAAAAACTATATTTCAATACACAAACAAAACCCACCAGATCACCAAAACAAAACGGCACCGCGTCTAAACTAACAAACCATAGCATTTCCCACTCTTCGCATAATTCTTTTGGCGAAACGTCAATGTTAGTGGTTGGTGATATATCATTTTAAGTCACGCCAAGCAGAGCCAATATAAAAGCATTCGCACGCGATGAACCGGCGGCTAGCGCGCGGCGTGGCCAAACAAACATCCCGAACTATCCCGCGCTAAGCCACTCATGAATAAAAGCTTCATTCCTGGACCCCAACAATAAATGTTAATTTTTGTCGTGAGCACACGCATCGCAAACATAATATTAATCCGACGCGCGTTAATGGAAAACGAGTAGAAGTAATACAAATAAGTGTGTTAGGGCGTTCTGTAATAAATCCACTGACCTTAGCTGTAAAGTGCAGGCGGATTGAAGCAGAGGGTGCAATTTAGTGTCAACTACGATTTCATACTTTGCTCTCACAATAGGGAAAGTTGAATTAGACAAGCGTCTTTCATTACCACAATATAAGTAAAAATTCGAAGGAAAAATCTAGTTGAACGTCGCTCCGGGCGCCACGACCATCTGACAGTTAAAGTGAAAGATCGAATAAAACTAAAGCAAAGGATTACCCAAAACACGGGGTAAATTACTTAAAGTGGAAACACTGCGGGGAGACCGGGGTTATAAAGCGCCCAGAGCGGCCGAGGCGCATTTTTATTATGTCTCCCTCCGCCTCGGGCTTGCCAACTGAAGCACCGTGGAGGGAAAAACAGTCCTTGTAGCAAGTGTGAATCGTGTTGCGATTTCCACGGTTAGTTCCCTCCTGTGCGAATCTCCTTACTACACGAGTATGTACTTTGCACTTTAATGGATCCATATCTGTTGCGATACTGTCTACCGTACATGTACCTATACATATCGGGTATTTTTGTATCAGACTGTGTCAATAGTAATTTTGGTTATAAAGAATATTGTATAATGTTTTTTTATAGATGTTAAATAAAAGATTCTATAAATAAACTAATTGCACAAAAGTTTACAACAAAAAACTAAAAACGAAAAGTATGATAAACTTAATTACACAAAAATCATTAAACAAACATCCACCCAAGTAATTGGTGTACAAATTAACGCAACAGGCACATTAAACATATTGCCAAAACGAAACATTACGAAATCGTCCATTCTCGCGCTATCTCACGCCGTTGTGGGTCTTTATTAGATTAATACAATGAAAATTAAAACAATTTGCCGGATAAATATCTTCGGGCGGGGTATCGGTGGCATCCCTATTTATTCTTAGTGAAGGGCAACGCGGATAACCCCTCTTAAAAGCTAGGAGCAGTCAGCATTAAATGGAATAAGAGAATGAAGTCGAGCGGTCGCGCCCGCCCCCGTCTCCCCCGCCACGGGCCCCGCAAGCTCGCGGCTCTCTGAATTTCATTAGTGGCCCCGACGCCGCCCCGCGCCCGCCAAAAGCCACTTTACAACGGAAAATGGCATTATGATAATTCTTAGAGCCTTATAAAATTCGCTGAATAAACATTTTGTGTAATTGTACAATAACGTAATTTTTTTAGGGAAACGATGACGAGCTTTATTTGATTGCAGTTCAAAATAAAAATTCTGAGGAATAGGCGAAGAACGCGTTTTATAATACTTATAAAGTCGTTTGATATAATAAACACATGTAAGTAGTTTTTGATTGGGAGCAGACGGAGGCATGGAGGCTGATCATTAAGTGTGGGACGCGCGTTGAGGCTTACGAGCCTCGTCGGCGGGGTAGAGTGCGGTGGCGCGGTGCCGCGGGGTGCGCGGGGTGCTGTACCAAATGCGAAATAAATGCTCGGCTTAAACACGAAAGGGATCGGCGGCCTACGCGCCCGCGGCAGGGGAGTCGCGCCCCAAAGTGGTATTTTCACTTCGCTAATCGGATAACCACTTAACGAATGGGTCACTGCACGCCAAACGTATTTTCACACGACTTTCCCAAAGGGAGCCGCCAGATTCTGCGTCTTACGAGCTAAAACTTACGCCCCGCTTGTAACGGTCACGCCGACTATTCAATCTGTGTTGTATTGATTTTTTTGAAATCATTATAAGCCCTCGTTATTGGCGTACCGTCAATGACGTCGGCTCGGCTATTGCGACTAATATCTTTGCAATGACGCGCGCTCACGCGTTTATTGCCGCTCGGACGTAAAATATGATCGATGAATACAATTATCGTTACAGATGAGGAGAGGAAGGGCGACGAGCTGTTGCAAGGGATGCACCATCAGCTCTTGGGCTATGGAATCAAAGAAGAAACAAAGAGGGTCGCGTCCGACTGCGGGGTTCCGATACCGGCCTCGAAGCCTAAGATATGGTCGCTGGCTGACACGGCGGCATGCAAGACGCCGCCACCGGCCGCGCAGCCCTGGCCGCAGCACTCGTACGGCCCGCCAGAGCGGACGGCGCCCGCCGACGCCGGCTCCAACGGGTTCGCGCTGCCCGCCACGGCCGCCGCCAGCCCGGCCAGCGGCTCGTACGGCCGCTACGGCGGGTTCCCCGGCGGCCAGTACGGCGGACAGCACCCGTGCGTGCACCCCGCCGCCTTCCCCGACGTGCAGACGGACACGCCGCCGCAGACTCCCCCCAACATGAAGGTGCCGAGCGTCGCCAACCCGCTGGGCAGCGGCGGCGGCTCCGGCTACTGCTTCCCGCGACACCAGCAGTCTCCGCAGCGTGACCCCTACCACAACGCGCACCACGCCGCCAACAACCACCAGCCCAACCAACCTCACCACAACGAAGGATCTGCCGCCTTCAAACCCTTCTACAAAAGGTGATTTTCTTTTCCTTATCGTTTTAGACTCGTCAAAGCGCGCAAAATGCCCGCTAGCGTAGACCGGTGGAGGCGGGTAAGTGGAGTGATGTTGCGTACGCCACGTGAATAGAGTGAATGTTTCCTATTCCAGTTCCGTACAACACTCCAACTGTTTCGTGTCGGCCGTGTGAAACCGTTCCGCGCAACACTAGCGGTGAGTTACTGATTGATTCAAATTGACCGCTTGAATACGAACGCGATGTAACGCACACATGTAAATGAGGGACGCGCTCGTAAATGGATGATCGTAGTAAAGATACGGAGAAAGTCATAAACATAGTTGCGGTTTGGTAGCGGAGGTTCGCGCCGGGGTGTCATGTCGGTAATTGAAAACAATGGAGCCGAGTCTCGACGCGAGGCGGAAGGGCGACGCGCGCCGTGCCACTCGAGGGCGGCGAGATTGCAATCTTGCGTCATTTGTCATTGTCACTGCGACGCGTTCCATACGCCTACGTACACACTCCGCTGACCTGCCCAAATTAGCTCTCTCTACGAGCGCCTCAGCATACCCGTTCCAAGCGGCGTCCATGAAGTCAATAACAAAATCTTGAACTTACTCATTGATAAACTAAAACCGTCCAAATGATAACGCGTTAGTTTCATTTGATGTCGGATTTTTCCCGTACTAATGAGGAACGAATGCCTTGACACGTAAACTGATAAAAATAAGTTATTAATTTTCGATGGCGAAATATGTTTTGAAATTAATTTAGTAGGTGTATTGTCACGTTTCTAAGAGTCATCAAAGATATTCTAAGAAGAAGCGGTGGCACGTCGGTCTCATTACAATAAATCGTATCGGCGACGCCGCCGCACAGGACGGCATCGCCAAGAATTTTGTTTTAGCCAAACGCTCACAAATTCACTTCTATAACCTTTTGTATTATTTTTGTTTTCACGCCTTTTTGTCCCTCGAATTCCTTGACGCGAAAATAACTCCTTATCGCGGCATTCCTTTAATGTGGCCCCAAAAAGAATGGATTTAAATCGTTAGTTTTTGTTTGGGACTTAAATAACGTGGCTGAATCGTTTTAGCTTATTATTTTGCTAAATAATATCGCTACCAATATCGGGGATCGATCCCATTAAAACGTTGCGGAATTCGTTATCGGTATCGTAAAGCCGATATTATTCCTCATTACATGCGCTGTGTAGTGTGCAGTGTGTAGTGTGTGGTGTGTGCAAGCTATCAAGAAGTGGCGTCGTCGTAAACTGAGAGTTAAACGCACGCCACTCGCACTCGCGCCGGGATCCGTTGACCTGGACTCATTTAAATAATACAAAACTGGAATTGTTCCAAAGACAAAAAACGTTAATAGAAGTGGGTACAATGAGTATTGTGTGAGGAGCAGAGCGCTGGGCAGCCGGGCGGTCCTCGCGGCGTGCAGGAGCGATAACGCGCGCACCGCGAGCGTGCGTGGGCGCGGAATCTCAATGGGTCCTCTTCATTCACAACTCTACCTCCGCATTAAAAACAGCTTTACTTTTTTCAACGGCCTAATCTTTCCTCTTATCTGTGGATCCTGAGTCGGGGTCCTTCTTGGTTCATTCAGACGCGGGTCGGCCGGCCGACCCGTTTGACTTCTTTTTTCATTGACGCCATACGAGCTTTAGATGACCGCGGCCGAGGTCGAATTTTTATTTCTTTCACATTTCGGTTTTCCGGTCCGGCCGATTCGTTAATAAATTCTCAGATAATGAGACTGAACGTTTCGTCACCTCATCTCGATTGGTTAAGATTTTTTCCTTTTCGGTTTATATGTGTGAACACGGCGGCGGGCTCGCACCGTCGGTGCTGCGATAGAATCGGAACAGCTATCACGATGGACCTTCTTTTTTGTTAATTTAAATACCGCTATTCTTTTTAAGGGATATTTTTATCGTTTGAAACAAAAGGAAATGACACAGGTGCCACACGGGACACAGGACGTTGGGAGCGGCCCTGTGGCCGAGCATGTAGTATGGACTATTGTTCTAACCATGTGCAATGATTTGTTGCAGGTAAAGCACGTGAGAGCTGGTCGCCATCAGCACTGCCGAGTGCCTCGTGCCGACTGCCACCTACCGCTCCACAACTTACAGACTGTCGTTTTCACAGTGACACAGTGTTTGAGTTCTTATGATCATTGGTTCTTATGATCGACAACGCATTGTAGAATAGGTGATCTGGATATACAATTAGGTCGATAGACCCCTTGTAAAATGTTATTAATTTGGTACACGTGTACGTTTATTTGTATACCGCATAGTGTAATTTCTAAATTGCTAAACTATAGTGCACAGATTATAATGATGTATAAAATGAAATAAGTCCACACTTTGTGTAATGGGAGCGCAGAGGTCTGTCTCGACTTCGCCAATCCGATTGTCAGATGAAATATTGTACGAAATCAACGTTGCTCAGTATTTTTATAGATATAAGAATATTATGGAATATAATCCAAATTATTTATAGATACACGGAAAGCGCAATTATGTCTTAAATTTAATTAACCACCATTGGTTATAGTTAATTGTGAATTGACTTGGATTGTTGAACGCAATGTGTCGTACGATAAGGGATCTTATTTAATTCGTTGTTTATTTAGTTCTTCCAGAAATATTTTAATTTGATTTCCTTGGAGCTATAAGTTATTGGTTAGTTCAGGTGCCAGACTTAAATTTGTTTAGAGTGTAAGTGCATTGTACATTGATTGCGTATGAGGGCGCGAGTGTCGTCACCGCCACGGTCCATCCCAACTACTAGCCAGCGTATTGTTTAATTTTGTTAATATCTATAGTGTAATCGATTAACGGTCGTCGATTGGATCAATGTTGTTGTCCTTGTATATATAAAATATGTTTTGTAGATTTTCTATTTAGTTTGTCATGAAGTGTACAAAGTAATTATTGGGCCGCGTCACGGGCCGCATTCGATGTTGTTGTCGGACACTTCGGAATGAACATTATAAATATTGTTTAAAAGTATTATTAGAATACATTGTATATAAATATATTTCTGATTATTATTATTTTTAAATCGGTCGCAATCGCTCTCGATGATCGCATCCAGTTTTAAAATGCTTCATAAAATATTTATCTAATTTTAGTCATTTGGGTACATAGTAAGGAACATTAAAATTACGATGAACTTGTAAAGAACACTAAAATTTTAAGGAAAATGAAATAGCGTACTGATAAAAAAAACTGTTTGAATAAACTATATGTCAAGTTTAATGAAATGTTTTTATATTCTTGCGGGCAGCGAGTATTAGTAAAGCGTATAATATTATTGTTGACGTCACTGTCACTATTATTATCTGAATAGGTTTAAGCTACAATCCGATGTAATTTGTAGTATAGTCTTCAATTTTTTTGTCACTAATATCATTTTGAGTCGTCAATGTGTTTGAATTCACGCCTTCGTCACGTTAATACTGTCAATTTGTAATATATTTGTATGTACTAATACTTCCTGCCTCTATTAGGTTCGCAAGTAAGAAGGCTCAACCATACATCGACTAGTTTATTTACTGAACAGGCGTTAGGTCACACCTTCGAGAAACCATCGAGGCTCACTGTATCGGAAATTCATAAGGAAATAAATATGTGACCAAATCGAATACATTCGCTTAATATTAAATGTTCTATATAGATATTTATAGAATATATACCTATTAAATATTATTATGATTAAAATTATGTAACGATTGTAATTAAATCTTTATTTCAACTGTGTACGTTTCATTTTGCAACAACCCCCGCGTCGTAAAGAGTCGGAGCTCAGCTGACTGACTCATATAATCGATATAATATTTGATGGTACACTGTCATGGTAATGAGATTGTATTATGTAGAAACAAAACTGTCACCATACAGCCATCCGCTGACAATATCATAATTATTCAAATATTTACTGATCAAAGACTCATATAACTTTTATAGTAAAAAGACATTTTAGTTCACTAAACAATACACAAACATTTCTTTTATATTTAATCACTCATTCAAAATGAAATACCTACCTAGTACATCAATTTCACCACAATTGGGTTTTAAACCAATCCAATATGAAAATGAAGAATTAAGTAAATTCCGGATTAACCGAGCTCTTTCTTAAACGCAAATAAAATAGGAAAAAAGGACTATAATGGAGCGGTAAATGTCGGCGCGTTCTCCCCTTCTGCTGAACTCTTAAACAATACTTAGAGGCTAATAAAAGTACCTCTTGTTTCAACTTTTAAGAGGTATTGAACATTAAGGTTTGGTTTTTATTCAAAAAACGATAAATTTGAATTTAACGTGCCGTTAGCGTTTAATAATTGGGCTGGCGACAGTATGATAGAGAAAGATTTTAGATCAACTATATCAGATTAATTATTTAGATTTTTATAAATACCAAATATACTATTAATGTTTCCTATTACAGTTAATGGTTCACAATATTACACTTTGCAATAATCCCAATGATGGCTTTGATGGCGACAGATACTAGGTAATTTTATAGAAGAGACGCCTAACTATAATTAATAAAACAACATATCTACTTCAAAAACATGGCAAAAATAACGCCGTTATAATTATTGATTCAACTAAGACAGTTATCATCATCATCATCATCTTGAGTCTCAGATAGTGCACTGCTGAATATAGACCATCCCATATATATCCATAGCATCATATAGATCATATGAAACAGCTGGCAGTGACATTGACATTCTGCTGCTTTTGTTATAGGTAAGAAATAATAGTAAGACAATACCTAAATTCAAAGTATCTATTTCATGAATTAGTAAAGTAACTCAAAAAATAGCCTAAGTCTGCACGAGAACATAAATTACTTTCCTAACAAATGGAATACAAACATAAACGAGTCATAAGTCAGATAATAAAGAAAGATTTGAGAACAAAGTAAATACTGAATACAAAATTAAAAAGGAATCCGAGGGGATCATTTAGACGCATCGAGATTTACAACAGTGTACTCGAAAAGCAATTTATATTACCAATGAAGAACTTCTCGAATAAATCAAACAAAATCTTAGACAAACCCTTCGGCAACTCACAAAGGCTTGCCTGCAAAACAAAATAACTGAGCTCATTTGTTGTAATGAAAATCGAATTGTAGATTATAATATTGGCTATGAAATCCAGTTGGAATATTGCGAATAGAACGATCATTCTATCCACGATATTCAGACATATAGATCATAAAATATACTCATTTAGCGACAAACAAAATATAACGATTGCTTTACTTAATCAAATCCGTTACCGCAGCAATTGGATGCTCAATAAAACCGCCAGTGCTCATAAAACGGCCGTAAACATTGACAACACAAATAGAGACTAATAATCTACGGAACCAATCAGAACGCGACCCAGCGACGGTATATTTTATAAACCCACCTTTATGGGGACGCTGGAGAGCGTTGCACATGATTGCCACAATAAAACTGTTTACCGGACCACAATTTTAATTAATTATCATTTTCAGTTCCAATTACATATTCGTGTTTTCTACAAACGTGCTTATGCGAACTGTCCGAACAAATACTTGAGTTTCGCGACACGAAAACTTTGCGTATATTTTTTTGGGATTTTATCGTATTTTGTTGTTTTGTTTCGTCTTCTTCGGTATGTACACGGTCTCGGATCCTGTATTGGTAACTTATGCGTTTCTTTTTTGAGTAAATTATTTTAAAAATGTCCGACAAATGTTATTTATCCTTCGCTAGATTGTCGGTGTCGTGAGAGGTGCGTATGTAACAGCAGATGTTGATAAATGGTAAAGTATCGATTAGCATTTGTCACGAACGTTCCTACGTGACTGAACGATGTAGTTCATATAAAAGTCGTTAGTGTTGCACTGACCACTTACCTAAGTCACCTGGCTGCAGTCAGGAAGTTAGCCGCTTGTCGCTCAACGAGATTTCAGCGCAGAACGATAGATGGCACACGTGTGCACTCGATCTAGGTTATTTCCAACTTGTAGGTAAAATAAATACGACTATTACATTTCGACTTAATGAAAAGTATCCCATTGTGCCACATTCGTGCTTCGTGCGGAAACCAGTTATCTGCTGTGAACTTTAGTACTGAAATGAACAGTTAATGCCGCGGAGATATTCACCCATCCTTGACATGTATTCAATCGAATTGCCTTCAAAACCTGATTTATTGCCAGCTAAACAACAAATGTACGCGAAGATTTATTAGTATCTGAGTACACTTCGCGTCATTGTTTCTTACATAATTCCGAGAGGGTGCAAGTGACCACCTAGATTCGAAGGGCACAGCTGCAAGCCGTCTGTGCTTGCCAATCGATTCCTAGCGTGCAATTTTATCATGCGAACGCAATGACGTTAGGAACACGTATAAATATTTGAATGTGTTCTTGGGTCCCGCGGTCCAGGCGCCGAGGCGGCCGAGGCAGCGCGGCGGAGGGTTCGTCCAGTTTGCGGTCCGCGCGCGGTCGCAACTCGACGTCGGCGGTGCGCCGCCAACCGCGCCCACTGCGCCCCGCTCACAGTAATTCAAATAAATATTTAGATTTTCAACGTCGTTTCCTGCCTCGTGAATGTTATTCCGCTATTGTTTGCCGAGAATGGCTCTTATTGCGAATCCGGCCCGAGCGTTAGCCTTTTTTCGAGCTTGTAAAATTTATTGGGTATAGATAGGTACACGCCAAATTGAATTGAACGGTAATCGAGGTTGAAATAAAGGTTTGCCGATTTAAAGTGTTTCGATGTCCGCAAATTAGATAATGATCGTGGGTACAGGTGAGCGCGGGCTCAGCTGCGCCCGACGCTCGCTACTAATCACTTCACGTTTCCGCGAGGAGACGGAAATTTATTCATAAGCTCACATTTATCACCGCGGGGCTCGCTGAATAGTTTTTCGCATGTGTAAGAAAATTGCCGAGCCGGATTCTATCACGTCGGGCGGCGAGGGCGCGGGCCGTTAGAATTTCGTGCACCTTGCCGAAACCAATAAATCAAACTATTGCGTAATATTGGCTTTGTATGCATGGAGATCTCTGCGGACCTTTAGTTTTATTTATTGCGCCACTAAACAGATTTTTATGAAGGATTTATGAGGCGCAGGGTGGATTAGATCGTTTCCAGATTTTATCTTTGTTCAGGACGTTCGAAAATTTGTTAAAACAGTGACCGGGTGGCGGGCGGCCGGTTGCGCAATGAATTTTTATTTGGCTGCCAATATCTTTTGTTTTGCTAATGCTCCAAAGGCGTTCCCAATTCGGGCCACCTGCGTCGTTATCGGTCAACGAGCGCAATGGACATTTATCTAAGCGTACGAAACGGCCCACAATTACAAAACGTAAAGTATGCAACACAATATATTACGGATGTTTATGGCGCGAGATATAGCTAATTATTTATTGTGACATAATGTGTTAGACGTCATGTTATTAAGTGAAATGGCCATCAATAAATCTCTATGACTTCGATAAATAGGTTTGGCCGTCAGTTGACGCCGATAACAAACTGGTGGCTACCAGATGTGTGCCGGCCGCGTATCGGCGCATCGATCGCTCCCTTCGAGATGTGATAGTCCACATTCCACCATCCCGACATCGGAGATAACTGAAAACATTACGTTTAATAATTTATCTACAGCAATTCGTCTGAGAGCGGCTCTTTGTGGCGTCCAATACACGGCCGGCCCCGCAGCCGCCGCATAACAAACTCACCGATATTAACTTTACAAATATTAATCCCACAACGCGATAAGCAAATGGCGTAGATAACTAGATTAACCTTTAATACGTGGTTTTGTATGACGTGCGCGGCGTGGGAGATTAATATTGTAAAAAACAAACAAAAACCACTGGCTATCTTTCTACAACATTGGAAGCTGTGACCCGTGATTACGTAAGCCTCGAGCCTGTCAATTTCTGTATTCCCTTCGGAGACACGAGGGTCGGCGAGCGCGGAAGCGTCAGATTTACCTTATTAATATTTCTATAGGAATCAAATGTGAAAGTTGGAAATACTTTCACGGCGCAGACGACGCATAATCTCGTGGAAAATCAATGAGGCATTCCCGCACGGCCGGTGGGGTGCGATTCGGTCGAACTTTGAAGTTCCTCAAATGATTTCACCACTGTCGTGATTGTGATGTAATGGAAGTATGTGCCGCGGTGGAATATGAGCAGATGTGAGGATTTGCTCCTAGTTTGGGGTGGAGATTTTTTATTAGATTGAAGTGAGTAGTTTTGTAATGATTTAAAATCGGTATTGATGAATTGTTTCATGTATTACTTGATGGGACGAAATGAACAAGGCGGAATGTGCCTGTATGGCACTTCTGCCTACCCCTTCTGGGAAAAAAGCATGAGTTTATGCAAGCTACACATATATGTGTAACATAATGAAATAAGAATATTTCGGTGTGTGCCTGTCTTCATCGAAATCGGTGAACAAATACATATAAACATTATGGCTACTGAAATACGTTAGAATTATTAAAACAAAATACCCGTAAGAAGTAAAAAAAAGTAGGTTTTAATGCTATTGAGTTCATATTGCTGTATATTTTGTAATTAATGACATTAATAAAAACATGATTTTTTTAATATGATTAAACAATCTGATTGTACAAAGAGGGCAATACTTTTCTCCGCTTTTAGGTACATGTTTATAATATGTAAAAAATAAGTATTATTCCGAAGTAAAGTGTGCACAATTATTTACTTTGTATTAATTAATTACAACTAGAAAACTGAAATACAACTTAATTATAAATATAACAATTTTCAAAGTCTGGATCTATTCATGTATGTACACTATTCGCAAAATCCCCAACTTAATCTTTTTGTAAATAAAACATATCGCGCCGACCTCACGCGGAAGACGCACAAGATAATCAACTTCCAAACACATGACAGCCAAAATCAATACTTCTATACGAACGTACAGATAATGTGTTGCAGTGTCCATCGCGGCCACGCAGTTCATCAATTACACTTACGGCAAAAGTAATCCGAGCGAGGGTGTCAATCCTAATCGACACAATTTACTTTCCCTCTTTGTCTATAAAAATACGCAGAAATTCCTTGTCACTCCGATCGTACGCAGTAAGTGTAACACCGTAATCCGCTTCAATATCGCCGATGTTAAACAAACGTCACGAGAATAATAATACCAAAACCTACGCAGTAATCTCGAAGATAACAAAACGATATGATAAAAAGGCGTGCTGATTTAGTTTTCACATTAACAAAAGCGGACAAGACGTTATAAAACAACATAAATCGGTTCCCGCCGCGTATGGCCACGGACCGTACCGCTGAAGCGCTGGCTGCATGGGCGAATACTTTATTGGAGTGAGCGTTACAACACCGAGAACACGTTGCACATCCGATGAGTTACGGTGTTGCGGAGCTGTCAATTTCGCGGCATAAAATTCCTCAGCAGACATGACAAAGGCAGCTGTCAGCGGAGACTGAAGGGTCGCGGATCCCCCGAGGCTAAGCCCTCGTCGGCCAGCGCAGACACGCTCGGCCCGACACTCGCCTAATCCGCACCTACTCCACACATAAACCCATCTAATTGTTAATAAAAGGAGGTGTTCGGAAGCGTGCGGTTACATCACTCCGATGGACTCTCTAATTGATTTTTACTGCCCTTCTAATTTAATGCGACTTTATGGGGTTAATCGGTGCTAAATATTGTTTAGCGCTAATTATGTGCAGCCCGCTTTCGGTGATTATTTAGGATGATCGCGAGGGACGCAATTTGTCCAGCCGCGCTCCGCCGACGCACGATAACTAAATTATTGAAAGATCATTGCTCAACGCCGGAAAATAAAACGACAATGCATACCTGCTTTATTGTAGCCCAAAATGAGTAAATGTAGTGACAGTTCCGTGGATAGATTAATAACAACGTTTGTGTGCGATGATCGATACGCAGCTAAGTCGTAAGCTTTAGAATAAGTGAACTCAACAATGGGACACCATGCGATGTGCACCAGCGGGGTGATGCTAGAGAAATTCCAATATTCATTGTACATTGAACTCATCTTAATAGCTCGGACAATATTTTTTGTGAAACATCTTATTTTCATAGTGAATAAGAATTTGTTGGGACTCCTTGAACGTGTACAACATAATGTTATTATAATTTATGTCATACTAAGCAGGTGAAGATATACGACCGAGTCATTCATTTTATTAAACATGTTTGCTAAGTCGATTTTGTTATTTTTTTGTCGCTCGGCCGTGGGCATCTATCACGCAGCGTGCGGCCGCTTTCTCGCTTACCTCTTTATTATAGCACCAATGATTTCCGGACGCCTCAGCGCCGACCACTCGCATAACACACCATACACCACCTAACACTGTATTTGCATAAGTCAATTCACGTCTTTTTAACAACACAAACCAATGAACACCGCGGCGACTCGCTCGAAACTTAACTAACTTAAAGAAAATTCATCACTCATGTTTTAAATTATTTCAATTGGCGAGAGAAAAATACACGAATTTCGTTGAGAATAGACAACGCGAGACAACAAAAGCTTCAGCGACACTCACAGAGATATATTTTGCGACATAATAAGAGAAACATTCGCGCAAAACGCGAACATCGGGAACCATCCATTATGCAATGTCGCCGGCAGACCGACCACCTCTCGCAAAAGCACTTTGTATTAAGTCAACAAATTCAAAAACCATTCAAAGGACATTTGTTTCCATGAATAATATGTAAATACTTTATTATATACATGAGTGGCCAATCGTGACTTTGCCTTCGTTTTTCTCTGGTTTGCAATTATTGAAATGAATATGTCGTCCTTTTGTGTACCGCCAATTGTGCCTTCATTTTGTAGTGCTTTTAAAATATTTTCTGGCTGTCATGTCCGTTGTAAAAATTGAACAGCAATCTTCCGATTGTTATTTTTTATATTGTTATAACAATTTCATAGAACATAATTGGAAAGGTAAGTATAACGTTTATGAAAATAATATAAAAATTAGTGAATCTCATACTACAGCACGAAAACTTTTACGTAAACAAAAAATACATGTTTTCTGTGCATCACATACTTCAGCACGAAACTTAACTACAAATTGTTTCACATAGTTAATTACGGTGCGTGACGCGCATGCGCAATCGGCAAGTGCGCACGGCGTGATTGCGACCGACACGGGACGCGCACTTGTACAATTCGTCCCGAGAGTTTTTACAGATTTTAATTTTTCTTTTGTCTTTATGGATCACGAAATGTTTTGTGTACTCTCGTGCCCCGGGAGGGCCTGCCCGGGGCCCGGACCCCCCGCCGCGGCTTCCTTCCTACATCGTCCCACTACAAAAACTCTTGTTATAAAAATGCACGAAGAACAAAAACGCTTACGTCGGGTGACAAGTGGCCTTTGTTTATAATATTTGTTGATTTGTTCAACTTGTTTATGAATGTTCATAACACCTGATGACTGTGCCCTTTTGCAGCTTACAGCTAAGCTGGCTTGCCTATATGTAAACAAAATTGTGATTTGTGATCCGTTGGCTCTGTGGTAGGTGCGTGGACGTGCCAGCCCGAGGATATGCGCGAACACGTCACGCGTCCGTCACTTACTCATACTAACTTCCAAGCTCTGCCTTCGTTAATACATAAAGTGGTAGGTATTAAAATTAATTTAAAATAAAGTTTCTACAATAAATCTAAAAAAAACAAGAAATAACAACACCAGATATTTTGTTGCTTTGAGAAAAAAATAATTTAACAATTTAACAAATATAAGTGGACATGAAAACGAGCAAATCATAAAAACAATATGTTTGTAGCACTAGAGCGTGTGTTCCGTGTCATTAGTTGTGTGGCGGCACATCGCATTCTGGCGGCAATATTTTATATTCGCGTTTAAATTAAAATATGTAACAAAATGTTGATAGTGTGAGGTGAACAGCGCGAACAAGTTGTAAAACTCGTACTTTCCACGAGCGGTGACATGACACGCCGAGAGAACTTTATTAGCCGACACCTCAATATAAAACGGCGTCATTATCGAGATATCATACTAATGTGGAATGTTAAATTTATCAAATATACGGTATTTGGATGAAAAGGTACAAGTTGACAACACATGTAGCCACTATCTACGCGAATGGATCGGACGCCCTGCGGCGCGGGCCCCGACTTGCCTGCATTACTCGCTGTGACCTAATGGGTGGGGATAAATCATGTGTATATCTAAAAAAACAACATACAAAACAACCCAGAAACGGACCAATGTTGAATAAACAAAATTCATGGAAATGGGGACAAATCTGACAATGCCCGGTGCCGGTGGTCCGCGGAGTCACCGCCTGATCCATTTGCGAATCCCCGAATAATGATGTCATATTTTTATCGTCCCGTGAAAGCCACCCAGATATTGGTACAACGACCATTTTCCACTTTCTTCGCACACGTTACACCTGATCTTTGCCTTTTTATTTTTAACGCTTTTTTATTCTTTTGTAACAGTTGTTAGCAGAATGTAAATAGTTTGTATTAACAAGAAATCTTACAATTAGAGGAGCATTGTACTATTAACTATAGTGGTATTAACTTAGCAATTATGTTTTTAAATACTCGTTATTATTTTTCAATACCAATCAAACAATATGTGTACAAAATAGTGGTTGCATTACATTATTTAATGAGAAATGAAAGGAACATCCGGCCGGCCAGCAGCCGTTTTATTGTGGGTTCAATTCTCAGCCACAACAGACACAATATTCGCATTTTGTTTTGATGTCTAGTAAATTAAATGCATCACGAATTGTAATACCACAGTTGCTAACGGGACTCGAGTCCTCCCCCTGGCAGTTCAAAATTGGCTACAATGAAATCGTCAAGAGCAGTACACATCACATTATTCGCAATAACAATAATATCGAATTGCAATGTCTCATAATGCTTATGCAAACCGAAGATAAGGGTCGGGCAGAGTCATCAAACTAAATAAAGATATGCATAGCCTCTAATACGATTGAATGAAAAGTGCAACAAATTAAATTCTCCCACGCAAAACGTCCCTCGAATAAAGAAAGACATTACGCCCGAGCCCAAATAGAAGTAATTCATAAAACTGAGCAGGCCCTTTGATATGAAAATACGGCTAATCCGTGGCACGCGCGCCGATCTCCGGGAGGTGACCTATGTTTGTTTGTTTGCCTTGCTCCGTTGTTATTTATTTATCATAACTCGGGACTTTTCAATACTCTCGTCCAAATTTATTAATGCAACGCTCGTACAACATTATAAATTATAATATATCCCGAGATTAATGAGCATAAGTGTGTTATAATCATTATAAGGCATTTTTTTAAATGTGTTCCATGAATATCTCGGATTCTTAAATGTAATACACGCGGCCTTTGAGAACCAGTTGGGATGGCACACGGAAAAATATTTTTATAATCTGTGAAAAATTGTGTTTGGCTTATCTGTTTTTGATCCTTCGAGCAGGATATGTCATTAACAACTTTTTTAGCATCTACCGTTTCGTTTTTAAGATTTGTGTTGACGGTTCTAATAGTTCAGTAATGTGTATGTCAGTCATAAATACAATGTATTCAAAATATTCTATTCATTAGTATTAGTGCCAGTTGATGTAAATTTATGTCAAATTGAAACCACTTGTTTATAAACTTTTGATTTGAGTTGAAGGTCCTCTTATCCGTCGAAATTAATATCGTGTAGATTGCGATCCCTAAATTTTATCCCCAAATTCATAGGTGACGGAGCGTGAGCCCGGAGCGGATTATAGCTCCCCATTTTAATGAATACGTTTTATTTGCTTAAGTATTGTGAAACCCGTTGATTTAGATGGTGTGATTTAATGCCTCAACATCTTTATTAAATTAAAGTTACTATTTTCAATGTTGCTCATTGAAAATTTAGTGATACAATGTTAGTAAAAATATGTGTCCATATCTCTAACTAGTTCTCCTCCTCCTTCTGACAGCCTCCGTAGCGCAGTTGGTTAGATGCCGCCTGTGAAACGAGAGGCCGCGGGTTCGATCCCCGCACCGAGAGAAATGTTTGTGCGGCCCACAAATATTTCTTCCGGGTCTGGGTGTTTGTGAGACCGAAAAGTCTCTCGTAGTTCCTGATACCCACGACACAAGACTCGATCTAAGTGTGGGGTCAGGACTATGTATGTGACTGTTGGGTGTATTTATTATTAGTTATAATAATCTTAACATTTTGAAACTAAGAAGCAGTATCAAAACGTCAAATCTATAAATACTGGAAGTCTTGTACAATCCTCTGAGAGATAAATAGAGTAAAAATATTGTAGAGGTATCTTTTATATTATTAGTATTTAGGACGTAGATCAATAAGCTTGCTACAATTTAATATTCAAATTCAAAGTTGGCACCAATTAGTGTTCCAAGGTTCGGAATGACGACGAACAGACATGTTAAACAATTCAACAATTGATATTAATCAATAAACTAATTAAACAGCATAACGCTATGAACATAAATCATCTGTTAGACTTAATAATAATCGTAACATATACAACAGTGAAGAGGCCGGGCTATTCTTTTAAAAGGGTATTATTAAAAGTCATTTGGGAAACAATAATATTATGAGAAATAATAAACACGCCAACGAGTGTTTGTTCTTTTTAAATGTTTTGGAATAAGTACCTTGGTGATTGAGCGTTGCGATGGCGACGGAAGGTTTTTTATTCATTTTAAATTGATTCCGATTGTTTAATTTGTTTTGTGTTCCGTTGAGGATGCATGAATGAAGTTATTACTGTAAACGCTCCCCTCGTTCCATTTCAATATTATTGCAGCTTCTCGGATTTTTATTTTTATACGTAAAAGGTAAATGCTTTTTTAATAATCATTTAGAATTTGATTGCGCGTTAATCTAGTGGCTTGAGACTATAGTTATATCGATGTATATCAATCAAACTACGGTTCCGTCTAGCCATAGCCTATTTCGTCAATAAAAATACAACCAAATATAAATAAATACAACCTGAAGGTGCGTTAAATCATTGGTCCTTATGACCATTCCATATATAAGAACAGCAGCCATTTTTATTTGCTTCTGTGACTACCATACATTGACTGGACATATTGAGACTTAATAAAATAATAGCAATAAAAAAACACTGATTACTATTCTACAAAATATCGTCTATTCAAGATACCAGCTATGTGGCTTGAATCACCCAGCGATATGCGAGACTTCTATTTAGTAGATGCAAAAATATAGATAGTAAATATTATTATTCTGAGCTTGAGGCTTCTCATTAAGTTTCTTTTTTTTTTTATTGCAATGAATGACGAGACGAGCAAGCCGTTCGCCTGATGGTAAGCGATACGACCGCTCATAAACAGTAGCAACATTCCACTGCGCTCGCCATCCTGAGACATAAGATGTTAAGTCTCAATATGTCCAGTAGTTACTCTGGCTACAATGTCCTTCAATCCGAAACACAACAGTGCATTTACGCAGTGTTGTTTCACGGGAGAAATAGACATTGCAGTGGTACCTACCCAGATGGCCTCTCACATATAAGAGACCTACCACGAGTCTATATAATATAAGTATTTTAAGTTGGGTACTTTAGACTGGCGCGGTGGACTGAAAAGCCTAATATCGAAAAGCGTTTTGACAGGCAACAGTATTTAAAATATTTTGGCAAACGGCTGAATCATAATGCCGCATCGACTTCATTTAAGGACAAGAGCAGACAGGAGAAACGGCATTTTAAAAATTATACAATGTGTGGTATTTAACGGTTATAAAGATAGAGAAAAAGTTTCTAATCGCTATACAAAGTGAATTCCCTGTCGTCGAAATCAAACTTAAAGCGTTTTGTACTCAGATCAATAATACCCAGATAATTACCGATTAATATAAAAAATTCAACAATCCGTTGATTCCCACTTATCTTGTACGAAGATATGTAAATATTCTAAAATCATCGATGTTGGTTGACGACAATCATCATTAATTCCGAGTAATGAGATTTGAAACGACGTGGGGCGTTCAAGTCAGATCTGGTAAACATGACGTTAGTCCCACTATCGCGCCACGATCAATGATCAATGATGTATCGAGATAATATGTATTTCATTAAGCGAGCGCAACGCACCGCGATCCTTCCGCGCTGGATGTGACCAAAACAAAAATGTTCATCATAATATAATTATGGTAATATGTTTTTTTTTTTTTGTAAATCTTATGGTTAATAGACGAAGCGTATGAAGCATGTATTTTTATGATAATAATTTAATGGTTATCCAATAATGGTTTTAAAATATACTACGGTTACGGTTTGTTAAAAAATATTTTCGTATTCTTATGAATTATGATGGCAGAACATGTTCAGTTTTTGATTTTGCAAACTTCGAATCTCAAAATGATATCAATTGGCTTGATGACTTGATATATCAAATCGAAACAAATACTTGTGGGCGTCCTAAACATGTGGGTGTATCGATGGCAGACATTCATAATCAGATAATAATTCATAAAAGATAACGAGTACTATCCAAAGTGGTTAAGAATCCTGTGTATATTCGAATATGATCAGTTCGGAATAGCTACGTCATTTGTGCAAACATTACATTGAGGTCACATTTTCATTTTATTAGTGGTAGAGCCACGCGGTTCTCAGTCTCAGCATAAAAGGGCAGGCTCGTCCGTGGTGGTACCACTGTCTAACAGGAAATCGACTTGAAGTGACAGCCTTGCTGTCGCGTTTCTTTCAGTGAGTGATATTGCCCGACGCCCAATACCCTTTCCCCCTTCCCATACATTTTATTTCCTATTTCTCTCCATTTGATGGTCCGGCAACACATCCATGATCCAAGCGTTACGGATATTCATGGGTGGCAATAAAAAATAAACAAATTCAACCTTGCTTATTCTATCTAG
Organism: Hyles vespertilio; assembly: GCA_009982885.2. Taxonomy (NCBI): domain Eukaryota; kingdom Metazoa; phylum Arthropoda; class Insecta; order Lepidoptera; family Sphingidae; genus Hyles; species Hyles vespertilio. Next base: position 15,374,966 of record CM042833.1, read on the forward strand.
TAAACGTATACGACAAAGTGCGTTCACGGGTGGGTGTCCTTGATTCCGCCAGCCATCGATCATACGGCCGGAGACGCGTTGCTATAGATACTAAAACAAACCGCATGTGATATTCATTATGTACTTACAGATCGTCACACTCAACTGTAATGAGCTAATGTGGAACACCAAAGTGACAGCACATCCTGAGTGTATTAGCTTATTAAGAGGCCAAAGTAACCTGTTTTTTTGTTGTCGAATTCGAATTTTAATATTTTGAATTTCGAATTGCCGTTATGAACGTTATGTTTTTTGCCGTCGAATTAAAATTTTCATATTTCAAATTCGTAATTATCGTTCTGATTTTTGTTTTGTATAATTTAGTTGCTTTGAGAAGGGTTTCTTAAAGTAAAAACTATTTAATGCATGTATATGTACGTTACTATTTGATATGTAACATAAAGTAACTTTACCCTATATTTTAGTAGAGCAAGATTAACTATTATTATTTTCGATGAATTTTAAAATTCGGTTTACGTTGATATATCTTAAATTAAAATACCTTAACGGTTTTAAAACCGACATCATGAAAATTACTTATGTAATTGGAGTTACTTTAAAAAATGATCAGATATACGTAATCGGATGCTTTTCCTCAAATGATTTCGAGTTATACAATATAAATAAATTTGTAATAAATAGGTGATTATAAAAGGCAACAAAAATTCTCAATACTCCATAGAAATGTCTCGAACGCGCGGTTCAGTTAGCAAAAGCGCCTACGAACTCACGCCGGGCAATATTGTAGTTCGGGTTCAGTCGTGTGAGATCGTGGCAGGCGTACTGCGCGTGCGCCGGACAAACAACAAACTATTCTTATTATAGTCTATAAATTATATAGCACTGTTTTTTGTACAAACTATATCTGTAGACAAACTGAACTGCGAATAAATGTAGTTCTATGCAAATGTGCCAACAATCTTGTTGGTTCTGTTTAATCTTTTTTGCTTTGTTGTTTTTTGTCAGAGGTTTTATTTGCGCAGGATGTAGGCTTTTCTGTCTTAGTTCCGTGCGTTATGGTAAAATAATAATTGTGTTTCAGATTAGAAACTGTCAATACGTATAGACATGGTATCGTGTGCTACAAAATTATTGTTCGGTTTAAAAAATGTTATACAATGATATGCATGTAATATTTTGTCACAATTGTGGTATATAAAATCTCTATTTTTTGTAAAACCTCGAGCTGACGTCTCACTTTTATTACGTTCAGGAAAGACAATTGTGACGCAGTATAAAGGGTAGCACACAATGGTACGGACACCTAAATAGAACGGTACAATTGAATTAATAATGACGTGTCCAGCAGGCAGCGCAGACACCCAGGGCGCCGAGCCGGCCGGCGACCAGTGGCGACGCAACACGGAACCTTGCGATTATTTTGCCTCACTGCATTGTCCTCTACGTCTTTACGGCCAATATTTTATAAACCGACCCTCATTTCACGGAATCCGACCATATTATGGCAGACAACACTCGGACATGTAAGCAAACATCTTAATGTTTACTAATGAAACATTTCTAAATACATTGATTGATGACGCTTTCCTCGCACGGGTCTGGTGTAGCGAGCATTATTCTATTCATAAGTCGCGCCGCGGGAAGCTCCACGTCAGCGTTGGTGGCTTCGCCATTGTTACGAGCGGACACAATTCGGCAAACATTTTTGCTGTTTTTTGTTCGAGTGCATCATTTAAATTTCATGCGTATTTTAGACGTCGCAGATTGGTTTCCATTAGGAGTGAATGATTAAGAGGCCGAGTGGCTCACGGGTGTGTCGTGAGGGGATGCGCTCTCTGGGGAGAGCCCAAGTGTCTGACGCCCGACTGCGGTACAGTGCTTGCAATTAACTCCTATGTGGAGCATTATGTCGTTGTCGCGGCGGAGGTACACCCTCCGTAGGTACTGAGACATCTGTACTCCGCCCGCCCCCGCGTCGCACCCCCACCCCCGCTGCACCCCGGGCAGACGCTCTAATTGTAACTAATGTTCGATCAGATATACGCCAATTTAATAACGTGTCGAATGTCCATGTCTGTTCCAATGTTATAAATTTCTCTGTAAGAAATTTCTAGAAAAATTGCCACGTGCTAGACTAAGTATTTGTAGTTCAGATCAAGTGAAGCGATTGATTGGTATAAAAGCTCAAATAAAAGTGGCCAAATAAACACAATAGAGTTTAAGAACACAAAGTGCGCGTCAACGGCTCTGATTGTCAATATAAAAGTTAATCATGTTAGTGAGATGGGGTGGGCCGGGTGTTGCGATATCATTGTCGCAGGTTCGAGGCCGGCGTTCCCGCGCCTCCCCCGCCTCCCCGCCGAAGGATTCGTTGCTTATTTAATGCAACGATGCACACGTAAACATCTAAATAACTTTTGTGTGACACTTCTCCCCTACCCTCTAATTTTACTAAGTAGCCGTATCTTTACAAATGTATTGGGGACGAAACATTGAAACCAAATGTGTTTTGAGAGCAAATTTTAGTTTGTCTCTCGGTGTTTTGTTGGGGATGCTAGTAAAAAATATATCGGGGATCGGTAGGCTTGTTTGTACTAGGCACTACGGAACACTTCCGTAGTGTTTTATTAAATCTGTCTTTCATACTTTGTAGCTCTACCTGAGTAGGTATACCTAATTCATGGTTTTAAATGCTTGATTGTGCTAGTTATGGGAGATGAAGAAAGTCTACATAAGAATTCACATCGTACATAGTTACCATACGTGATGTTTGTTCTAAAAATTAGGTGATTGGGATATAATCATTGTAAAGGATATAAAACTATTAGTGGGATGCACTCGCAGCGTCGCGGCGCGGCGCGGCGCGGCGTGGACACCTCGTCTGCTCGAGTGCTCTCAGCCCGCACCCCATGCCTCCTGCCAGTCTCCTGTCACGGCTTACGCAAACCGACTGACAGCGTTCTAATAATTCGTTACGAAAATGTGTTAATCGCACACTTTCACGCTCCGCGACTCCAAATTAGATTATCCCGATGACAATAGTGACATCTGTAGTTGAATGAGGCTCGTCATATTTTGACAGGTATCGTCACATGGCAGCACCCTCGTCTGCCCACATACACGTGTTCGCGAGCCCCGGCCTCCCCCCGCGCGCCGGCGCAGGCGCCTCGTCCCATAGCTCTCTGTCAGCCTTTTTTCCTCACAAAAGTCGTGATTTCACGCGGCGCGAACATTCATCCGATTGTCGTGAATTTCGTTATCTTGTATTAGCTAGCGTGTGAGGTGATATTGAAAAAATAATACGTTTGGGATTTGACGGCTCCCCATGTGCGCGCGGCAGCTTCCTTTTCAATGCAACGCTTCTATAAATGAAACGGGATGATAAATTTATTTAATGTATACAAATGTTTGGACATTTTTATTTTGCTGTCGTTTAGATGTAGGTAACATAATTTAGTTCACCATATGTTAAGTCGTTACAGCGCCGATAGGAAGCGGAAAAAATGCTTTACGACTTGCGAGAGGATCTATGACATACTGAACGTTTTCCGTGTTCGCTCCCGACTAGACATCGATAAACAAACTTTTTTCCGATACGCACGCAAAAAGGTAATAAATGTGCTCGGTGAGTGGACGCGGCGCGGGAACGATATTAATTAGTCATACGCCGAGCGTATTAAGCGGAGATGTATGGAGGAGCTGATTGCCCGCTACCTCTACAAATTAGACGCCCTGACTATCAAACGCACACCACTCTCCACTCTACAGTTTACACAGTTAACAGCCGATATAGCTGAAATAAAAATTTGCCGCCTCATTAAACAGGGATTTAATTCGGGGTTTCCGTCTAATTGATCCCTGGCCCGGGTAATTATTCACAGGGGGTATATAAAGTAATTATTGCCGGGTAGCCCTTTTTCCTTGTCGCCACGGTTCACCCCCTACCCCGGGCTAATCACCGCCCGCGCTCGCTCCCCGCGCCCGGTGCCGATGACGGCTCACAACTGCGTCTTGGATCGCGATGACAGCATTTTAATATATTTTGTTGTATGTAAATTTTGATGCAGATGCCGCTCGCGTATCGAGTGACGGATGTTACAGTTTACACCCCGGCTTTGTGCCAACTGTTTACCATACTCCTATGGCACCTCAATGCGCATTCAAACATTCGTGCTCACTTACTTTCCATACTCGAGCTTTACGAGCAAAACTGAAGACTATGGTCGACTCTCGAAGCCTTAATAAGGAACTGGTCATCGATAACTGAATATTCCTGGTCGCTCATTTCTTATATTTTTAAATCTTTGTTTAAGGCGTCCATAATGAATGTGTAAACAAAGAGTGCTAAGCAATTACAAACCATAAATAAACATTAGCCACCCTAAAAAACTTATGTAGGACGTAAAGGAGATTTATATTCGTTAAGGCCAAGTTGTTCGTCTTCATAAGTCTTGACGTTTCATTTCTGTCTAGGCAGCCGACAAGTGCTAACCCTCCCTCGCCACCCGCCCCGCACCGCGCCTCACCCCCTCCCGAAGGGCTCCCCTTGTTATGCATAAAATTTTGTCTTATTACTTCCAACTTTGCTATTATATTTGACGAGACGAAGTTGGCAAGTTATTTTGTTATTAAAATTTTTGGCCGAAGACGGCGGCGGCGAGATAAATCTAGTTCGAATGTAAATGCGAACGCTTAAATTATAAAGCAAGAACTTATTTGATTTAACAAACCTTAGGATCTGCGGATTAATGTCGGAAATTGGGAGGCGGCAGTTTACGTGGTTCGCGCTTTGTCGAGTCGCGCGGGTTGGAATAAAGAGAGGAGAAAATGGGATTGAGTAGGTTCGGTATAAGTAGGTACTTGTGTGACTGCTGTGCGGCATAACGACGCTCGCAACTTGCCGATGTTGCTTTGTTTGAATTTGTAGCATGTTTTTTTGCTAAACATCCACCACAGAGGAGACGACGACGCCGCGTGCTGCCGCCGCACCTCAGTTGGGAAATACACAAACTTTCTTACCTTTATGCTTATGTTTATTACAACTGATATAGAATGTGCTTGTGTTAATTTAGTTTTGCTTCACTAAGGAATGTTTTAAAATAAAATAGCTGGCATTGTAGGCCACGGCATAAGTTTAGTATCATAGTTATCAGTTTTATACCTAAATTTGTCATATTTGTATATTTGCGTTTTGTACTGTTATGTACAGCCAGAGATGAATTTCGTTGGCTAAGTATACATGGTTATCGAAAAATATATGTCATAACGTGCGAAAGGGATCTAGGAACTTACTCTATGATGGAAAACGAAGTTTGAATGATCAAAATTTCAATTCATTTCCTAAGTAAATTATAAGTTTTCTACTTCTGCAACTCAATGCTATTTGTTGATACTTATCATTCACTCTGGACTTAGTTTATGGTTACGACGACGGAAGACAGAGGATTCGAACGTTTTTTAAAGTACGCATTCGTTATGTTTTACGTATGACGTGTACCTTCGAACTTTGTTTCGGGTCACAGAGTGACCTCCCTGCTTCTCTTCGATACACATAGTATGCCACACGGCGAACACCTTCCAAAATATAATAAAACAATTAATAATATTGATGTATTTCCTTCGCAAGGACTGTGACCTCATTTAAACATTCTGTCTCCCTAGATGCTTTTGCTTAGTTTGGGAGACAGGCAAACTGTTATTTGATTAAGCCAATTACTTTTAAGTATTTATATTTTGTTCTTAGATAATTATGTTTACTTTTTGTGACGAAGCGTGTAAATAAATAAATAAAAATAAAAGAAATATAGCAGTTAAAAAATATTCATCGTTCGATAAGTTGAAAAGAAAGCTATTTTCGTGTCTTATCAAATGTTCAGAAACCAAGTAGAAAGTCGTAAAATCGATGACGGGTTCAGCACTAAAGGCCGTATCAATAGTCAGTTTTAAAATCGATTTCATCAATCCAATATTTTATGTTTTTCGTTCAAACTGATTCAAAAGCCGTTCCATAGAGACCATATATTCAATATCGAAAATAACTTTTAATACTCTCTATTAATTAGGCTGTAACAGTGCTTATCTTACCTGCGTACTATGGAGTTATCACGGGCCGAACTCCCAGATTTGCACATATCACTATTGAACCACTAAATAGCTTCCTGTGGTGGGCAGAAACGTCACTAGTGATAGAGCTCTGATACTGCGCTTAATTAACTGTCTACCAAGCATGTATGAGTATAGACAATCTTTTTTTTTTAATTAGCCTTAGCCTGCACACGAGCATGCGGTTTATGCTTTAGCGTGTGATCTCAATGAGGCATATTATGTCGATTGCTAGCAAGAAAGTAATATTTTTTTTCACGTTTTGTTTTATATAGAAGCTTCAAATTTTGCTTAAAGTTTGTATTTGTACCCCAAAATACAAGCCTAGCTTGGTTTGAGGACCCCTATTCAAAATGTATGTAAATCTGTTTTTATAAAATATATACATATATGTAAGTGACTGACAATTAAGATGAATTAACTGCAGTAAAAAGTAATTTGAAAATGAATAGTTTGTGTAATTTCCATGAATATTATACATTAAAAAATGAACAAGATAATGCCTATTAATGGCAAATAATTTGTATATTCATTTGAAACACAACTGGCTTAACGACCTACGCGTATTTTAATATATTTAATGAATATTTAACAGAATACAGTTCCCAAGATGTCATCATTGTTTGTTAAAATTTTACGACTATAAAAAAATATAATTTATTTTCTAAAATAGTATAATACGTTTACAAACTTGTTGATACCAGTTGATTGATGTTACGTTCAAATTGTAACTAACACTTTGTTTCCAAGTTATACAACGTGGCAGTTTACGAAGCTCTTTCGCATTAACATATATTTTATAGGCTGGTCATTGCATGTGTTTGCTTTTAACCGTGTATATTTTAAATTTTAATTCGGCATTAAAATATTCTGCTGAATAAGAAAATTAATTTGTTCCGCATTGCATATTGATATAAAGGTGGAGAGGTTAATTTCACAATTTATAGTCTACTGTTTGATATGGCGAATACCTACGAATCTGTCTTCTTTTTATTCAAAATACCTGTAGTAATGAAATATGCCTCAATGCTTGATTTAGAAAATTAAGTAGATTAGCAAGTTGATAGAATTAGGAAGACAAAGAAAGCCTATTATACACTAAATAACTGCCTTTCTATTATCAGCCCGGAGTCAGGAATTTGTGCTGATATGGGGATAGGCTCGCCCCCTATCACATCGTGTGACGAAACATAAAAGGCGGAATGTGGATGTCCTGGTACTTCTGCCTTTCCCTTCTGAGAAAATAGGCGTGAGTTTATATAAGTATGTATGTACACTAAATAGTAAAATTCGACGTTCGACGTTCAATATAAATAGAGACCAATGCCAGTTTGATCAAAACTGGATATATTAAACAATCTGGAACCGAAACTCAAACTTGCATGTGTTTAACTATACTCTGTTATATTTCATCGGATTTCGAAGCAGCATCTTAAGCAAATCCCGTGAAAACGTGAGGGAAATGAGAGCAGTTGAAATAGTAGTGAGGAACACAGCGTATCGTGTGGTAGCGGGCGCGCAACATCTGTTCCTTTGTCGCGACAAATTAACACCGACTCGAGCAAACGGTGGCAATGCTACGACCCATTCCCATGGCGGAACGAGCCCTAAAGCTTCCCTTAAGCGCGACGCCAGCTGCGCACAGCACTAAATTCCACGTTACAATGCTTTGTTTTAAAATTTGTAATCATTCTCACATTTTACGACGGTGAATGGTCCGTTTCGGAAAATTTGATACGACTATAAAACCCTGTAATTGTGTTAGCATTCCAGTTAATTAAAAGTTATGAATTTAAAGGCATAGCTTCAGTGCTGCTTGACGGTCGGACGTCGCGTCTTTATACCCACCAGAAACGCCAAGCCACCGAGGCATCGTGCACACTCGCCACGCACTTCTCTTTACGGCCCGTTCGACATATCATGTACGCGATGTTAATGAGCGAATAAAAAACAACATTAATTATGTATTTGTTCATCATCAGCCTCTATTAAGATGTAATATTTAACTTTAATGAAAGCCTTTACCCGTACGCGATGCGAGCGCGCGGCAATAAAATTATAAGAGCATAAAGTATTATTTATCACGTACAAAACACAATGGTTTTCACTACGCATCTGCTTACGTCATAAAAGTGTATTATGTCGATAAATTAAAAAAATTGTGTTGAGTCAAAACAGCGCTTTCCCACAGCGATTAAACAGTCACGAGTCACAAAGGGCGTTTGGAAACACTATAGTACGGTGAATTATGAAAACAAATACGCATTACGCGTACGTACGAAATCTCGTACAACTAATGACGTTAAAAGCGAGGGGTAACAGTAACATTGTTAGCAGTCATAGTTCGGGTGTGTGCGCGCCAAAACTTGGCTTCGGCGACCATAAATACCGCGGCGGGGGGTCTTTAGGGCCCGAGGCAGCGTCGGCTCGCCGCTCGCGCCAGCGTCGTCGCCGACAATAACGTGCCGTATGCGCGTGTTAACATTAGTCCCGCACTTAATTCCTTGTAGTCCTAAACTCACTTAAGAGGGTAAGACTCCGTGACACCGTGTTAATTAAATAATTACTTTAAATAATAACTCTTCGGGCTCGCTGCTGCCATGCACGGAGCGGAACTTACACGGCACTGCCTTGCTCGCCGTACTAGTTACTAGTTAGTTTGTGTATGTAAACATATAAACTTAATGATGTGCACTCCGGTTAGCGTTATAGGGAAATATGATCTATTTTATATCAGTTACGTCGTATTTTCCGATATACTGTGTTTTCTTATGCCTTTACTTCGAATGTTAATGTCGTAGGTACCAATACGAATAGTTTTATTCATAACAGTATTAACCAAACGAGTTCAATAAGTCAATATTTTTGAGTAAAATATTATCATGAAGTAGCTTTTTATAGATACTGCGCGCATTTTTTCACCATTTACATCACAAGCTGCTTTTTTCAATTGTACGCTATTGTCGCACAATAATTTCCTAGTACCAGTTGGCAACTTGTGACACATCCGATGAAGATTTTGCGATGCACCTTGACTCCTAAATGTTACGATTACTTTGACCATTATTTTTAGGTGCTATGAGCCATGGCTTCTAAAGCTTCTAAAAGAGAGCTTACAGTTATTCTGTACACTTTATAAAATTCCAGCATCGGTTTTGTTCTGAAACCAGAAAAACAAAAATCATTAGAAATATACGTTTAAATAGATAGGCGTCACGGCGTAGAATGGCGAAGATAACCGAAACAAAAGGCCGTGAATACAATGCTTATATCGACACTAATATCATCCGTAATATAGCTGTTTTAGATTCGGAAGTATTGGCATCATAATTGGCACAAAAATGGCAACAACAAAATTCTGGTATCTTATTGCGACGCTGCTATGGGCCCAGGTATATTTGATATATTTAATCTTGTAGAGTCTGCCACAAAATAAATTTTGTTAATTTATTTCACATTATTTATAAAGTTATTTGCTTCTTTTTTAATTTAAGTTCGCGTTATTTATATCAATAGTCACAACTGAATCATTATCCGAATCTCTCTTGTTTTCTATTTCTAGAACGAGCAATAAAAATTTTCACCTAACACAAGACTTGAACAATATTAATTCACCCGCACAAAACAGCGAGCTATTGGTAATTGGTCTAATGGTTGTTGAATTAGCAATCCGCTAAGTATGTAATCAGAGATCAGGTGAACGCTCTTTAAACCATTATCCAGGGTTGGTCATACAGTCGGCATAACAGAGGCTTTATTCGCATTCTCAGCTATATATTTTTTTATTAATTCTTGTATATGGCTTGATTGCAAGTCCTAGCATTGGAATTACCCTGCAAAAACATGGGGGCGGCGTAAGACGTCCAATAGAGTTACAGTTTTAGAATGTTTTCACAAATCGCCCACAGCGCTCGTCGATGCTTACGTAAATGTACATCCTCTTTTTGTACATGTCCCCTTCACGAGAAATGCCTTGTTTGCGCGATAACACGAGCGTTTTATAACTGCGACATTTTTTTCTGTTATTAAGTTGAAAAGTTGTGGTTTTGTTATTCGAACGATTTTCTGGAAAATGATCATGATTGTTTTTTTTTGTGATGCATTTCCTGTATTCCATGAAACCAAAAAGAGATGTAGGGTTTACAATAATCTTATAAAGATTAAAATATATTAGAGTATTAGATCCGTCTATAGGACATTGGATAAACATATAGGAATTAAATTACAGGCCAAATTATCTTATACCACGATTACAGAACAGTTAACTACATAAAGAAATAAAAAATAACTATCCCTGGCAAATCACTACACAAAAACACCCATTTCATCCCTTCCTGGACCACTTAACCCCACAATCGACATAAATGATACTCCTTTAATTAAAAATCTGCAAGTTACAGTGTAGTGAGAGCGTAACATTTTATTTTCATGATGAAAACATAATAATTTGAATGGTTAGCGCTCGCAACGCCAGTCGAGTGGAGTGTTATTTGTTCATTAAGGCGGGGCGTACCTTCCACTATGTAAAGCCTACCCTCGAGCACCTACTCTATTGACTTTCTTCCGTCGCTTTCTTATCGAGTTATGATAAATGGGCTTACAAACGATCTAAAACAAACCATGTCACAGCTCAATAAAGTTCAAAATCGCATAACACAATTTAGTGAGCATAATTCGTTTCATCGCATCGCCGTTACTTCTTAAATAATAAAGGCTCTTTGTAAAACTTTCCCTTCTTGAGCGTTCTAAAGCTTTTTGGTATCCAGTAATTAATATTCATGGAGTCTTGTGCCGGAGGGGTGGTGTAATTAATAAACTTATATGATACTTTTGTTTACAGTGTCATTGCTGAAACGCAGGGGAGATTCGAAGTGCTCGTTGTTCGGATGTTCCATACTTGGTTTCCTCCTCTCGCCCTCTTTAATGCGGTCGTGTTAATAAAAAGCGGCTGTTTTAGATTGTGAGCTTGAGATTGGACGTAATGGGACAGTTTAGGAGGACCTATGGCCGGTAGTCGATTTATACACATAAGTTTTGTAAGCTTTTATATTGCGCTGTGTATTTTTTCCGTTTTTTTATGGATTGAGAAATTGAAATATGTGAGGTTCGGAACGAAAAGTGATGTTTTTTTAATTGTGTTCTCTTATTTATTTTTTTGAGCAAAATTACTTTGAGAACTCAATGTTCAAGAATTGTAATACTTTGTTAAAAAATATAAATCTTTTATTATCTTAGTTTGTATTATACATGGCACTAATAAAACATATTATCTATTATGGTTCGTTTTGTTATGTGTCGATGGATATATTCATTCTATAGTTTACAATTATTGAGCGTCGTTTTATAATCTAAAAAAATTATAAAATTTAAATATAAAATATGAAAAAAACGCAACAAGTTAAAATAAATTAATGCATTATATAAGCAAATGACAAGTATCGTTTAATTTAATTTGAAGGCTAAAGTAATTTGACAAAACTTGTGTAATAAAATTATCGAGCATTGACCGCGGCTGATAACGCGGTGGTGGACTGTTGCGGACGGCCAGCGCGCGACCGGACACCGCTCGCCGTGTTCATACACGTAAACCAAGATAATCCATAAAACTCACAAAAGGTGCCGAGTTGTCTTCACGACCTGGGGCCAAGTGGCACACGCGCTTAACCCGCACACTAATCCGCATTTCGGTCGCAATTATAAAACTTACAACCACCAACATTCAACACCTTTTAACGTTTACTTTTGTCACTACAATTGTATAAATTACATACAAATGTGCATAATAAACACAGTGCGAATAAACGTGTTAATGTCACGCTCCACGCGGCAAATCTAGCCGCACAAGAAAAAATGCGAATGTAATTTGCATTGCTTATTCATCAGTGAAACTCAATCCCCTCAAAGCACTTAAGCACTTAGCGCAAACATATCGATTCTCAATACGCGACGCCAACGCCCCGGGGACACCGTGACAATGTAAAAACGCGACAGAGCCGCACACCGCGTGATTCCCTTATTTGTCCCCTTGTGTGGCGCGCGAGTAACGAACGCCAAACGCGAGTTAAACTAGGGTTAAGAGTGCGGAGGGACTGCCCTGACCTCATAATATTATAACGTGTAAGGTAAGGAGTAAAAGAGTCGGCGTTATCTCCAACACAGGCCGGATTGCTGACCACTTTAATGGGAAAAGCATGTTAGAATTAAACTAAACAAAGACGACGCATCAATTAGGGGCTCCTCTCGGTTTTTTTTTCTCTCTTTTTCAAAAAAGGGCTCAACTTTTAAAGCTTGTACGTTAGCCAAGTCGAGTCCGAGGCTGTTCGTTATTTTTTACTGTCTCATTTGATTAGATCAATCTCAATGATTCTTGTATGAATTTCAATTAAGTTGATAAGGAGATAAATGAGTGCAAACATGAAGCGTTGTTTGTTCTTTATTAACACAATAAGAGGCAATGAATTGTGTGATTGCGAAACTTATTAAAATGGCGGTGTCGGCGTCGGACGATGTTCTTGTACGAAATAAAATAGTGCCGCGTTATCGGCCTCCGACGCGTCACGTGTAGGATTATTGATAGTGGAAAAAAACGACTCAACGAACGTCGAAAAAGCATTGAAAGGTGCAGTTCCGCAGGTGCAAACTATTTGTCCTATTTAGATACAAGTATTACAGCGCAACAACAAAACAGCCACTGTAAATATTCGCTTTGCTGTACACCCAAAATGATTCTCGAGCACTTTTTTAATTAGAAAGTGGTCGGTTTGCGTGGGCTACAAGGGAATCGGCTTACTCTGTATTTACAGTAAATAAATTAGAATACGCCACGAAAAAGCCAGATAACATTACGGCAAACGAGTCGATACACATCTTAAAGATGCGTGTAGCTTTATCAATGAAACTCTAAAAATGAAATGAAATAAAACCGATTCGATAACTCCGCTGTAATTAAGACGAGGTAAATATATGGAGAGCATTGACGGATCGTAAATGCGAAGGATTGAAAACCAACAAACTGCAAGGCACAGTTTACGACGCCGGCCGAACCGCTCTTTTATTGTTGTTGTAAAATTCACGATCCATTATTAATTATTACAGGCATCATTAATCTACTAATCTATTTAAGGACGCGCGATAAGAATCTCATTTAAAGTATTGAATGAAGAGTGTTTCGTAGTGGACTCGAGATAGGCTTAAATTAGCTTCGGCAGCCAGGTGAGATATCCGCGGTATTTGTCACGCGATTCTAAGCTCTTTGACGATGTAGTAAGTTTTGGTTTAGGTTTTGCGTTGTTTGTGGTTAGGTCGTTTCGCGCCGAGTGGGATGGTGGCTGATTTATTACAGGTCGGCGTTTAAACGACAAATGCATCGAAACAGATAGGGACGACATATCTGACATTGGACGACCGATGTTGACCACTGTAACCGGCGCACACACTGCGTTACAGACGCGAGACACGACACGAGATTTTCAACGCAAATGAAATTAATAAACTGCGCGGATATATCAATTAAACAAATGAAAATTGGAATAAATATACCAAAATATATATTATTTGAACAAATTAATCGTTTTATTATCTATTAAAACGTAGTAATTACAAATATATTAAAGTGGTTATGATAGTAATATCATATTTTTATTGAAAATTTCATTTCAGAAATTATTTTCGCTTCTGCAATATAATACAATATGAAGTACATTGATATAATTCAAAGAATATATTTGCAATACAATTATCACTACCTTATAATATTAAATTATTTAATCCAATTAAATAACAAATCACAAAAAAAACGCTATGTTAAATACAAGACTGTTCCAAAAGACGAAGGCAGTGAATCGAATATTTAAATTAGATCGTCGTGTATAGCAGGCTCGCCCAAAGACCGGATGAGGGTTTCTCTGGTACATAATCTTTACAACAAAACTGTGATCGGATCACACACTAACGAAGCACGGGAACACATCAATAGATTTAAGTAGCACTGATTATAATAAAATGTATTGGACGTGCACTATCAATACTGTAACAGCGGTATTTGTTATAAATAAGAACGTTATTGAGCTCTATAAGATAACAAACCAATGAATGGAAAATTATATTAAAATAATGTGGACATGTTTAGTGAAACACAACTAGTCGAACGATTAGTAAATTAGGATTATTTATGTCAGTTCATGTGTAGTGAATTCAGTTCGGACTGATTCATTGTGGAATCTTAAGAGGCCAATATTCAACGGCGGTCTTACTTTCATCGGTATTATATGTGTTTGTAACCTATTGATGAATTTGGTAATAAGTAACTTATATAACTATACTCTATGTTTATACCGTATTTAATAATGTTGTAACAAGCATCTGTGTATATATTTGTTTATTTTGCTACGGTTGTACGTGGATGTGTTGAGTGAATAGTTTGTAAGAATCGTTCCATTAATCGTCAGGTGTCTTCAAAACCTGAGGTGAAAAAATTATAAGATAATTAAACTTCGTTGTGCCGCGAATATTATTAGCCAAGATCAACAGCATCATTTAATAGTGTAAAATATATTTAGTGCATGTTGAACATAAAAATATTTGAATTGTTAGTGTTGCAAATTTTCATAGGCAGCGGTGATCATTTACCATTAGGTGAACTGTATGCATTTCCACTATGAAATAATAAAAAAAAGTCACAGAAAATAGACGCAAAGCGACGGCGTTCAGTAAGTGCGATTGACGAAGCCCAGTGTCCCTTTCATTTTCCGTTCTTTAGCTTTTGTTTGAACTTATTTTCATCGACATCGTACTTGTGATGTTATAGATAGTCACTTTATGTGGGGTATTTGTTTGTTTCCTAAACCATTGCAATTAAAAATACGCTAGATTGCTAAACAAACGGTTCTCAAATTCTTTTTTGTGCCGCACCGTCAGGTTGTGGAATTGTTTGCCGTCTCACGTGTTCCCTCCTTCCTACAATCCTGGGTCCTTCCGCCGTAGTTTGAAGGGGCACCTTAGCAGGTCGGCATAATTGTTTCCATTGGCATGGGACTGCCTTCCGATGCCAATGGATACTCTGCCTGGGCGGCATTTGCGCTTACCATCAGGTGCAATGCCGCCACTATGCCGGGCCAGAGTATAAAAAAAAATAACACAAACATGAGTGTTTAACCAATTTTAATATTTTTCTATATTTGTGTTATGTAATATTTATACAGGGTATCTCAAGACTGCTACCGAAAACGAAGCCGGGTGGTAGTTTTAGTGGCTACAAACACAATGCAATTAAAAATTTCGCATAGAAACGCGACAATTATTTTTTATGATTTTTTAAATATCGTAAATTTTGGGTGGTAAATTCATAGTTTTTGCTAAAATAATAATTTAAACTCTTTTATACCTTAGAGTATTTATAAATAAAAGGATATACACTATTATTTTAGGAAAAAATGTATTTACCACCCAAATATGGCCATAGGAAAAAAATAACAAAAAAAAATTTGTCGCTTTTTTTTTGCAAGTTTTTCTGTTGGATTGTGTCTGAAGTCGCTTAAACTATCACCCGGCTTCGTTTTCGGTAGCAGTCTTGATATACCCGGTATCTATAAATATATATTTTTATCTGTAAATTTACATTGTTCAAATTGCACGTCAAGCCCTCAACCCTAGAATTCACTCCATCCAAAGGCTTCCAGGAAGAAACCACTCAATGCTACATGAACGGCAACTGTACCATATTTTCGTTAGTTATATTTGGATATTACATGTAATATGTACAATAAAGAGTAAAAATAAATAAACATGAACCCTAACATGGGAAATCCTAGCTCAGAAATCCTATCATGAATTGTTAAGCCACACTCATCAAAGGGAACTGTATGCCCCGTCATTTGTTTTAAAGAGCAGTCTGACCGCGATGACATATGCTTGAACCTACTCAAATTAGGAGGGAAATTTTATTTCAGTTCGCCGCCGCATTCTCGGCTGTTTTGTACGGAAATTTGCATGACACATGCTGGCTCGATGGCACAGTCGAAAAGGCACCACTGGATCACAGATAAAATTGTAGACTGTTTGAAGTATTTTGGGGTTGGATTTTAGTTTTCTTTGTTAGTTCATTAGGATCATAGTTATTTATGGCGTTTTACTAACATCAGTTTCATATCTGTATATCTGTATCAGCCCATATACGTCCCACTGCAGGGCACGGGTCTACTCTACAATAGTACAATTGAGACTGGTTAGGCCATATAGGCCACCACGCTGGCCTAGTGCGGGTTGGCGGACTTACATACCATAAATTTTTTTATAAATCGCTATGGTATGCAGGTTTCCTCACGATGTTTTCCTTCACCGTTTTAGTGCGTGGTGATTGACTATCAATACACACATGACTCTGAAAAGTCAGAGATGTGCCCTGGGATTCGAACCCGCGACCACCGTGAACATGTTGGCAGTCGCGTCTAGTCCGTTTACCAACAGGCCACCACGCACTTACACTTACTTCATATGCCTCAATATATTGTAGACTTGGGAAACATCTTAATATTCAAGGCCATACATTTCATTGGTCCAAATGAGCATCGAATATGCAATTTTCAGCTCAGAAAAGGGAATAGTTTCTCTGTAGCAAAACCTATACCTACCAATAAGTTGGGATTAAAAAGCTACGCAAGAATTTTAAACAAACATATAAAATTAAGAGAGAACTGGTCATTCACATAGAGGTGATTAAAACAGCACGTAAATGTTGAGTAATCCATTATTCTTATCCTTTTTGCGTTTTTCAGTTTCGAAACCCTCACCTGACACCTGTGTGTGGTGTCCTGGCACCTCTGCCTACCCTTTCTGGGAAAAACGCGTGAGTTTGTGTATGTATAACCCTCACCTGACCTCTACAAAGTGACCTTCAAAAATAAACGATATTTCTGCAATTGGTATAATAGGGACATCAAACAACAAGCATAACTTTATTTCCATGAATTGGTAAATATATTTGGGGATAATAAAGACTTCAGACATGACAGAAAAATAGGCTACACAGCTTCTTGAGTCATTTGAGAGTATGAATAACTAATAGTTCTACATAAGTTGCATGAATTATACCGGGTATCTCAAGACTGCTACCGAAAACGAAGCCGGGTGGTACTTTTAGTGACTACAAACACAATGCAACTAAAAAATTTGCAAAGAAAGGCGACAATTTTTTTTTATGATTTTTTAAATATCGTCATTTTTGGGTGGTAAATCCATAGTTTTTGCTAAAATAATAATTTAAACTCTTTTATACCTTAGATTATTTATAAATAAAAGGGTATATATGTACCTACTATTATTTCAGGAAAAAAATATATTTACCACCCAAATATGGTCATAGGAAAAAAAATACAAAAAAAATTAGTCGCTTTTTTTGCATCTTTTTCTGTTGCATTGTGTCTGAAGTCCCTTAAACTACCACCCGGCTTCGTTTTCGGTAGCAGTCTTGAGATACCCTGTATGGCATTGGGGTGAAAGTATTGCATATTTTTTATAGATCTATATTTGTTTTACGTCCCCAATAACCAAAGTAAACTGCAACAGTTACTTTAATGTTTAAAAAAATATTTTTACTTTTGCTGTTTTTTTTAACCTAATCCAGGTTTTACCTTATCGGATATTTATTACATACAATCAAAACTCTCTCATTTCTTGGCATTGGAAAACAGTAAGTCTCGTTACATATCCTTGGTATGCCAAATCCTCATTCAAAGTTATAAACGTCCAATCTATGTAAAACGCGAAAATAAAATCTATCAAACATTTTTATGAACACAAAATTAATTCTCACAGAATCAAATATCTATGAACATCGGGCCGTATAAACATACGTAGCCAACTGCATCCGACTCGGCGAGTTTCACTGAAACTATTGTGTTGTGAACTACTACAGAGTATTGTACGGATGAGATTGCTGTTCACCTCCGCATGTACCTGGGAGCGGTGGGACGCGGGGGAGCGGCGCGGGGCGCGCGGCGAGCGGAGGGGGGGGGGGGGGGAGCGCATTGCTTGGTTCGCTATTCCGCGCCACCACATAGTTTTGTTCGCAAGCTCTCATCGACTCTCGAGCTCACAGCTTAAGGCAAAGCCATCGCTAATTGGACATATTCAAGTGTTTGTTACCGGCCACTAGAATTTAACAATAGGTTACAGCGCGCTTGTTATAGCTGCGCGCCGGCGGACTCCTTTGTGCGCCGAAAATGAGTATTCACGAGCTTTCCTTACAAATCTATTAATTAAATAACGAGGGGTTTTTGATCTTTATTACATTGTTCTTTTTCATGTGCATTGTTTTGGTGTTTTTGCTGATATCCTTTGGAGGGTGCAATTTGTAAAATAATTTAGTTAAGATTTAGGTATATTTCAACACTGGTTAGTCATGGACTTTGACAGCCTCCGTGGCGCAGTTGGTTAGACGCCGCCTGTGAAACGAGAGGCCGCGGGTTCGATTCCCGCACCGAGAGAAATGTTTGTGTGGCCCACAAATATTTCTTCCGGGTCTAGGTGCTTGTGAGACCGAAAAGTCTCTCGTAGTTCCTGATACCCACGACACAAGACTCGTTCTTAGTGTGGGGTCAGGACTATGTATGTGACTGTTGGGTGTTATTTATTTATTATTAATTATAGAAAAAGAGCAATACTAGAAAACATTAATGCGTCAAGACACAACTTCAATGATTAAAATGTATTGTAATGCCATCTGAATTATTATCGCTAGTACAAGCGCTTCTACTGTATTAAAAGTGTTTTTACAAATATACATTATACATACTTCCATATTAGGCGTTTTAGCCATTGTGAACTGTAGTATGAATGAACTGTAGATACAAATCTTATCCTAGTCGTCTTACGATAAAACCTAGTGGTAATTTTGTATATTCCATTAATATCAAGAACATTATATTTTATCGATGCAATTAACAATACTTATGTTAGAGAACATGAAACCGACGCTACCACGAGTGTTTCCAAAGCACAACCACAATAATGCGAAAACTTAATCAAACTACTCGTATAGATGCCGTCAATTTTCTAACCTATGGATTATAAGTATACCTAACATTCACACACATTGTTCATATTATACAACAAACACTAAGACACAAGCTGACAGTCAGAATCTATGACAGGATATTCGGCCTCAAACTTCTGAAATTTAGTGGTTTGCACGAACATTTTGTCTCAGTGCCGGAATCGAACCCACAGCCTCTCGTTGAACAGCCAGCTCACAGTTACGGCATGGAGGCTGTCAAATGATATCCGTCCTCTTTTCATTAGGATTTTTACATTCAAATATTACTATAGACAAAATACATTCGAGACTACCACCATGTTATGAAACTGAAAAATAAGTTAACAGCTAATGTTAGAGGAAAAAAAAGCACAAACGCTACATAAGAGTTTTAAAAACTAATAAAATAATGGTTTCTTAAATTTACGCGAATGTTACACATTGAAATAAAATTATTATTTACGGATTTTATCACGGATTTTGTTTAATTTTTACATTTTTGACTTCCCGGCGCGGCGCGTTCGATTACTTTACAGCTTTCGTGGTCACGGGGCGGACTGAGATATTAGTCATCCGCTCTGTGACTGTTACAACTAACCTTATTTAACAATTATGAAAATAATTATTAAAAAAATATATATTTTTATATCAACTAATATAATAATAACAAAATATAAAGAACAGCTTGGCCTTAAAGAGTACATGAGGGAACTTCATACGCTCAGGTTCTTGTTAAACGCAGCCCTGCAGCCTGAAGCTTAAAGCAATTTGCAAGAGTTCCTACCATCGCGGAGCTGTTTGTTCCGCAGTTTTATTAAAAGCACTAGCCGTTTGCGCAAATGCAAATTGTTTTTCATATTAAAATTAATCGCTCCACTCATTACTACTGGTCGCTTTGAAATTAATTAGATAATAAAATCCGCCAATCGCATGCGAGCGTTTATCTGAATTATCTTTTTGTACGCGAAACCATGTTTGCCAGACCGAACGTCTGTTCGAACTGCTGTTTTAGGATTTCAGTTTTTTTTATCAGTTTACACATTTTTAAAAAGTTTTTTTAAAAATTATAATTGCATCTGTATCGATCGAATTATAGATTATTTCGACAAATGGTGTGTTGTGTTCCCGAGTTTGCTATGAGTTTCTGTAATGACTGAGAAGTCTAGCGGTCTTCAAAATTTAGACTACTGATACCTATCACGATTCTGCTAATTAATATGGCAGTTGCAAAAAATAATTAATTTAAAGAATTGAAATAAGATAATTGTTTTACTAGCTGAGCCACATGGCATAAGATGTGAAAAAAAAAGCACTTTATAAGTTCTGGTTGCAATATTATATAGTACAAAAATATTAAATGAGAAAAAAGCTGTCTTCTGTGTTTCAAATATTACTTTTACAAAAACAAATACTTGAAGGTGCCAATTTTTCAATCTCCGTCGGCATTCGAACTGTTGCAACATTCAAGGAATTGATTATTGCCTTAATAATACTTTTAAACGTCGCCAGATCTAAATGCTATGAATTATCAATTATGTTACATACGTATAATCCATAATTATTATTTGTTGCCCGGTTAACTTTCAAACAAAATTACTATTGGACTGTAGCATGTTAAAGAGCTATAAAGTATTTGCCTATTACAATCGGCCACAAATGACAAGGATTATGTTGGTTCTTAATTATGTAGTTTAATTAAAGTAATTTATGATATTTTAAATAATAACCATTGAATTTTTGCCATCTAAACTATTAAAAATTAACATGCTATCTAAACTATTAAATACTAACAAGTATCTTAACCTAAAAACGTAAATCAATACAATTTAATCGAGTGCATGGTAACCTGTTGTTTGACCAAACTCGGGGTTTATACATACACAAACTCACGCGTTTTTCCCAGAAGGGGTAGGCAGAGGTGCCAGGACACCACACACAGGTGTCAGGTGACGGTTTTGAAACTGAAAAACGCAAAAAGGATAAGAATAATGGATTACTCAACATTTACGTGCTGTTTTAATCACATCTATGTGAATGACCAGTTCTCTCTTAATTTTATATGTTTGTTTAAAATTCTTGCGTAGCTTTTTAATCCCAACTTATTGGTAGGTATAGGTTTTGCTACAGAGAAACTATTCCCTTTTCTGAGCTGGAAATTGCATATTCGATGCTCATTTGGACCAATGAAATGTATGGCCTTGAATATTAAGATGTTTCCCAAGTCTACAATATATTGAGGCATATGAAGTAAGTGTAAGTGCGTGGTGGCCTGTTGGTAAACGGACTAGACGCGACTGCCAACATGTTGACGGTGGTCGCTGGTTCAAGTCCCAGGCCAATTCTCTGACTTTCCGGAGTCATTGGTAGTCCAACAACACGCGCTATAACGGCGAAGGAAAACATTATGAGGAAACCTGCATATAATAGCGATTTGTATGAATTTCTATATTATGTAAAGTCCGCCAACTCACGCAAAGCCAGCGGGATGGACAATCGTACTCTCGGTAGTACCCGTGACGTGCGGTAACGTTTATGGTCTAATACTGAAACAAAATATATGAGGTTAAATAAATAAATAGTTTGTTATAATACCTTATTCTGTTGGAAATAATTCTAAATAATTATATTTTTAATATTCTTTTTTTGGCCAGCGTT
This sequence comes from Hyles vespertilio, assembly GCA_009982885.2. Taxonomy (NCBI): domain Eukaryota; kingdom Metazoa; phylum Arthropoda; class Insecta; order Lepidoptera; family Sphingidae; genus Hyles; species Hyles vespertilio. Next base: position 15,396,753 of record CM042833.1, read on the forward strand.
CATAAGGTGAGTATTACCATCGCTTAAGAAAAAACATAGTAGCCACGACCGCTCCGCCAGGATTGTAAGAAGGCGAAGAAGAGGAAAAATAGCCTTTAACTGCTTATTTTTATCGCTAAGTCGTCACACACAAGAAGCAGACTTAATTGATCCCACGTTTTATCCATATTACTATGATTGGAGAAGCTACTAGCAAAGTTCAAAAACTTAAAACCGAAACATGCTTACAGTTAAGAACTAATCCGCAACCACTTGGAGTGGAAGACAAGTGTGAAACCGATAGTTCATGGTTGATGGAGTGGCAATTAGCTGTGCGAAAAACTGTAGACTTTATACAGGGGTTGGTAGGGTTGTTTTTCGTTCGTCTGGTAGGGGTTGGCGCCACATGCGGCCGAGACATGCCGGGGAACTTTTCAGATTCGCAATCACGCCGCGAGAAAGTTTGAAGTAAGTATTAAGTTTAACGTGGAACGACATTCAGAGGTGGTTTCACATTGTTCATATTGTGGACATTTCGCTCAACTTGACACGGGACTTTTTGGTGTAAAGATATTATTAATTACCCTTATTTTGAAGACACGTGGAGTTTAGCAATCTGAGGAAAATTTTGTATTAAGGTTGGAGTTGGATTGCTGTCTATAATAAAGATGTGTGGTTCACAGTATTGTGACAGAATATTAATCAAAAGGTTTGTATTATTAGTATAATAATCAATCAAAATAAAGGGTATATCAAGACTGCTACCGAAAACGAAACCGGGTAGTAGTTTAAGCGACTTCAGACATAATGCAACAGAAAATGTTGCAACAAAAAAGCGACAATTTTTTTGTTATTTTTTTCTTATGGTCGTATTTGGGTGGTCAATAAATTTTTTGCCTAAAATAATAGTTTATACCCTTTTATTTATAAATACTCTAAGGTATAAAAGAGTGTAAATTATTATTTTAGCAAAAACTATGGATTTACCATCCAAAAATGATGATATTTAAAAAATCATTAAAAATAATTGTCGCGTTTCTTTGCGAAATTTTTAGTTGCATTGTATTTGTAGTCACTAAAACTACCACCCGGCTTCGTTTTCGGTAGCACTCTTGATATACACGGTATATTTTTTTATGTCTTTTTCTTCTGCAAATGAAATAGAATATAGAATAGCTTATAACTTTCTTATACATACATACCTAAAGAAACAAATTAAATTGAATCAATAATTTATTTTCGTTGGATCGTTAATTATATTGTTTGTTACATTTAATTACAAACAGATATAGTTATGAACACCTTAGATTAATGTGCGTCTTGGCAAAGAAATCACATTTACTACACACATATTGACAGCCTCCGTGGCGCAGGCGTTAAGACACCGCCTGTGAAACGAGAGGCCGCGGGTTCGATCCCCGCACCGAGAGAAATGTTAGTGCGGCCCACAAATATTTCTCTCGGGTCTGGGTGTTTGTGAGACCGAAAAGTCTCTCGTAGTTCCTGATACCCACGACACAAGATTCGATCTTAATGTGGGGTCAGGACTATGTATGTGACTGTTGGGTGTTATTATTATATTATTATTACATACTACATAGAAAAAATACATTAATTAGACTCCTTCTAAGTAAATGTGCGTAAAATAATGAGGTATAATGATAATATCAGTATACGCAAAAAACCACTTCATTAATTTTTTATCCCATAAATCTTTGTTGATTTAAAATAAAAAGCTTTTTGTTATTTATAATAATGAATGTGTTAGTGTGGCATATATTATAATATCCACAGTTCAATGACAGCAAATAATACTCGTATCCATAGAGTTGGGTATAAATATGATTTAGTTTGGTTTTCAATTAATTACAATTCGGATGGAGTATGAAGCAGTATCCTTGTGTTTAAATAAAAATAACACCAATGATAGTGATTTTACCTATACCTGATACCATAGCGATTTACAAGGATTTCTATGGTATATAAAGTCCGCCATTACGGCAGCGTGCTTGAGTGACACTCAAATGGCCTAACCCCTCTCAATCGTACTCTCGTTTATAGAGGAGGCCGATGCCGTTGTGTGACGTACACGGGCTGATAAAGATACAGTGATTCAACAAAGCTTTTACTTTTGATCGCTTCATATGCCTAGCATTTTATCATTCATAAATATTTTTATAACCTAGACAAAGATTACCATACAAATTATATAATAATTTACCGAGTTCCTTAATACAATAAGTGCCAATCATAATTATTGACGACGGCGTCGAACATTTCTTTTCGCATGAGCTGTTTGAAGCTTCTTTATCCATCGCAATGACTTCCTAACTACGCATTATATTCTAATACAGCTTCAACGACATAAATATTAAATTAATATGTTGGCTTATTTTGTATGGCATGAAAGTGTGCACGCACTTAAAATCATTCACAATGTTACCGAGTGGCTATTTGAGACGAATTGTTTTGTATGATTCATCATCTATACATAGAAGAGGAAGTGCTTGTGATTCATGCGACACAAGCAGGCCTAAACCAAACATGGTTGTAGAAATGTACATCATGCATTAGAAGGTATGAGGAAAACGGCGTGTAAAATTAATGTTACTTTATTATTATGGTTTGCTTATTTAAATAATGCTTTTTTTGTTGCAATGCATGGCGAGAAGAGCATGCCCTTCGCCTGATAGTATGCGATATGAGTGCATATGAACAGTATCAAAACCAAACAACATCTTGAATTACAAAGCAATTCCTAGCATTCCTCTGCGCTCGACATTCTGAGACATGAGATGTTAATTCTCATTATATCAAGTGCTACAATGTCCTTTAAACCGATATACAGCAGTGCATTTACACTGTTATTTGGCGCGATAAATAGACCTTGGTGGTACCTAGGCGGCCTTTCACATATGGGAGACCTGGCAATAGTAATAAATATTTTACATTATATTAAGAAGTCGGAAATATTAGAATCGGTTCATATAATTATATCTACAATCTAAAATTTGTCTCCAGCGACATCTTTAATGTTTAATATTATGTGATCGTCTCCCACCTTTGATTAATGCACGTTTTGATGTTGTGGATTTTAAATAAACTAAGTAATATACAGGGTATATCAAGACTGCTACCGAAAACGAAGCCGGGTGCTAGTTTAAGCGACTTCAGACACAATGCAACAGAAAAAGTTGCAAAAAAAGCGACGATTTTTTTGTTTGCTGTTTTTTTCATATTGTCGTATTTGGGTTGTAAATACATTTTTTTCCTAAAATAATAGTGTATACCCTTTTATTTATAGAGACTCTAAGATATAAAGGTGTTTAAAGTATTATTTTACCAAAAACTACCACCCAAAACTGATGATATTAAAAAAATTATAAAAAAAAATTGACGCGTTTCTTTGCGAAAATTTTAATTGCATTGTGTTTGTAGTCGCTAAAACTACCACCCGGCTTCGTTTTCGGTAGCAGTCTTGATATACCCGGTATAAAACTTAGCGTATGTATTGTTATTTCCGGCAAAATTTTAACCTGCCCCAAGTATAATAATGAATAGTAAAATATGATGAACTCTGATTTTGTGAATATAAGCAATTTTTTTAACTAAGCATATTATTATGTAGAAAAGGTAATTTCCATAAAGTCGGTTGTTAATCGATGATTTGCGGGTTGGATTTCAGTAACAATAAATACTTACTGGTTAGAAATATTCCAGAATTTGTAAGATGACCAAAATAATGGGGATATGAAGAGTCATGTAAAATAGAGATTTTACAGTGACCTGACAAGCATCTGCTTCTGCTGCTAGTATTCGATTTTCATACGGTGATTGAAATTGCCAGAGGGCAAATATTCCTTCGTATCTTCAACTTCAATTAGCCAGCAATGCGCCTACGAATCAAGTGTTTCAAATGTTTCTTGGAGGCGCTAATCACTAACCATTATGTATGCTGTTTGTATTATTTATCTACCGAATTGACATTCTTGCTATATTTCACATGATAAATTTCAGGTTACTTTGCAAAAATAGCTTATTATTTGACCACATTATATGCTAGAAATATTTCACTAAAATACCTTAAAAGGTCTGTACATCATACCCAGTCCACTGCCAGTTGCAAAAACAACAAACACAAAACTGGAAATGTAAACTTAAAAACAGCATTTAGTACCTAAATCAAGTTGCAAGATGTTATTGTTTTAACAATCAGATCGCGTCCAATTCAGTTTGTTCGTAGTATACCGTGTACCGACTTTGTCCCGATTAACTCGGGTTTGTAGACGTGCCGGTTCTATTTGAAAGTTTCTGCCGGGCGGTGGTGCACTAGCGTCGTTCTTATTACACTCAAACTTTATTTCTTGTTTAAACTGCGGGAAATGAAAAAAGTCGCCGGATTGGAAACGTGAGGCAGTACGTCATATTGGATTCTTGGTTGTTTCTCGTTTGTGGGTGTTTAATACGGAATGATTGTCAGTACATAGTCAATATAGAATTGGTGGTTTTAAGTAGATGAAAATTTTGCATCGGTAGGAGGAATATTGAATACTCTTTAAAAGCGAATTTATGCGAAATACAAATATTTTTCTGGAACCTGACTAACTAATAATAATATTATAATTATCTTAATTCATTGTCCACTACTCAGTTAACTAATGTTAGTTAACTGAGTTTTATTAGTTAAATGTGTAACTTCCTATCTATATATGTATACACTATCTATATGTCAGATCGACGCATAGGTATTTTTTCAATTAAAAAAGCAATCACGCTATCAGAAAACATTCAATCCAGTTTTCAAACCAATCCCATGCACACCAAGTTACCTTATATGAAATCCCTAAACCAAATCCAAATGACACGTACAGAAACAATAAAACCCAGCGCTAGTTACACCTAACAGTAAAACAAAAATACTAACAAGCTGTCAGCTGATTGCGCAGTCGAAGTTATCACATCTGTTAAGTCAAAACTTTAGCGGAGAGTAAAAATGGAACTACTGTTGCTGTCTAGTAGCGATGTATACTGAAATTGGTCGGGTTTGATGACTGAAGCTGTTTGAAGTGATCAAGGTGTATGTTTGAAGTCAGTGATCAGGATAGGAATTTTTTGAATTAATTGAAATTTGAATTTTGACTGAAGTCTTAGCGTGAACGTTAGATTGAAATAAACCTACTTTAGATAAATAGTATTAAAATAATGATAGCTTATTTCATTGAAGTAGTGACTGAGACGTATAGGTACCTACTTCTGATAATTTAGGCCTTTTTGTCGTTTAAATGTTTTATTTGGTTTATTAATACTTCTGTATATATGTAGGTATCTTGTATGTATAATTCTATCAATAACATTGAAAAAGTTTAAGATTTTATGAAAATTTTTGTAACCAATAATTATTTTAAGATTGGTCGTCCATGTGGCTTATATCCATTCATAGGTTTTGAATACTGAAGCTGTACGAAGTGATCAAAGTATATGTTTGAAGTAAATTAGGGTTATTGATTGAACTCAAAGCGTGAACTATGTTGGATTGAAAGAAATCTATTTTAGATAAATAGTATTAAAATAATGTACAGGTTATTAGTACTTACTTATGATATTCTAAACTTTTGTGTCGTTTTATTTGTTTATTTACACTTTATACAAATTAAATGTAGATGGACTTAGTGTTTTAATTGTTTATAAGAACATAATACCGGGTATCTCAAGACTGCTACCGAAAACGAAGCCGGGTGGTAGTTTTAGTGACTACAAACACAATGCAACTAAAAATTTCGCAAAGAAACGCGACAATTATTTTTTATGATTTTTTAAATATCGTCATTTTTGGGTGGTAAATCCATAGTTTTTGCTAAAATAATAATTTAAACTCTTTTATACCTTAGATTATTTAAAAATAAAAGGGTATACACTATTATTTTAGGGAAAAATGTATTTACCACCCAAATATGGTCATAGGAAAAAAATATTTAAAAAAAATTGGCGCTTTTTTTTGCAACTTTTTCTATTGCATTGTATCTGAAGTCGCTTAAACTACCACCCGGCTTCGTTTTCGGTAGCAGTCTTGATATACCCTGTATGTATGTAGAAACCTTTTACTTCATTGAACTGGGCTATCCTAGCATAAGCACCAGCCGTTTCACATTATCTTAGCCAAGACACTTCTGATTTAAGTAAAATATTTGTTTCTGATCTTGGTTAAGGAAAGGTTTAATAACAATTTTATTTTAATTATGTTTCTACTTCTATTCTTCTATGATAGTCAATCACCACGCACTAAAACGGTGAAGGAAAACATCGTGAGGAAACCTGCATACCATAGCGATTTATAAAAATTTCTATGGTATGTAAGTCCGCCAACCCGCACTAGGCCAGCGTGGTGGACTATATGGCCTAACCACTCTCAATCGTACTTTCGATTGTAGAGGATATACTTATATATTAAAGAAAGGGTTTTTGAAGTTGTTTAAATGTAATAATTTAATGACTGGGCGCCCGCGCCATTGTGATCTGTATCCGTAGAATAGCTAATTAGGACGTAGGTTGGGAAATGAAAAGCAGGGGGTTCGATTCCTATACTTAGACATTTTTTACGACAATCACAGTTATTTCTTTATTGTATGTGTAAAATAAATTGTCGCGTAGTTTCAGTTTCTGTCACCAAAAATACTTAACACTTAATAAGGACTGCATTCATGACTATTTACTATACGTATATGTATTTTTGTAAATCATCTGGATATAGATTCCAGAAAGCCGTTCATAGCTAATTCACACATGAGTAATGAGGCGTTGAGGCCACATTCTAACTTCGCCAAACATATTTTATTCATAGTAAACGCGGTCGCATGCTAAGTGGTACAATTTAGTGGTTTGCACTGAGACAGCGGCTCACCCCACGGTTTTTACCCTGGTCTCTACATAATTGCAGTTGTTAACAAGTTATACAGTGTGATCACTTCGAATAGATTTTCGAAGTTTGCTTTCTGAAGAACGATTATCTTGTATAATATCTGTAATGTTACAGTCATTTACTTATATATTCTTTATTGGGGGAAGATACATTAAAACGTAAGTATATAAGGTACAATTGCCGGCCTTATTGCACAAGGCAATCTCTTCCAGGGCTTTGGAAGGACATAAAAAAGGAGAGAAAAGTGCAGTCTATGGTGTCATTTTATACATAAGGCGATAGTTGAGCCATGGGACTAGTGGCTTATACTTTGAACCATCATACAGGATTCCTAATAAATCATAAATAAATACACCCAACACTCCGATGCAAAATTTTAACCTCACACGAAGATTGCGTCTTGTGTCGTGGGTATCAAAAACTACGAGATAATTTTCGGTTTTGTAAAATCCCGGACCCGAAGCTAATACCTGTGGATCGCACAAATAATTGTCTCGGTGCGGGAATCGAACCTGCGGCACCACGTTATATTTGGCGTCGGACCAACTGAGCTACGGAGGCTGTGAAATAAACTCTGACATACTTCTTCGGATATAAATAAATCATTATCATCTTTGGCTATAGTAGTTTAATGGCTAAGCGTGAGATAATTTTCATAAACGTGCTACCAGCGAATTTACAACACTTTACAACAATAGGCGTGACGACAGTATCAAAATATCAAATATTTTATGAGGTTAGGGAGAAATCATATTAGAAGGATTTAAAACGTTGTTTTAGTTTTAATCCAGAATTGGAGATTAACAAGATTTTCAATAAAATAAAAGTATAAAATATAGCAATCGGCCATTTTGACAGAAACGCTAGCCACGACGCATGACGTCACGCCTATGTAAACATGCCGTAAACATTACCAATTTCTTTAGAAATGTGGAATGTGAACTTTACCGGAACCACTTATAGACTTTAGAATTCATTTTGATCAAACGAAATATGATTTGTTTCGTTATCTTTCTTCGCTGCGCATAGACACAATGACATGTTTACCTAGTGGTGACGTTATAACGGACGCCATGACACCTACTAACTTTTTCTGTGCACTATTGAAAGATTATTAGAAAAATGGCTTAAAACTATGTTAAACCTTTGTTAATTCTTGAAATATAGATTATTTCGTATATAATAAATGTGTATCTATATTATAAAACATGATTTGAAAATAATTCGTCTTGCCTATTGTTAAATGTTACCAAACACTAATGTAAGACTATTTTTTAGATTTACGCGAATATTACACATTACAGCTGTACAGCTTGCGTAGGGTTGGACTCACGAAAACTGTAACGAAATCGAGTCGAGAAGTTTTTTTTTAATCTAACCTAATTGGCGATAAAATCCGTAAATATTAATTTTATTTCAGCTAATGTATCAAATGGTACTTCCCTATTCTGTAAACAAGGACAATCTAGTGCAATTTTATTAAAATATACCAACAAATGATGCGTATTTATATTCATGTGATATTCAAAAATATAAATACATACAAACATAAATCATTAGCCCTTCCGCGTCCTCCTTCCTTCCCCTCCTATGACACGCCACTGGGCTCGATTAAAAAGTACATAAAAATATAGAAACTTAAAATATAATTATCATAAAGAAATATAAAAATGCAAAATATGTAAAATACAGCCTGTATATCCAAAACTGCTCCATAGTCCTCCACGGTAATTAAGTTATTATACACCACTGGATATTTGAGCTAGACTACCGGCACTTGTACGCGGTGGATGTTTATTAGGGGCTGCAAATCTTACCCTGTAATTAATAGCTCTTAAGGATCTGTTACCCCATTAGTCAGTCCGTTTTTAACTACTTTAACGCGTAATAAAGTGATGCGACTCCTTAATACGGTGGGGATTGATCGGAATCAATTTTATTGAATTAAATAAATTGAGTGCGTGGTGGCCTGTTGATAAACGGACTAGACGCGGCTGCCTACATGTTCACAGTGGTCGCGGGTTCGAATCCCAGCGCACACCTCTGACTTTTCGGAGTTATGTGTGTATTGATAGTCAATCACCACGCACTAAAACGGTGAAAAAAAACATCGTGAGGAAACCTACATACCATAGCGATTTATAAGAATTTCTATGGTATGTAAGTCCGCCAACCCGCACTAGGCCAGCGTGGAGGACTATATGGCCTAACCACTCTCAATCGTACTCTCGATTGTAGAGTAGGCCCGTGCCCTGCAGTGGGACGTATATGGGCTGATACAGAAATAAATTGAGTGGGTATATTAAAATGCTTAGGAACTTGATTCTTGATAATCCACTATACCATACCAATTATATATATTTACCTTAATTATAGTAACTTTAGTTTAGTTAAAATGTATAAGGCCATTTATAATTCGCTGAGTTGGTTTTGATTTTCGTGAATTTTTAGCCGTATTAAATAATTATTATTTAATACGGCTAAAAATTCACGAAAATAATTATTACTGGAACTCCTTCTTACCCTTTCGGGAGGAAGGCTTTTGAGTCCACCAAGTTTGCTTAATGTAGTTGGTAGGCTACACATACTGCTGATTCTTGCAGATGAGTTTCATGTAAGCAGATTTCCTCACGATATGTTTCTTCAATGAATCAAAATTCATCCATTTAAATCCAGGGATGTGAGTCTCTGACCTAGTCATTTTAGTCCTTAAACTACTAATTTATCATCGTAGTACAGTCAGGTATTAGTGGTATATCATTCATACATCTATATTAATTATATTCTTAATATTCATAAGCGTTTTTGGAAACAAGATCGCGTACAATCGATAAAAAAATATTTGACATTTGAGAAGCAGAAACGGACCGTACACGTACCAATACCTACGTACAACACGCAAAAATTCTTGCCTTAAATAATTTATAAATTTGTTATCTTAAACAAGGCCCGGTTGTAAGTAAATGTTTAATTATAGCAGATAGCGTAAAGAATTTCCTATCTTGAAATTATCTTCGGGTGTTAACTGTGGAAAATATGACATTTATTCGGACCTTAAATAAGGAGCCGAAATAAAAGAATTCATCGGTGTACACAACTATATCAAGTATTGAACTGACTTGTGAAAAATTCATATTCACCCTGATATAGACCACCGTGTAATAAAGCGGTGGAATACCTTTAATAGTAAGTATTGTCTAAAAAAACATGCTTCCTCAAATATATTTTTACATTGATGATACAACTCCATAAGTAAAATTATGCAAGTATAGGACAAAACTAATGTACCTATAATTTAATCATATTTGTATTGTTTCGGACTCAGATACACTCAGTTTCCGACTGGGTGATATAATTGTGTCGATTCTGTTTGAATAGCTTTTCACTTGATATCAGAATGCTCCGTAGCCATTTTGTTGTCCCAGTACAAAAATAATTTAGTTTTGTGAATAAGTTATTGCGTGCTAACGACTGCATTACAAATACCTGACTAACTAGCGAATATTTTGAACTTAAATATAATTCATTGAAAAATATAACCATAAATTATAATCCAATGTAATGAATCAAAAATAAGGATATAAAATATTTATTACAGGATCAGCCATGTTAGTGGACGCAATTAAGTAACAGGCGAAAGCGTGGAAGTAATTGCCACATTTCATTCCATTTCAAAGCGCAATATAAATCCAATTTTAAAAAATTAAACTTCCATTTGACGGCGTGTGTGTGACGAATGAAAATCGAGCAAAAGGGGTCGTCTACCCCTTCCTTTAAAGCCGACGCATTAGTGCAACAATCTGTGTTCAAAATTATGGTGACAGACACTTTTTATAGCGGCATCGTAATATTATATTATGAAAGTAAATTAATTTATTACCAACGTTAATAAACGAAGACATAATTTTTAAATTGGTTAAGTTACGTGTTGAGTAAATACGAGAGTGGAAATATCTATTAGGCGTTTATTATGAACGCTGTCCGCGACCACATAAACATTTAACTTTACTGTGCAGTGCTCTTTACAGTGCTCCGACACGCTATTATGGTATGGCTTCGGTAAAGGTCATCTTTGCTATCTTGATGTAGGAACGAGCGTATGTTAGACTGTTTTATCAGAATATGCGCAAAAAGTACTTTCCGTTATCACACTCGTATTTTATGTAATTGTAAACATTTGTCACGACAGCCTTTTATGAGGTGAACATGATAATGCATACATTGTGTCCGCGAGGAATGCAGACAGCAGAACAAATGTAACTCAAAAACTGCATATAGTTGTGCGAAATGTGAATATTGTAGTTGTGAAAGGATTGAAGCTTGTCAACATTCACAGCCAGTGTGTTTGTGCAATATGCAAGCAGAGAGGGTGTCGGGTAGAATAAAGGAAATTTACAACTTGTAATCTGAAAACGTATTATGCTCCGTCGCAATTGCTATTTATATTTCTTTATTAGATTCATTTTGTTCACTTGAAATAAACTTCTCATCAGAAAAATCGTAACACCTCGCATGTTTATGTTTTGTAAGGATTATCATTAAATGTGTATATTTAGGAATATATGCCAAATGTCGTATATTAGTGAATAATATGAGTGAATAATATGAGGTTTTCAAATCGTAATGTTGATATTATAATTTATACACATTTTTTCTGATGAGAAGTAAGTGTATTATATTATTTATTAATGTATACTTATGTATTTACTAAAATCTTCAATAAAAATAATGTAAATATACTAAGTCACCTGTATGATTAGGGTCTGCCCTTTTGTGATTTCATTGAATTAAACATATACTGTTTGTCTGACATGAACTGGCTGCCAAGCCGGAAGTCACGGGTACAAAGCCTTCGTATATACCAATGATTTGTAAGTTATATAATATTTATTCTTAGTTAATTATAGCTTGATTAAACGATGAAGGGAAATAAAGTGAACATTTTAGTGATGTTATTATAAAAGTAAGAGGGTAAACAGGGTATTTTGAGACATCACTCATGTGGTGTTAAAAACATGCAGAGTTTATATTTAAAAAAATATCATTTAATATTGATCTAGGCTACGTGATGTTCACAAAGAAATATCTTGTAAGTGCGCGTGTTTCTTGGAAACATTTATTTAGCCACACATCATATCATTAGCAGGTTGTTAGCATAAAACGGTAATAAAATAAACAAGGTTTATCTATAGTGAAACCACCCCGCGCAGCGATCCGTCGCAATAAACAACCGCACTGGCAAATAAAAATTCACTCCTAATTCTCACACGAGCGTAAACCAATTGGATCGAAGTAATTTACGAGTTAAATCTAAAAATATGCCTTTTCTATGGCGCCCCGGCCTCCGTCACAGATGGCTACACAATATCACCGAGCCCCTTCGAAGGGGAGCGCCACTTATTTTATAAAGTTTGAATAAGATTTTAAAAAGCCGACTGAGAGTTATAGAAAGATTTTCGGTGGAAAATATTGGCACGATTGTTTTGGTAAGTTTAGAAATTTTCTTTCTCCCCTCCGCGATTACACGTGAGCGGGTTCGTGTTAAATTTTGTTGCAGATATTATTAAATGCATCTCAAGGTTTATTTGTTACTTTCTTAGTAAATGTTACTATTAATACAATATTGTTCAAAATAAACAAGATTACATATATATAGTCAGATTCAAAACAAAATATGACAGGTTTACTACTGTAATATGTTGAAAATAGAAACGCACGCTGTCGTTTATGTATTGTTTTGCAAATTATGATGACTGGGGGCTGTTATAATGATATTTTTAAATATTACAAATGTCAATAATACTGTGCCATTAACATAATTATTAAAAGACCATGAATAACAAGTCTATAAACTCCACATTTAAAAAATAAATAAATAATAAACTGATCTAATAATCCATTAAATAAAGCCCATTTCGGGGTATTTTCGAAGTCAATACCGAAATCTGATTTGATACATTGGTCATGAGGATGAAGTGACGCGATCAAGTTTTATCTCGCAAGAATACTTTTTATTTCGTTTCAGTGGCATATTTCCCTTGATACAATAAGGATCAGTTGCGCAAGCGGGTAATTCGGCATCGTTATGTTACGTGACCCCCCAAATGTTGTCGGCGACGTGTTCTTACTATTGCCTTAGGACTCCCTCTTATCCATGCCACTGAGAAGTATCACTACGATTTTATATCATGTAGACTTTAGAAAGGTCAGAAATGTCATGCTAAAAACTCACAGACTTCAACTAGTGTCTCTGTATCAGCCCATATACGTCCCACTGCAGGGCACGGGCTTCCTCTACAATCTAGAGAACGATTTAGAGTGGTTAGACCATATAGTCCACCACGCTGGCCTAGTGCGGGTTGGCGGACTTACATTCCATAGGAACTTTATAAATCGCTATGGTATGCAGGTTTCCCCACGATGTTTTCCTTCACCTTTTTAGTGCGTGGTGAATGACTATCAATTCACACATGACTCCGAAAAGTCTGAGGTGTGCCCTGGGATTCGAAACCGCAACCACTGTGAACATGGTGGGAGTCTCGTCTAGTCCGTTTACCAACAGGCTACCACGCAATTCCACATACACACTTCAACTAGTACTTATAGTATAATATAGCCGTGACCCCATCATAAGTAGTGGTCTTATGTTATGGTTATCAGACAACGAGAGAGTTCGAAGTAGGAATATGTACGGACTCTATAATTATGCCTTTACCACTCTCAATCGACGTCTCGATTGTAGAGTAGCCCCGTGCCCTATAGTGGGACATATATGTATGGGCTGATACAGTATAGATATGTACGGTATGAGTTACGACATTTTATTTTGGTTGGACATAGAGTACTGCTTCTAACAATTAATACAATACGGTCTATAAAAAGCATCGTTGTTTGACAAAAAATTCTGTGTCACGTCTATTATCTGTTTCTGTTGCAACGCAAATATAAATTCTAAAGGAGATGGGCCAGAAATGTATTGACCTTGGGCCGTTTGTAGTACATTACACCAAATATACTTAGTGAAATTGGCATTCGATTTCTGTATGAAATACTATTATACGTTGCATATTAGCTTTATACAAAAATAAATACCAAGCCAAGAACAGCAACACTACAAGGGGACAATATGGCGTCCTGAAACGGCATGTTTGACAACCGATGTCAAAACTCAAAACTTGACATTTATGAAATATGAAGTCGTAATTCGTTTTCTTATAAATCAAATATTATTTTTAGTCGTCTGTGCTATAAATTACTGTACTCTATATAACTCGTAATTTTTTTTACGTCAACGGAATTAGTGTCATACTTTATTGATCATCTAATATAATATAACATAATGTCTATACAATAAATTGCAACAAGTCTGTCAGAATCTCGTCATGTTTATAGTTATTTAATATTAAGAAAGTGTACCTATATCTGGCCGTAAGTGCGGTGCATAATACCTGCTAAACAACCTATTTAAGTAATCCACAATAAAATCTGCTAGGCATGAGATACAGCACGGCACAGACTGATCACTTGTCGCGACTGCTAGCATATGAATAAATAATCATTTTATTATTAGGCATATGCACTTAATAAGCTCTTAGTGATTATAGTCCATACAAATGAATACGCTATAAAAATGGAATCGAATCTGATAGCAGCCATGTTTATTTCTATACCTTAATGTCTAGTAAAAGAACTTACTAGCAATTATTTCTGTACAAGCTAACATTTTAAACATTATATTTGGTCTACCCCTAGAAGTCTATTAGACTTCTGCATACTTAAAAATAATATTATCCTAAGGTCTAAGATATTATTTTTCAAATAATGTATTTGACATTAATTCTAACTGGTTATTTCTGAGCACACATAAGGAAAAGTAGGATTAATTGATGAAAGAAAACTAAAATCAAACAAAACTTGAGGACAATAAAGTAAAACCAGATCTTGCTTTATATTTTTTATTTATATTCGCCTAAAAATAATCTCCAGTCAAAACATCTGAAACAATGCCGGTGCTCCCATATTGTACTATTGCCTAGCCCAACCTAAAGGCTAAATACCACAGTATGATCATGGTATGAGTACAGCAACCCACTGTCCGGTGTCCAGCAATGTTCCATTCAACATGAGGCACTTGTGGGTGTTATATATGTCCAAAAGAATCTAGATTGATGCAATCTTCTTACGGTGGAGTTGGAATAAAATCTTTCTCATTGTCTACAGCTTGATTTATTTGCAGCCAGCAGTTTGTACAGATAATTGCTTGTTCTGATAACTAAAACAAAATAAAAAAGATTTAATATTAATGATATCGAAGAATTATGATGAATAAATAACTCTTTGCAGTCACATGTGTTCCCTCCTTCCTATGATCCCAGGTTTTTCCGCTATTGTTTAAAGAGGCATCTTAGCAGGCTGGCCGGCTAATTGTATGAAATGTCTTGGGACAGTCGTCTGATGCCATTAGATATTCCGCCTGGACGGGCATTTGTGCTTACCATCAGACATAGTGTTGTTATTATGGAAATAATAATAATATAATATATTATACATATTCACAAGATCATCTGAGTGTCCAGAGGGAAATAAAAGAAAATGTAATTCATTTAACAATTTAAACAATATATAAAATATCACTTCTTACATATTTATGTACTAGTAGACTTGTCCTGTGGACACAATGCAATTCAGCTCTAACATGAATACTTTTGTAATACTCCATACTTTGTATTGACCTTGATTAATTGCCATAAAATATACATTTCCCAAGTTAATGAAGAAAATAGAATACTTACTTCTTGTTCTGCCATTTCAGCAATAAAACGTTTTGAAATACTCTACACGAGAGTGAATTGGCATCCCATGTAGTTACTAAGATTTTGTTGAATGATAGAAACCATTTCAATTTTTTATTGCAGAAGTGCAATTCAACCATTTCACAACAATTGCAGAAGTGCAATTCAAGCAAAGCGCCACTTTTGATGTGCTGAAAAGCAGAATTGTGGGTTAGAAGAGAAATATGAACATAGAAAAACATAAAAGTATTACTTACATGTGGCATTCTAAATAATATACATGTTTACTCACCAAAATACGAACTAGTAATTGCGTTTAAACGTCAAGATATATCATCTGCGAGAATCAGAATCCATAAAACAAAGCCAGGTCAACAGAGAAGCAAATACACATTTGCGAAATGTATGCGAATAATAAAAAATAATACGAATCACGGCCACAGATGTAGACAGATAACACAGAGTTTTGCAATTGCTGTCAAGTAGACATGTGTAACTCAGGAGTGATTTACTAAAAAGATATATATCCGACGTACGGAGCGATTATATCTTTATATCCCTTGCACTCAAACTAACTCATTATATCCATACGCGTAAAGATCATTATTTGTTCAATTTCACTGCAAAGATTAGAAAGAAACAGATATAGACTTTTATATTTGTGTGAGCGGAAAAGAGAATATTTATGTTCACAATGTAATACATGTGCCATGCGTACGATCGTGGAATACGATCACAGTAGTAAATGGAGTGTAAGCGAAAACAAAGCTATTTACAATGAATTAAGCCCTAATTTCGCTAGCATGTTTTCAAATTAGCAAAGATATATTGTATTCATTTTTTTTATCGGATTTGTATTTTGTTTCCGTGAAATATCTTGTACCAGTGGTTACCATAGCACAAAAGTTTTAATTACAAAACTATCCAGTTTATGCAATGTTTAAATGTCCATGAATTTTTACATATTTCACTACTCCTTATTTATATTTCTGAACACAATTTATTTCTGTTGATAGATATTAGCAGAAAATAAATAATCTCTTTATCTCACTGTAAAAATACTATATCTAAACCACAAAGCACTTTTTACTCGAATATAGCCTCTTGAACGTCCACCCAAATGTTAATTTTAGATATAGATATTGTGGAAGACTCATAACTAAATTTCTAATCAACAAAATTTCTAATCAACTAATTTAAACTCATCTTTTAGCTCATGAATCATTAAGAGATAGAGATATAAAGATATACTCCACCAAAATGTCAATCTTAGATATAGATATAAAGAAAGACTCATAACTCAATTTTAATCAACTCATTCTTTAGCTCATTGATCATTGTGAGATAGAGATATAAAGATATAAAATAATGATATATATCTTTTGACTCAAAAGATATATATCTCTCTTTTCTTTACAGTGATTCATTTTGCGCATGACTACTGTCAAGTTAAACATTTTCGTTCTTAAACTAAAATCATGTAATATAAATAAAATAATAAAAGTGACTTCTTTAACAACATAAATATCGTCTTTTAAAAAGTGAAGAATATAGAAAAAGAAATATAGACAATAATTATAATTTGTAGGGGATTTTTAAAAATAAGACATATTCAAGTTAAAGAACGGTGAAGGAAAACATCGTGAGGAAACCTGCATACCATAGCGATTCATAAGAATTTATATGGTATGTAAGTCCGCCAACCCGCACTAGGCCAGCGTGGTGGACTATATGGCCTAACCACTCTCAATCGTACTCTCGATTGTAGAGTAGGCCCGTGCCCTGCAGTGGGACGTATATGGGCTGATCCTAGATCCAGATCAGAAGTTAAAGAAAATGGGTTCGCGCATTTTTGAACGAAACGACAATTAGGCATCATGGAGGACAGATTATCGAAGAAAATATTGCTTCTGTACTAAAACAATCACATTTTTGTATAAAGCCCCCTGTTGTCCAAGAAATCTAAATGTATTATATTTGAATTCCACATTTTTTTCTAGAATTTGTATTAGACGTACACAAAAAGGCCCAAAATAAAACATCTCCTTTGCTTGGACTAAATGTATGGGCTTGGATCCATTAAAGGTATTGTCATTGCCTTGAGATTACTACCGGGATCGTGTACTCATTTTCCAAGGCAAACCATCCTATTAGGGTTTTAGAAATCAATAAATGAGCAATCATAGATTTTATATGCCTTTCTTTTATTATTGCACACATATCCTGGATTGAACCTTTATACTGACGACGCGATGTTTATCCACACGAATTAACTATTCTTTAAAAACGCCATCATCGTTATAGAATCTGCTACAATACTTTTTTTAATACCTTCAGTATTACAGACATGTGCACACAAGCAGTTTCTGTAATTGAACATCGACATAATAATTATGACTTTTTATGCATTTTATAGTATTTTTACAGTGTATGTGTTTATAATGCTAATGCATACTGTGACTGCATTAATTCCAAGTGCTTTTATTCAAATACGGTGTAACTATTTACATCATATCGAATTCCCATAATTAGCTACACTTACAAATTAATGCAACGTTCTTAAGAAGTTTTTTCTGTTAATGACTCTGCATTATACTTGTAAGTATATGGTTTTATGAAAGCTATGTGAAATAAAACATCTGTGCGAAGTGAGCAAGGGCCAAGGCCATCAATAGGTCGATCGTACGCTTATTGGAAAACGCAATAAGTCGTGACGTAAAATTCAATCGTAAATTTTGTTATTGATATGTTTAGGTATATCTGTGAGTTCCTAAGTCTACGTGAGGAGCGCATCTTTATTCGCCTCGCGTCCGTCGGCGGACTTCATCCCGCGCCCTTTGCGCCGATGCTCTTTGTCATTATCATCGCTTTTTGCCTCACATAACTGGCCGCAACCTCGTGAGATGTCGGCGTATTGTGCCCGAGTGGCACCTACGCACTACTTTTATACACTAACACATAAGGAATACCTTTTCAGCGAGCCTCAATGGACGACGATTGCGCGGAATAGCGTCTGCTCGTGCGATACGACTGGTTTATACTCTCAATTTTTAACATAAAGGTATTTTAGCATGAAATTGGACTTAATTAATGGTCGAAGATGAATAAAATATCAGATGTTTTTACTATGTGGTGTTTTTTGCCGGTTAAAGAGACGAGGTGGGTATGTCACGTCGCGCGAACTTGCCTGTCTGGAATGCGATGCGCGTCTATCAACATAACATTAAAATAAATTGTAGTATATGTTGCCGCACAGCGCGGTACATTCACGCACGCGCTAACACCGCATGCCATAACACAACATTATGTCTCATGGATCATGCAAAGGAAATTAATCGCCTAATTTAAGAAGCGCCCTTAGCCCATATAATGTAAGGACTTAATGGTAGTTATAAGACGTCGCTGGATACAGGCCGCATCCTACAAGTCGAAGTGGAAATCCTTGGGTTGTGCCCTGTGTTCAGCAATGGACTTCCTGATGCTGAGAGAGAAAGAGTCATGAGACGTTGACATAGGTTTAAGAATCATTATTTATACTGTAGACTAATATAACAAAGTGAATATGCAATTAAATGTTTCAATACATTTTATCAAAAGACTAATCCGAAAAGAGCATTTATAGAGGAGAAAATAAATATACCTAATCATCAAATAATATTATACTTCAACAAAATATAAAAACTTATATACAGAAATAATAATCTGATTTGTATCTCTAAAGCGCCAGAGTGACCAACTAACGCTTAGCACATTAGGATAAAAGATTCGTCCAAGATGGACGTGGAAGTAGGAAGTGGTCATACGCGATGTCAGTATCCAATATTGTCTTAGACACCTCCCATAAGATTTGACAATAAAATATCACAAAATGAAGTCTCTTATATTGTATTTGTATCAGCCCACATACGTCCCATTGCTGGGCACAGGCCTCCTCTACCATCGAGAGTACCATTTAGAGGGGATAATCTATATAATCCACCACGCAGTCTAGTAAGGGTTGGTGGAATTTATAAGCCATAGAAATTCTTACGAACTGCTACGGTATGCAAGTTTTCTCACGATGTTTTCCTTCCATTTTCCTTCGTTAAACCACTTCGCTTCTCATATAATAACTAAAAATTGCATTAGATTAGGACCTCGACAAAATATTTATCTTATAATGGGGTGCGGTATGTATACTCCAGTGGCTGATGGGCGTATTTATTAATTAGTGTTAGCATTTTTATAATGTTCATTCTCGATGCTACTCTTAACTGCTACTTGTGTAGGCTGTCTTACAGGTACCATTCACAAAAGACAACCAGAAGTTACACTTTCAGTGCTACGTTCCTTTCATCATTAATATTGCTTGGCGAGAGTGAGTAAGGTGCATAATGAAGGAAAAAGTATAATTAATACACCCAACAATCAAATACATAGTTCTGAACCTACACTAAGATCGAGTCTCGTGTCGTAAGTATTATAAACTTCAACAGACTTTTCAGTCACATAAACACCCAGACTGGAACAATTGTAGGTCACAACCATTTCTTTCTATGCGGATATCGAACCTGCCGCCTCACGTCGTAGATTTTGGCTGGTATGGATATTCTGACACATTCAAAAAGTCTCAATATCAATAACAAAACCACTTTTCAACGTCTTAGGCATTCATGGTCAGCTGTGACTTCTTGGCCTAAGATTTGACTCCTTAAGGGGTGAAGGAAAAAAATAGCGAAAATAGAAAGTAAGATCTTCAGGCGATTGACAATAGTGAATGATTGTAAACTATGATATATATGTGTATATGAGTAAGAACATAATTCATAATATTTAGTGTGCACTGAAGCACGCATCAGTGTACACGTGAAAAGATAATATAATTTTTATGTTTCCTTCACTGTTACCGTAATGCCATTTTATAGTGTACAGTAACTATAAATTATTCCTTGATTTATTATTCACTATTACAAAAATAAAATTATCGCACGCGTTTCATACACAAAGTGGGAATATTAAAATGGTTTTTATCGTTGCTTTATAATATTTGATTGTTAATTAATTTTGGAACTGTTTCAATATGTCCCGGTTGGTTTTAGTGGCTCGCGTCCGCATGTGCGATGCAAACGGAATTGTGATTTGTACAGATGTTTGTTTTATTTTTAATACACTTCAGTTATAGAACAAAAAAGTGTGTGGCCTTTTGGTAATACCCAGACGCTGCTGCCAGCATGTTCACGGTGGTCGCGGTTTCGAATCCCAGGGCACACCTCTAACTTCTCCGAGTCATGTGTGTATTGGTAGTTAATCATCACCCACGTATAGGTGATGGAAAACATCCTGAGGAAAGCAGCATTAGTATGTAGCGATTTGTAAAATTTCTATGGTGTGCAAAGTCCACCTACCCACACAAGGCCAACGTAGTGAATTATATGGCCTTACCACTCTCAATCGGACTATCGATTGTAGAGTAGTCCCGTGCGCTTCAGCGGGAGCGTATATGAGCTGATACAAATTTGTCTGGAGTCGCTTAAACTACCACCCGGCTTCGTTTTCGGTAGCAGTCTTGATATACCCTGTATAGAACTAATGTTTGTGAGTTTTAGTAATAGGTTCATAAAAGAATATTTTTGTAGGGAAATATCAACTTTTTTCGATGCAGAACCTATGTATAATTCATATCGACAAACGCAGCTGTGGACGTCCACCTTCAAGATGGACGAATCAAAGTCTTTGAATGCTAGCCGTTTCCAAGTAGTCACTTATGTAATCCGGCGGCTTGCTGTACCTGTACATGAAGACAATGATAATTACTTTGTAAGTTTAAAATTATACGAAAAACTCGTACTTGCATGCCACAGCTCACTGAATTTCCCATCCGAATATCGAACTCGAGACCTCGAGACCTTTCTTTCCGATAATATAAACAAAGAATTAGTAAGTAGTTCTCATCGCTTATTTCAAGTGTACACTCATTAAATAAAGTTATTTTTTTATTGCAAGGAATGACGAGACGAGCAAGCCGTTCGCCTGATGGTAAGCGATACGACCGCTCATAAACAGTAGCAGCATTCCACTGCACTCGCCATCCTCAGACATAAGATGTTAAGTCTCAATATGTCCAGTAGTTACTCTGGCTACAATGTCCTTTAATCCGAAACACAACAGTGTAATAAATTAATTGTAGTATTCTGTTTAATAATTGTGCGTTAAATGCATTAATAAAAATCGTTTAATGAACTCGATTCTTAATATTGCACATAATTGTTGACAAATAGCAATAATTAATTGCCAACCAATTTCGCACTTAAGCAAATATGATCGAACGGTTCATAATCGACGGTACAAATTCACTTCACAGTTTATTTACGGACAATTATAATAATTATAAGGAATACAGCAATGTATCATTGTCAATAAGAGAGATACAGTTGTCGCGAACTACGCACCGGCGAACGTATTCCCAGCGGACCGACACGTTTATCCGACTGAAAGGCTTCGCGGGAAGGAGTAAAATGAAAAGTAGACATGGGTCCGATAAATAATTGAAGGCTTTGATAGAGCACAGGGAATATCAGGTAGAACCGCGCCGAGGATCTAGGGAGCCATCTCTCAACACACCCTCCTACTGAATTATTCGGCTATAACACACTTGTTATAGACGTTTCTCGACGAGTGATACTTTTATGATTTACTTCAACTTTTATTGGCACTTAAAGGAAGTATACGATTTATTTCCCGTTCAATATAAGGTGTGGAGTATATCATTTTTTCAGTAGGAAATCTCTTAGGGCGTTAAGAACGTTTGGGCGTCACGCGCCATTTATTTATATTTGAGGCGTTATGTTTCGTGTTTAAGATATATTGTTTGTGTTTGCTGTGCGGAATTTAATAATGTTCTTATGAAATATAACTAAAGTTTTCATTTTCATGTAAGTTAACAATTGCCAATGTTGTTGTGTGGGGGGTATTGTTTTAGAAATAAGCATTTGTCGATGTGTTTTCGAAGGCTTTAATAATATCGCATTGATACAATTTGCTATTGAATAATATAAGTTACTTAATATTACAGACTAATATTTACACTCCAATTTGAGCTCAAAAAATACAATATTGATTTATCTTCAGCATTAAATGACTCAGAATGATTTTGATGTGCGTTCACCTAAGCGTCAATTTGTCATGTAGCGTCAATTTTGCATGCACAACTATATCCACTGAGTGTTATTTTATGCTCGATCCGGACGCATAACAATTACAGTTTGTCTATACATGATTGATTGGCAACTAGTCAAAAATTTACATCAACGCGACGTGTCGAATCAACGTGGCGCGCTAAAAGCTAGAATTATGTATCTAGTTTGACATTTTATTTTATTTATTTTTGTTGTTATGAATGACAATATAAGCAAACCATTCCCCTCACGGTAAGCGATATTAGCGATATTAATATTAATGCACTGTTGTGTTTCGGATTGAAGGACATTGTAGCCAGAGCAACTACTGGACATATTGAGACTTAACATCTTATGTCTCAGGATGGCGAGCGCAGTGGAATGTTGCTACTGTTTATGAGCGGCCGTATCGCTTACCATCAGGCGAACGGCTTCCTCGTCTCGCCATTCACTGCAATAAAAAAAAAGCTATATTATCGCTCATGGGCAGTAGCAATGACTGGCATTCCCGTACGCTTGCCACCCTGAGACATAAGTTGCTAAGTTTCAGTGTGTCCAGTAGTTTTACTTTGGCTACAATGTCAATCGGATTACACCAGTGCGATTACACAGATGTTTGGCGGGAAAAACAGACATTGCGGTGATACCTATCCAGGTGTCCTCTCACATACGAGGGACCACCACAGACAGAACAATTACATTCAGTAATTTTAGAATAATTAATTTCGTATGGGATATTTTTCGTTTCACTATTGCTTTATACTCGGCCAGTAAAAGACTAGGTCTTGATTATCATAGGCCGTCTCTTGTATTTTTAAATAGACCTGAAAATGGCAGACATTCAAATGTCTTGTAATTAAGACAACTGTCTACTTGGAAGGCTATTTGCGATTGTCCGGCGACTTGAAAAAGTTGGAGAAGACTAACTGCAGTACACTCAATACCAAGAAAGTTTAGCCTTACTTTGGGAGGACTTGGTCTATAAGAGGACGGCGAAAGACTGTTTTGTTTTAAAATTAATTGCAATTATGAATTTTATTTTCCTTTTGAGCCATTTTTAGTAACATAGATTTAAAGGACGATGATATGGTTTCTAACTGCTTATCTTATTTCAATCAAATCGAGAAGACGGACGTCAGAAATCGGGATATGTCACAGAACTGACAATGTTTTCCTTCACCACTAAAGCAGTCGATAATAGTTAATTAACTAACAATACAGTTACACATAGCTTTTAGAAGCTGTATTTTATTGTTCAAGTTTCGTGATCACTGTTGCAATTATCCGTTCCAATCCTGTTAATATATATAGTTTAAAATAAAAATATTACTTAATTAAAATATACTGTCTTTGAATATCATTAAATAAATACACACCTGTCATTATATTCATATTCTTAAAGTTCCAACCAATGTACAAACTTCTATTAGGTTCCGTACTCTTATATACCTATATAGGAAATAAATAAATGACCCACTTTCACCTAACAATTGATAGTATTTTTTTATCTATGGTAATGAATAGTTCTGTTGAGATTAATACTCGGATAATGAGGCGCGGCTGCCAACAATGGCCTGTATACATGAAATGCTTCGCTCGTAGGCTATATTAAAACTCCATATCTGCCTTCTTTATGGCATAATTCATAGATTACTTAATTTTAAAATTTAAGGAAGTAGTTGGGTGCAGGCTGCGTTCAACTGGTCGTTGTGGAGATCATTGGAGGATATGTTCAGCATTGGACTTCCTGTGGCTGAGATGATGATGATGATGAAAATTTAAGAAATAAACGAAGCATCTAGCTAGATATGTTAAACAACAATATTACTAATTACAAAGAAGAGACTAAGTTTGTATTAGGAAGTTTATTGAGGAGACGGATGAGCAAATGTGCGAAAGCTACCAATGGGGGTAAGCCAACGACCTCCCATATACTTACGTTTCGGGTTCTGTGTGTATTTTGAACATATCACATATCAGCCCACATTTGTCCCACTGCAGGGTACGGGCCTACTCTACAGTCGAGAGTACGATTGACTACTGTCAATTTAGGCCATGTTATAGTCCACCATACTGGCTAGTGCAGGTTGGCCGTTTTTACATACCACAGATATTCTTATAAATCGCTATGGTATTCAAGTTTCCTTACGATGTTTTCCCTTACCGTCTGAGTAGGTAATAAATGCGTCGGACGGTGAGAAATAATACTATATACTACAATCGGATAGCATTGCATATGCCATAAGGTACTTTTGGTGGTGATAAATGTATAAAAAATAATCTTCTTCTTCTTCTACCGGCGTTATCCCGGCCGATGCCAAGGTCCGCCTTTTGGCTAATTCTCCTTCATATTGCCTAATCTTCGGTGTCCTCAATAGTTTTGCTATCTAATAAAAACTATACTTAATCAACATCAACAGCATCTATAAAAATATCTGTATCAGTCCATATACGTCTCACTGCAGGGCACGGGCCTCCTCTACAATCGAGAGTACGATTGAGAGTGTCATTAATAAAAACATTTATAAAAACTATACTTAAAGGTAATCTAGAACAATTCCCATTATTTATATGACACCTATCGAGACAAATAAGTTGATATGAGGGTATCATGGAAATAAATACTGTAATTTTACCCGCAAATATTTACTTAAAATGACACCTGATCATGAGATCATTAAGAAGAATCTAGAATACATTGTGGACCTTTACGACGTGAGTGCGCTACTTTCTTGATGGAAAAATATTTACGTTCAGACGAAGGTTAAAATATCCCGGTTTTTCATGGCATTTACAGTATCTTTGCGCTCTCGACGTTGACTTTGCTAGCATATTGAGTTTCGAAAAATAAAAATTGTGCTTGTTACATTATAAGATTCTTATTTTTAATACTTACCAAAAAGATAGCTAGTAAGTGCGGTCCTTAGAAAATACTTATCTTTTGAATAAAGTAAAAATATTTGGTAGACAGAAAAGTGGTTTTTCTTCAGTCCACAACAATATTTATTATAAAGCAATAAAAATATTGAATTAAAAAAATATTCAAATTCCTAATTTAAATCAAATAATAGATTCTTTTATTTTGAATTTGTATATTAAATTATGATAAGTACTTACTTATGCAAAAATATGTATTTACTACGCATTAAAAGAGGGAACATGTATTGAACAAAAAAGTTATATATCTACATATATAAAATTGTAAGATATATTACAAGTAAATTAAATCGTATACATAACTAATACGTCTACACCGGAAATCATACAACGACCAACGTACCGTGACAATAGTTGCCTCTCTAACACTATTTGAATACAATTCCATAATTGTCCTTAAAACATTGAAATAAAACATTTTTAATACAAATATTATGTATATATTCACAAATTGAATAGCTGGTTGGCTTTGCTTCAATATATTATCTTGGAAGAACACTTAATTATTGAATATAATTTTGTTATTATGCATATATTTTTAGTTTATTTTCGTAGATATTTTAACAGGTTCAGCATTACATAGGACATGGAAATATAATTTTAGAACTAGTAGTGTTAATGTGTAAACTCCAAGTTCAATTGTTTTGTGTGAGGAAAAACTCTTTACTTGTAATTTACTGATATTGCCAACGGTTTTGTCATATTGTGGTAATAAGCATGCATTATATCATTAGACGTGTTGTGGAATAATTTACATAAATTCAACATTCGTATATATTATTGTTAGAAATTATGAGAATTTTTGTTCTAGATTCATTAGATCCGAAACACGAGGAAACAGGTCAGCTGATGGTAAGAGAGCAATGTAAATGACAATCAACAACACTTGGATCATGTGTTGCCGGCGTGTCAAATCGGGAGAGGACTGGGAAGAACGAAGGATGAGAAAAAGAAAGGTGTATTGGGTAGTCGGCAATTTCACTCACCGAATGAAACACGACATCAAAGCTGTCGCTTCACGTCTATTTCCTGTGAGATATACAGCCCCGGAAGAACCTGCCCATTCAGGCTGATTCAACACTAACAACAGCGTGGCTCTACAACGTATGGTTCTCTTTGATGGGTCGCAGAAGAAAACAAAGATTCGTAAATTGTGATTGATAATTATTGTAGTCATCAAAGAAGCAAATAAACAATCGTAAATTATTCATATTTTATTCTTTGCTATTGTTATGTAATAGGAGGCCAACGGACAAGTATGTTACTTGATATTCAGAAATCAACACCATAGATATGGATAATGTAATACATTTAAGAAGCTGAAGACTCTTCTTCAAAGTCCTAGTGTTATTCGATCTGGCAGAAAAGAGGTTCGGGAAGGGAGAAATGCTATTCAAGAACATGCTGATGATTGTAATTTAGATGTAGGTTTATCAAAACCAGCAGAAGATTTCTATTTAGTGATTTACAGAACAGTAAAAACCTCGCGACGTACAGTGATACATATAATTTCTAGAAAGTCGTAGGTCAGCGCTTTGACCGTCGCGACGTCCTGTATCACATTACACAAGGCTTGCGTCTAAGCACTAAGCAGTATCGACGTTCGTAAAGACAATAGGCGCGTAAGGTGAGGCGCGTGCTGTGCGTTTCGTGTCGAACGGCCCGTGTCCTCCACGGATCCGATCAAATATTATACGAGAACATTAAACCGCTGTACACTATGCTTTATTGACGTCACTTCCGCGGCAATAAAATCGACTTGTCTCGAAAATGCATAATTTGTACGACAGTCACGCGCATTACGCTACTAAACGGTGTCTTTGAGAACACATTTCACACTAAATTCCCCGGGGGCTGCCTTTCGATCATAGATAAAGCTTTGTTTTATGCGTTCGAATTATCATCATCAACTGCTTGTTTATGGGCGCGCTTGTATTAATATATCATTATATCGATGTTGCACGCATCTGAGCCGGCAACCCCTCACGGGTGTAATGACGGCGGCTCGGAGCCTTTGTTCAACACATTTTGTCTCTAACACATGCGCGACATCATCAAACGGGTTATTATTACGTAGGTATAAAAGAGCCGAGAGGTTTTTTCCCGTGAAGCGGTATCTTTAATGACAAAAACATTTCTAGCGAATCCATTAATTAGTGAGATATACGACACACCCGCAGCCTGCAGCCTTCCGCGCTCAATTATAGCCAGCCCTTTGACGCTTGATTAATTCCGACACAAAACTGACCTATTACACCTTATCGATTACGATCTAATCGATTCAAAGAGCCGCGCTTCCCATATGCCGGATCGAATAAAACCTTCAAATTCCTCAAATACCGTCTGAGAAAAACAATGACCGAGGAGCCAAAAGACGGAACGGAGGCAGCGTCACGTAATAAGCGGAGCTTCCGGTGCGTTTATCAAAAAATTTATTCGGACATTCCTAGCGCGCCGCGCCGCTGCGTTTGCCGGCCGGGATGTGTTGGCATTTAATTTATCTATAACGCTGCAAATGCCGGAGACCGGGAGACGGCGGCCTAACCGTTATTGCTGGGGTTCTCTCACCAGCGGCAGGCCACACACTTCCGCTATGTCAATGATTTATAGTCGCTCAGCGGCCAGCGCTCACCGCTCAGCGCTCACGGCATTCGCGCACTTTAACTGTGTGTTGTCCGATCCATTGTCCGAAGATCGTGGAATATAGACCGATGATTGCTGAGTTATGAGCGGGGGTCGGCGCGAATATTTTTGATTCCGTGTTTTAGCGCAACGGGTCAATGCTTTGTCCGAGTATAATCTGTTAACTTAGATGCGACGTTGATTTGTTGTGTCGCCTCACTTTATTTATTGCTGCTCTATTGTACAGTTTTTTTACATTTAAATTGTGATTGAATGGTTTGATTGTAAATAGTCACCGCCGGAAATATTTGCTAATATCATTGTGTTTGGTTGACTTATATTAACGGCTTTTAGCGGGCATTATGTTGGAAGTGTGATTTAATATTTTGCTTCAACAGATTTAAATTATGGCAATTTTTCTTTCTGTATTACAGTTTAATAATCGGTGATATTTATATCCTGAGGATTTATGACCTTTTAATTTTTGTTTAATAATTGGTAGGTTGCCTTTTTATACAATCTAAAAAACAACAAATCGTGAAAATTCTTTAGGAAGATCTGTTTTCAGCAGTGTCAACTAGTCGCGCGAAAACCTAATATATATTCGATGATGTTTTGTGTTACCACAAATGATTGTTCTAAAAGTAGCAACCAACCACAGATTCAAAAATGCACTTGCAAGGTGGACATGACTCAATAAAGGTTTCAGGATGAATAATACCTACTTTTAATTCAGCTTCTAAAACCCTCATATGCGTTCTCACGCCAACTGTTATGCTGTCGTCAAATCCATCGATCCTTCAACACGCCGCGTCTCAATAGTAAACACATGAAATTCTTTGAATTTCAACTGACAACGGTACAAAGTTATTATATATTGATATCAATTTGCAAGAATGTAAGCTTTGTAGTGCCCGGCGGGTACATCAAACAATTCTATAATTAGGGCTTATAAATTATTTTGTGTTTGGATTAGTTTCAGTTTGATACCTAAATTTTGTGAATGGAAAATGTAATTAGATAGGATTGTAAAAATAGATTTACATAAAAATAAGTACCTACTTTTTAGCACACACTTTACTGGAAAAATACATCCTTCATATTATATTCATTGAAAAAGATAGTGCTATTTCTTTTATAAACATTAGAAAAGGTAGAAAAACTTAAAAACCTAGTAAATTGTTATCGGCCACATAATGAAATTAGACTTGCTTTAAATGATTACTTTTAATGGTTTGAAATAATTATGACTCGCGTAAAAACGATAAATATTCCTATGTACGTCGTTAAATTATTTGATTTAAAAGTTGATAAAAACTAGATAGAAAAATGTGGAAAAGGCATTCTTTCTTATTAACTGTCAAATTATTAAATTTATTGAAATTCTTCATTGCTGACTTTGTAATGAAACAATCCTTTAAAAGACCCCAAAAATATGTCATTTCAATAGTTTACGTGAGAAACTTAAGTTTCCTGTTGGGAGCGCAGAATTGGCACCAACTGATTTCCATTAACTTGCATAGACATTACCGCATGAAATATTTTCCATCAGTAATATTGCTCCGCCTAATTCCAAAGAGACAATAGTTGAGAATGGCGAGATTAAGAAGAGTCATCACGAGCCAAGACATGCGAGCCACAATATCCCACATAACTATGTTCATTTCTCGTTAGCCTGCAATAAAGGCAGGCGCAAAAACGTCGAAGCATTTCGAGTGCCAATTAAACCGCCACAAACATCCTGTAAGCCGAGATTATCGTATCGTAACAAGCATCGGAAACCTGCTCACTTCTCTCACACTGAATAAATTAAATAAAAACTCAATATAAAATAAATTAGAAATTGTTAAAACGCCTGTCCGACTGTAGTGTACTGCCGTGCTCATTAACTCAACGCGCCAGCGCATCCCGCTACTTGTGATTGTTTTAATTATTATTTTATTTATTAAAATTAATTGTAGTAACAATTGAAGTGCGTACAGGGTGTCTTTGTAGAGTGTTGTTGACGAGTTAACACTCACTTGGCACGTGCATTAATGAATTCATAAATATATTTGGTTTTATTCATAGACAATTATAAAACCTATTTTAGTTAGCGAATGTTTTGTCCCTTTTGAATATCTTTTGAATTCAGTTTGAGCGAAGGAGACAAACATTATATAAAATAGTGTTTAATTGTCTATGAATAAATGGCTTTTTAAATTTAAGGGATGTTGACTTGTTTTTCTTTACTGCGTTAAAAATAAAGTTAAACAGGTTATGAATTAAACAAAACATCTTATATATTACTAAATGAACAGCCAACCGCGATAAATTTAACGCAAATATTATTTTTTTTAGTTTTTTTAATTTAAAGTATTTGATATATGACATCAAAATGAACAATAACATATGTGCCATAATTAATTGGTAGTCAAAATGTTTGCTTTGCGTAATGAAGTAATAAAAGATAATATGTTGTTTACAAGGTCCTCAAACAATGGAGCATGAACACAAGCATGAATGACGCACGTCAATTATTTAATTTTATCAAGGGTTATTAAGTAACATTTGCATTTACTTAAGTTCGAGCCAAAAAAGTTCTTTTACACTACGAATTGCGCCACGGACTGTTGCATGGATTCTATAAAGCCAATATTTTATACCTCTGAAATATTCTATTTACGCTAGTACATTAAAACGAAAACTAAGCCATGTTCTCTGGTTTGTACAAACTAACAATACAACTAAGCAGCTAAAAAAAACTATTTTCCATTCTTTTGTTCTTCGTATACGGTCATACAATTATAATTCAAAATTATTTATATTCTGTAAAATATCATTCTAACTAGCACATTATAAAGATCAATTTGATAACGTCTCAAACAACTGAAACTAATGTAAGTGTTTTTTTCGATACCCGTCGCATATTTCGTCGGTATTCTAATGTTTCCTTTTTGAACAAACGCCAAATATGTGCGAGTGTAGAGTTAGTAATTGGCATGCGTTAGTGTTGGGTTTTTGGTTGCGAGTTGTTGTTACATTGCCGGCCTGCAGTTTGTGTGTGTTCCTGTATGTTGTGATGGCGCGAGGATGCGGAGTAAGACAATGATCGAACAAATAGGGGTTTGTCACGCGAGGCCTGCCTAATCGAGGATCGGCCGTGTACCGGAGCGCTACCCGACATCGCTTATTTATGCCTCGCCGATATCCTGTGACAGTTTTTATTACCGAACGATGCGCGTTATAACTCATACAACATTAAAACGTGCACGTCTGTCGCGGGCTGCTTAACCGATAGCTAGGGGCGGTATACGTATCTAGTTATAACAGCTAATACTTCTAATCGATCATTTTTGAAAAATCATATATTTTTGATTATGTGAATTATTTATTAACTATGTTTCTGTAACTTTAATTACAGGGCTCGAGTTGTTGTTATAATTTTGGATGCTAACTGCTTGTTATGTACTATTGGTACTACAGCCATTGTTGGGCTCTATCGATCTCCATCACACCTGGACCTTACAAATTTTTACGCGAGTATAAAAAAATTTGTTACTTCAATAAAAACATACAAAAGCATAGTCGTCATATGTGATATGAACATTGACATTAAAAAGGAGAATAATTGTGATCGAAATTGTAACGAATATCTTCTTGTCGCGGCATCCTTGGGACTACTTCCAGTGCTTACGCGTCCTACGAGGCACAAAAATTGCCTACGGCAAAAACCGTGATATTGGATACGCATATAACAGACCACCAACCATTATTATTTTTATCGAACAGCGCAAAACTAACTTCCATGGTTTTACAAAGCATAATATTACTAGACTGAATTATCTTGCAATTGAAAAAGACATAAATAAATGCAAATTTAGCAACTGATTATACTGATTTCTAAAATAAAAAAACTGTACACACACACGGCACAAAAAACTGTTACAAGACGAAGTCGCCTGCTAAAACCCTGGATGACAGAAGGTCTTCTTTGGTGCATTCAAAACCGCGATAACATGCATATGGATGTGAGAAAAAATAGCAGCAACAATATTCTTCTTATAACCTATAAGAGGTACCACTACTTTTGTAACGATTTACTCAGAAAACCCAAATGCAAATACGAAAAAGAACAGTTTACTAATGCTGGTAAGAATACCAAAGCCATGTGGGATTTTATAAACTCAATCACAGACAGAAAACGTCAGGCAACACCTCCAACGGAACTACTTCACTTGTCAGCTGATGAGTAGACATCTATAAACTGCGTAAACCAGTATTTCGTTGGCCTAGGAGAGAAGCTGGGTTCCAAAATCATACTTCCAGACAAACAAAGTCTACACAACGAACTGTCTCCACCTTGCAACTCTCTAGCTATCACACCGGTCACTGAACAGCAAGATAAACTATCTAGTAATAAATTGATATCACCCATAACTCATATTCCCCAATAGCATGAAAAAAGCCCTGGTAACTCCTATTCATAAGGATGGGAATAGAGAACAGGTTCAAAATTATAGACCTATATCAATGTTGAGTAGTGTGTCAAAGATTCTAGAAAGGATATTGAACAATTGTTTAACAGATTACCTTGTAAAATACGATATATCTAAGAATCAATATGGGTTTAGCTGGTGTATCCACTGAAGATGCTGTCGTAAATTTCACCGAGGCTGTAGTTGACAAATTAGACAAAGGTTTTAAGTGTTATGGTGTATTTCTGGATTTATCGAAGGCCTTTGATACGGTTTCTATCCCTATTCTCATATCAAAATTGGAAGCCATAGGAGTCCGTTAACTGACCTTGGATCTTTTTAAAAGTTATCTAACATATCACACCCAGGCGGTGAAGATTGATAAAAAAGTAAGTGAAGAGGCAAAAATTAACTACGGTGTACCACAGGGGAGTATCCTTGGGCCCACCCTGTTCTTGGTGTACGTAAACGAGTTGTGTAAGATGATAATCACTAAGTGCGATATTTTTGCATATGCTGATGATACAGCCTTGTTAATATATGGTGACACCAGGTTAGAGGCCAAGTCTTTTGCTGAAGACACTTTAAGAAGAGTAAACTCTTGGTTATCCTCAAATCTGCTCACACTAAATGTAGAAAATACCAAGTACATACGCTTTTATATTCAAAATACAAAAATCCCTCTTGCCGAAACATTGTGTCTCATCGCTCACCAATGCACGAATAATAGTAACACAAACTGCACCTGCATGCCATTGCAAAATGTTACTTCCATAAGGTATTTAGGAATCTTAATTGATGAAAGACTTGACTGGCGACCACAAATAACTACCCTCACACAGCGGCTAAGAAAAATATTTACATTTTCAAAAATCTCCGTTACTCTTCAGATCCTACCATTATAAAGACAGTGTATGTTGTGACCTCTGGGGAATCTCTACAAAGATCCTCAACTATGTACCTATATTAGCTCCTCAGCTAGCTTTAGTTTTTAACACATGTATTAATAGTGGCATATTTCCTGATAAAATGAAACTCAGTAAGATAATACCTCTTTTTAAATCTAGTAGTACAGATGACCCCTCTAATTTTAGACCTATATCAGTACTACTTTCATTTAGCAAAATTTTTGAAAAACGGATGCTTATACAGTTGCAAAGTTATTTTAAAAATAATAATTTACTTCATGGTAAACAACTTGGTTTTACTCGGGGTCGCTCCACCACTGATACTGGTGTGAAGCTCATAGATAACATATTTGATGCTTGGGAGGATTCTCAGGATGCTTTAGGTGTATACTGTGACCTATCAAAAGCATTTGATTGTGTTTATCATGATATTCTTATCAGGAAATTGAGCCACTATGGAATAAATGGACTTGCGCTTGAACTACGTAAATCATATTTAAACAATAGGGTTCAGAGGGTTGATGTCAACGGACAAAAATCACATGGATCTGTTGTTACTATGGGGGTTCCGCAGGGCTCAATTCTTGGACCCTTTCTCTTTTTGATTTATATAAATGACTTGCCTTATTTTATAAGGGATAAATGTGAGGTAGTGTTGTTTGCTGATGATACTTCACTGATATTTAAAATTAAACGACATCAATCAAATTTTAACGAAGTAAACCACACTCTCTCAAGAATAGTACATTGGTTTGGCGTTAACAATTTACTGTTAAACAGCCAAAAAACTAAATGTATTCGGTTTATAACGCCTAACGCAAAAAAAGTGAATGCCAACATTTTTATGAACGGGGATGTGTTGAGCCTTCTGGAGACTACTAAGTTTTTGGGAATCACATTGGATCCTAAACTTCAATAGGGTCCCCACATAACAGCGTTAGCTAAAAAGCTGAGTGCTGCAGTTTTTGCAGTGGGCAAGATTCGCCAATTGACTGACATTGATACAGCTCGATTGGTCTATTTTGCTTACTTTCATAGCCTAATGAGTTACGGAATTTTGTTGTGGGGTGGTGCTGCTGACATTAATACCATCTTTCTTCTTCAAAAACGAGCCATAAGATCTATTTATTCGTTAGGCTCCAAACAATCTCTGAGAGAAAATTTAAAGAAATAAATATAATGACAGTAGCATCAGAATTTATATTCGCTAATTTAATGTATGTCCATAAGAATATAGAACAATTTCAAAAGGTTAGCGATATTCATGACAGAAATACTAGAAATAGAAATAATCTAGTCAGTCATAAGACCAGGCTCCAGAAAATTAGCAAATCTTTTAAGGGTTACTGTATACATTTCTATAATAAAGTTCCCACTCACATAAAAGCCTTACTATAAATAAATTTAAATCTAATATTAAACGACAGTTGTGTAATAAAGCATATTATAAAATTTCAGAATACTTAGAAGATAGTAAGGCGTGGGAATAAAACATAATATAAGTCCCTGAACCGGATGTGTGTGTACTCTGTTAAATATAATTAAAATAATTATCCCACTTGTGTCACCATAGTTGTAGGCAATTTGAGTACGTCATGCTCGCTTAAAGGTCTGTGCTTGCGGCGGCATCATGTGCCGGGTCGGTCACTTCCCTATAACACGGTTGAGGAGACCGATGGCTGGCACATGGGTCATACTCGTGAACGGGTGCTACTTGTGTAGACTGGTCTGCTCAATTTCCTTATAATGATAATATTAATTACTTTGTTTTTCTTTTTTATTTTATTTTTTATTGCCTTTCATTGCTTTTGCTGAACAGTGTATACCGATTCCGCGGTCTGGGCGGCCACACTTAACTCAGCCGTACAATATAATTATTATTATGAATAATTTATGAACTGCTCTGAATTTCAACTCCTGTATGATCACTGTATTGTAAACTTATTTTGAAAAGAGCAACGCTAGAGTTTCTTGCCCGTTCTTCTCTGGCGAAAACAGCCTTGTGAACTGGGTGGTAGTGGAAAAAAAAATTACTGAATCTAAATAGTGTATGACATTTTATGGATTCAATAAATATTTTCATTTCATTTCATATGTAGCTCTTTGCCAATCCATTCTCAGTTACTGTATCCCTGCCTGGGGTGGAGCTCATAAGACCCTGTTTCTGCTATTAGAGAGAGCATAGAGATACATCCTCAAGGTCATGCATCGCAAGCCACGTCTGTACCCCACTACCAAATTATATAAGGAGAGCAAAGTTCTAACCGTGAGGCAGATATTTATTCTCCGCGCCCTTCTGCGAAGACATATTGACCTCCCCTTGAATAAGAACATGGCAAGAAAAAGACTAGGTGCGATTGTTTGCTAGCCCATAAAATGTTGGACTACATTCGCAAGCCGACAGTACAGTGCCCTGACTTCTAGACTGTACAATAAAATAAACAGCAAGATTTCCCTGTATAAACTATGTAAATATAAAGCGAAACAAAAATTATGTGCTTGGTTACAATCTTTAGATTACAATGAAACTGAAAACCTATTAATAGTTTTAAAATAGAAATTCATGCAGCAAAACTAGACTATTATTAATTGATATAGTGCTAAACGAAAATTGTAATTAACATTAACTTACTTTTAATATTATTTCATAATTTATTATTTTATCCTTACCTGATATTAACTCCACATTAAAAATACATATATTATTGTGATTATTACTTTTATAGAAATTAAATGTACAACAATGTCCAACTTGTCGATGCTACTTAATAGCTAGTGTAAAACGGATGTAAACCGATTCCTATAATACGAGCATGACTCAGTTTAGGAATCGGACTACCTTGTATATAATGCCTTGTACAAGTTTTTTCTGTGCAGCCTTATTGTATGTACATACATGCTTATGTGTTGTTTCTTTTGTACTACTTATTGGAAATAAAAAAATATTATTATTATTATAATTATTTTTTTCAATTTTTTAATTTAATTTTATCGTAAAAATAATCAGAGGTCTCAGAGTTGTTTCAAAGTTTAAACAAAAAAAATGTCGTACACGTGTCCGTATGTTTATCTCGACACGTGACTTTGAATGTTACAAGAAAATCCACCCACAGACTAAACATGGTACATTTTAAATAGCTTTCTTTGATATTGATGCATAAAGAACATTGTATTTCCTTCTCGAATTTTGTATTCCTCGCACCTGACATGTTCATCGATTTTTACGTATTTATCATTTCATAAACTACAGATTTAGTTTTAAAAATGTTATCGTATACATACAAGAAGACCATCAACGGAAGGAAGTCTAGCATTCATATTTAAATTATGAGCAATACCTATAAATATTCAAAATGACCGTTAGAAGGCAAACACAACATAAAATCCGTTGTTCAATTAGGAGAATATCTTGACACTAAAATCTTATCACACATTAAATTGTGTTCACCCGGGGATACTATAAGTATTAACAAAATAATAAAGATTAAAGAAAAAGAAGTTCATAAAAAGGTACAATAACATCTCAATTACAAGACGAGTTTTAAGTTAGCCACGTTATTAGAACTACGGACTGCTCAAGAACTTAATAAGCTTAGTTGCACAAAAAAGTGTATAATGAATCATAAAGGTATATGGATGTAGTGAAACTGGCGGAGGTCGCCACTGCTGTTAATGCGTGATTACTCGTTCCTCCCACCGCACGAGCGGTTATCATTGGCTCTCCGGCGGCCCGCCTCCACTCCTGCGCACACTCTGCTTCAAAACAACTCCATCCACTCAATAAACAAGTCTTCAAGTCCATTGTCTCCGCACCATTATGCCGTCACGTCGATACGTTACGCGTCCCCGTCATAGATCCGCTCGGCAAATAAATTACAAAAAATACCCAAGAACCGCGATGTTTCCAGTTTCCACCCGTCAGTTT
This sequence comes from Hyles vespertilio, assembly GCA_009982885.2. Classification (NCBI taxonomy): domain Eukaryota; kingdom Metazoa; phylum Arthropoda; class Insecta; order Lepidoptera; family Sphingidae; genus Hyles; species Hyles vespertilio. Next base: position 15,434,443 of record CM042833.1, read on the forward strand.
CACTCTTACAATAAGTTATGGAGCTTTCCAATCCGAATAGTGATTCAACAATGGATCCACTACACGGCTGATGTACACTTTAATCGTCTTAGTTAAACATCTGCGGTTAATGAGTCAAATACTTAAGTTAATTAGCGTCGTAAGTGAGCAGTACTGCGAGGCGGCGACGGCGGCCACTCTAGTCGGACAGAGGTCGTCGTGGTCGCGGGCTCGAGAATAAATCTGGTAGGTGGGCAGCGCGCTGCACATCGCATGTGGCGCTAATAAGGTGCCGTGAAAGAAGGAGCAGTGTGCAGTGTGCAGTGTGCGGTGTGCACGGCGCATGGAGCAGCACGGGGGAGGGGATTAGCGGCGCGTGAATAAAACCAGCGCTCGCCGCCGACGCCCGCGTCGCCCGCGGCAAAAAGTCGAAGACGGAATGAGGCGACAACCACTGACTCGCCTCCATACCGCCGCGGATAAAATCGACATAGAATTAAAGAAAAATACAAAAATCATTCATTGTTCCCATAAAATGAATGTGCTTGGAGTTGAATGTGAAGCTTTTTGTGAAAATATTCTCATACTTTTAAATGGGATCTCGTGTGGCGCCTCCTAATGATTCGTTCTTTTTGCGTGGGCGCGCGGCGGCCGGCCGCTGCTCGCCGCTCCGCCGCTGCCGACAACTCTAGGCTTTTGGTGTGTCGGCGCATGTCACCGCATTAAACTTTTTGTTTCACGGTTTCCGATGTAAATTAAACATTTTAGGCGGCATTGTTTTCAAAAACCCACAAGAAACTAAAATAAGATTTTCATTACAATCGGATGTTTTGTTTAATTTATTATCGTTACCACTTTGTTTTTGCCTTCGGTCATCAGAAATAATTGGCCTCAACGCTTTCCAAGTATACATGTCTTCTCTCTATCGATAATAAATATTTCTCGTAGCTTCTGTTTAATGGCCGCCTAATAGCATAATTAAGACTTTTTCAGTAAGAAACAAGGCATGCTTGTACTACAATGTTTCATTTACGAATACTTACCTTTTATAAGCGCCTTTTTAATTACATATAGTCTTAATTAATGAAGCTATAAACCGACGTCATTTGTAAAAAAAATGAGAATACTATTTATGTATAATGTATAAGAGTTCTGTCAATTGCACTGAATTGCATGTAATTAAATTGTACATAATAGATTGATTGAAAGGTGTTAATTAAATTCTATATTTTGCAAAACTTCTACTCAACTTGTTTATACATTTTTGGTTCTTAGTTTGTCTTTTCTAGTTCATAAGTGAATAGGTATTTCTCCAGAAAATAATTCTTGATGATTTGTAATTTAGTATCTAATGTTTTTTTATAAATTATCAACCTTGTGTCATGAGAGAAAAAAAAAGTTGTCAACCTTTGTATGCTAATTCCATCTTATTTCTCAATCTTCATAATCATCAGCACGTACGTCACGCAGTAAAAATTAATTATCACTCGCAAAACATGAAACTCATCAACAGTATCGAGCATCGTGATAACTTAGTTGCCTCTTTATTTAAGGTGTATAAACGTTCATTTGTTTGTGTTCTGCCCGGCGTCTGCGCGTTACGAAACTGGGAATAAATAATATAAGCCGTGCTGTCGTGACATATAGTCTTTCGCTAATGGAGCGTTGGAGCTAAGTTTGTATTGTGCATTGTAATCAAGATCGAGCAGGCTCGTCCGTGCCTTCTCCGATCATAGGCACGTGGAAACTTACTTAGACTATGGTTTGCTTCGGTTGTCAATACTGCATAGTTATAGAAAAGTTTTAAGGTTTTGATACTATTTCATTGTGTTTTGAATTTTTATATGATTTTGTGTATTTACTATTTTAGTTTTAAGTTTTACGGTTGTAGTATATGATGATACGAGCTTTAGAAAAATGGGAATTACATTGATATTTTGACTGTTCATATGAATTTGTGAACCGAACTTGTGAGAAAAAAAGGGGGCGGGGGGATAAAAGAAAAAATTGTGCCGACAATTTGCCGTTGCTGAATTTACCACTTATTTCGAGTAATCCAAACTGCAACCAAAACTGGTTACACCGTGACTTTTGACATGATCTTCAAACACAGGAAGGTCTGCAATTTTCGTTTTAATATTCCTCAGTGATTTTATTCAACTGTTTACTAGATCTTTCTACCTTGTCCGCCACTTAAAATAGGAATCGGACCACGTTTGTATGAATTACGAGGTCGACCATAGTGGCCAAATTAAGTAAGAAGGTTTGTTATTGAAATGTGTGATCATGGATATATGAGAGATTGTAACCATAACAAATGACACAAAAATAAAGCATTTCTACGAAATTATTTATGTAAACACTTTGGCTAACAAAGTTGTTTATTCAATGCCTAAGTGGACCATTTTTCAAAACGTACGTATAATATCGATAGTCAACAACGATAACTTTTAGAATTATTACTTTCGATCATAACAAACCTACAGGAAAATACCTCTTTTTGAAAATAATTAAGATGATACGTGTCTTACGAAATTGCGGTAAAGAGGAAAAGTAGATGGCTACAGATTTTTGGGATAAGGTTACAAAATAATACAGTGTATAAAGTCATTACAACATTTGATAATAAAGTTACAGAGATGTATTACACTGAAATATAAATACCTTCCCCGTAGTCAGTTTTCCTTCTAACCAAGCCCTTACCTTTAGTATGCGACAGATATTGGATTTAAAAATACTATAATAGTTTTGTAAATTGTGGATCAATTATACAAATTTATTTGGTCGATTGAAACCTGAGCTGTACAATAAATAAATCTATGTCACCTCAAGTCAAGCGCCTGTGTGTATTCTTAGTCAATTATTGCTTGATTTAATAGCAAAGGAAAAATCATTGTGACAAAATATACCTGAGGTTTCCGAAACAATTTCGTAGTTAAATGACATTTACCTATCGATTTAGACGGCGTGGAAGACTATTGAGCGTAATTGCGGAAGGTTTAGTATAAAATTGGCAGCTAGACGCAAAATTTAAGCCGAATCATACAATACATCAAAAAGACTAAAGAGGTAAATTATGTCGCCCCAAGCAAGAGCAGAATAAGGTCAGTCTAAAATAAACAATAAACGCGTTTTCCTTCACACAAGCGCCTTTTAATAAATTAATAGTAAATATCCTAAACGATTTGCTTTCAATTCTAAATGCGATTTATTTGCTCACACAAGAAAGTCTAGTCTAGACCCAAGATGATTAAAGTAATACGGCGAACCTTACTCTTCCATTGGAGTTAATCTCTTCGATTTAAACAATTTATATCTTAACAGTAGGAAGAAACAATTGTCGGTTTGATTTATTTCGATAGGCCACACAGCAACGTTCGGTGTTATCTTAAGTTGATGGGGTTAATCTTAAAGTGATGCTTTGTTTGTCGCTGAATGCATCCAGCGTCGTGGGCCTCTTGAGGTTCCGTATCTATACAGAACACAGAAAGGTACTACTTTTGATTGTTTCTAAAATACACCGGTTTGTTAGATCGTTGCTTTTTATATAATTAGTCGTTTGCAGTTGAGTATCGTTATAGGTTTTTTCATTCGATTCTGGAGTTAAGAATAACAGAATTTTGTGAAGATCATTTTATTCTTTGATGTGTAAACCGAGAAGAATTGCGCAAATAGATTAGATTCCGCGCCTTTTTGTAAATCCCACAAAAATGGTGTCGGGATAGGGTGTTGTAGTACTAACAATTCTCTCGTAGTTTATGATACCTACAACCCAGCGCTTGATTCCCATTTAACCTTATTATATTACTTTAGTAAAGAGCGTGGTGGCCTATTGGTAAACGGACTAGACGCGGCTGCCTACATGTTCACGGTGGTCGCGGGTTCGAATGACTTTTCGGAGTCATGTGTGTATTGATAGTCAATCACCACGCACTAAAACGGTGAAGGAAAACATCGTGAGGAAACCTGCATACCATAGCGATTTATAAGAATTTCTATGGTATGTAAGTCCGCCAACCCGCACTAGGCCAGCGTGGAGGACTATATGGCCTAACCACTCTCAATCGTACTCTCGTTTGTAGAGTAGGCCCGTGCCCTGCAGTGGGACGTATATGGGCTGATACAGATACAGATATTACTTTAGAGTTATGACTATGAGTATGTTGAGCTTATTTATTTATTTAAACGATTCCAATAAATCTTTTATTTATTAAACCAAAAACATTCAATCCGACTTTATTCTTCAAATATTGACAGAAACACAAGCACAGACGTTCGTTCCGTGGCTCTTTAATTGCTAATTTATATTCATTTCTTTGGTTTGTGCGTCGTCCATAATAATTCAATTTGGTAATGTTAAATACCTTATTTCCCAGGGACATTGTGTTCCGATGTTTCGTTTCGCGTGACCCGTCGGAGTAAGTCAAAGGAAAACTTTGACTTGTTACCCTAATTTCATTTCAGTGTATTTTTTTTTGGTGGCTTTATGTGAGTCGTGTTTATGATTTATTCTCTTCACTTAACTTCAGCCAGTTCTGCGTACATTTTCCCCTCAGTAATAACATTTTAACGTTCCAACGATTGTTACTATGGATTTGGAGTTGGGTATTGAAGTCCACATAAATTATTCGCAGTTGCATTTTCTGTTGTAGGTATGTTTTTGGTTTATTTGCATGTCTGGTAACTTATTGAATGAAATCATAAAAATTGTGTTATCATTAAATATTACTCGTTGGGCTAAACTCTGGAAAAGTGGGGATGCTTAGTTTTTGGCAAATCTTAAGTACGTATGGAGAACATATTTCGTTGCCGGATTAACCTACAATTATAACCTATAATAATAAAGTCATGAATGATATGAAACAAAGTATTGAAAATGATGTATAGTATAAAATAAAACCAAGCATTACAGAATCCCAAGATCACTGCCCGGATGAAATAATAATACGCACAAAACTATACAATTATAAGCCACATACACGCTTTACGAATTTTCACGATTTGTTTTCAGAACAAACGTTCAAACAAATCAACAATAGTTTTAAAAGCTGTGATCTACACAAAACAATCGATACAGATCGCGTCTACCGCTTAAGAATATAAATATGCATGTAATAGGTGGGCATAACACGGACCACCGAAAGTGGCAGTTAAATATCTTACCGTTTGCCATTTTATTACACTGCCAACCTCGCAGTTTAATATGCGTTCAAAAAATGCCAACAAAAAATAGGCGCCACCAAAGGGAATCCTGCGTCGATGTCCCGCAATCGTATCCTTATTATAAAGTGTTGTGTATTTTTTACATGTACCTTTTGGAGGCCCAGGGTTTTGTGTTAAAATACACACCTAAGTATCATTAGCTATAAACACAGTTCTTTGTGTCTACCTTTGGAAGAAATAAGGGCAATAAAATGGGAAGATTGAGGCGCTGAGCGGATATAGACCAAGTGTGGAGACGGCTTCATTTCTAACACGAGTGACATAATTTTTCAAAACCAAACAACTTTCATTGATTCTTCAGTATGCACTTTTCAGAACAAAATAAATGTGTATCAATGTTAACTATTAATTTTTCGTTTATCCAGAACATAGTCTGTAAATACATAAATAAAATGCGTGTGTAATAAATACAAGGTGGAGTTCGGTCGCAGAACCCAAGTGGCGATAACACAACAGCCTATTCCTCACAATGTTGCCTTATAAATCCTTTGAGCGACAAAAGAGCAGCGCCTACGCAAGTCGATAGAACCAGAGAGCCGTCCCCCCCTCCCGGACTCTCCAGCCGCCCTCTCCCCGCCTCACCACGCCCCGCAACGCGCCCGCCGCGGCCCGAGTTTACTGTGGCGCCTTATTATGTTACCTTTGTTTTCAAATTTAATTGGCTCCTCAAAGATAAGTTATCTTGATAATAAACGACGACCAATAAACCGGAGGTCGGCTACAACCGACTGTACTTCAAGATAAGATTGTGGGCCTGAGTGACATCTAGTGCTAGGTGCGCTACCCGTACTAAACGTAAGCAGTTATGTCCCATAAACTCACATACAAAATTAATAACATTATTACAAAAATTAAAAAAAATATATTAACATTTTTAATAATAATGAAACTACGGAAGTAAATTTTAACCGCGATTTTAAGATGGTTCGTAGATCTAAGCTAATTGTAATGTTTAATTTATGTCATTTATTTTGATATTGGTAAAAAATATTTATTTTAATTCCTTGTCAAAATTCATATTACCGGGATTTACGCCATATTTTTCTATTTAAATTTATTTAAAAATAAATAACAGTATTAAATAATTATTAGGTATGCAAACACTATTAAATATTAAAAACTAAAATGCTATTCGAAAACAACAGAAACAGTCATTTGACAAAATTTAGTTATTTCTATATAATAATAAAGTAATTTTAGGACTGGACGTAATGGTTTCCGTTGTGTTTTTTTCTATATCGTACATGAAAATTCAAAACTGTGTATCATAATAATTTTAAATAAAATTCCAAAAAAAAAGCATAGTCTCATCCAGACTATGATACAGATTATTATATATTTAATTTTTCCTCTGTATCCGCAAAATGGCCCACAATTAAGATCGCAAGAACGTATTGCTTAAGGTCATAATTTGATACTTGTAGGTAGTACTGATGGTAGGTATTTCATACATATGTGAGGGTCCGCCTGGGTAGGTACCACCACAATGTCTATTTCTTCCGCCAAACACTAGGTAAATGCACAGTTGTGTTTCGATTTGAAGGACTACTACTACTACTGGCTAGAGTAACTACTGGACACATTGAGACTTAACATCTTATGTCTCTGGATAGTGAGCTCAATGGAATGCCAAGCATTGCTTTATATTTCGGTCGTATCGCTTACTATCGGGCGTACGGCATGACCGTCTCGCCATTCATTGAAATAAAAAATAAACTTATACCAGTCTGAGAACTTTAAACAATTTTTTTAAGTTATGTAACTATCGAAATTAAACTAAGGAAATAGTTTACAAAATTAAGCGATATTATGCATTAAAGCCAGAATTGTTAAAAAATGTGTGGGCGGAACTAGTCCAAGATAGTTCATTGCACTTAATTGCTGATTGATCAATTAAGATATAACTTATTGGCTATGTCGTTCCACGAACCAAACTTAACAAACCAGGCATGATCTGTGTATATTTAAATATTCTTAGAAAATAACAAAATTACTCATGTTGCCACAGAAAATAAAACTGATCAATCATTCATTAAATCGATTTTTTTTGCTCATAGAAAGGAAGTCCTTAATCGCTATGGTATGCAAGTGCATACCATAGCGATTAAGAAGAATTTCTACAGTATGTAAAAGTACACCAATCCGTACTAGGCCAGAATAGAGGATTATATGGCCTAATCTCTCTCAATCGTCCTCTCGATTGTAGAGGTGGCCCGTAACCTGCGGTGGAAAATATTCGTACTGAAGCAAAATATTTTTCTACTGCTTAAGACTACCTAAGACAAACTGACCAACATTAGCAATACCCATGGGCCCACTCTCAGTCCAGAAAAAGTATACAATTTCGACGATGTCCATGCCTATTCATCAATAGAGCTTGTATGATAGTTACAACCACGAAAATTAATTGCAATTAACGAACAAATATCAATTTCTTACTATCAAATAAACTTGCTTGATAGATATTTTGGTTAAATAAGCGTCACAAACGACCATATTTTTGGTGTTGGTAAATAAATTATTAATTCAGAAGCGCAGCGGTCATTGTTACAAGCGATAAAAGACACAGTGTTATGTCGACTTTGAATTACAAATGAACTATTAGCGTCTGTACGAAGGAAGTTGTAGGGTCAAGCTGAATATTCGTGGAATATTAAATGCATGCTATTCATGCCTGCTTGTTATTACTGTAATACTTTGAGTCGCCGCCGCAGAGCTCGTGTGTCGACGGTACGGTTCCCAGGCATTCTCTATTAATTGAGGATATAGACAAAGCTGGGTTTATAGATGCGAATATGAAATTATTTAAACTCATTTGCAAAAAAAAACGGGCACCTAAACAATGAACCATTTCAATTGTTACTATTGGTTTGTTTGATAGTTATAGGTAGTTTTACTTTCACAATTTTGTAAATTAATAAGCAAATAATCGTTTTCGTCAGTATTATCATAAAATTTTGATAAAATTTATGGGTTTTAATGCTAAAGTTCACTAGTAGTGTATGCTCGCTAGTAGTGCATATGCTCGTGAAGTAAAAGTTAACAAAGATTTTTGTTTGTTTTTTCTTTAATAAAGTAAAAGCAGATAAATGTTTAGTATCGAGTGTGACCCCCTCTATCTGAAATCACAGCTTGAATTCGTCTGGGTATGCTAGCGAGGATATCCCGGATACTTGCTTGCGGAATACGTTCCCACTCCGCGGTAATCACATTCTTCAGCTCTCTGATGGTCTGCGGAGCCGGTTGTACTGATCTCACGCGTCGTTTCAGAACGTCCCAGACATGCTCTATAGGATTGAGGTCGGGACTTCGAGCTGGCCAATCCAAACGACGAATGCCAACCTCTTGCACATACGCTTCCACATCGCCAGACCGGTGGGCGCGAGCGTTGTCGTCCATAAAAATTGAGTCTTCGCCTAAAGCGGCCAATGCGGGTTATGCATGAGGAATTAGAACTTCGGTTATGTATCGATGTCCAGTCAGTGAGCCGTTTTCAATGAAGACTAACTCTGTACGATCCATTGAATTTATTCCTGCCCAAAACATAACAGAGCCCCCACCATAAGGTGTGATTTCTTCAAAACAAGCCTCTGCAAAGCGTTCTCCTCGTCTTCGTAGCACTCGCCGACGTCGATCTTCACCGAACAGAGATATCCTGGCTTCATCGGAGAACAATACCCTATTCCAGTCTTCTTGAGTCCATGACTCACAATTTCGAGCAAACCTAAGCCAGGCAACTCTGTGCTCACGGAGTAACTTAGGGTCGCGGGCCGGGCGATGACTGCGTATATTGGCCGCGAGAAGCCTCCTCCTGACCGTCCATAGACTAATATGCACATTTCTTACTTCTTCGAGGTTGTTCTTAAGGTCCACATACGAAGACTTGCAATTTCTCAATGCGCGACTCACAAGAAAACGATCATCCCGTGGTTGGGTACATGGTTTTCTTCCAGAACCAGGCTCAATCCTATAGAGCATGTCTGGGACGTTCTGAAACGACGCATGAGATCAGTACAACCGGCTCCGCAGACCATCAGAGAGCTGAAAAATGTGATTACCGCGGAGTGGGAACGTATTCCGCAAGCAAGTATCCGGGATATCCTCGCTAGCATACCCAGACGAATTCAAGCTGTGATTTCAGCTAGAGGGGGTCACACTCGATACTAAACATTTATCTGCTTTTAGTTTATTAAAGAAAAAACAAACAAAAATCTTTGTTAACTTTTACTTCACGAGCATATGCACTACTAGCGAGCATACACTACTAGTGAACTTTAGCATTAAAACCCATAAATTTTATCAAAATTTTATGATAATACTGACGAAAACGATTATTTGCTTATTAATTTACAAAATTGTGAAAGTAAAACTACCTATAACTATCAAACAAACCAATACTAACATTTGAAATAGTTCATTGCTTAGGTGCCCGTTTTTTTTGCAAATGAGTTTATATATAAAGGGTGAGATCACCTGTCATTTATAGTACACGGTTTATCGCCAATTTTGATTGGTCTACATAAGTTTGCTATTTAATTCATCAGAATTCTTTTTTGAAACGAAGTCACTTTCTAACTATGATGAGCTGAATATGTGAGTTTCAAATTAAATGGCACATTACTTGGTATTGTCATAAAAATTACGAAAATATCAAACAATTTTGCGAATATTAATTCTACAACTAAATTATTCTAAAGAGCTATGGACACTGTTGTATATGTTCCAGATATTGCAATCCATATCTTGCAATAACAGAAAAATAACGGTTAATACAGGTACATCAAAAACGAAGTCAGGTGATAGTTTCAGTGACAACAGACGCAAAGCAATTAAACATTTTGCAAAAAAGTGCGACGTATTTTTTAACTTTGTACCTACAACTTTTGCACAAAAATGTTTGGATAGTTAAAAAAAGTGTAATGAAAATCGTCACGTTTTTTGTGAAATTTAATAGTTGCATTATTTGAAATTCTAAAACTACAACCTGGTATCATATCTGGTCGTAGTCTTGATATACCCTGTATTTTATATTAGCGAGCCCCTTCTATGAGACGCATTAATCTACCAACGCATTGAAATACGCTAGTGGTAATTACAATTTCGTAATTAATCGGGATTGCATCACGCAGTTTGTGTTTATGATTATCAATCATTGGCGATGACAGTGCCAGTTCGTCACTAAGCCGAAATAAAATACGAATACCTGAATGCTATTAACACAGCATGGAAAATACAGAACTCAAAACCTAAATATTATGTTTTTGATTCACAGTGATAACCAATATCTTTAGCATAGCAAAAAATGACTACAATTAGAGACAACCGTATCTTGCTACCGTGACAATAGCTTGCTCTTGCCAAACGAAATAAAACACGACTTGCGTTGTACTCTACATTGAGTATTTACTACGGTGTAAATTGGTCATTACCTGAATACATGTAAACCAATATTCTACCATAGTTCATATATTATTTAAGGCCTGGTAATCACATTCTAAGGTAATCTTATTCTCCTCCTAAATTCTATGAGGTCATTATTATATGTAATATGCTTCTCCACCTGCTATTTATTCACGGTACATCTGAAAACAATGGTAATCACAAAGACCTGGCCCCATACTGCATCTAGGCATGATTTATGGCATTCTTTCTGGATGTCAGTTTACTTACCATCTGGTGACATAAGTATTTTTCTAAAACAGAAATACTTCGTTGTAGCAGTACGAAATCTGCTCTACAGAATAGCAACAACTTATTCAGATCTATACTAATTATCGGAACAAATTCAAAATATTCCGCAAACACTGACGTAGTTAAACATCTGTTATGGATCGATACCACTAAACGGAAAATGATATGTATAAATACCTAATTACCAGACACGGATCATGTGTTCAACATTTTTAAACAAAATATTTATATTACATCTAGTTTTGACTTTGGGCAGCCGATGATCCTGCCGTCTGACCTTTTGTCGCTCATTGTGTTGTGGTAAATCAGTAATTCCAATACATAATGAATATTCATCAATATGTCATTAAATTTTGTGGAAACACTTTTGTAACACGCGGTGAAAACTAATTGAATTCATGCAAAGCATCGGTACAGAAATGTACAGCAAGTCATTGCGTTCGAACAAAATACTACCAACTGACGATATGTTTTATAAATAGTTTCAGGAAATGGTTAATGTTTTGTAATGCGCTATTTCAATTACAGCTAAATGGATGAATATTTTTAGGTAATTTTGAATTTTAATTTGTAAATATACTAGTATACGAATGTAGTAATACTAGTATGGTATTGTGCAAGTATCTGCGTAAATAGCGGCTATCGTACTTAGGAAAAGTTGGCCAAAATGATCCATAACACAATAGAGCTAGTTTCATATATTCATTCTGGCCCATAATGCTGAGTGCATTATTAGAGATCATTTAGTTCATTTCACACTCAACAGTATATTTAGTGACTTTGCCCCATCAGTATAAAAAACGGGTTATGCATAATCAGTTTTGCTTACTGAAGCATAGAGAAATATTTGGCGTTTAGCAAAAAATTGCAACTATAGACATTCCTTGCGATACAAAAAACTACCGTCTGAGCCTTGCTACTTTTGAAACGCGATACATTTCGGCTATGATACTTTATGCCTCTAAAGGTGCACAGATTCGAATCTCACTACACAACACTCAGTGACCTGTAACATGAAGACGTGTTAAATTGCTAAACTCGTCGCCAAACCGCGATAATAATACAAGTTAATAAAAACAAAATAGAAGTGTCAATTTGCCTAACCAAATACCTATTAAATAAACACACAGAAGCATTTTAATATTTGTTAAACAGTTGATTAATAATCATTCTATTTTAAAATACTCACATTGTTATCTGGAATCTGTAGCCACTCGTAAAAACTGGCGACGAATAGGCAAACAGAGAAGTGATAAAACACATTCGAACAAAAAAAACTTATTTTCAAAAAATCGCCGATCTCACAATTTATTGCCGCTTTTAGCAAAAGGTTTGTTGTTTACAAGACATCTTTTATTTAAATCTTAATTTACGATTTCTCATACAGTTACAAAAAGATAAGTCGGATTTGGAAGGTTAATAGTTGGTACAAAAAAGTTTATATCCACGTGAAAAAATGTTTGTCGCAACGGATATTATACTAATGTTATTGCTGTCGATTAGTCATGATATTGAATTCGAAACAGGTTTATATTTATAATATTCAAATGTTTATTACTTTATTACCTTCTTTGTTATATTATATCAGTCTTGAATTGAAATCGCCCTAACAAACTACTATTAAAGCATTGTTTTGTTAGTAATTCCTTCTAGAATATCATTTTCAATATAATTATTACATTGTTATGGTTTAAAACTACCGTAAAAGATGGCCTACCTTAATAATGTTTTATTACTGCGAGTTTAGATATTATTACTTACATGTAGACATTATACAGGAATGCCTCGGTGGCGTTGTAGTTGTAACGGTATGATTTCAAATCTTAAGGTTTCAGGTTCAAATCCCAGATCGGGTGAAGTGGTAGTGGATTTTTCAATTCATTTTCCCCCCGGAGTCAGCAATTGTTGATTGATATGGCGATAGGCCCGTCCACTATCACATTGTAGGATCAAAACACACAAGGTGAAATGTGGGTATAGTGGTTTCTACCAGCCCCTCTGACCACTCTTTCTGGCAAAAAGGCGTGAGTTTATGTATGTATGTAGACATAGACATCATCAGAAGGTACGAAACATATCGCAGAGAATTGATGGTGTATGGGGCTGAAAAGTTCTCTGGACGACTATCCTGAACCTAATAAAATTATTTTTAATGGTTGCAAGACATTCGTGAGACGCAGATCGCTTCCGAAAGTTGCAGTAGAAATCACTGGGGATAGTCTTTTTCTTTTTCAAGGAGGATATTATGTGATTCAAGATATTTATGATGATTATGTTTATTTGGAGGCAAGACAATGTGCTCCAATGCCCTCTATAGGCTACTGGCAAGTAAATACGGACTATGACAGTCAGAGGTTAAGCTTTATTTCCCCAGGTTAACGAGATGTACTCGATGGTCGAATCTACAAACCCTTCAAATTAAAATGGATTTTCTATTTCTTCTTAGTTGTTAAAAAAGCAATAATAAGCGACATTTCATTAGTCCTGAAATCAAAATTGAGGCTATTCATTCTTAAATTTTATTACCATCTTACAGTCTAAATGCTGCCAATACATTCTGTTCTATTCTGATATCAAAGTTATATCTCACTGAAGTAATACCAAGTGTATTCCTCTGTCATTTTTCTTACTAAAGTCGAACTAAGGACACTATTCATTGACGTTTAAGTTGTTAATTTTTAACCAGATTCCAGGTGGAATGGTAGGTTACTCATTTTCCTTTGCATGCTGCCATTATCGTATATTGCTAGATATTTATGCTACGATGATTTGGCCAGAGAAACCCAGCTGGTTCCCGTTTCGAATGAAATTTATGACACGAATTCCAGGAGGCCGACATAAATATATCGACTAGCACAACTTCTCGTGATGTTCCATAAAAACAATTTAAAAATCTTTCATTTTGTACCAAAGCGTTCGGAAATTCATTTTCATCAATATTTTTCCTCGACGCGTGTACGATACCATTGTGTTTGTCAATGTGCACAAGTTCCACGTGTCTGGCCCAACGAACCATGCGCATATGTAGCATGTCGAATAAAGCCGTTCATTCACGCCTACGATCTAGGCACTCATTGCGAGTTACGCAACAGCTCAAATAATATGAAGCTAAAATTGTGGCACTATCGTAAATACCGTTATTAATTCGTGTTAATATGAGTTACGCATGCGATAGGGTATTGTTAATGATCAATAATTATACTTACGTAGGTAAGCTCACGCCTATAATCAAAAGGAGTGCGTAGATAGTCGATAGTCGATCACCACGTATTATAAAGGTGAAGGAAAATATCATGAGGAAACCTGCATACCATAGCGATTTTCAAGAATTTCTACGGTATGTGAAGTCCGCCAACCCCTACTAGGCCAGCGCGGTGATCTATACAGGGTATATCAAGACTGCTACCGAAAACGAAGCCGGGTGGTAGTTTAAGCGTCTTCAGAAACAATGCAACAGAAAAAGTTCCAAAAAAGAGCGACAATTTTTGTTTTGTTATGTTTTTCCTATGGCCATATTTGGGTGGTAAATAATTTTTTTCTTAAAATTATAGTGTATACCCTTTTATTTATAAATACTCTAAGGAATAAAAGAGTTTAAATTATCATTTTAGCAAAAACTATGGATTTATCACCTAAAAATGACGATATTTAAAAAACCACAAAAAATAATTGTCGCGTTTCTTTGCGAAATTTTTAATTGCATTGTGTTGTATTCACTAAAACTACCACCCGGCTTCGTTTTCGGTAGCAGTGTTGAGATACCCAGTATATATATACTATATAGACCACCACGCTCTGGCCTAGTAGGGGTGGCGGACTAACCTACCCACTGTCAATCGTACTCTCGACTGTAGAGGAGGCCCGTGCCCTGCAGTGGGACGTATGTATATGGGCTGATACGAATATAATACAGTGGTAAGTAGATACTCATAAACAGGTCGCTGAATTTTTTTTCTAAGAATTTGTCTTTAACACATATACAACATGACAAATAACCCTGTTCGATTCAATCTCTCATATATAAATATGGTATACAAAATACGAAAATATATATATATACTAAAGGATAACACAATTAGTGAGTTATAGTACCTACACATTTTTATATCTATATTACCTAAAAATATAGTAAAGTTTTATTAATGGTAACAACAACACACATGCTGACAATTCTGAATCATCGTGCTGTATATCAATGTTCAAACCTCAGGTTCAAATGCACATGCTCTGAAGCTGGTGGAGGCCACCGAGAATTATCGTCACATGTCATGTACATTATATTGTATATATGTGTGTATATTAATTCAAATTATTTTTTTAGCAAGTCATACAAAAGTTTGTATTTCAAAATATTTTTATTCTTTTAACTTTGCATTGTTATTAAAACACGCGTCTTTTTAAAATAATATGTAAATGAAATCTTCATGGTACAGCTAAATATTTGGTACCTATGCCATTTCACATCCTGCAATCAGTTCCGGTCATTGATTTAACTTAGTCATTCCAGACATTTGCATTTTACCGTTGCATACATAAATATGACATTTCAAAACATTAATACCTGCAAAATATTGCACTAGTTGGTACAAATTGCGTATGAATTAAAACATTACGATTTAATTTTTGTAAACACAGTTCGCATATTTTAAAACTACAGTTTTATAATAAGCTGTTAAGTGGCCATAAAATCATATTTGTGTGCTAGTTGTGATACATTTTATGAATTTTTACTTCTATAAGTATGGTCATAAAATCTAAATATAATTCTTTGCGAGTTTGAAGACAAATGATGTGATTGACCGTAGACTGTGCGCAAAAATTAAGAATCAAATGGAATGAACAGTAAACATTGCAGGTTTTATGATGTTAGGTTAATTATATAATACTCGAGATGCATTAAAGTATACTTAGCACAACAGTAATAGTTAAGGAAAAAATATACTTATGGTGGTAAAACCTTTACGGTCCCTTAATATAAGTATAGTCTTAGGAATAGATTCCACAACACCAAAACAGAGTCTTGTGTATGTATTTCTAATTTGTATGAATAAATACGGCCTGTATGTCTATTATTTTATAGATTTATATATCCATTCTGTTGTATGTACACGTATGGAAAATAGCCTTGAAAATTATATTATATAATACATACACATATATAAATAGATTTATGCTAAGTAATAAACGTAGTCGTTTTCGCACTTATTGTATATTTCCGTCAGACCAGAACATTTCTTTGTTTGGTACAAATTCTTGCTAATAAAACAGTATATTCGAAATAAACATGTCAGTCGTACATAAAAAGAACAGTATCTAATAAAAACGTTACATAGTTTGTGTGTGCCGATAAAAACTCACGGCTAACAGCTCATTAAGATTTATTATATTCTGCACCTGTTAAATAATTAAAATTGTCAAATATACTTGAAATAAATCAAAGACAGCAGTTGACTTGAACCGTGTCGAAGAGGGCAATAAAATGTATATCAACTGCATCGCGAGTCGGTTTTAAGTCTGAATATTTTAGTTGGCGATTAAAAGTATTCAGATTTCTTTACATATGTGGTAACTCTTAAAATTAGGAATGTCCGAGAAAAACATCTTCAGCTCAGAATTTTGGGGTTATGATAGATTTAAGTGGTAGAGACATTGCTTTTTTCAATATTTTCGGTAAATCCTACGTTAGTTTGACTGCATAAATAGTGATTCTATAAAATATAACAGTGAGCATTCGCCTCACTAACGAAAAGATATTGTCATTACTCATGCCCGCTAAGACACTGGGTAATCGTCACCGTCTACCATACAAAGGATATTTCTAGTTTTAAGATTCAATCATACAGAATTGAATATTTGGGTAAACCAAATCGTAGAAGTTACGAAGCAGTCACATTTTTTTTATTTCTATGAATGGCAAGACGAACATGGCATTCGCCACGACACGACCATTGGCATTCGCCACGAAAAACTGAATAATATAAAATTCCTAATACTAGGTATGTGCAGTGCAAATTGCAATCCAGTTAGTAGATGCAACTGCGAGAAACTGTCTCAAAATACGCACGTCAAATCAATTACGCTAGACTTTTCAAACTGTATGTATAAGGTGAACCTGAAACGCATCATAGCTGCCTGAATCACTATGAAATCTTGTCGCACATCATGGTTCAAGGTGATTACTGCGGTTGAATACGCAACACTAATTGCAAGCTTGACCACCTCTTTTGCAGTTAGAATATTTTGTGGGAAGTCTGGAGTCTGTGGGGCTTTCAGTGTCGATCAAAATATGCATATGTTGTGACGCTCCGTCGTCATCAATACTTCAAGCTCTTTTGTAAATCATCTTCTTTGTTCCAGCAACAAAGAGAAACTACAACACTAGAGGAGTAGCTGATATGCATTTAACAACTTTCAATGACTCTACAGTCTTGATCCCGACATACTATATTTGGCTTTCTCTTCAGCCATACTAATGAACGTGGGTTTCCTCTAAGGATTTCCAAAGATACCAGTACAACCTGTACTGCTACAAAAGATATACTAAACATCATTTTTTATTTATGTATGCCCATGATTGTTTTACAGAATCTCTTAAAATGATGGTGATGGATATTCTTCGGACATTCAGTACGATGCAATAATTTTTACAAAACATTTTTGAGCATGCACTTAAATTTTATCTGATTTGTGCTGAGATAAGTTAATAATGTTGCATATGTTTGGGCAGGTTTTAACGGTCACCGAACCAAAGCCAGATTATAAATATAATACACATTTTAATGGTCATTGTAAAGTTTTGTGGTTATCATACTTTAATGAAATTTATTTATACGCTAATGAAGTGGACAGTTGAAAAAGAATAGGTGGAGATCCAGCAATCTCACTTATCAAACAAAACGCATCAGCTTTGTTAATTTACGAAACTTTTCTTCTTAACTGTGGTACCACTTCAACCTTCATTCGTATTGCTTTAAATTATTGTTGTTTCACCACAACTATAGAGCAGGAAAATATGGCCGTGTTGGCCACATCATCAGGAAGGCATGCATTTTTTCGGTTCTACTGTAAAATATAATAATGTATCACCGCTTCACAATGTGATTCTGAAGAAGTGAGACATAGGCTATTAAGTTGTATAAAATTTATATTATAATGACTAAGCTTAATTGGAGATTGTTGACTAAGACCCAAATTCTATAATCTCGAATAATTTTGAATATGGATAACTTTTGATAAATTCAATATAAATAGAGTAAAATCTACTCACTATTGTGAGGACAACTAAGAGAGGCTATATCGCGGTGGTGTCAAACAATAGTAAACGCTTTGCCGTGACTTTATAAAATGTCAAAATGTGTGAAGATAATATCACTAAGCTTCGGTATTTTTATTCAAATATTTATATAGGTAGAATGCACGGGCTAATAGTAATTAATTGATAGACTATTTTAAAAGTGATGAATTAGTTATCAGCGATCGGAATTAAAATGTCTAATTGTATGCATATTTTATTGCGGTATCAATGTTATTATTAGTAAGTAGGTATTAAAATGGTTTTTATTGTTTAGTTATCTTATTATTTTAAACTTGAGTAAGTGTATGGAGCATAATTAAAGCGCCGAAATGCAATATATCTTTGACTTGACAGCAATCTTTCAGCAGCTGAATTTCGGCATCACAGTATGTAATTTATTATGGAAGGAATATATTTATTTATTTATTTTCTTTAAAGCTTCATATACTGAACAAATAAAGGCGGACTTAATACCTGAGGCAGTCTGACAGTCTATCTTAGGGTTGTGAAGAGGCACAGCAGGTGTAAAAATACATTATAATAATTATATTATACACTAAAATGATAATATGGTGAAAAGTTATTTAAATATTTTATTAAATCAGCCTAATAACATTAATTAACTTCACTTAAAAGCCTGACCCCTCTTAATCTAACACGTGTTTTTAGAGAAAGCTCGTGCCCTAGGACGTATATGAATTGATACAGCACATCATTTGAGAATTAATGTTATCCAAAAATTGTTTTTTTTTTTCTGTTAGTTATAATATTATGTGGTTTCAATAGAGCACAGCATCGTACATAAATGATCCTCCTCAATACACAGTCGTGTGCTTATTTATTTGTTTTCAGGTTGGCTGATTCACATTCGATTTTTATTTAGGAAATTAATTGGAATTCTACACTCCATTAAACTGATTATTGCTTACGGAAAACCTTGCCTAAAGAGAGTAGCTTCAATGTTCAGTAGTGCAACTATATCGCACAAATGCGCCTGGGTAGCATTACCAGCTGACGCTTTCGACAAAACACTGATTTTGGTATTTCAGTTGTCGTCTCACGTTTGTCGTTGATAAACGAATGCCAAAAAACTCTAATCGTGTCCTAATTAAGTATTAATTCATGACTGGCTCGCAGTACATCTGAACATACAAGATAAAAATATTGTAACCGATATACGTGTCTAAAAAAATGGACAAAAACCCTGACAACCTGGAACCATATATCTTGCTAGGAAAGGTTGAGGGAAGCAGACCACGTGGCCGCAGACTAGCTCGTTGGACTGATCAAATAAGCAAGACGCTAGCCATGGCTATCGAAGGGGCACTACATCTGGCGGAGGGCGTCAAGCCTGGCCAGGACTTGACCAAGTGACAGGGGTCACGATTCTCAGCATTGAGGGAACGATTAGAGAGATAGATACGTGTCTAAACTAATATTATAAAGAGGAAAGATCTGAGAGTTTGCATTGACTACGCTCTGAAACTACTGGACTGATTTAGAAAATTCTTCCACTATTAGAATTTTAAATTATCTCTGATAATAGAAATGAAATGAAATGATAGGTGAAAGAATATTTTCAAAAAAAGTATATCTGCACCCGGGCGGAGCCGGGGTGGGCCGTTAGTGGTAGATAAAAATGTTGTAACCGATATAGGTATATTGCATAAGTTTATTGTTAACGACATAACATAAATAGTTGCTTCCATGGCGCAAGGCTGACTTGCAAATATAAAATACCTACGTGCTGTTAATTAACCTGCTTATCTTTATTTTCATTGGCTTTAAGTAATTCAATTCATTAAGCTTAAATATCATGCATTTACAGTGCTTGCTTATTGATACAATAAAAGATGCAATAGTGGCGTATATTTTTATTATTGCTAACCGTTATGGGTTTTATAATACTGTCTAGAATCCTTGGGACTGTATATCCTCGTGTTTTCGATGGCTTTTCGGTCTATTGATATTTTATCATACTTTTGTTTTATTGTAATGATTGGCGAGACGAATATGCCATTCGCTTGGTGGTAACAAAACCTAACAATACCATTAATGACAAAGCAATGCTAGGCAATTCACTGCGCTCGCCATCTTGAGACATGGGATGTTAAGTCGCAATATGTCCAGTAGTTACTCCGGCTACAATATCCTTCAAACCGAAACACAACAGTGCATTTACACCGTTGTTTGGCGGGAGAAATAAACATTGCGGTGGTACCTATACAGGAGACTTCACACATATGAGAGACCTACCACCAGTAAATCTTGATTTACTTTGATGGACCCATCAGTTCGATTGCCACATCAGCGGTGTAATTATATGAGTGGATCGATTAAAAAATGTATATTTTGTGTTAGAAATAAGGATAAGTAATATTTATATTATCTAGAATACGTATTTTGCTATATTTCGTCTAATTCCTTTTCGTCCCAAGATAAGTCCCGATGAATCCATAGTCAGTGGGGTACAAATGATCGTCCAAGCCGGGAAAAACTCATGGGATTTTTTACACTTTAATCCCTGGCATTATGTGGATTATCCTAGAAATTGGCTTACGCGAATATGCGATCACATGGTTAATTAAAAACCTACCACTTAATACGAGTATAGTCCTAGTTGAAAACTTAAACGTTCAAAATAAAATCTAATTCAATTTACTTGTAAATCTGTTGATGTTTTGTGTTACAGTATTGTAATGCATTTAGGCCAGTGTGCCGTCAATGTAAGAAGTTCCATTTGTAATTCAACCAAATACGCGCCGAAAATTGCCAACAATGGTCCGATTGTTATAGAAACGGAAAGTTGACCTCAACCTGCCGACCTCATTAACAGCGATGACGTGCGCGTTCACGGCCGCTCTTGCATTCAATAAAAGAAATTGCCTATATCTATCTACGTGCTTATCTAGATGTGATAGTAAATAATCTACACACCTGTATGTGCGTCCGTTCGGCCGAGCCGTGACCGCGTTCCGTGACATTTAGTGTACGGAAATTATGACCGCCAAGACAACGTTAGGTAAAAAAGGTGATTATATCAAATACGTAAATGTTCCATTGTAAAATTAGCCGTGAATAATCAGGTGATTCTGGAACTAATTGCTAAAGTCAGAGCACATTCGTGACGTAATAAGTAAAGTTTAGCAGTCCCGTTTCATTAAAAGCTTTAAATGGTTAAGTAAAGGGCTTAAATGGTAGGTACTAACTGGGTTCGGCTCCCCGTGCCCGCGCAGTCGCCCGCTGCATTCGTCATGCGTTTATAGAGCCATATAACTCGGTAATCATTGGTCTTTTGGTGTACATAAGCTTCTCGGATTAAGAGCTCTGGAAATTGCATAAAAACTCACAAATGGTTAATGTGGAACGCGATGCCAATAATTTATGAAGGCTTTGTTTACTTTTGGTGAATGGAATTGGTAATATATTTTAGGTGCATTATTTCAATAACTAAATATAAATAATTATAGATTGAAAGCGATGATAAGAAGGAGGAAAGAAAAAATTTACGTAATCCGACAGCCTTGCCTCCTTTCCTTCCTTTTGTTTCCCGCTCCCATACCTATTTCATGGGGTGACAATAGATCCATGATCCAAGCGTAATGGATTTTATAGGCGGCATTAAACTCTCATCTTCAGGTGACCTGCTTGCTCATTCTTCGGACATATGCAATAAAAAAGGTGACGGCATTTTAAAGTAACTAATGGTTGTTCTAAAAAATATATAAGTATCTATAAAGAACAACTGCTATGATAAGAGGTATAAGTGCCAAAACAGATTAACAAAACTGGTTATATCATTCAGTCTATTAGTTAAAGCGTATCAATAGTATTTTGGTAACAAACGTCGATGACAGGTGTTGCGATCAAAATGTACCCTTTCTTAGTGATAACCTAGTGGGTGATCGTTGAGCAATAAATTTGTACTTTCGTTATTGGAATATTCATAAGACAAAGGAAAGAAGTGACGCATACATACACCTGTAGTTTTAATATATCATAGGTATAATGTTAGGTTCGTTTTAATACTTGATAATAAAACTTTTATAATGATAGTTTTCATCCATTTATGTCTTGATCTCGCACTAGAATCTAGATTAATGTTAATTTGTAGGACGGAATTCAACACTGTTATAAAATTTTATATCAATGAATAATAATTAAAAAAACCTTACAGTTACAAACATAGACAGGCGGCGTCTAACCGACTGTGTCGCGGAGGCTGTCAAATAAAACATAAGTGGCCTTTACAAAATTGTTAATAGATAATAATAGATCCCTGTAGTTCTATACTAAATAGGTAACACTTAAGTGGTAGAGCTTCTGGAATGACCCCAATCCAAAATTATGTGTGGATGCAATTGAGCAACAAAATCCATTAATAACTTAAAGTTTCATCCATATATACCGGGTATCTCAAGACTGCTACCGAAAACGAAGCCGGGTGGTGTTTAGTGACTACAAACACAATGCAACCAAAAATTTCGAAAAGAAACGCGACAATGATTTTTTATGATTTTTTAAATATCTTCATTTTTGGGTGGTAAATCCATAGTTTTGCCTAAAATAATAATGTAAACACTTTTATACCTTAGATTATTTATAAATAAAATGGTATATACCATTATTTTAGGAAAAAATGTAGTTATCACCCAAATTTTTTTTCTATGGCCATATTTGGGTGGTAAATACGTTTTTTCCTAAAATAATAGTGTATACCCTTTTATTTATAAATACTTTAAGGTATAAATGAGTTTAAATTATTATTTTAGCAAAAACTAAGGATTTACCACCCAAAAATGACGATATTTAAAAAATCATAAAAAATAATTGTCGCGTTTCTATGCGAAATTTTTAATTGCATTGTGTTTGTAGCCACTAAAACTACCACCCGGCTTCGTTTTCGGTAGCAGTCTTGAGATACCCGGTATATATATATATATATATATATATATATATATATATATATATATATATATATATATATATATATATATATATATATATATATATGAACAGGGTGGAAAGCGCGTAAAGTGTTCCGATGTAAGTGGTGCGCGCGCTCCAATGCATTTCTAGTGGTGCGTTACTGAAATTAGTGGTCGCTCGCAACGATTATGAAAATCTTGCTTGTATAGTGACAAAAAATGAAGAAAAATTTGGTTTGAAATCTATTAAATTAAGTTAATGCAATATTTATTTTACTGCGATTTTTAATGGCATCTTTTTAAAACTCTAAATGTACTGAAGGGTCTATCCTTAGTTTTTAAATCAATGCATTATTAATAATCTGTAATAGTCGTCATAGGGCAGTTAGTTAAGACGTTGGCTGTGGAATGATAGGTCTGGAGTTTGATATCTACACCAGATAAATATTTCTATAAACCACAAGTATTTGTTTCGAATTTAAATTTTGCGTTTCAGACCTTCATCACAAGATGTATATCAAAATGTTGGATTATTTGTGTCTGTTGAGGTATATATTTTTAGCTAATGCCACTTGTATCAATGAAAATGAGTTGATACACAAGTCATGTTAGACTGAAACATTATAACAAGTTCCAATTGGTACACTAAATTATTTAGTCATCAGTTAGTTCTTCTGACACCGCTAATAATAAGTTAAATCGTCCGCAGTAATGTCAAATAAGTGACGACAGTTTGTCGAATACGATTTGGACAATTAGGTCAATGACACAATCGTGGAAAAAGTAACATGAGTATTTAATATAAAAGATATGATTCACTACCGATTTCTAGTAAACCATATTATCTTTGAGTTGTCCATATTCCTAGATTTCGTCAGGTACAAGTACATAGTTTTGTAATCCATAATGCAGAATAATTGAGTATATAATTTGAGACCAGATATTAATCCTAAAATTCATGCCTCGACAGTGACATTTAACATTACTTTTCATTAGTAAAATGCAACGATATTTGATGTTGAAATATACATATGTAGCTTTTTTTTTCATTTATTTAACATGCCTAAGAATACATTTATAATATGTGTTAGTAGATAACATAGGGAAAAGACTAAGGTTTATATTTACGCTATCAGAGTTGACAATAGGTTTGTTACTTATAACTAGATCTATTGTTTTTAATTTAACTAAAATATACTAAAACAAAATACCTCAGTGCCTAAAATCGAATGTCTTCGATAGTAATTGTGTGTTACCAGTGATGACATACGGCACCGAGACGTGGCCTCTCACTATGGGCCTCATTACAAGGCTCAAAGTCACTCAACGAGCCATGGAGCGGGCTATGCTCGGTGTGTTTCCCTACGAGATCTAATCAGAAATGAGGAGATCCGTAGGAGAATCAAGGTTACCAACATAGCCCATAGGATTGGCAAGTTGAAGTGGCAGTGGGCCGGGCACATAGCTCGTAGAACCGATGGCCGTTGGGGCCGAAAGGTTCTTGAGTGGAGGCCACGTACAGACAAGCGAAATGTCGGACGCCCGCCTACAAGGTGGACGGACGATCTGGCTAAGGTTGCAGGAAGTCGCTGGATGCAGGCCGCTTCCAACAGGTCATTGTGGAGATCCTTGGGGGAGGCCTATGTTCAGCAGTGGACTTCCTGTGGCTGATATGATGATGGTGATGATGATGATACTAAAACATATTACTATAACATTTTACGATCAGATGACATTTCATCAAATTCACCCGAGTCCAACTCAGCCGACCCAGAATCGCTATAAATTACAAAATACTCGAACAGACAATAATGTTTTAAAATGTGTAAATGTGAATAAACATTAAGTTTTGTTTAATAGGTGTCCTGCGTCAGTGTTACTTGTCGGGCTTGCGCAGGGGTCATCGGCGCGACCCAAAACTAACAAAATGCTTATTTGAATTGCCAACTACGAAATTATGAATATTTGCATTGTTATTACTCCGACGCATAGATGTTAATAGCTTTTGTTTACCGAGCACAGTTATGCGAAAACTTCACGTTTCAGCTAATTGATTTGAATACTACGATTTGTGAATTTGATCACGTCGCTAAAAGTAATTAATAGTAATTTTGTATAGATTCCGACTGACTTACAGCCGCTGCCAATAAACAATCCCAATCCAAAATTTGCCGTTTGAGATTGACAGCTCAATCTTTTTTCTGATACTATATTGCCAATAATCAATCTCAGTAGTGAAAAAACTATGGCAACATGGTAAATGACAAATCGAAAAGTAGAAAACAATCCAAATTGACTTCAATATAATTTTTTCGATTCGATTGGCATCAGCCGTTAGTAGCTTCTAACCGATAGTAAATTTTCATCTTGTAGTTTGGCTAAGTTAAATGCATCAATGTTTCTGACCAATAGTGGTTTTTAGTAGGGTGTTGCCATCTTAATCTTACATCTGTCGCGGTGCGCATTTCTTTTCTCCTTGTAAAGAGTTTGACTATAAGTAAAAGCAAAGGGATTTCGAGTTACAAAATAAAGGATAGTGTGCTTTTTTACCTACCGAACCCATAATTGTAAGGTCAATAATTGTTGAAAGCGTCTCGGTCAGTATGCTAACACAGGGTTTATGCTACTGTCCTAGTATAGTCTATTTATGTCTGAACGCAGGACTTGCAGGTGATACCGATATACCTTTCAGATTTCTTCTCGTAAAAATCTTTCTCTAGTGTAAAAAGTTGCTATGTTAGGATCACATTACCTCACGGTCATCGCCATGACCTGACATAAGCAAAAGTAAGTCTTACTATACGTCAGACTTTTTTGAAATAGCCAGCATCCAAGTCGGCGGTATCCTATTAACAGATTAGTCTAAATTAGTAAGGACGTAAATGAACTTCACTGAAGCGGATTCTGACGCTGAAACATAGGAACTACACAGTCAGGTCATAAGTATTGTCACACAGTATAAACTTTTCTTTTAGAATGCTGGCCACAAAAAAGAAAATAAAAATGTATACTTTTTAGAATTTTACTCATTTTTAAATATGGAGTGAACGCTTAAAGAAGACCGTGTTGCAGTTATTGCGTTGCATCGTTGCGGTTACGCGCCAATTCAAATTTTTGACATACTGAAAAATTTTAATATAACCAAAAGATTCGTTTATCGTACCATCAAACGATACAATGAAGACTCTAGAGTAGATGACAGGTCAAGAAGTGGTCGCCCTCGGTCTGTTAGGACTCCAGCAGTGATAAAAGCTGTGAAGACGCGAATTCAAAGAAATCCCAAACGTAAGCAGAAACTGTTGGCCCTTCAGATGGGGTTAAGCAGAACCACGGTGAAAAGGGTGTTAAATGAAGTTAGGGCTTCGGGCATATCGAAGAAAAACAGGACATAGTTTGAATGTTCGTCTAATGGACCTGAGACTGAAGAGATGTCGCGCTTTGTTGAAGCGGTACGCGGGAAAAAAATATCGGGAAATTCTTTTTTCAGATGAAAAATTTTTTTACCGTAGAAGAGAGCTACAACAAATAAAATGATAAGGTGTACGCACACAGTAGTGAAGAAGCGAGCAACCGTATTGCGCGTGTCCAACGAGGTCATTTTCCATCCTCGCTCATTGGAGTTTCTTATTGGGGCTTAACAGAGGTACATTTTTGTGAGAAAGGTGTAAAAACGAATGCAGTTGTGTATCAAAATACAGTCCTGACGAACCATGTGGAACCTGTTTCTCATACTATGTTCAATAACAGGCACTGGGTATTCCAACAAGATTCGGCGCCAGCTCATAGAGCGAAGAGCACACAAGACTGGCTGGCGGCCCGTGAAATCGACTTCATCCAGCACGAAGACTGGC
Source organism: Hyles vespertilio (assembly GCA_009982885.2). NCBI lineage: Eukaryota > Metazoa > Arthropoda > Insecta > Lepidoptera > Sphingidae > Hyles > Hyles vespertilio. The sequence goes on from CM042833.1 coordinate 15,461,409, forward strand.
CCTCCTCCAGTCCAGATTTAAATCGGTTAGATTACAAGATATGGCAACACTTGGAGGAAAAGGCGTGCTCAAAGCCTCATCCCAATTTGGAGTCACTGAAGACATCCTTGATTAAGGCAGCCGCCGATATTGACATGGACCTCGTTCGTGCTGCGATAGACAACTGGCAGCGCAGATTGAAGGCCTGTATTCAAAATCACGGAGGTCATTTTGAATAAACTTTACTATCATAAGAATCTATGTTTTTTGTTGTTAAGTTCATTTTGGTATATAAATGGTTACATAATGAATAAACTTATTTCAATTATTTTATATTAAACATGTGACAGAATTTATGACCTGACTAGGTATATATGGGTATAAAGGCGTCGTCACACTAATCCCAAAGCCAGTTTATGGACGTCTTCCTATTTATAAAAATATTATGTATCACAATTTTTTATATGTCTTTTAGCCTTATTCATAAACAATTTTAAAACCTATTTTAGTTTTAGAATATTTTTTCCCTTTCGAGCGACTTTTGAATTTAGTTTGAGCGAAGAAGTCATAACATTCGATTACTAAAGTAGGTTTAAAATTTGATCACGAATAAGGCCGTTTTTATACTTACACATATTTTATCCAACTATGCAACCTTACACATTTTAACAGTATTAAAGAAATCACAGTTACACAGGAAATCATTCAATAAAAATTAAATCTATATTATTGACGTTTGATTTCAGTATCACTATTAAAAAAGGGAGTACCTATTTACCCTAGGCAAATGTTTTTATTCACATCTTTGAGATCTGGGGGCACGGCAGTGCCCCCTCCAAGTCGAGCTAAAAAGCGGCACTGTCGTACCATCCTTTTCTCGTAGCAATTCAACCATTTTCTACCCCCTATAACTTCGTTGTGGTTAAAGCAAAAAGCCTGAATTTTCAGTTACTAAGCAGGCATTGTATGAACACGGTATATTTAAAATTCCATTCAATTTGAACCAGTAGTTTAAGAATTGTAACTTGTCAAACTTTCTTAATTTTGTCACTCACTGACTGACTGACCGATCATCAAAAGTCTTAGGCACTTCTAGCAGACATAGAAGCTTCACATTTAGAATATAATTAGTGTTTAGTGTCTACATTAACGAAAAACTTAAACATTTCGTAATTTCATACACTAACTGCGTGAATAATTTTGTAATCCCATATAAATGTATAGGATTACAAAGTTACAGTTGATGAATCATATGAATCATTGTACCCGTATATAATGGAATAATAGTTGTAGATAGGTATTAATATATACCGGGTATATCAAGACTGCTACCGAAAACGAAGCCGGGTGGTAGTTTTAGTGGCTACAAACACAATGAAACTAAAAATTTTGCTGCGAAATGCGGCAATTATTTTTAATGATTTTTTAAATATCACAATGTTTGTGTGGTAAATTCATAGTTTTTGCTATAATAATAATTAAAACTCTTTTATCCCTTGGAGTATTTATAAATAAAAGGGTACACACTATTATTTTAGGACAAAATGGATTTACCATCCAAATACGAACAAAGAAAAAAAAAATACAAAAAAAATGTCACTTTTTTTTCCAACATTTTCTATTGCATTGTGTCTGAAGTCGCTTAAACTACCACCCGGCTTTGTTTTCGGTAGCAGTCTTGATATACCCTGTATGAGGCTTAATAGAAGGGGGGTATAGAGAGGGAAAGGGTGTATTCAGCCCATGAAACTGAACGGTCGGAGTCGGTCTATTGGTTTAAAACGTAAAGGATTTTTAATATTGATATGATAACTTACATAATAAATTTATACAGAAGGTCCTTTAAGCAAGGACTAAATAAATTAACCGACTTGGTATTACATGGATCTCACAACTTTTTGCGGTAGAAAAGCTGAGCTGCGTGACTTGGTATTTTTTACAGGATGTTTTTGATGGGTTATGATTTAACTAAAATCTATTCACAATTATTTTATATCAATTTATTAAATTGTTAACATATTAAATTAAGCATAAAAAATACTTTACACTATCACAAGTAAAATACTGAAACACTACAATTCAAGACATTTTTACAAAATCACAGATTGCCTTAGGATACATAAATTACCACTTAATACATTACAAGTACATCCTCAGCCACGAAGTTGAACTCTAAGAACAAAAACACCAATGGTTTATTTAAACAAATGCAAGGAATAGATTGCGGTACATTTAAAATGTGGTATTGTGGGAAGCGGCAAAACAAACAAGTTTAGAGACAGACAGCGGATCGTTTAATCAGTCTGTGCTACAGACACGGGGTAGGAGAAGGGGTCTACCTTCCACTAAATGACCATCCCTCCACTCTGTTAACCCGTGCCGCCGTATCCACAAACAGTATACTCGGTGAGTGTGGCAAACAACAACACCTACGGTTCTAGTAGAAGTGGCAGATTATAATTTGTTAAGGTGGATTATAGGTTACTTAGCTTGATCTTCGCCTTAACTCTCAACATACCACGCGACATTGTTAAAATCGCCAATCAAACGGTGGAGCTAAACTGCGTTTGAAAAGTAGAATATATTGTATACACGTTAGCGCATTTTTTTAATGAAACTACCTTCTAGAAATGCATGCGCCTAAAATGAAATGGTCTTACGAAAACTAGGTAAACGAACAAAATTGGTCGAACCATGGTGTTGTCTGTCATCACTCAGCATGAATGGGCAGGCTTGTCCGGGGCGGTACCTCTATTTCACAGGAAACCGTGAATTTTCTTAATCAGCGTGAAGCTGAGGCTTCGCTATCTCGTTTCATTCTGTGAGATTAACGGACCCAAACATTGTGGCTATTAATGGGCGGCAGTGATTATTTACCATCAGGTGACCTGTTTGGTCGTTTGCGGGTCGCATGGGATAAAATAATGGTAATATTAAGCTTCTACACACTATAATATTAAACTTAGTTTTACAACTTTATACACATACTCAAATTAAGTCCAAAACATAAATAATAATATGATTTTAAAAAAAAAAAAACAAGGTTTTCTTGGTTTAAAACAAGATAAAAAATCGTTTAATTTTGGCGCAGAAAACCGAGACACAAAGATAAAGAAGAGAATAGGTCTAATATTCAGACATTACTTTTCCACGACGGCTGACGATACACTTCGTTGAAATAACTGATCCATCATCTTTCAACCAGTGAAATATGGCAGAACCAATTTTTTTTATATTGAGGATAAAAAATAATACATTACGTCAGTGCAGCAAGGTGTATCTTGTACTTCGTTTTTTTTTTTGGTTTATTACAGGCAGGCAACCCTTACGTTGTCTTAAATGTTAATTATATCTACACATACATTATAGCTACTCATAATCAACCATAAATAAATCTCAGGTTTTGACTCACAAATCCCCTAATGCCGTGTCTTAGAGCGTGTAAGTCTGCACCCGTTAGCCTCCCGTGTTATTTCCACGCGCTCGCCCGCTGGGGCCGGGCGGAAACACTCCGCCCGCCCGGATTCATTTCTGGTTTTCGCTACTCTTTTGTCTTAAATTGTTTTTGCAACTTGTCCTCTCCCTCTACCAAGAAAATGTTTGCCCACTTATCTCTAATCAAAGAAATAACGTAATGAGAACGGGTGTATGAAAGTCATAAAACTAATTAAAACAAAAAAAAGTTTGATCGCTAGTGCACTATTTTCGCTTTTAAATACATGTTTGGTGTGGCATTTCACGGTCGATAGGCATTGTTTATTCTATTCGTTGTGTATGACAACCTTTATTATCACGTGACTTCTTTGTACGCGAGTGCACGGTTTTGGCATGTGTTTACGATTCAATAACATTGTATGTCGTTTCGAATACATTTAGCATATTCAAACTCGATTGAAAACTCGGAACGCTGACTTCGTCGTTTCGAATAACACAAGTTTACTGAATTTCAGTTGACCCTGTATTCGGGTCTTACGGGCTGGTATAATTGTGTCGACCAGTGAAATATAACCATCTCCATAAAGCTATCGGGGTTCCCCTTTCAATTACATTATGTATATTGTTAGATATAATATTATTGTAGAAAAATTATGAACGAAAAACATCATTCATAGATCAGTTATCTAGTCCTTAGTTCTAATCGACATTTCAACTTTAGATATTTTTTCAAAGATATTTCTAAGCCACAAGCCTTATTTATGTATAACACGTCTGTAAGTCTTGTTACTGACCTACACATAATAATATTCTGTCAGAAGGTTAAGAATTCTAATAATGAAAAGACTCTTCAAACAAACTTATATTATCCGGTTACCTACCAACCTGTATTTGAATACGTTACAATAATATTCCCTCATAAAATATGCAAATGTGACAAGAATAGGTTCTAATTACTTGTGATATAAAAAGCGTATCGAATACAAGATATTTTGCTTTAAGACTATCAGGTCCTCGGTAAACACTAATTTGATTGTGCTGAAGATTGTGCTCAGATCGAACTTCGCAATCAACATAGGTGTTTATTCAGATGTATAATAATAACTAGAGCAAATCATAACATACAGGACTTAAAGCCAATAGTATTTGACCAAGAAAAAAATTTAGAGGTCACGTGCCAGTAACTAAAGCATCGGAAATCACCAAGAAGAACAGATGCACTAATAAAAGCTGCAGGAATCAGGACGCAGGCTGCCTCTGACTGCTGTTTGTAGAAATCATTCAGGGAGCCGTATTTCCAATAATAGACTTTCTTTAATTGAAATTGATAATAAGTATATTTAGTATTTTACATAATTAGATGAATATTATATTATGTGATGTATATGAATATTATAGTTGAAGTGGCAGTGGGCCGGGCACATAGCGCGTAGAACTTATGGCCGTTGGGTCCGAAAGGTTCTAGAGTTAAGGCTACGTACAGGCAAGCAAAGTGTCGGACGTTCGCCTACAAGGTGGACGACCTGGCTATGGTTGCAGAAAGTCGCTGAATGCTCGCCGCTTCCAACAGGCCGATATGAAGATTCATGGAGGAGGCCTATGTTCAGCAGTGGACTTCCTGTAGCTGATATCATAAAGTTGACGATGAAATATTAAGTCCTGGTGTTGGGTCTGATAATTAGGCTTTCTACACCCATTGCAAAATTAGGTGCACTGTTATTGTAAATACTAATATTATTTCCTCTTATATTGTGATCCAAAATTATTAAATACGTGTCTCAACTTCATACAACGTCACATTTTTAATTTGATGCTAATATAGAAATTACATATTGAGTGCGTGGTGGCCTGGTGGTAAACGGACTAGACGCCACTGCTAACATGCTCATGGTGGTCGCGGGTTCAAATCCCAGGGCACACCTCTGACTTTTGGGAGTCATGTGTGTATTGATAGTCAATCACCACGCACTAAAACGGTCAAGGAAAACATCGTGAGGAAACCTGCATACCATAGCGATTTTTAAAAATATCTATGGTATGTAAGTATTTTACTGGTGGTAGGTCTCTCATATGTGAGAGGCTGCCTGGGTGGGTACCACCGCAATCTATTTCTCCCATCAAACAGCAGTTTAAATGCACTTTTGTGTTTCGGACTGAAGGACATTGTAGCCAGAGTAACCACTGGACATATTGAGACTTAACATCTTGTGTCTCAGGATGGCAAGCGCAGTGGAATGCCAAGCATTGCTTTGTAATCAAGGTGTTGTTTGGTTTTGCTACTGTTCATGAGCGGTTGCATCGCTTACTATCAGGCGAAAGGCATGCTAGTCTCGCCATTCAATGCAATAAAAATAAATAAAAATAAAAGTCCGCCCGACCGCACCCAACCCGCACTAGGCCAGCGTGGTGGACTATATGGCCTAACCACTCTCAGTCGTACTTTTGATTGTAGAGTAGGTCCGTGCCCTGCAGTGGGACATGTATAGGCTGATACAGACAGAGATAGAAATTACTATACTAAAATATGTTGTTAGAATTCGTTTTCCTCCTAATTTCTCCACAGACCAAGTGTAATTTTAAAACATTAGAAAGTTAAGCCGTTTGACTCAATTAGAGGTATATCAAAAAAGTACAGGTAGCACTAAATTACCTAGAGTGATAAGGCCGCCTCTTGTACTTTTATTATTGTACTTGTACTATTGTTATTTTGTGCAATAAAGGATTAAATAAATAATAAAACGAATGTTTGCGCGATGCACTAATATTTTTTTGAGGTCTGTATGTTGGGCGACGGCATGGATCTCCATAGTTCATGTTAATCTATAATAATATATAAAGCTGAAGAGTTTGTTTGTTTGTTATCTCAGGAACTGAAACAAATTGTATTAGATAGGTCATTTTTCGAGGAATGCGCTATGACCTATAGGAGGGAAGCAGTAGTGAAAAAAAAGCAAGTACGAAGAAATTTTTTGTTTTTCGTGGTCTAATTAGTCGATATGCTAAATTGATAGTCGGAATCGAATATTCTGACCGCCATTTTGAAAAGTATATCTGCACCCGGGTGGAGCCTGACCGGACCGCAAATATTATATGTATAACAAAACATATCATTATTATTAATGTCTTGTTTATAACACTTCCTAATGAGGAATCAGAGAGAGACAGTGTATTAAATTCTGGAGTAGGAATTCCAATATAATTCAATATTATGGATTACCAGAAAGTCAATATTATGGATTAAAATACCATAAAATAACAAAGCAAAATATTTAATAAATATAAATCGAATATCGGCGTATTTCATTTGTAGTGATAATAACAAACCGGATCCTTCGAAACAAACCCCGGATTCCAATAACACGCGGAGACGGCTGAAAGCCACTCATATACGTGGGGCGCAAATCAAAAGCGCGAATTAGTTTGAGGTATCCAAGGCTCCACACGAGAGCGGTACCAAGTATTTACCGGCAATAAGCGCGCTCCGGCTCCCATCTCCCCTCCCCCCTCCAATTCAAACAACCGTACACCCACGGACTCTCGGTCTTCTCATTTCGTATGCAATTTTATTCATTATTTGTAATCTACTTCAATCGAATAGGGTCTCAATATAAATCACTTTTAGGATTTGCTCGGTAGGATGTATGTAGATTGACGCTTTTAGTGTGGTATTTAAATGTGATGCGTTTGTGACGGTGCCGAGTGCTAATAAAGGCCCGACTCCGGTATGTATGAGATAGACGTCAGAAACTCATTTGAGTTAAACAAATAAAGCTCACTCTCTTTTTATTTTCTTATGCGCGTTTCAAGACGCCGAGTCTTGCGGGTTTATTAGTATGGCTTATAGATTAATGTGTAGACGCGGTGTCGCTCATCGTTCCGCTGCAATCAAACGGTGTCGAGAGCGCCAACTGCTTCAGCACACATTGCCACCATTTTTGTGGAATTTATTACAACCAGTGAATTTATTTTCTGCAATGACTACTGTGGCAGACTAATGCATTGTGGACGTCCTTTGGTGTGCTCTTTATGAATCATGATTTTAGTGTTTCACTGCCTAGGGAAATTATTATACGATTATTAATTTAAAAAAAATCTTTATCCAACCTTATTATATGGTTATTCGTATATCATAGATTCTTATATATAAATAAATATGTCTTCATATCCTTGCGGGCATTGAATCTACAACCTTTGACAGAGAAAACTGACTACCTAATCTTTTCACAAATCGATCGTTATACATTGTTCTAAAACGGCAGTATTTATATACATAAATAGTTTATCAGATTATCGAGTGCAAAGTTGATACTCGACTGGGTAAAAAAAATGTGATGAATTAAACGTCTTCTTTCAAAGGTCAAAGTTCTTTCAAGATCTTGGAAATCAGTAAATCAATGGTGACTAGCTGTCTAAGCCCAATAATTTAGTGTAGAAAACTTAAAATAACTATTACTTTAGGAAGTTGTCTACCCACCATATATGTAGATATGTAGTACTACCTTCGCTAGTAGGTACGTGGCCTCATCTCGGGAATTTATCAGGCCCATTTCTTGATCAGTTCTTTGCCCTATGAATATCATGTGGTTATTAAAATAATTTAGAATATAATATAACATTAAAATGAAGACCTTTTAATGTACAGACCAACATCCCAACCAACGAAAATTATTTTATATTTACTTAAATGTGAAGACAATTCTATTTTCGATTTCATGGAATGGCGAAACGAGCATGGTATTTGCCTGACGAAAAGCGATACGACAGCTCAGGTACAGTAGTATATGTAATTTCCTCCAAAACGGAACACAACATTGCATTTACACTGTTTTTTGTCGGGAGAAATATACGTTGCAGTGGTACACCTACCTAGGTGGCCTCTGACTAATGAAAGCCCAATAACTAGTACAATTAAATTAATTTTGCAAAAAAAATCATAATGGCACTTCAATTTTTATACTACTGTCACTATTAGTATGAAAAAAGTTTTACATAAAATTATTTAATTTTATTTATTGTTCTATTATCATTATGCAAGTTATTACTTACACGCGTATCATTCTCACCTGTAAAGGAAATTATTATCTCTTCATCATGTTTAAAATTAAAACTCTGTTGATTGTTGGTAAGATAAATGATAGACATATCTTATGATTGGTTTACGATATTCAAATATTTTCCCTGTAAGTTCAGTGTAGGGAAAATATTGGATAAGAACGTTTGTATAATTGGTTTTGCTTTACGTAAATAATTAAATAATAAATGAATTGCCTTGTTAGACATAATTTTATAGCCGATTATGTAATGATGAAATAAGGTAATAAAACATCTCACAAGCCAACTAGATATATAATTACACACTCAACACTGACGAGACTGCTGACGTCAAATTCTCATTAGAACAATATTTAAGTAAACTATACAATTATATTTCCCTACCGTACTACCTAATTAAATAAATATAAAAACATGCGATAAAATCTGAAACATTGTTAATTTTATATACTCATAAAACGCTTACATGTTTGACTATTTTATGTTGGAAAATAATTACTGAGCACTTTGGCCGCTGTTCGGACGAATTTACGGGCAAAATTATTAATGTAACAAAACCGAACGTGGCGCTTGTACACTGTTACACACATTTCACGACCATAATTTCTTTGTGAGGCTTGTAGTAATCACTTGTGTAGACTATTCTACCCAAAATGGTAAAGAAAATGTATTATGCGTTTGAAGTCTTCGTCTATCTGTTACAAATCCTTGAGGATTATAAACGGATCGACCGAATTTAATGCGATTTTTACATGTTTATAACATTTATATGCTTTTTACAGTAGTTTCACAGCCAGGGCAAAATCTAACGATGATGATCCTAAAAATTCCTATTTAAAACTTAATTGAGTGACAAGGTAATATTTTTATAAACCTACCTAGTTATGTCTTTTGTTGTATAGATTTAGAATGAATATCAGACGGGTCGTAGGCTTGTCTGCCTTCGTAGTTGTTTATGTTTTAATTTTTTATTATGTAGAAGTATTTAGTTAAGTATCTTGGTTTTAATCCTGTAAACTTGCATTTTGGATAGCTTAAATAAAAAAATTAGAAGGCGAAAGCACAATATCTATAAAAGTAGTAACCACTATATATTGACAAACCATTATGTTTTACGTAATTAAATCTATTTTTTAATGTCTGATAGCCATAACACAATGCACTAGACCGGTATGCTATTTAAAAAACATTCATTGAGTTGTAAATATTTTTTCACCCAAAGATTATAGTAAATTAAAAATAATTGATCCATTAAGAAGACGTTTGAACAGTGAACGTCACACGTCCCAATGAATCACTTCGGCTACAGATGCTTGGTCGGGTATACTTGGGGCATCCGCCTTATGCCTTTCAGGGATAGAATCGGTGGCCCTGATCCGTTAATACTAATCATTTAATTTTTCATGTCTGTTTATGGTTAAAGGACAGTATATTTTTTATGGTATTTTATTACATCGAAACTACATTTGTTGAAAAAACACATTCCTGACTCTTAAGTTGGTTGTATCAAAATACTCAGGTTGTCCAGTAATTTGCTCGTTTGATATTGTAGATTAAATAGAAGAAAATGATCTTACAACTAAAAAGCGAAATACCCGAAGAAACTCGAAGACTGAATAGGAAAGCAACACCAGCTGTTTGCCAATATAAAGCAATAAGAAGATCAACGAATTATGTCATTTTGCATTTTGCAATGTAAGCGCACTATTATGGTCCGATTAGAAGGACATAGTAGCCAAAGTACTACTGGACATATTGAGTCTTAATATTTTATATCTCAGGATGCCAAGCAATGCTTTGTAATTCATGGTGTTGTTTGGTTTCGCTACTGTTCATCGACCGTAAAACTTACCATCAGGTATGCCCATCAAACCAATCACTGCAATAAAAAAAAAACCAAAATATTCGATAAGGTAACTAACTTACCACTGCTTTTAATATGTTCAATAAGCTAAGGTAAGGTTAACTACGTTGAAATTGAAGTAATTGTGGAAAACAAAACAGCTGATTTTTTCTACACGTGCTCACGCCACCTCTATATCATCTGAGTTATTGAAAAATGTAATAAGAAAAAAAATCTCGCTGGTCTAAATTTGTTGTGGAAATATAAAGTTTAATTGTTGCTGAGCATCGTCATATTTATTTATTGGATTTTCAAACATCAAATGAATTCTATTGGGTAAGATGGGTTCGATTTATAATATAAGGTTAAAGGTTGAGGTATTTTAATTTTTTAACATACTTAAGGAAAATTTCAGATCAAAGCTCTGTGATTTTCAAAATAAATATTTAAATGCACAATTTAAATAAACATTCTTATTCATAACTTAGACAGTTTATTAACTTTAACTCTGCCTACCTTTTTGTACCCTACAATAATTCCTATGCATTTTGCCAATCGTTTCATAATTTTATGAATTCTATCTAACGATTATTATGTAAAATTCTTTGAATTAAGTCGCAAAATATAACATGTTCAATATCGTATCTGACATCTGATAATCGTAACAAATCTTATCTAATGATTTGATGCGATAAATATAAATAAACAAACGGACTACTAAACCACACGTACTTTACCAAAATAACTTATCTTTTTAGTTCTATAAATGCAAAAGAGGATACTGAAAGGTAGCAATAAAAATGCAAATGTGCAAAAGATGTATTAATATTGAAGGTAGATGGTTCTTAAAAATTCTTACATACACTACATAGTTTCATTGGAACCCTAACTACATTAGAAAAATTTAAATGCTTATCTCAAAGTTCTCTTACATTATAGGTGTTGATGTTGTGTGGACTTATTTAATGAAAGAAAGCTGAAGACTGAAAGGTATGAATGAGGTACCGCTGCCTCACAAACCAATAGTATTAGGTTTCATTTGTTTATTTTTATTGCTTTGGATAACTAGTATAATAGACAAGCATGCTATTTGCCTGATGGTAAGCCATACGACCCTCATGAACGGCAGCAAAACGAAACAAAACAATGTTGGCATTGCCCCGACGCTCGTCATCCTGAGACATACGATGTTAAGTCTCAATATGTCCATTAGTTTTTCTCGCTATACCGTACTTTAACGGAACACAACAGTACATTTACACTGCTGTATATTATGTAATATTCTGGTGGTAGCATTTAAGTATCCACACAGAGATCGGTCACCGTTTACAGGATGTAAAGCCCGCTAAAGTTTTACCCATTCTCTTACGTTTGGAATCAGCCTGTATTCACTCAGTTTCGCTCGGAACGTATACAAATGAATGGTATATTGTAATAGTTTCTAGCCTGCCGAAACTCTGCTTAGACGGTGCTGCACCAACAACTCCAAAAGTTTTGATACCAATCGACACTCAGTTCTTCACGGTATGTGCTCCAACTACAATTATTATCAAAATTTCAGTAAATATGTATGTACTACAATATTTTTTTATATCTTATTTGTCTTCTAGAAAATCATGTTACACACATGTGTGCCTGTACAATATTAATTTTATCTTTTTTCATTTATTAATATTATTCCCTGCTCACTCACCTCTTAGATCCAGACACATTTTATTACTAATTCTATCACATTTATAAGATTAAGTTATTTTTAAATATTAATTTTTTTTTATGTGTATAATGATTTATTGTGTATTCAATGAGATATTGAACTTAAAATAAAGGTAAAATGTAAATTAAAATCTTTGTTATTCTTGTTCGTTAAGTATTGTTGTTATTCTTTATTGTATAGTTCATTCTACATGTAGCTTAAATATTAAGATTAATATGGCATAATAACGAATAAACTTTTAGCTGTTATGATATTATATTTATATATAAATAAAATGTAAGCAATTACTGATTTTGATATAAGTGTAATTTTTTCATAATATTTTTAATGTTTAGTTTCCAGTTATTACTTTAAGAATGTAAGTAGCTTTGAGTTTTAAAAAAGGTTTCTTAAAACACGAGGACTAAAACTAGTGTTTGATGATTTTCTACTAATTACCATTAAACATTTCTTGGATTATAATTAAACGGTTTTGAAAAGTTATTAGAATATCTCTATTTTTAGTTACATTATGTAGAGGGACTTTCAATTTACCAATAATTAATTTATATTTCGAATCATTTACGCTTCTTATGAGACTAGAATGTGGATCTTGGTGTTGTTAAACTGATGAGGAAGATATTAAAGGTAAAAAAAACGCCAAATAAGCCGTATCATAAAATCAACTTTAATGTATAATGTCAGATTTGGAGGAAAGAAGATGTGGTAGATTAATGATTGATCAAACAGGATATCAAAATTTTTAGTTGTATCAAATAATTCTTATGATACTCGGTGATTGGTTGACAAAAAGTCAATTGCATCGTGAAAATATTTATTTTTAACTATTATTATTTCATTATGTCCATTTAGTTATTTAAAATTAATAATTAAATTATACCCATATAGGAACCTTCCAAGTATAGATTTTAATTTATACTGGACAAACATAACAAACCAAATATTCAAACCGACATTGCTGATTTATAGAAAAATATTAGGTATACGGAAACAGTATACCTTTAAATCAGTCCTATTGAGAAATATAAACGAATGAAATTAAATTTTTGCGCAGTTCTTTCACAGGCAAGTTTTTGTTTTCCTAACAAAGTTTCGAACTGAAGAAATATGAAACGCTTAGAAAATGACTCGCGTTATTTTGCCTAAACAGAACTCTGCTACTCACTGTATCAGCCCATATATGTCCCACTGCAGGGCACGGGCCTCCTCTACAATCGAAAGTACGATTGAGAGTGGTTAGGCCATATAGTCCACCACGCTGGCCTTGGGATTCGAACCCGCGACCACCGTGAACATGTTGGCAGCCGCGTCTAGTCCGTTTGCCAACAGGCCACCACGCACTTTCTCTCTGCTACTCACAAAAGCCATTATTTTAAATTATTTTTTCATCAGTAAATTTTGAATATTCACAGTCCATCTAGATAAATTATAATACTCATAAAATTAGGAAAAGTAAGATATTAAAAACACAAACATTAAATTCAATTTATTTCTTTTATAAAACCTACCTATACCAGCCTCAGTGGCTCAATTGTTCAGAAGTAGGCTGCAATAGAGTGGGCCGCAGTTCAATCCCCGCTCTGACAAAAGTGTTTTGATGGCTCACAAATATAATTGCAATAAGACCAAAAGGTCTTTGGAATTTCTTGTACCCATATGACAAGACTTGTATTTGAAAGGGTCAGAAGTAAGTAAAACTGATGGGTGTAAATATAGTTTTATTTGATTTCTATATATTGAATTAAATACAAATTAGAATTCATGAAATAATATGTACTCTCCAGAGAACTTTCTATTAACAATATCCGCCATTAATAAGAGATATTAGTGATATGAAGTAATATTAATGTTTGTAAAATAAAGCCGCCAAAACGCTTCGCGAAGGCATAAAGTGTACAAAGTGTCGTGCGTGGCATACTGTGGTCGGTATTTTTGATAATTCGCTACATATGTAGAGGTGATTTCGGGCCACTGAGCATCGCTCGCGAAGTGTAATGAGCAAAGGATTAAGGTCAGGGCTTAGTAATGGCCGGTGGGTCGCCAGGGCCGGCGGCAGGAGCGCGGCCGCAGCGTGCTGTGTCCCCGAGAGCGTCGCGTCGAATGAGTTTGGGCCGGCGTCGCGCGCCGCTCGCCCCAATTGGTCGGCCAACAGCGGCCCGCCCAGGGGAGGGGGCAACGCACACAATCTCACACTCACCTAAGATAATTTATTTTATGTTATACCGTTTGAATATTTTATATCTGTGTGAGTTTTTTCGGTCGGTATGCGTTCAGTGTGAAATATTCGCGCGATAAGAAAGAAGGGGGAACAGATCGATCGTGGACGTTGCGCTTTTTTATTTTATTTCTTGCTTGTTATTATCATAGTTTAATTGTAAACCACGTATTTATGTTGTCAAATAAAAATGCAGATACTTCGACGTTTGGCAAAAGCAAACGTTTTTCTCTCCACATGACACATTTCTATACATTTGAAATAAAGTTAGAAAATAAAAAAAACTCTTTCAAATAGAATAAATTCAATTTAATGGAATAAATAAAGTATATGTATGTTACTTAATATCAGTAGAGGTAAATATTAATTTGAAACTCAATAAAAAATTAAAAAGGAATAAACAAAACAAGTATTTTTACTGTTGTGTAAATGCATACTAACGAAGTGATTTCATTTACTGTAACTTCGTTTATTTTCAACAAAGTAAGCAGATGTTCGTGACCTTTGGAAACAATTTCATAAGCATTGAAACATGTTTAATTAAAACATAATTGGCGCGCAGCTTCTTTTATGTGTGTAAGTGACAAGAGTTAAAATGTTTATTGAGTCTTCGGCAGCCGCGGCACTGAGACATTTTATGTAGATGATTATGCGTACAGGTCTGTGCTCTCGGTACGCAACATAGTCGCCGCAGTCGCCACGGCCGCCACAGACGCCACAGTCGGGAGAAACACATTCAAAAGATCGTTTAATACTGTCACCGCTAACATGTTTTCACCGCTAAAGCGACCTCTGTAATATAAGCCATGGAGCACTCCGCAGCCCACAAACGTCGAGTCCACAGGCTGCTATCTATAGCTATAGCCTGCCGCTTCACATACTCGGAAAATAAAAATTACAAATGTCGTGGTTACCTTTAATCAAATGCAAAGCTATCATTAAGTGGACGCTTCGACAAACTCGCTCGTCGTGCGCATCGTCCCTGTTAATTATCACAATATATATGTATAAAATAAAATAAAAGAGACCGCTCCGTACCAATACTAACATAAAAAATACGAGAAAAGAAAGAGAAGCTTTAAAAAAGAAAGGAGTGCATCTACCCCCACCTCCGGCGGCCCCCACCGCATCGGGCCGCCCCTGCGCCGGGCGCCACCCACCACACCGCAAAAATCGAGAGCGGCGACGACGGCGCGGGGTCAAACGGCGACGCGAGCGTGAAAAGAAGGAGCGGTGTGCGAGCGGCACGCACACAGCCGCGAGTGTGCGTGTGCGCGCCGAGAGGGACGGCCGACGACAGAGCGGGACGGCGGCGCCAATTACTATCACCTGGCGGGCAGCTACCGCATTACCCACTGCCGCCGCGCGCGCGACCACGCGCCCGGTGCACCGCGCCTCGCTCCGCTCCTGTGCCGCAATCGATACTCGCACCGCCGTCCGCCGTCCGCCGGCACCGCGTGCGTCCGACCCGCTGCTGCCGCTGGCATGCTCGCTCGCCGACCGCGCCGACCACGCCGACTACCCCGACTAGCCAGTGGCGCGACGCCCCGACTACGCGACATGCGACTGTGAAGTGTGTGCCGAGTGCGGAGTGCGGACAGTGACTCGAACAATACCAATACGAGGAACGTGATTTATTTACTAGTTTACCGGCAAGTTACTCAGTGAAACGATGACTTCCCAGTTCGCCTTCAGGGGATCGCCGCCCAACCAGGTAATTACATATTGGAAACAAACCACTCGATGCACTTGTTTTCTTTACCACTAAACTGTTATAAATTGCAGAGCGATTTGTGCTTGACTCTCTCACGTTTTTTAATTCATCTGTAATATTATTGATGTGAAACCGGTGTGATATTTTCACGTGGATATTAAAATAGTTTTCTTGTTCCCTCATAATATTTGAGTTTATTATCGCGTGTTAAACTATTTGTTTGTCCTTTCTTAAAAGAAAACGTTGCTCTACTACAAAAACCGTCGTCAGTGTCGAACTTACTAAGAAGTAATATAATAATTGCTTACTAGCTTTTTCTTTTAAGTAATTATTGCATAAAATTGTTAAGAAAACAATTCATGCACCAGTCTACATTGTTTCTAAATTCGCCTATTCTATCGATAACCTTACAACTAGAAAACCGTTTCATTGTTGTTTGTAGGAAGCTCGAACAAATTGTAAACCGATTCGATTAGCCTAATAATACATATTACTTGCTATTACTATATTCTACGCTCTTGGATTTTTAAAGCCTACGGTAATATTATTTAGTAAATAATAACAATTCCACTAAGAAATAATCAAATAATAAGAAAATGGACAATTTCACAACTCTACATCAATGTTTAAAAATTATTTCACAATGAGAATGGAAAAAAAAAGATTGTATGATGTGTATTGTTTATTATTAAATATAAATTATAAAATTTGTATTGTTTAGTACATATTTACATCATATTCAGTAAAAATTATCACACGCTAACGAAATAAAAACAGTATGTATTATTTTGGTTATAATAATGAAACAACGTGCTTAAAACAATGATGTAATATTGAATTGTGGATGCATAATTTTATTATTTCCTGATTTAATAAAACTTACGAGCAAAAAATTAAAAATGAATGCATCTGTAATGATTTTCCTAAAATTACACAATATTATATAAATTAATATCTATATAAATATCATTTTTCTAATCACATTTACATCTTCTCTTGTTTTTACCTGGCGTTATCCCGGCCTGTGCCAGGGTCCCGTTAATTTCATCTAAATATACCGCATGTAAAAATAACACATTAAACTACACATGAAACAAAAACAACCACATTCAAATAACATAAACAAAAATAATAATAAATATTTTCGTCCATTCACAACACATATCGGTCGTCAACATAAATTAAATAAATGGTATCACACAAACACAAATAAATAACATTTGGACAGATTACAAGTACAATAACATGCAAGTCGGCTGAACGAAGACCTTACGCCCGTTAGCTGGACTTTATAAAAAGTCACTGGCTTTTTTTCCGATATGGCACATGACAAATCGTGTACCGCAGGAATTGTATCCGGATAAATAATCTTCGGTCGATACGACAAAAACATCGCCGCAACAAATAACTATGTTGATATAATTTTAAGCAATATACACGCTCATTTTTAAAATGATTTCACGAGATTGTACATTTATCAGTAATCTAAACTAGAAATAGAGAGAAAATAGGTGAAACTAATAAACATTGTTAAAGCATAAAAATGAATTAAATATATTTATTATTTACAATGGCACAAACTCGGCGATCATTTGATACGCCGCGACCCGAGTGAATATATGTATGTCAAACACGATGTCGAACAACTACTACTCTTGTAGAAATAATACTCCCAATGTATTCATGGAAATAGTTATTATCAATCAATAATTATGATTTCCATATTCTATGTGGTAACATAAACAATTTTGATTAACAGCGGAACATTTTAGGTGAAATATTTATCGAATTATCGAATCTTAAGAGTCTGAACTAAAAAATACTTGTATATTGTGCTTAAAAAATACTTGTAGTATGATCCATATATAATTAATAATAATCTCTAATTGCAAATAATTTAAAGAAAAAACAAAATGCATCAACTGCGAAAATAATACAAGCAAACAGCTCAAATTGTTTCCACTTAAAAGCGATACAATCCTCAGAGCCAAAAATCACGGAAATAGCTCCACATTAAGCCATTGGGAATCTTGTTCCCGGAATAGGATTGTAGCTGACTACTGAGCACTTTATATCAACGATATTAACCGCTTTGTTTTGTAGTTAGTAGCAGCCTTCAAATTTTTATTTTAGTCACTTTTCAAACCATTTAATTGTGCAAGTTGCAGTTTTCATTACACTCGCTTTAATTTGTAGAAACGAAAAGTAATATTATATTATAATAATACTTTTGTCACCTTAATCCTTTTTATTAAATTATTTAAATGGGGGAATTTATATCAAGGTTTCAAAACATGATATTATAATTTAGGGTTAAGTGCATCAAATAAGGCCAACGCAAGCTAGTCATACATTCCGTAAGCCTAATATATTATTTTATACTATAATAGCAATTTTAAAATATTTTTATACCAAGAACGGTAGGCTATTTTATTTTTTTGGAATTGTAGAGTTAAATAAAATAATGGATTTATAGCATTGGTTCTTACAAGCCAGTATATATTTTATATTGAGTAAGACTTATAATTATTATCGTCAATTTTAATAATCATACATTAACAGAAATTGTTCCTATGTTTGTTTTTACAATTCAGAGCTGCGTGGTCCCTTGGACCGTGGGCGGTCGCCCATTGCGCCGCAACATAGATGTTTTGTTTTGCGGCAAAAACTACCAAGGACTTTTCAGCCTCACAATACCCAGGCCCGAAACAAACATTCGTTGAAGACAGATATTCGAGACAAAAAAACAACTTTCTTGTGGTGACAACTTTTCGCCCCATGCGGTAGAGACGAATAATTATGATGTCAGAAGTTATGGCCATCTACAGAGCTCAATTTAACTATACCTACAATCATTTTGAGCCGGATACGAGTTTTTTATTGGAAAGGTTCAGCAAACCAACAACCTCCACGATGCTTGGAATATGGGTGTCAAATTGGGAGGGAATAGGAAGGAAGAGCAATGGAAAGCCCGAGTCGAATTTTAATCTGCATTCAACAAAAGACATTTTCGAAAGAAATTTCCGTTCAACACATCTTGCCAATAGATGATACTAAATTCTCGAGATTAGACATAATATGTAAGAAACCGAAATGCGATTTACTTGCTTTGGTCTCTCTATGACTAATTTTCACTCCAGGGTCTTCAACAATCTCTGTCTGCCCTTGCCTCACGTCTGTTTGCTATAAAACTGTGTTACTACCCAGGTCGAGATGTCCTATTGGTATAGTAACTTCAACAGCTATAGAAAGTCTACCACTTCCAACGATTAGCAGGCCGGCATAATTGTACCATGTGGCATGGGGCCATCATCTGATGCTCTATTTGGATGGCATTTGCGCTTACCATTAAGTGCAGTACAGTCATTATGCCATGCCAGTTTAAAAACAACCAGTTTTTGATATCATCATATTTATTTATTCTAACCGTCGCTTTACTGGGACATCAATGTCTATCTGACCTATAATATTGTTATCAAAAATAGTAAAATAATTGATATAAGAAACGCTTCAAAATAATAATAATATAATTAATAATACGTGAATGACGGTATTTTAATTGAAATAAAACTAAAAGATGAATTCATCATTATATTGCCGTGACCATATTATGAATGAAAATAAATATTAGTTATAAAACAGCAATGTATAATAAATACATTGAAAATGAAAATACGTGTACAAGCATAAAACATTGTTGTAAGAATCGCGCGCTCCTTCACGACAATAAAACAAATTGAAGTAAGTAAATTAAGTTTGTAATTATAATAGATGCAATGATAAACTACAAGCTATATATTTAAAGAAATAACGTTTTCTGACACAATGTGCGACTTATTACGTCAATTTACTATCAGTATATTGCAATGTCAATGACTTGGCAATACCTGATATTTACATTCAAAGAAACATTTTTTCTAACTTCAAACTGCGACAAGAAAATTGACGAAGTTAAAATTCCGCGTTAGTAAATAAATGTCAAAGTTAAAGAATCTATTCGCGATTCTTTTAGCCTGCACTTAGCTCTTTACATTAAAATGTTAACTCTGGCCAGAAATAAAAGAAATTGTAACATTCTTCACAATGAACACTGCGACCAACAATGGCCGGTCATAAATTATTTACTACAATAAAAATGCATGAATTCCAAAATAATAATATCATTAAAATTGTATTTGTTAATTATTGTTAAAATTATTTAAAAGCGTAATTAATTAAAAAGAAACTTTCACACGGAATCATCAGTGTGCAAATATTTGTGAAAAAAAAATACGCTCTGCAAACTCTACACAGTTATTTGTATAAAATAAATGTTAATTAATCTATTCGTTTTGAAATTTAAAAATATTCTATCGTCTACTTGTTTATTAATATCAATTGGATGTTAATTACAAAGTTTTAAAGACCAGTACGGTTTTTATTTTTAAGCTTTGGAACATTTCATCGTCCCATTTACATGGGTTTCAACATAAACAAATTGAGTACCAAAACTAGATCGACGAGTGTCACGCGTATAGATAATTATTAATTAAACCACATTCCCCGAGCATCGCCGCCACCTACCCAGCCGATGGCGAATAAGCCGAACCACTTTCATGGGTTCATCATTGAAAAACAGTATAATCTCGAGTGTATTGTGATTCATTAATAAGTTATTAGATCGACAGTCGGCCCTTATTTGCTATCTGATAACAGTTTATTAAATTTCACGCTTGTCGTATTAATATTGGACTGATCAGAGTTATCTGACAATTCAGTTAGCACGGTAAGCCATAATTAAAATTGTGAATTCTAAGTAGGCAGGTACGGCTGTGTTAATAAAGATAATATTATTATGGTTTGATTTAGTCAGTGGGCGAGGGTTTGATGAGTTCGGTCCACTTTCGCTATCTGCTTGATAAGCCAGTTGCGCTCCCTTCGCAACCCGTGGATAATCCTCATTATTTCACCTCGTGAGTCCATTCTCTACTCAATATTCAGTACTCAGTACTCACTATGAGCCGACGTCACATTCCCAAGTATGTAGCGGTCAACACTCTTATTCCTTCTTTGCACTTGCAATTACGATCCCCTATTTTTCATTCCATAATACGAAACTGCTATAAAACTTCAGCTTTAAATACACTTAGGTACTTAATAAGAATTCAAAGTTTTTTTTAAACCAGCAAGGTCCCATTGCTTTCATGGTACGTTTTTATTTAAATAGCAATTAAGTACAAGAATGGGCTGTAAACGTTTATGCTGCGTTGTATCGTACGTTTTAAGAGCCCAGTCTCGCTAAAACTCGGGTGGCATCACTTTACTTTCACAAATAAAACATTTATACATGCCAACATGACGTGCTGCTATTGTAATAATACTTCGGCCGCGGCTAATGAATCATGAATCAATGCGACCAACTTTAATATTATTT
This sequence comes from Hyles vespertilio, assembly GCA_009982885.2. Classification (NCBI taxonomy): domain Eukaryota; kingdom Metazoa; phylum Arthropoda; class Insecta; order Lepidoptera; family Sphingidae; genus Hyles; species Hyles vespertilio. Next base: position 15,482,774 of record CM042833.1, read on the forward strand.
GGAAATAAGCGTTAATTCGTGCGTCGTGCCGCGCCTCGTGCCCTACTTGCGAGAATCTTATAAAATTCATGAACGATTTTTGAGCATCTCTCAAAGCAGGGGGCCCGAAATTGAATCGCATTAGGAGCCCGTTTTTGTGTTATATCAAACATCAACTGCGGAATATGCAACTCTAGTGGTTATTGCATTCGCTCAATATAACGGTAGGTGCTCACTTTACATTTCACGTATATCATTGTACGTAAAACATTTAATTCCAACTTTGGCCGCATTGTGACAAGTGTGAAACTTTTTCAGTGGCACAAAACACATCCGCGCGGACTGAATTCTCCACTTAGCTCGAACAAATAAACATCTATTTCATGTGACTCGACTACGTTCCGTATGTACATTTCCATTTAATAAACAAGCTGGAACAAAAGACGACAAAGTTGTTTTTATTTAGGTCATGCGATTCTCGTCAGGCTCGCGTTTCGAGTGTCGAGTTCCAGATTAATATTTTGTGAGCGCGTCGCAGTCGCGAGCTGTTCTAAGGCGGGATACACATGTAGGCGTTTACGTGGCGTGTACTAAACTCCTTTATAATTGGAATAACATCTCGTAGCAAAGGCTCAACCGCGCGGAGATAAGTCGAGGCGTGGCGTAGATACGACTGGTGTACAATGAGCTGTTGTGTTGCGTCCATAATTGTGTATTGCTCGCAGCGGAAGGTAATTGAAGATAGTAGGGGCGGCGCGGGGCGTGGGCGAGTCCTTAGCTCGCGGCGGCGTTGCGTGGCGTGTGCTGTACGCTGTATGCTGTATACTGACTTCGTCCACCACTGTACAGTGTGTACTAGCGACACGTAAACCGAAAAACAAAAGCCGCGCCATTCATTTAACTTCATAATGAGCCATGAACAATGTTCGTCATTTTTGCAGTTTTCATTCGACCGGTGCCCACTGACCTCTTTTTATCCGGAATCGTAATTTAACGTACCCATTGCGACTTTAATAAAGCGTACCTAATAAAAAGCCACGATTAAGTAAATGTACGTTCTGTGTGCTATTGTTCTTGATAATGAGCCAATGTTTTATATTATTCGTGTATATATTTTTACATTTGTTTGTAACTTGATATCTGGCTCAAAACTTTACTAATTAGTGGATGTTTGCTCTGAAATATTTCAAGAACTTACAATGTGATAATTAGTGGTAATAAGAATGCAGATACGAATAACTATTGCGGGCTAGTTGAGTATAACTGAGTACAATGGATTTTAGAGTAGCAGTGGTTGTTTTAGACTTGTTTTCCTAATATTGTAAATACACTGAGGAAAATGGTTTCAAAACAGGCTAAATAGCTTTGAACTTAATTGAAGATGTAACTAACACGAACGCAAAAATATAATCTAAAACATTAGAAATTACGAATAAATATTTTCCAGAAGTAAAGATTTAAACAATGGAAGTAAAGGTTTTAAGGGTGGTTTAAGGGATATAGCTGAGCATTTAATACAATCAATATTATTTAATTCTGTTAGATAAAGGATATTATATCTAAGGTATTAATATTAATTGAATAATTCTACGATCCATATTTAGGGAAATAGCTTAGTTTTAAACTATAGAGCAGTTTTAAATTTCGGTTCATAATAGAATTGGAGTAGATTGGTCTCATCCATGAAATTAGAAATTAATCCCGACGAAACCTTCAGTTAATCTTCTAATCGTAGAGTGTGGGTGAGAGCAGAGCCTTTTGTTCGTAGAGAACCGAGGGATTTGTCCCCCAACACCACGTTTAAAACGATACCGGGAACCTTTTTGTGAGATACGTTACCGTAACTGACACCCTATCGGCTGAAAGGCGTAGAGATCGCATCGCCCCGCTGATAGGTCAATGAGACGCTCACTTCTTGGAAATTTTAATTAATTTCCCCGAAATGAAGCCACGTTCACGTGGTTAGTAAATTTTGTTCTTTAGTTACGGTACCGACGAATTTTATTGTGATAGTGTTTCCCATACTAAAGCGCAGGCGCAACCGGATTTATCGGGTCGTGTGTGTGCGCGTGTCGGTGTGCGCGGCGCGTACCGGCACGACATCGCTTGCTCATCGCCAGCGCGGCGGCCCAACTCAACGTTTCGAGAATTCCGCCTCGCGCTCTGTAATATCAACCTTTGCACTTAAATAATAGAGTACAGTTTTGATACGACCCTTCGAGGCAGTCGGACGGAACCAGAAGATGTGTTACGACGTTTTGATGGTAATAATTTTTTTTTGGCGTTCAAATACGGTAATGAAAAGCCTATATTAGTGACGTGTTGCGCTCGTAAAGACTTAACAGTTCTTATACTAAAATTTTAATTCGCGTTTGGGCAGAAGTTGCTCGCTGTGTACAAGTGTACATGTGTGTCGTAGACCCATGTTTAATTATATGGTGGGAAGAGTGCCGCGTCGACTCGCCGTGTCTACGTCGGAATAAATTACACACACATCGTATTATTATGTTAAAATATTAAAGGAGAATAATATGACTAATCACTAACAGTTTTGTCTACACGTTCTGATTTTAATGGGAATATGTAATTAATTGTTTTTACCTTCTCAATTTGCAACTCATTTATTTGTGATAATCAAGAAATAATGTTGGGTGTTAAATCTTTGTGTATTTTAATTAAATATTCAATAAAAAATGCATTTAGTCATCTTTATAAAATGATGACGAAATGAAATGCTAATATAATGTAAAAGGTAAAGAACAATAATTTGAATAAATATTTCAAACATTTGAAACAGTAAACAGAACGCAGTGACAGACAATATCCACGTCGAATTAATTCAAGCAAGTTAGAATGGTTATAAACACGAAATAGTTGTATTACAAGCGGCGGATCCAGTCCACAGATCTTTCATTCGCGACCCTAATCACGTCGGCGTCGTGAAACTTTATTATCAACATTGTGAACTTAAAATACACTTGTATGACAATTACCGGTGCTGTTTCGCCCACATTCGTGAGCGCGGCGTATGAGGTGCTCACATGTCATTTGTTCACACCTCGTCGGCTCCGAGACGCCGCGCCGCGCTGGCCTCACTCACTGAACACACGGCCGACCCAGCGGAGACACACGCCCGACTTGTTGGCCGACTTATCCGACAACTTGATGCCTATACACTACAATTTCCTAGCAATAAATTTTGATAATGTATTATATCACATTTGCCAGCCAATTTTTGTTGGCAATACCATCCAACATCTTATTTGACGCTCCACTATAAATTTTACTAATGAAGACAAATGGTAAATAACTTTATCAAATTGTATATTTGAGGAATTTTAACGATGACTTCTTAAACAAAATTATATGCAAAAATATAATTAACTGCATTAGAAGCAAGCGCGATGTTTTAAAGATCATAAATTGGACGGCATACGTTCGGTTGTGTCAACACGTAGCGGGAAGAGACGAAATATGCGTTATTTTTCCTAACAGTTCCTTCAACAACTAATAATTTATTCATTCCCTCGCGCCAGTAAGACGGGATGACTCCAGACGGGATGCATAAAGAAATAACTTCACAATTAGCATAATTATGAGACACGTCAATCAGTTTTTTTTCTATTTTTGTCCTTGACAAATCCGACTAGTTTCACTTTCCGCATTATAATATTTTAACAGAGATAAAAATCTGCAGGCCATTTGTTCCACTTTCACTGAATTTGACATAGGAACGCGTGAAAGTGATTCTATCTGATCGTCGATTCTAGCAATGAATAAGATAATTTATATGCAATTGAAGTTATCTTAAAATTTAATTATAAAATCATCACATAATATTTTTTTTTAAAAATCACTGTGTGATAAAGTTTGCTATGGCGCGCAGTCAAAATAAACTATTTTATGGTGGAGCTTAATTATTAATTCTAACTTTGTGGTCAATTAAAATGTTTTAATTAAAGTATTCAATATGTAAAGTCTGGAATGACTCTATTAGATCTCTTTTTTATAGCTTAACAAGTAACTATTACAAACAAAGAAAGAAACAGTCATATGCGACCCACAGCAGAGCATGGGCCCCTAACATTGGTATAGATTAAGGACTAACGGCCGGTTTCTATAATCTATATATCTTTAACAAGAGATTTCTCTCGAAATTTCGATATATTTTTGCTTCAGTAAAGAAAGGCAGAGATATTTAGATAAGGTGCATATTTATACATATCTAGGCAAGATAATATATATGTCTCTCTATCTTTGTTTATTGAAGAATACAAATGGTATCGACATAGTAACGATATCCATTTATACCTCTTGTTAAAGATAGATAGGATATAGCGAACGGCCGTAAGTAGACTTTACAGATCTACTCTGAGTTTACATACTTTACGTATTAGTACATTACAAATTCTAAACACAGCTCTTAAGTATGCACGATTTTCCTCACAATGTTTTACTTCACCGAGTGTGCTATAATTATTTCCTAACACACATCACTTGAATTTGTGCCGATGTGTGGGGGTGTGTTGGTAGCACTTCTGCCTACCCCTTCCGGAAAAAGGCGTGAGTTTATAAAATTACACACAACTTTGAAAAGTCAAAGGTAGGCTTAGGGCCCGAATTAGCAACTTCCGTCCCAAATTCCAAGCTACTCAAGCTATCATACTTAACTTAGCTATCGTGTATTCCAAGTAATAAAGTTACAAATATATGTACGAGTTAACAATTTAATAGCTGTAAAACTCAACCACGCGCAAGAAATTAAAATTGTTAATTAATAAACAATGGGACATAATCAAAAACACACATCCTCAGTGAGGTAACTGTCAGACAAATGATTTATCTACCATGTTAACACCTTAGAATAGAATCAGTCCAACTATAATATAATGATTTACTGCCTAATTATATCTAATATTCATTCTTTTGAAATATAAAAACCTTTTTAATTCCACATTATTTTACATAATTAACACATATATTTAAAGTACCGTGAACTCGTTAATGAAAGACTCTCAGACTCGAGAAATTTCATACATAGATTTTTTAAGCATTGTATCAACGATAAAATGTTATAAAATTTATTTATTGGGACGTTTAATTTAATTTTATACTAAAATAAGTACTTAGTAAGTTTAATTAATTGTTCCTGTTCCACAAGTTTTTTTTAATTATTGACATATTTATCTGTTTTCGGTCGTGAGTATCACGAATTATACACATATAATAAGAACTTTTTGTTCCCTCACCCACGTTCGATATGAATGTATCGTAGTCTGTGATCGTAGTCAAGTTATTTTTTGTATTGGAGTTGAAGTCGAACTGCTGCCTTTAACACATACTACTAATCCCGACTATTGGAAGAACAGAAAAAAATATTATTTATTTTTAGAGAGTCCTATAATGTCAGAGGGTACTTTATCAAACATTTATTCTAACAAAAAAGGTGCAGTTTTTAAAATACTTTAATAACTTCTATCGACGACGATAACATTATAGTTTTTAATATTAAATGTCAAAAGCGTGAGTTCTCAGTCTTACATCTAGGCACGATCGGTACTTCAAAGTTAAAGTTTGTACAAAGAGCCATGCTTAACTCAAACTGCTATCATTTAGATAAATGAAATATTATATAAAACACCTATAAATTATTATCCAAACAATCCGTTTCCATTTTTGGTTTTATTATTAATACCGAATAATAAAACCAAAAATGCATTAAAATAAAAATAAATACGAATACAAAACAATACACACCGCATAGCAGATTTTACAAACGTATACATTATCAACACATCTCCAACACAATATAAAAACATTTAGCCGCATAACGAACAAAACCAATCCAATTAATATTCCATCCAGCAATATTTGATCACTGCACTGAATGAAACAGACATAGCCAACTTTACGCAGAGTTATTTTGGTAATACAGCAGTCGATTAGTGGGTAACGACAGGGTGTGGGCAATAAAGGCTCAAGCGGGAACTGCACGGGATGTTTTGAATCGCCACCGCTTTAATGGCGTCTGTATTAACCGATAATTCAAATTTCGATAACCCCGGCGAGTTCTAAATACAACCTGACACAACACGCCACGATACTCTGTTCCATGTTGTCGACTATTCTGTTGTGAAGGAAGTGTTTAGAGTTTCACCGGGATATGTTTTTATAGGATTCTGTGTGGAATGGTAGCGAATTTTGTTTGGTGATCTAGTTTTTTGAAGGTTACTAAGTCTTTAAGAAGCGAATTACTTGAAAAGAAATTAGTTAACTCCTTTGACAGAAACGTGGCTCTATCAATGTTATAAGAAGTACTAACAATTTATCGAAAGGCAAATAAATATGTAATACGGTTAAAATGATCCGACTTATTTCAAGAAATACTGAATCCATTTTTGTAGTAAACAATATTTATTATAATCTCTATCGGTATGTGAACGTTACACGGTTCATGTTATACTTATCACTTTCACATCACATTCCAAGAACAGCACAATTACTTATAGCAAAATCTGCAACATGGTTTAATATCATATAACACATGTAGCCACTTTATTATCATGCAAGCACTGTCTGAATGCATAAAAAGTGACGTGTTGTAATATGACATCGGTACCAACATTGTTATTCATTATATTTTGTAATATCAAACGCGTTTACACATTTGACTCGGCAATTATATTACAATGTGCTTGGTTTATTTACATGTGAACGGATGGCGTCGAATATAATCTTAAACAAAAACAAACAATATATACCTATTATGTTGGGAAAGCCAGGTTTCCAGTTACTAAAGTATGCTATAATTTCTGGATTTAACTAGAAAATTGCAAACAGGTGACACACTCGAGTTACGAAAACAATAAATACATGCAGCTGCGAGCATATGTATCGTCGTCTATAAAATATTTATGGGATCAAAAATACAAGACTTTATAAATCCCTAAAGTAGTTATAACAACTATATAAAATCCTAATTAAGAATAAATATTAGAAACAAAAGTTTCACTAATTAAAGTGCTCTCCTCTCAATACTCAAACAGATATTTTGATTTACAAATTCATCAAAATTTTAAGACCTTCTGCATTGTCATAGATTTCCCAATGTTCTATTATTGTTATTAATCAATGCGAGTACCGCATTGACGGACGCTCATTAACAATAGACGGGTCATAAAATATTTTTAAATCACTAATTGAATAGCTATTTAATAATAGCATTGTAATTTTAGCAGCGAATTAATGTCTCAATCTACAGTATAAAATATCGTACACACAATCTAAGCCGTAATATAAGAAGAGATTATGAACAAAACACATAATTAAAACTATAAGTGCACGATAGCAAATTAAATAACCGAGCGGTCTGTTTAAGGATTTAAAAGCGCGATGATTGCATTAATCTAATTTGAGCGTTATAGGAATGTTTGCGATCGCGTCACAAGGGTATTAAGCAGAATAATGGACGAGTTATTAATAGTCTAATACCCGGGGCACTAGCACATGTTTATTCCGCAACAGAGACCAATAAATCTCGGTGAACAATCTGAAACAACTTCATTAGCAGAATCAACGTTTCGTTTGCGCCACGCTGATGGATTGGAGCCGACTCGTCGCCGATTCACGATAGCGGTGGCCGCGCGGCGCACCATTTGCGTATATCGAATTAAAATGAACATGCAAAAGTTCCCGTTGTCCACGTTTATGGGTGCGTTGGAGTGTGGCGGCGTGCTCTCCGGTTGCTCCCCAAACTTGCAATTTTATGAATGAGTTATTTGAATGAAACACAATAATAATACGGCATCAGACGCGAAACGATGCGGAAAGCGCTCTGCCGACTTGTACGTGTCCGAATCGCTTTTTAAAAGGGCATATTTGGTTTGACGTTAAACATTTCACCTTTCCATATAACACATAATAATATTGTAGATCGATTTACAGCGCACCGCCATAACTTATTATGTTGTTCAATTTCAGCGCAGTTTTGTTGTTTTTTTATTATACGCTTCATAAAGCAGGACGCATATTGACTGAATAAATTGTGAGTGTCGAACCGCTATTACTAATTTAGATCGATTCAGCAGATCAAACGATAATACTTTTGGATTAGTTTAATTAATAATCACAGTATCTACCCATTAGAGTGCTGCGTAAATGTACAATATTAAGTGGTTGGCGGAATATTAATGCGAACAGTGAGGCGGCAGACAACCAGACGGCTAGGGAGCGTTTACATTTTAAAGTCAACATTTAGAGAAGCGTAATTAAATTTGTTGTTTGGCATTATAAAAAATTAAGTGGAGTATCTGTTACCCACATTACTAGCTGATCAAAGGTAGATAAGCCGGCTCTGTTATAAATCGCCGACACTTTTATATCGTTTTTTGTGATCGCAGCCGAAAAGTTTAAAGAAGCGCGTATACGTTGTGTTCGCAAATGCTGTCTTGTTTTATAATAAAACGTATTATGAGTGCACGATAACTTGTGCAACGTACGGCCATCGCGTCAGCATTTGTACTCGTAATGATGACGAGATTGTATAGCCTTACATTGTTAACTACTTTATTTATTAATTCTAGGAAGCTTGTCGAACTAATCAGGATATCGTTTAGAGTCTTTTGGCAATTAATCAGACTATTAAAGAATCACTAGTGAATTGTGTCTCTAATAGTTAAATAACTTTTTCAATAGAGGAAGTGGATTAGGTAATTTTTGTGCCACCACCCAACCACCTTCTAAATAAGCAAATCATCCACAAATTCACAAATTATATCAAAAATGTAATATACCTCTTTGATTAATAGGTTCGCTACCCATTCAGTGATTTAGTACAAGGAAAATGCATCTCAGCAACTGTTCCACGACTTTCTCAACATATATAATTGTCTTAATATAAATGACAAAAGAGATATATATATATATATATATATATATATATATATATATATATAAGTATAAATATATAAGGCATCAATTACAATCCTTAAGATTACAAATTAGCCTAATACAAGCCTATTCCTAAAAGTAATATTGATTTTTCTAAAAATACTTTATAATGTACGACGACGTACGAGTAAATATATACAGCGAAAGAAACATGTATAAATATACTGTTACTGGATTTAGGTTCCCTTGAAAACAAAAAAAAATACAAAAAATGTCTACGTCGTCGCTTATATTGTAGGAAAAGCATTGGATCTATAGTCAGGAATATATTTCAGTGTAAATAATTTCAGTATTTTCTAAAATTTTCTTTTGCGAGTCTGATAATAGTAGACACGTATTAGTGCTCAATAGCAATAGAAAATTTTAGAAAATACTGAAATTATTTACACTGAAATATATTCCGGACTTTAGAGTAAAGGAAAAAAAAAGATATTACGATCTAACTTTAATCCAGGCTGCAGAGAGCCACGGCTGTCTCATTAATCAAATTAGCGAAGCAGGTCGATAATAGTGATGTTAATTATCGACGAATCGGGTTGTGCAAGTGTTATACTCGGCGATTATTCATTAGCACCACTGTTTATTTATATAAAGGACATACACTTTATCTACCAATATTTGTTCGCCTTTTAATTGAACCTAGATGGGTATTATATAACTATTTGTAACTTTCAAAATTTTGGTTTAAAATTCTTACTTCGCACTATCTGGGTTAGATAGAAGTAAAATCGAAAAGTAAAATTCTGTATCAGATAAAAAATGTTCTATCACTTCTAAACTTAACATTGCTTAATAGATTGACGACAAAGATTGGCAAATTTGAATTAAAGGCCCACTAGGTAAAACCTGCTACTATGGTTTAATAGCAATTATTAAGACTGCTAAAAGTACTCTTCCAGTAATTGCAAATCTAAACTTTGACTGTTAATTTTTTATCCCAATATCACTCCCTCATAATCCAAACTAATGAACCACAATAATATTTTCTCAATAAAAAGGCAACGACAAAGAGAGTTTAAAGTTTAAACACGTAAAATGGAAAATTATTTTCACAAACATTTAATTCATAATAACCACATTAAAATAAGTGAAAAAAATTAATAGGCGTAAATTATTTTAATCCGCACGTTTTATTGCGTTCAAAGTAAATAATATAATGTAAGACTCATTAATTCGATTACCAGAATTAATCTGATTTGTTTGTTGCACAATAATTATTTTGAGCAGATTAATATTTGTTATACATTCGATATCGGGCGAGATGGATTGACGAACTGATTAAGGAGGCAGGAGGTAATGTTGCCAGTCATTATCGCTTTTATGTCTTTAATATCCTTAAGCAGAGCTGTTCTTGGTGTTAGATATCCTACAAATAATAATTATTTCTTAGTATTTTATTTCAGACAATGGTTAGACCTAAGTGGAACCGGGTTTTTATGGCCACAATGCCATTTGTTTTACCATCAAATTCAAGGGATCTAATCCATTTAACCCTAGTCTCATTGATACGCCTTTTACGGCTGATATTGATTCTCTCTCCCACGAATTCAGGGAGATATTGGACCCAGGTAAAGTCTGCTCGTTTCGTTTCAGTGGCTGCAGTTGCTTAAGCTAAGATGCAGTCAAATTCTCGTCCTAGTTTAAATTTATGATGCCAACCAAATATTTCCTTGATAAAATACAACAATTGTTTCTAGTATGGGTATTGTGGGATCAAAACATTTCTTTCAAAAGCTCAAGATGAACTTTAAAAGATAGCTGTAGTACAGCTAATTATTTCTATCATTAAATAACCATCCAGCACGATAACTGAAAGAACTATACATATTACATACTTAGCAGAAATCAACTTTTATAATAATCATTATTAATAGACGTTACAGACCACCATACGCCAACAAATACCCCGATACAACCCCTGTATTATTTAATTCTTAATAAACATATAAAAAATATAATAATTACAAAATTAAACCACATGTTTATGCATCACCCTATAGCCAGCCGTTCGATCGCGAACACGCTCCGTTGCGGACGATTTTTATGATATTAATATACATTTACAATCGTTATACACCATCATTACGTATTTATCATTGTATTCTCTTAATATTAGAATAACAGGCGGTACCTTTTTCATATTAATTCTCCCCTAATTCTATCCTAATTAGGGGAAGGTGTGAATTTCTTTAAAAGCATTGTGTTATTGAGGGTGGGCCAATTTCGTGCGTTATCTTTGACGATATCTTTATACAGGACGTGGCTGTGGTAGACATCCACAATATGATCCAACGTGTAATTGTCAAATTAAACTCTCAATTTTATGTAAATAACTCGCCAAGTGTACGGCATTCGAGTTTTTTTTTTTCCAAATCACGTTTCGATCGCAAGGTGTTCTGTTATTGATTTGTTTTATCCGGGCACGGAAGATCTTATTTACGTAATAGACAACATTTATCGAACCATTTATTCCATTGAATATTAATTTAAATTGGTAGATTTTGAAACTGTCCGAAAGTTTTGTAATAATTAGCTTAATTTTTATGTGTTTTTGGATTCAACCCATTTCATTTTGAAGTAACGTTACTTCAATTTACATGTCGCTAAGCTTTTGTATCTGCTAATTAAAATATAGTAATAATGAAGTACAGAAAGTGAGAAGCAAAAAGATTGTTATTATAGCAGCATTGTACACAATGGCTTATAAAGCGCATGTACATATCGCTAAATCGATTCCGTACGTGTCTATTGGATTTATAGATGTAATCACAAAAGAGAATTATCAATAAAAAGCCGCTGTTAATTAACTAAAGCGGTATATTCACATAAGCGCGAGCGCACGTTAGCAATTAAGACGGAATCACACGATACGCTAGCTATTGTCTAAAACAGATCACTGATAACGTAGGCATCAACCTAAATGTAAGAATTTTCAGTCTTTGTGATATTGTAATCAACAATAAAGCCGTTGCCACACAATTGGCTAATATGCACATTTTTTTGTTGTAATTAATTTCGTCATTGTTGATTTAGATAGTGTGTTTACGAGCCGTAAATCATATATATTGCATCAATTAGCAAATGGTATTGAATTAATTGATTAATTCCGCTAATAACAGCTCGGAAGCTTATCCTTTTAGTGAGATCGAGTAATGTTGCAATTATAACATTACTTTACATATCTGGTGTTATGTAAATCGCGATATGCTTTGATGAATCGCGTAATCAATTTATTAGTGAATAAATTTATTTTCACAAATGCAAATATACATTATAAGTTGAAATTGCATGACGTGTTAAGATCAAAGCCGTTTACTCAAGCGGTAATTGAACTAAAAGGGACTCCATATTCGTAAAACGTAATTTAAATATCCCTCTAATAGTCATGAATGACGCGTCTAGTCAACTTTAAATGTCTCTCGTTAGGGTTCTTGTAAAACTAGAGTGGTGTAAGCAAAAGTTATACCTCATAGACTAGTGATCTGTGCCTCATAGCTTCATACGAGGAAAGCGTATTGCGATTCACAACAGGGGCTACTCTGTACACCAACACGACGACGAATGTTCAAACATCGCACGTCAAAATGTTTGAATATGCCTAAATACTTTACAAAATGTTGGAATCCTGTATCGTATTTCGTAATCTTAGAGTAAGTTAGAAGGGAATCATGAGTTTCATAGAATAGTATTGATTTTTAGAAGTGGAAAATCTTATATGTTAACGTTCAATATGCGAACATTCTAATTTCGTGTAAAGTCTATACTTTACTACTATACTTGTTTTCTGGGGGACTACTCTATAGTAGTCCCCCAGAAAACAAGACTCATCACTAATTTCTACTTGCTGGATATGTAATACGACCTTGTTTGTGCCAGTATTCTATACTCAAATTAATTTTAAAGTAGTTATGTCTGATTTTGACTCAGTTTGAGTACATAGCGGTTATACTCGTAGTGGCGAAATTTTCGTATCTGCAACAGAGCCATAAAATAAAAACTGAACTGAACTGAGTACGTAGTGTTTTAAAAGCTCTTTATTGAATACCTTTTATATGACAATTTACAAATTATTGTTTACAAGAGAATGGTTTTAGTGGTTTTTATTTTTGCACGGAGATATAACCGCGCATAATAGAAGGTGCAACGCTATCTAGAGTTGATTGATGACAGACAATTATACGTCGTCATTCGATACTATTATTCGTTTGTATAGGTATAATTGACTTTCTATGCCACTATTGGTGCTATTTTTAAAGGAGAGAGGGAATACATGAACCGGCAAACTTTTCTAGAACTTAATGTTGCAGTGGACATATAAATTTTACCTATCGTTAACTTCAACCCTCTGCTCATTATGTATGTTTTTTCATTATTTTTTCATTCCATATGACATTTTTACTTGAGATACATTCTGAAAGGATTGGCGTCAATCAAGAAACGGGTCGATAAACTGTTATCAAAACCTTCTGCAACATACACAGAAAAATCTCATATTATTATGTTAAAGATCATTAATTTGGATACATACAGGTTTTATTCAAATAAATTAGGTTTGTGAAATCAACATAACAGCTACAATTTATTATAAAATCTTTATATCAGAAAACCAAAACGCTCTTCATGACGCAATGACTGGCTCAACTTTGCATACTATGCACCGTTAGTTGTGAAACAAATTATTTTATTACAGATGCTTATCGCCGCAATTAACTTGATGTTTAGTGGCGAAAAAATGTATTGAAATTCGCATACGCTATTCTCAAGCCGAGGCAAGGTGAGGTAAGGCAAGGGGAGACAAGGCAAGGCATGTCGAGGCACAAAGTGAGGCACGCTGGGCCAAAGCCGCTGTGCCGTGACGCCCCCGTCTTATCGCGCAGATCTATCAAATTGTGATGCTTTTCCATTGTTCAGATTATGTGTGAAAAGGATTAGAGCATAAAAGCATTGCGATCATTTTCTGAATGGATATTTAACGGTGTTTGTTTTTGTTTTTATACTGGATATAGGCTGTAGGTAATTACAGTTTACTTTACAACATTTTAATTCATTTTTTCATGAGTCTGACATTCATTCTTTCATCTCTAATTCATTTTTTCGTGAATCTGATAAACACTGACTTAACAGAAGCTAATGGGGTTTTTAAATTTGTTTAATTTTAATATAATAAATAAATAAATAACACCCAACAGTCACATCCATAGTCCTGACCCCACACTAAGATCGAGTCTTGTGTCGTGGGTATCAGGAACTACGAGAGACTTTTCGGTCTCACAAACACCCAGACCCGGAAGAAATATTTGTGGGCTGCACAAACATTTCTCTCGGTGCGGGGATCGAACCCGCGGCCTCTCGTTTCACAGGTGGCGTCTAACCAACTGCGCCACGGAGGCTGTCAAACAATATAACAGTAAAGTAATTGAAATAAAAATAAAATTTTAATTCGTTGTCGGGCGTAATGTTAGAATCTTATAAGAAATTGAACCAAATTCTCAAATGCATATTTTTACTGTCAATATTTTCCTCAGAGTTATTTTATCGTCAATTCTGTCTGTCTGTATCAGCCCATATACGTCCCACTGCAGGGCACGGGCCTCCTCTACAATCGACTACCGATTGAGAGTGGTGGGTGTGGTTATCGTCAATATTTCCACATAATTTCTTACATATAATTGTATAAATTAATTAAATTAATTTGTTCACATTTTCAAATGTTACGTACACCTTATTAGATACATTTAACAAAGCTCTAAATAACCAAAGTTTCCGATTGAATTTTTATCTCTAATATCTGGACCTAAAAGACTGTTTGCGACCTTTAAAATATTAGTTGTTGCAATTTGTACTCGTGCTATGATAGTTTTGCCACCTATCACGCCGGAGACATTAATAGATCTAGACAACCCAGCCGACCTGGCTCGACACACCTCAGATCGTATTTGTAATGGACTCGAGAATTTATTTTTCACTTAGCCGATACCATTTTATTGGAACATATGTTTTATATGAATTAATTTTGTATCGTGTGTTCTGTACGTAATAGACATTTATTCGAGCAAGAATAGAATGCGACATAATAGGCGCAAAGCCGTCAATCAGTCCATGATATAATAATTTTAATTTTTCTATTAATAAAATAGTTGCCTATAAAAGATGGTGGGCAGAAACCTGTTCTACAATGAAAAGAGATTTAGGGATTAATTCACCACGCAATCCAAGTTCGGTTTGGTGGACTTTAAGTGATTGAAATTCTTAGCAGAATTAAGTATGAAAGTTTTCTTACGATAGTCTCTTCCATCTTTGCAATGAGCAATGATTATTTTCATCCACAAGTTACTTCGTAAAAGTGGAGGTTTGTACCTTGATCTAGAAACTTCGACAACTAATTCGTCTATCAGGTACACACCTCGGCTATCGCTCACCTTAATTATAAGTACAACTCGTGTTAAACTGATTATACCCATACTATTGATTTACTACGAAAGACACAGCAGCAAAGCTGATAAGTGAACAAGTAATAATTATTAACGCTCGCTTTTTGTTTTTGAACTGCCGACAGTTGATGTAATCTCGAACAAAGATAAAACTAAAATCTATGTAGCGCGTAATTATATTCTATTAAATAAACAGCGAATTTACGCGATACATTTCCGGTAACAGCTATTCATTTGAGCCTAATGATAACACGCCACCGCAATAGGTTTAGTCCGATCTGTAAACAGTGCACCTAATGCGATCCATATTAATTTACTGGTCGCGTAACGGATTGTTGGATGATCGACGCCAAACGCAGCACTCGCGCTGGCTCATGCCTGTGTCATTCGCAACTTCACAATTATCGTATAGGATGACGTTATCGTAAATTCAATACTGTAATGAGGGCCCGAGCCCGGCTTAGATAAAAACCCGATACCTGGACAAAGCCACGGTTAGCTGCGCGACATGTCATCGACATTTTTTGCCCAGCTGACGTCTTTAACGAAATTCATGTCATTGGGTCCGATTTCTCTAAGATTAACTTTTTTACATTATTTAACAAATAGATCGGACCCTTACACGCTCCAATATTCAGTTACATGGTTTAACACTTAAAAGGTCTTAACGACTCTAACACATCCTGCGGGTTACGATAAAAAACACGACAAAAAGGGAATACTTCATGTGTTTGTTTTTTAAAAGATGTCTGCTCGAGATAAGGTGCAGCGGCACTTTAATCCTATACCGTCCGATATTTGAAAAGGATATCATGACAACTTTTTTGTGTTCTTTATCTAATAAGCACACATAACCAATACTTACTTCAAGACGTGGGTACTTATTTCCAAAGTTTGTCTAACTTGATAAAATAAATAAAATCAACGTGTCAAACTTAGTTTAGACGTCATGTAGCTTTTAATCAATACGCTTTGAGCGGGCCGCCGCGCCGCGCCGGTCGCGAGAACTCTGGCAGTTCACTTTTGTCACCATTAGAGAGAATTCCAATACAAACCGACGATTAATTTGAAGCGGTGACAAATAAAGTGGTGTGTTGAGAATTGTTCGTGCAAGTGTACGTGTAGGAGAGACTAGAGAGCTAGTAGCCAAACCGAGTGTCACGCTGTCACATGTTTACAGTATCACCACTTGGAACTGTCTCAGCAGTCGTGAACGGAACTTAATAAGCAACTTAAGCGGCGTGTCGCGTACACATAACTTGCGCTAGTGTTATCGTTTGCGTCTTATATGCACATGTATATGTGTGCTCTACATACACAGGAACTAGACGTTCTGGTATTAGTCTCGAATAAGATTTATTGAATTCTTAGTAACGATGTTTTTATCCATGCTGACAGAATAAAAACAACAAATATACCTGACAGTCACAAATCCAGTACACTTGTCTTGTGTCGTAAAACTACTTTTCGATCCCAAAAAGTACACAACCGGATCATTCATTGATCACACTAACATTCATTTCGGTTGAAAGAATGGACCCATGGCTTTATTTCTACATAAGAACTGGCATCACTCTTCGTTTTTAATCAAAATTGAAATTTGATATAAACTTTCTATTTCTTTGTCAAACGTGTTAAATCAGCAAATAGGCATGTTTATTGTTACGAAGTCGACAGTAAAGTTAGTTACAGTAATTCAAAGTTTTCTCTCCAATCGACAGTTATTAGTCGAACGCCGGTTACAATACCGGGTATCTCAAGACTGCTACCGAAAACGAAGACGGGTGGTAGTTTTAGTGGCTACAATGCAATTAAAAATTTCGCATAGAAACGCGACAATTATTTTTTATGATTTTTTAAATATCGACATTTTTGGGTGGTAAATCCATAGTTTTTGCTAAAATAATAATTTAAACTCTCTTATATGTTAGAGTATTTATAAATTAAAGGGTATACACTATTATTTTAGGAAATAATGTATTTACCACCTAAATACGGCAATAGGAAAAAAATTACAAAAAAAAATTGTCGCTTTTTTTTGCAACTTTTTCTATTGCATTGTGTATGAAGTCGCTTAAACTACCACCCGGCTTCGTTTTCGGTAGCAGTCTTGATATACCCTGTATAATATTATAACAGATAAAGAGCGCGCTCGATGCGCTCGGTTAGTACAAACTCGCAGACATAATGCACTTAGTTTACATCCACCCGGCGATGGCCGACTAGCAAGTAAACAGAACATGGTGTATGTACTGTAGTAATTATGTCGTATCATCCAACAGAAACTCGTATCGTTTGAACGGATTGAATCCCTTTTAAGCACCAGCGTCGATTTCAGCCGCATCCCCTCTTCACGCGGAAATAATCTCTATTCCCACAGCCGTTAGGTCCAATGAGCCACGACGCGACGCACACCTCTGTCTACTAGCCCCTCGCCCCGCGACGCGTGTGCGTTACCGAGCAAGGATTAAATAACTATGCAGGATATGTAATGTAGGTAATGCAGGGATTCCGCGTTTAACGGCTTCAGGATTACCTCAATAATACCCTCGGCACAACAAATGTTTTTAGCCTATAGAGTCACGTCGGCCATGACGAAATGTTTGAGCCAATGTTGCTCGCAAATGCGACGTGTTGGAAGCCATACCTCTGGCAGAAAACAGATCCAGCTTAGTTCTCAGTTAACCGCATGACACTTCGCGGGCTTATGGCGCAGCACACCTCTTTACATAACCAAAGGCTACTCGCACCTACTCGCTTCGTGAATACAATCACTGCACAACAATAATCATGCAAACTGTCACTCAATCCGACATGTGGAAGGTTTAATTGGATAATATAATATTTCCGGACGCGTCCTCAAACCTTGGCAGCGCACAAAAGCTGTTTTGCTTACGATTTCCATTCAAAAAATTGACACAAAGTTGTATCGTGTGACATTCGCCGGTTTCTAATCCCATTGAGGGCACAATGCGTGCCGGACGGTTGGGACCATATTTCATTTCAATGACAAATGTTTAGAAAATTGTTTATTCTCGACCAAATCTGCGGGGCTCAATTAAAAGGCCGATCTCGAAGCGATTCTTTCGCTTTATGATCACAACGAGCGAATGAGCGGATGTTTATTCTGCGACCGCGATATTGATTCAGGTAGTCCAAAGAATAAACCTATTACAACATGTCCGCCCTCCCAAATCCCTTTGTCATTAATTATCAAATCTTCAATCGTATTATAGCAGAACTGTTACGAATGCGACGTTGCTTTTTAAAATGAGTATTTACAAGGGTTCGGGAGCGTTTCGAATCGGCGCAGTAAGTCCGCGACGCTGACGACGCAACAGGCACGCCCAAGGTCGCCCTGCTGTTCACCCCTTTTCACACAATCGTTAAACGATCATTTATTATCCATCAATTCAGTTATATTATGCTAATGTCATTTTAATATCTGGTATCGGAATTCTTGATGAATTAATGTTTAAATTATCGATGTATGCCATCCACGTGAACACATCACGCGAGGTTTTGTGTTTCGTTTATTGCTCTGCGAGTTATGCTGTGCGCACGGGGGCCTCCTATAAATCCTTGTACCTGCAGCAGCGAATGTGAAAACGCGCCATAAAGGCATTTCAAAATTTACAACTTACAGAGCACCATATCGACAGCCTCCAACAGTCCGCCGCCGGCGCAGGCGGGAATGAGCGCGGGTGCGGGCGGCGCGGGCGGCGCGGCCCGGCCCAGCTCGCCCGCCGCCGCGCCCTCGCGCTGCTGCGACACTGGCCGCCCCATATTCCAGGACCCCATCACGGGACAGACCGTTTGCTCGTGTCAATATGAGTTCCTCAACTACCAGAGGCTCGCGTCTGGCGTGCCTCTGTCTATGTACAGCGCGCCGTACTCGGACGCCGCCGCCGCCACCGCGGCCGGCATGGCGGCCTACTTCCCTGCTCTAGCTGCCGATCAGCCACCCTTCTACACTAACGCTGTAAGTATTGTCAAGCGTGAACGTGACCGGATTTAATGAAGCCCACGTAAGAGTTATTGACAGCGTCTGTGCACCGCGGACGGTTGCGGTAGCTTTCAACCGTGAACGATAATAAACAACAATAATTCATCGGTACTAAGTAATTCCTCGCAATGGTTTCGGATGCGGGAAGCTGACGAGTTCATTAGAAACTTTCGTGCAAGCGAACTTTATCGCAATTGAATGGAGGATTTCGAACCGCGGATAATTGAGATTGCATTATTAATTCCCACCTATCGCGAGAGACATTGCGTTGTGACCGAGTTGCAATTCCTACACAGCCAATTTCTGCGGTCGAGATGTTAATACGTCACTACCTATGCGGGAACGTAGCAAGAATTGGGGATATCATATCGAAATGCTTAATGTACACGCGATTAATCAACATTTAATTTTATTGACGGCGGCTTAAACGACGCGCTTTAACGTATCGACAAATTGCATATCACTCAGTTTCGCTTACGAACACGTGTAAAATATGGTAATTGATAGACACGACGTTTACTGCATCGTCAATGTGTTTTTCCATCATTACAAAATAACAAACGGTACGCGGCCATAGTGGAAGTAGCTTGGAAATGTCTTTTACCGTTCCATACATTACCGAGATAGTTAAAGTGGGAACATATCTGCGTAATTATATAGACTTGAGTACAAAACTAACATATTTGAGCTATACCTATAGTTGACACGTAATTGACTAATACAGACGGTTTCTTTATAACGAAAGCGTCGTATAATTTAATTCTAGGGCAATAAAATTTACAGGCAGTGTAGACCACTTCATGAACGGTTGTCGTTTATGGAACTGAGACCAGAAAAGCACGTACTTACATATTTTAAAACTAGTTTTGTTGGTAGGTTTCCGTGCTATCTCGCGTATGGTAGCAAGCTACCCGTAATTCAATATTTTATTGTTTCTATAATAATGACGTTAAGAGACTCCTTCCAAACGCAATAAACTTCTAATGGCTTTAAATAATACACAGCGGAAGTGCGGCCACGTCGGCGCACTGTGTCGCACTATAGTCGGTATACGTATGTAAATATTCATTTATCGCTTACACTTACACAATGCTATGTGACTATGATTAACATGTCACAGTGACACAATTTCAAATATCTAACTGCCTACTGAGTTATAATCTTATTAAATTAGTAATTAGACTCACAAAAGCTTTTAAGACAGCACTTGAATC
Source organism: Hyles vespertilio (assembly GCA_009982885.2). NCBI lineage: Eukaryota > Metazoa > Arthropoda > Insecta > Lepidoptera > Sphingidae > Hyles > Hyles vespertilio. Next base: position 15,503,353 of record CM042833.1, read on the forward strand.
TATCGTCAATATCGAGAGGATTATCTGGCCGACATCGCCGCGGCTTCATTTTATTACGTAGTTTTTTTCTCGATGCTCATTTACAAAAGGTATTACGTTAAAATAATTTGGGACCCATGTCAAAATAGTACCTCAGTAAGTCAGATGAGGAGTCCACGGTGTTAAGTAGCCATCACAATAAGGTTTACGGTATAAGTAATACGTACAATTTAGAATGGTAATCCGTTGATGTATGTTCTTTTGTCCATCGCACCAAAAAACTCGTTCTCCTCGCGGGTCCGATTTAATAACTTAATATGTTTAACAATCCCTTTCTCAGGATTAAAATATGTCTTTGAAATTCCATAGAGGTTACACAGTAGGATTATATTTTATTTATACGAACTTCGTTATTGATCGATCAAATATTTATCATTTTGTTTGGACGTTTTATTTTATGAATTCGTAGTTTAGTGTAGTGCATGTTCAGCGGCAAAAACAGTGTCTCGTTGTTCTAAATAAAAAGCAATGCGCTCTTCACACGTTAAAACTAATATGAAAGCACGGAATCATAAAAAGCACTCTGCGCGTTAAGCGTGGCTGGTCGGCGCGGCGTGGTGCACCGCGCGCCGCGCTACCGCCCGGCCTGTGTGTGGGTAGACACTTTGAATGATAATGATCATAACAACATAAAAGTAGCCACAGTACGTAATATATGACACGTAGTAAAACTTTTGGAGGAAGGTGTTAAAAGGTGGGCCGTGAACGTGTCCCGGCAGATGATTCAATCATTCATGAAGATATGATCATACATCATCAGTGGCGAAAGTGTTAACTCCGGCCGGTCGAGTCGCCTTCAATGGGATCCTACCAACTTTTTTTTTCTTATTTAACACCTTTTATTTTGTCTATAATATTTCATCCTAACTCTTGGGGGTAGATCCACGCGCGGGATACGTGCTTTTGTGGCACTCTTTTGTTTGCTTTTAAATTTTGGTTGTCAGATTAGGACGTATACATATATGTGTCAGCGCTTTGTCGACCTTTTGAATGGTGACTGTAAACGAACACAAACACGGCCTTTTCTCCTCACTGACGAGAAATGACGACTTTCAGATCTCATTCGACATTCACGTGCCTCTAATCCCATCCATTCGCACATGTGGTCGCGTCGCAGGAAACGGACGTTATAATATTAAAAAATAATACTTTATAGTTCTAGCGAAGCGTTCCAAAATAAATCATCGGCTCGCACTACTGCTCTTAATAGATTTGTGGTTGATGTCCATCATAATTTATGATAATTATTACATCTAAGAGACTTTGACTAATTGATGAATCTTTAAAATCCACTTTATATCTGCAACACGGCTCTAATCTGTGTCTGCATAATTTAAAGATTGATATTTATTGCGCTCCATTTTAATGTGTCTCTAATTGTGGGCAGCGTTTGGTGTTTTCGCCGAGAAAGCGATACTGCGAACATGATCGCGAGTCGCGAGTTCGCGGCGCACACATCGTGTGGTCACCGCTCGTAGATGGAAACACTGTCAATGTTTCAATGCCTTATTAATTAATTCTTTATAAGTAGCGGGGAAAGATCTCGTACACAGTTTTTGCCTTGGCCAATGACGTTTAAAAAACTTGGCGTTTGCGTGTTTGCCGAGCCGTCCGATGGATTAAACTTATTTCTACCATAAATATAATTATACCTAGTTTAACATGTTATTGTTAATGGATAGGTAGGTTAAATAAAGATCACGTATCTAGTGTTTTTTGTGCAGCTCTATCAACAATACTATCAATCATAACAGTTTCATATTTAACATTCGAACTAATCTCGTCTCACTTATTAATGCACAATTCCTTAACAGTTGGGTAACGGCAATGAATTATAGTTCTTTGTTTACGAGTGCTCACAATGATCGATAAGCTGTATAGCTTTTTAGAACAAATGTGAATATTTATAAAATAACAATAGTAAAACAACGAACACGTATTGAAAATATATTGAATGATACGTCACGTGACGTCAGGTTTGTGTCGATGGAAATTGCACATAATGAAATCTCATTTAAGTATAAGTGTATGTTTATTTATATTAAATACAGAGCGTGACAAATGACTTAGCAAGTGAATATCGTTACGGCGGCCATAAAAATAAGTCAGCTCGGAGATTCGCGTTGCCGTTTAGTCCGATTATTCGAAATAACAGAAAACTGTAGTCATATCAGAGAGGTCGAAGCAACAAAGAGCGGAGCGCGACTGGATTACGCTGTCGTACTTGAGTAAAATTTATTATCGGATTTTCGTTTCGGCCACCAATGAAGTTGTTGGACAACAAAATCTTTTGATAGATTTATCCTGGCTGACCGCATTAAGACTCGCTCCTGACTTATTTTTAATGCGTAGCTATAAATTTTTGGACCCTTAGCGACAGACGGAGTTTTTACGCGATTTTTCTTTATTACAAAACTTTTAATAACTCGCCTTGTATAAGTTGCGTAAACTAGCGTCGACATGATTAAAACACATCGTGTAATTTATTTGTTAATCTCAAAGACATAAAGCAGAGCAAACTGGTATGAGACCGGTGAGAGACAAAAAATAAAACATTTGTTCACCGAAAGATGATGGATGCACTCGGTCCGTATCTTTGGCCATTAAATAATAATAGTTAGGAACCGAGACGTTGAAGCGATCGATCAAGAAATCAATCCGTCGAGGATCATTTTGGTAATGGATTACGTTAAAGCTACCGGAAACGTGACACAACATATAATAGCTCGTTTTAATAAGATTATAAAGGTTTTATTTGCTGCCAACAATTCACGTGTACCGGTTGCGGACATGCATTAATTTATGACGTTTTGAAAGGTATTCTAGTGGCGTTGTTTGTTGTGACAGGCCGCCAGCATCGAGCTGAAAGAGAACTTGGCGGCTAGCGCGGCCAGTTGGCCTTATCCCGCTGTTTATCATCCTTACGATGCTGCCTTCGCTGGATATCCTTTTAATGGGTGAGTTTTTTAATGCTATTTTATTCGGCAATTGAACCGCGCTTTTTGTAAGCCGTTAACGTTCACGACTATTTGAGGTTGTGTATTATTTTAAAATACAATTTTAATACTGTGATAAATTGGTCTCCTTGATTGTATTTTAATTAATTTAGTTTATTGGTATTTAAAATTTATAAATGATGTAAATTTACAATGACTACAAATGTTACAGGAAAGAATTAAATTATTTCCCGTCGTTATGCATATTTAGTACAGATGTATACTTAATTAATGTTTTTTAAATGTATCAAAAATCAAACGGAAAATTTATAAATATTCATCTTTACCATAGCAGATTTTGATACAGAAATTAGCTGAAACAATAATCACTACGCACAATAGGAATCGTCTACGTTTTAGGCAATAAATTAAACCGGCGTTTAGTTCATAAGTAATTCCTGATCCATTTTGCGGAACGTGTCACGTCAAGCATTGGCGACCAGTCCGATTTAGAATCGTATCAAGCGCACCAAGCTGTCCACTATAAAATTCACGTTTCTCGCGAGGATTTTCCAGTGACAGCACTGAGGGGCTTTGTGCGGGGCATAATTAATTTTTAAGTAATTTGCGAAGCTACCGTGCGCTCGCCGGGTCGGGCCGGGCATATAAGTCTCATGGCTGCAATATCGACAGGGCGGACGTGAAAATCTCTAAAAATGGAACAAGTCGCCATAAACTCCGGAGAGACTCACCTTATCGATTGTCAGTGCGCATTTCCCTTCCGCCTGCTGTTCGTTTTGTAGACTAAGCCTCCGTATGTTTATCTGATGGACACGTGGACCTTTTCCGTGTCCGCGTCGCTGCTTTCTGTTGTGGATACCGCGGCAAACGGAAAGAAGGGTATTGTTTGTTATAAATTGGGCTGTATCTACTATTTTCTATTGAATTCTGTAGTTATTTAGTTTACTTTTGATCAAATTAATAAGCTTCAACCTAGGGGATTGATCTATGATTCGAATCGAAGTTCGCATGTTCGATCATTCGACGTCCGAAGTAAGTAGTAAGTTTTCCACTTCTATAAAACAAAATTACACCTATGATAGGTACTTATTGTTCACTTCGAACTTCGTTGATGTACGATGGAGGATTCAATCATTTTGTGGTGTAATTAAACACATTCGTACAGTTTTAAGTACGACGTTCATAGTTCGTACACTCCAACAACTTCGTTTCGGATCGCAGAGTCACACCCCAGTATGCTAGGTATAAGTGCACATTATTTCAATTTCAATATGTTAATACGCGTCGTTTATCAAACCGGTCACAAAATCCAATATTAAAATCAAATTATAATTATAAAAATGTATAAATAAATAAAATTAAACCTCATAAATTCAACATCAAAACTTCGCCAAAGTTCAATAAAACCTGTACATAATATGTTAAAACAAGCAAAAAAATCCTAACCAACAACAAAAAAACCTTATGTAGTTGTGTAAAGTGAACCGTGGCCATGTAACAAGATCTTTTTTACAGTAGGGAGGCGATATGGGCCAACAAGACCGCCCCGCGAGGTTACAAACGCACACACCCGAGGAAAATCTCATTTAACTAACCCTGTTGTAACTTGCCTACATCTTGTTATGGCCGAGCTAAAGAGAATTGTCTGCATTGGCTGTTTCTTTTTTAATTATTTAAAGTCTTTGTTGGATGGTTAGACTGTTAGTTTTGTACTGATAATTTTGTTTTTAGAATTTTTAATTATCTTTTATCTGTTAATGGATTGGGTTAATCGATCTTATGTTTCATTGTTGGTGTAAATGTTAAGCTGTAGTAGTGGTCTTTTTATTACTGTCAATATGCTAATAATTATGTAAAGGTGTAAGAAGTTTGAAATAGTTTTAGGGCAGACGTGTAATATGACCTATAATACCTCTAGCAGCCGTTCTCAATAATCTATCTATCTTTAACAAAAGATTTCGTTAAATATTTAGATGCATTTTATGTTTCAGTTAACATAGATAAAGAGGTACGAACATTTTGCACATATTTATAGATAGCTAAATTACATAAATATGTATGAATATTTTTATTTTATGAAGCGTAGTATTGAACCGACATAGTCATGGTAGCTATTTTAATCCCTTGTTAAAGATAGATAGGATATTGAGAACGGCCGTAGGAGTCTCGAAAATCGGGATGGATAGCAACTATTAAATATTGTCATAGAGACAGATACAAATGTGTACAGTTTTTGGGTTCATATACGTTCCACTGGGTACGGACCTTCTCTACAATCGAAAGTATGATTGCGAAGGCTTAGGCCGTATAGTTCACCATGGTGGCCATTTTGAGTTGTCTATGTATATTTAGTTTCAAACAGCTCTAATATATAGCTAATAAGATAAATATATGAAATTATATGTTTAATTGTCCAAAATAGTAATGGTAAAAATTTTAACCTATTGTTAAAGATAGATAGGATATTGAGAACGACCGTAACTGAATCTGTAGATACTCTATCCGCACTCGGTGCAATTATTATCACGGGCATAGCCACTTCAACGTATCGTTGTAATAAAAAAAAATAGGTTTTTAATGTATTTAAAGATATTTACAAAACTATATAGAATTGACACAATATATTGATGACTAAATTAATGAATCAGCTTGTCGCTGTGATATTTCCAAATAAATGTATTATGACTTAAGACATGTAAAGGAATATTATATTAGTAATTATTATAAGTAGGTAGTATACCCAAAATTCTTCAGGAGTTCTGGGTTTTATAGGCACATATCATCATTTACTATTAGGTGACCTCTAGATACTATGAGGTGAAAATGCGATTTACTTCACTGTCTTTAAAAATAAGTCTTCCGAAAAACTAACTTAATTAGCAATTTATGAAATGGAAATACACCGATCAGATTTTCCTATCACTCCAAAAAAAGTAAAATTTCATAAATTATCATAATACCTACTTCCGTATACTTTCCTCCTATCAAAAACAATTGCCACAAAATTAATTTAAGTTACGCTGTACTTACTATCGCCAAAGATTTTATCTTACCGTGCATTGCATTTTCATTCAAATAATTGATATTTATATTATTTTTATTCCGACCAATCTACGGATCATTAAATTGATATCGTTCATTTTTGATCACTGTCGGCCTAAAAAATCAATAATGCACATACATAATACACGCCATCGTATTTATACGCAAAATTTGTCACATATTTTGACAGTGCCAGGTGATTTCCCTTTGAATCTTGATTCACCGCCAACGGTCGGCGCGTTTGATGTATAAAAAACAACAAATCATTTTTCGTCTCTTTGATGTGTATTATCATAATCGGAATATACGTACCTATGTAGATACGATTTGATACAGTCGACACGCTTATGTACACTGATAGCGGCAAACTGTAAAGGTTAAAAACATGCGTTTATTAGATAATTATGAATGTTGTATCGGATTATCGGAAATGCGTCCGTATTGCGGCCCTAGGAACGGTTAACCGCTCACAAATGCGCAGCCATTGTCGACCTCGATTACAGGGAAACATTTGAACCAATAACTATTTCTGTTTCGTCAAACTGTCTTTATCAGCCTTTGTACATCTTTCTATAGGCCTTATCTATGGTTTTGAGGACTTCTATTAACGCTGGTTTAGTGCACATTGAAAAGCTTTACATACCTAGAATGTTCTGTAGATAACTGTGAAGAAAGATTTTCTATCAATTCTTCTATGAATCTATACTTGACTTCGGAGTTAGACTAAAATATGGTAGATATTGAGAGATCCATCGTCATTTCTTACAGCTACTGGTTATTGTATTACAAAAAATAGTATAATGGGAATGAATAATAACTGATTAAAATAGTAATTTTTATACTTGGCGTGATGCCCCGTAATCTAAAACATTAAGAATTGTGATTATAGAAGTGATAATTTTGAGGTGTTGTATTGTGATATCACTGCTGTATGGCTTGAATCAGCGCTCAGTTCGGGGCAATCCACCTGGGCTACAGTATGTGAAATATAGTTAACAAAAGCAGTTTCCCGGACCGCGTGTTCAATCAAACACCCGCCGAACAGTGCGCCCATATTTGAATTTTTTATTACCGTAGCCGGAACAAGCAGCGCTTAAATTTTACAAACCCATTCACGATGTATCCAATTACTTGGCGATTTTTTATCGTATATTTTCTGCTGGTTTTCCATCGGTGTCGCGGTAACAACTTTTATTATGTACCACGTCCGCGTGAAAAGAATGATGGGCCGATGCAAGCAATACAAATAATAAATTGTTACCGGCAAAAAAGCGTGTGTGTAGCTAAAAGTAAACATAAGCCCGTTTACAGTTTTTGTTCTAGAAACACTTCATTAGCTTCACGCCTTGTGGTTTTTTTGTCGTGGGTAACAGCCGGCTCCTCTATTGATGTTGTACCTTGTATGCGAAAGTTATCTTTGCTATGACAGCGTTCACATGTTTTTTGCTGCGTTTTCAACGCTCCGCAATGGTGTAAGTATAATTAGCATTGGTTTCATGTCAATGTGAGGAGCATACACATTTTTTCCAACACAATTTACGCTTCTAATTGACATTATGGAATAACGATATGTGATTCAGTAATTTATTTGCAAACGTTCGTGCATGTAGTGCATATTTCTTAGCGTGTTAAATTAAAGTAACGGTTACGCGGTCAGTTCAGTGACTTAATTTACTCAACAACACCTAATGAATTTAAAATGAAACTCACATTTTGCATCATTATCATTGCGATTCCATTTTGATCACCGAAAATCATTGTTTTTCAACTCACTGTTCATTTTAATACACGATAAAAAAAAATCAGAGCTTTCTAACTGTTTAATTGTCAGTTTTGGTGTCGTCCGACCGTAGGCTAACCGTGCTCATTAATTCCCGATTTTAACTCCGTGTATTTCCGTACCAATACGTTCCAGTCGCCACCGCAGCCCGCAAAAGATCCGAAACCATGAAAATAAATATGAAATACACGCAATAATATCCGAAAATTGTTGAATTTAATTATGTATTGATGCAATTACATAAATTGTCGCCTCGTATTCCGGTCAGCGGTGATAAGGTTGGTTATTCTGCCAGCTACCACCCATTGTTATCTTTAAAGCGACTCGTATTGAATCAACGAGTTTATAGGGTGCTAACAGATTACCGTTGCGGCGGAAACTCGGTATGACTTGATTTATATCTTTTTAATTGCAACGCCGCGCCCTGATGCGGTGACTTGACGCAAAATGAATATAGATGAAACTCATGGTGCTCCATGCTCACTGCTCACTGCCAGGCCGCTTCAAACGTTTCCTTACAGTTCGTCTATATGAATTAGTCATGACAATTCGGTATTCCTCGCTCGTCCTCTATGGAAGTTATTATCAGAATTAGTCGATATTGTGGACGCTAATATAGACTTCAATTAATGTTTTAAGTATAAACATATCATAGTTTAACAGCTGTATTCCAAATAGATCCAATGTTTACAAAACATTTAGTATCATGGAATTTTCAAGGCACGTGATTCTTCCAAATTGTTTAGGTTACAATTAGTTATCTATCAATTATGATTAAAACGGCGTAGAATTAATAAAATTTAAATGAACACATAATATACATAAAAAAACATCGTGAGAAAACCTACATACCATAGCAACTCATAAGAATTTCTATGGTATGTAAGTCCGCCAACCCGCACTAGGCCAGCGTGGTGGACTATATAGTCTAACCACTCTCAATTGTAATTGATTGTAGAGTAGGCCCGTGCCCTGCAGTGGGACGTATATGGGCTGATACAACTACAACTACTACATAATATACATAGAATAACAAAAGGCAGAGGTGCCAAACTATTATACAATTAGCTAAGCTTATTCCGTTCTAATAATAAGTCAGTTGTAAAAAGATCATTATTATCTCATTAATTTAAGATCATATTTGAACTAAATCGATGCGCAATCAAATCAAAAATTTTATTAAGCGAACATTAAATTATTCCAACAATACCGAACGAAACAAAACTATGTCACAATCTTTAGTTTTTTTTTCCATCAGCAAAAAGCAAGTCGGGCCGTTAGGCGCCTCTCTCCGGAAAACATTTAATGTGGTGAATCTTTTATAATATATTTAACATCGAGCTGAATCACATATGAGATGGTTTAATCCTATTGGGTTGATTAATAACCTTGTAGTTATTAGTAAGCGGTAGTTGGACTAAATGAGAACAAATATTTTGTGGAACAAATTCCTAATTGAATAAAATAAAACTGGTTGATCAGTTTACTGCTGCTACTGTACATTATGTTTTGCGGGTTACGACAAAAAAACCTTACCGAAAATCAACGATATCTGCGCGATATTAAAAATATTTCGTCAATAATTTGTCTACAGCTGAAAATATTTTTTTGTCAATATGAATATGAATGTGGGAAGTCTATATGAACATTGTAATTATACACCAGATTTTTAAACCCAATATTAAAGTATTGAGTTTCGATTAGTAACTGGTAAATAAGTAACTAACACATGCATATACATAGTTTGAAATATTGTAGATAATTATCATGGCATGGATATCTAAAAATACGAGTGAGTTATTGTCCACACAACGCTAATATGTGAAATTATTGTTAATTATATTAAAAATATTTAGTACATAAATCGAACCTGAGGCAGAACGTTTTCGAGCCGGTTCCACACCACTACACTTAAACCGTAAAATAAATATAACACAGCAACTGCTCCGAATCTGCAACGGCAACAGTGCATAAATCATTCTGTCAGTTGAGAAATAACAAGCGTTAAATAACACAATTAAAATGTTGTAAAACTTTGAGGGGCGTCTTCGTACTAATAACAACGTAATAGAGGGTTTCGGGACGGCTCTCGCGGCAGGTGTGCCGGCAGACAGCGGTCCTCTGATACACATCGCTTTAATCACTTACGCGTCAACAATCCGTAATGATATGTACTAAACAAACACGAAAATAGGCCGTAATTACCTGTTATTAAACGTGCCACACCGCGGCCAACGCGGATTAAACTGAGTTTAACGTCAATTTTATAATTATAAACGTGAACCGGCCGGATAAAGCGACGCTTTCCACTCACGCGGACGATTATATTGTAACACCTTTTTAAACCAAATAATTGAGGCCATTTTGATATAAACTAATACATAAACACACTAATAAAATACTTTAAAGTGCCTTGTTTCTAAATAACTGGTAAGCTCGCCAATGTCCAATTTCTACATACATTTTTAACTTTATCGTGTTCGTTGCGAGTTTGTAACACGCCAAACGTACTTAATTACAAAATTTTACAATGCCAGCACGACACTGTATTCAAACTAAAAACCCGCTAAGTGCTCACATCAACAATTTAATTATCGGTTGAATAGATAAAATCAGTTACCGTTCCAAATTTCACGCAGCCACAAACCGAAAATACCGTGAAAATTGTTTATAAATCTTAGTCCGCTATAATAACAAAGCGTTTGTCGATGGATTCCCACCGACAATTAGCCTGGGGGCAGCTTGTCTGGCAATGAAGAGTGACAACGGGGCCGTCCCGCAATGACTAGAACAAACAAACCCTCTTAGTGACTCTCGAAATCTCCCTGCCTCAACTCTTCCCCTCCATCCAGTTAGGAATGTGTCCGAGCCCAATGTTTAATCATAATTTAAATGAATGCTATTAATTTTTTTCTTAATAAAACCTATCTATTGTTTTTCATTACAAAGAAGACCAAATCTAAACAATATTCCGACAATCATCATAGTCTTGACCTGTCTATCAAATTTAGCTACCCGCCATAAAATATTAGAGATCAAGTTTTATTTCAATTATTATATCTATTGTGTATTTACAATTATAAGTTTGATAAGAAAAGCTATAAAATTAATGTATGATAAACATTTCGCAGCCTACGATTATTTAGTTACGCTATAAATTGAATATGTCACACAAGGAACCAATAATACTTCAAACTAATTAATACTGAATTTTTACCGATATGTTTAGCAACGACTTTATTAAAACAGCAAGCCAAATCAATTTTATTGGTACCCGCACTGCTTATTAAAATACTGCAATCGTAATAACTATTATTATCGATAAATACAATCAGAAACATAAAAATATACCTAATAAATTTAAGTTATTCATAGTAATAATAATAATAAAAATAGACGTTGATTAAAAAAACATTTACTGATAACTATTTGAAAGCAACCGGAATACATTAGTATTCTTTCGGATACAAAGTTGCATAACAAACGTGTGGCAACTTAACATTTTTTGTTACACTAAGCTTTTAAGTACTGATAATTATACCGCAATTAATTAAAAAATAATAAACATTACAACAGGCCATGGGACTTCTGATATTTAATTGGGAAAGTCTGAGTTCTGGATAATCTCCAAATTCATTCGCAAGACTCATACAAAACAACAACACATTTCATAGAACGGAAATTGGATAGTTTTACGAAATTCTCAAATGCAAACGAACATAGGTGAGACGGAATTGACAGGATGCCAATGTCCACCAGGGCATAACTCACAACTGACATGACAGTAAATAATGAAGAAAACACAATTTGTTTGTAAAAAAATAGCATATGTAAAAAATTCTGACTCTGGGTTACTAATGGGAACACGGATATTCTCTATTTAGCACTAGTGGTGCCATATTAACAAAAATAAACAAAGGAACTGAATTGTTTGTGTATTAGTCTTTGGAGGAAAACATGGGTAAAACTCCCATTGAAGTTTGCCTAATAAGCCATAAAGCTCAGGCCAATGAAATTTTAAGCATTCATTTAATATTTTATTGCTTAGGTTCATTTTCACTTTAGGTGGCCGTGATATTATATTGACATATTTTTCTACTCTTATTTAAAGCCTTATAAAAAAAATGTTAGGTATTAAAGGATACTCCTCGACAAAGTAAGATCAATCTTTTCATTAACTACTGGGTACACTAATATAAAGCTGCAACATTGCAACGAATTAAAAGCAATAGTAGGGTAACGGCTCCAGTAGTCAGCCTTTTAACGCAAATCACAAATACAAACTCCTGGGAAATGAGTAATATACGAGTAAAATTAAACTTGGGTATAATTTTAGGTAAAGTATTCATTATAGTTTGGTACAAAATCAACATAAATGACAATTATACTATCTTACAAAACAAAAAATCAATTTAAACAGAATAAGGCCCATTTTACCAGTGCCCAGCCCCCAAAATCCAGTTCTCAGCCACACTAATCCAGTAGTCGGCAATTGACTATACAATACAATTACAATACAATTGTCAGCCACCCCCGACTGACAACTGGAAAATGATAAAAAATAGTAACCCAGTAGTCGGCCATCCTAATATTTACCCAAATATTGCATTTGACATTTAGATTTTATTGAAATAAAATGACAAATATGTATATCTAATCAGTCAAAATTGTGATACTTTAAATATAGAATAACCATAAAATAGGGAATATCTTACTTTTTTTACAACCATCAACTGTTACAAAAAAATGGCGGTCATCACCCGCGCACGTTTGTCGGCTGCCGTGGTCGAAAAGACCTCTAATTACTCGCGATTTTGAATATGTATAGTGTCTCATTCATTCAGAATCCACCAATGAGTCACAGCGCCGATAAAATGTAATATATTTGGATAAATTAAATTATCGCGCTATTCCCATGCGATTAAAGTGAAAAAAGGCTGAGTACTGGTGCCTGGCTGACTTCTGGAGCCCTTACCTTAAATTAGCTTTATACTGAAGACAGTTCTATAAATTCGCCCAGTACAGTAGTAGTGGAAGTGTAAACTTCTGTATATTTCTCTCAAATATAAATACCATATAGTATAGTGAACCAATAGTTCGATAGTTGTGTGTTACCAGTGATGACATACGGCACCGAGACGTGGCCTCTCACTGTGGGCCTCATTAAAAGGCTCAAAGTCACTCAACGAGCCATGGAGCGGGCTATGCTCGGTGTTTCCCTACGAGATAGAATCAGAAATGAGGAGATCCGTAGGAGAACCAAGGTTACCGACATAGCCCATAGGATTGGCAAGTTGAAGTGGCAGTGGGCCGGGCACATAGCTCGTAGAACCGATGGCCGTTGGGGCCGAAAGTTTCTCGAGTGGAGGCCACGTACAGGCAAGCGAAGTGTTGGACGCCCGCCTACAAGGTGGACGGACGATCTGACTAAGGTCGCAGGAAGTCGCTGGATGCAGGCCGCTTCCAACAGGTCATTGTGGAGATCATTGGGGGAGGCCTATGTTCAGCAGTGGACTTCCTGTGGCTGATATGATGATGATGATGATAGTGAACCAGGAATAATGCTTGTGATGGCGTTGTGAATGTATATCTTGGTAAAACATTCAAAAGCCATGCAACCTTCTCATTTTGGAAGTCCAATGGTAAGTAAATTTAAACATATTAGAAAAAGAATAACCTAAAATTCACCGAAACAATAAATGACTATTACTATAGACAAAGTAAAGACACAGCGTAGCTTTTTTAAAATTTCTGCATAACTAACTTAATCAAATTATTTCATTAAAAAACTTTATTGCATTGGGTCCTGACAGGTATCAAATTAATAGTAAAGCAATACTTACATATAATTTCAGAACATGAGCTCTTAGACTTAGGTCTAAAATAATAATATACAGGTTTATAGTAAATAGGCAATTTATCTACAATGTTGAATTCAATTGAAGACAAAGCGGTCTTATACCATCACGTCGATGATGGATGGACTGGCTAATATAACCTAGACATAGGTTTTAAAGAATGCTATAATTATCTGGTTAAATAGTGCCCCAAGCACAACTCGATTCGACTACATTTCGAGAAAAAGCGGTTTAAAGATTTAGTTTTAATTTTAATTGTATCTCGTAATCTATTGTAGTTACGGATATGAAACATATATCAAAATAATCTTATTTTTACGCGGAAAGTATAGTTATCAATATGATTTAAAAAAACACCGGCAAGTAAAGTATACAGGGTATATCAAGACTGCTACCGAAAACGAAGCCGGGTGGTAGTTAAAGCGACTTCAGACACAATGCAACAGAAAAAGTTGCAAAAAAAAGCGAAGAATACTTTTTTATATTTTTTTCCTATGACCATATTTGGGTGGTAAATACATTTTTTACTAAAATAATAGTGTATATCCTATTATTTATAAATAATCTAAGGTATAAAAGTGTTTAAATTATGATTTTAGCAAAAACTATGGATTTACCACCCAAAAATGACGATATTTAAAAAATCATAAAAAATCATTGTCGCGTTTCTTTGCGAAATTTTTAGTTGCATTGTGTTTGTAGTCACTAATACTACCACCCAGCTTCGTTTTCGGTAGCAGTCTTGAGATACCCGGTATAAGTCAAAATGCGCTTATGCTAAGGAATATAATAATCGGAAATACTATAACGTGTAACCATAACTGCAGTAACTCTAACAGTTACTGCAGTTATGATTACAGATTAGTAGATAATGCAGTTATCACTAATGGTCAATAGAATAAATTCCTTGTCAAAACTACTAGTAGCGCAGTAAGTTCATTTAATTCACTCTGTTAGACACCAAGAAATAAATTTCAAAGGTCACATTAATAAAAAACACATGTTTCTATCAACATGTCCTAAGTACTTTATAATTATAGACATATAATACAAAATAAAGATAAAATTCTAAAAAAAAAAAACTAAACAAAGCACATATAGAAAATTTACTGACTGAAGCAAATTCATGTATTCATTATGATAATCAAATACTACTGGAAAATCGTTGAAGTCACATGGTCATGACCCAAATTCACATGTCAGGATCAGAATGAATTTGCTTTGGCGCTTTTGCTATATTTTTACTCGAACCAGGTACGAATGTTGAGGCATTTCTGATAACCAAAACCAAAATCTTGTTTTTTTCTCCACATTGGCCTGTTGTCGTCCGCCTGCATCCAGCGACTTACAACAACTTTAGCCAGATCGTCCGTCCACCTTGTTGGCGGGCGTCAATAATAATAAAACCGTTAAAAATATAGGATACTTTTAACATGAAATCAATGAGAGCAAATCTGCGGGTTAAAGCTAGTAACAGATAAATAGGCTTACGCTTGCTAGGTATTAAGAACAATATTTAGGTAATGAAAACAATTATAACGACCACTCACTATATTTTACAACTTTCTATTAAAATGTTAAAAACAGACTCTATTTTAAGCGCAGTAACTTAAGAAGCTGCAATTGTGATTTGGTGGTTCAATAACATTAAACACAATCCTTCCAAATTAGAAGCACAATAGCCTAAGAAGCTGCACTTATGATATGGTGATGCTATAACACTAAACCGAATCTTTCCAAATTAGAAGCGCATTAACTTTAGATACTACACTTTTACTAAAGATTAACTGGGTAATATTGGAAAATACTTTAAAATTCAGTGCAGTATCTTAGCTTACTGCACTTATGTTTGGTATAATATGTTTTCAATTTCGAGTTACTGCTGCTGTTATTGGAAATCAAGGATTTTTCAGGGTGGACGTCAAAGAAGAAGTTGTAGAACTCATTTTGCTGATTCCGAATATGCATCTAACTCAATTTGACAAAAAAAACATGAGTTACTGCATTTTTCATAACGGGGGCAGAACTGTCGTCAGAACGAACTTTACTTCCCAATAATATTACTAAATATTAGCAAGTCATCGACCGAAATACCCACTATAATATACCACATATTACAATAGAGGACAAATCTATACAAACCGCTGCATTGATCGGTATTGCAGTAACACAAATTACCTCAAAAGTGCCTCAACCAACATCTCCACAGGCTTTCAGTTGGTGTTTGGGTCAAGAGCAAAATCCAAAAGGCGGTGTTGCTGGACAGCGCACGCACAGTGAGAAGGTTCTTTACTTTGGATCCCTAACTAGACTTGGGTCTTAAGCCTTCGTATTTTGTAAAATAAAAGCAGTAAAAACTATTTTTGAAATGAAGTAAATAATAAATCTGAAAACAAAAATTACAATCTCCGCATTATAAACTTAATGTAACTACTTTCCCTCACATCGTATTTACCCAATCCATGTTAATTGCACATATATACAATCATTAGGTACAACCGCAGCATGCTTTACATCGTACTGGCATTAACACCGGTGATCCTTAATTGAAACGGACATGACATTTTGCACAGTGCAGCCGTAAATCGCAACGATCCTTTTAAATTAACAGACGAAATGACGGCGAACATTTTTCCTTAGGACCTATTTTAGAATGAAGAGGTTAGTGTTAAAGAAGATTTAGAGATATGCCAGATTTATTAAAGAAGTATAATGGAAATATTATCGTATTCATGAAAGATAATTTCTAGTTTCGTACTTTGCATAAACTTGTTATTCTCTTATCCTTTGCTTCATTGCATAAATGGAGGACAAAGTCGCCTAGTAATTTGTCCTCTCATAAATGACACCAATTGTCTAAAAAATATGACTAATGTTATACTTATAAATGTTATACCTTCTTAAATATTTTTTTATTGTGTTATTTATTTTGGAATATTTTAGGGACACGACTTGTTAGCTTTTAGGCTTGTATAGAAATCACTCATTTGCTGAACCGTTCACGTTCTTAGGCCTGTGGAAGAAAAAGAAATATTCTCAAATATCGCGAATTTTGTCATAATGTTTATAGCTGAGAATAAAATGATATAAGATCCTTCCTTCGCTTGCTTCTCTTAAATCGAGTGCACCGAAACCGATGAACCGAACTAAAAAACGACTACAGGTGAAAAAATATAACTGGGTGGAAGTCTGAAGTGTAACGTAATTCTGCGGCTTCAATTCCATTTGCGGCCACCGCGACACAAATGTATGTATTATCATCCACAAATATTTGTGCCGTCTTTTAGTATAGTGGGTTTAAAAAATCCTATTTGAGGGTTTGATGCCCATGGCAGATGAAAAGTAATTATCAATAGAAATATTGAATTATTATTAAAACCATTGGATTTGTCATATCATAAAATAATCTAAACTAAGATTATAAAGAGGAAATATTTGCATAGAATAGGCTCTAAAACTACTGGATCTATTTGATTTTTTTTTCGTCGTTACAATCCGACAGGCGATAGGCGACAGAATATTTCAAAAATCTTATAGATACACCCGGGCAGAGCTTCTAGTATATTATAATTAAGAATATAGTCATTTGTATGGATGTATGAATGTATCGATGTTTGTTGTTTTACGCGCAAAACGTATTTGACTTTAATGAAACTTTCCAATATTGGATATCAGATTAATACATAGGCTATAATTTCAAGCAATGTTACCGGCAAAAGCTATGATATAATGTTTATACTCCATTCTCGTATCGTCGCAACAAACATCACAAGGTAGTCAACAAATAGTGAAGCTATAATGCTTAATTCACAAACATCTTATCCAAATGTTCGCAACTTGTAATGACTATACAAAGTTAGTCGACATCCACTACATATTTTATTACTTTACCGTATCAGCCCATATATGTACTACTGTCACGGGCCTCCTGTACAATAGAGTGTACGATTAAGAGTGGTTAGGCCACATTATAATCCACCACTGGGCGGAGGAAACATCCTGAGGAAACCTGGATGCCGTAGCGATTTGTAAGAATTTCTATGGTATGTAAAGTCCGCCAACCTGTACTATGCTAGCTAGCGTGGTGGACTATATATCCTAACCACTCTCATACTTTATTAGTATGAATGTAATTGAAGCGGAAAGTTCCAATAATTCTATAAGAACCTAAGCTGTGGTTATGAGTTGGAAGACATTTGATTCGGAACAATACGTTCGGAACCACGCTAGTGAAGTTTGAGCAACGGTTGCCAAGATGGTCAAGTTTGGAATATGTCCCAACTGTTGATATATGATTATATTTTGTATCTACGTATTTATATATTCTCACAGATTATTTGCAATACAACATTCATTTAATGTTTATTGCAGTGTTTAATTTAGTTACAATTGCCAAAATATGAAACCACTTTGCTCCTCTTATAATTTTGCCACTGTTTAAAAATAAGTTTTAAACCGTCTATTAAAAGTTGGACAAATTATATACGACTTTTCGAATGAAGCAACTATTTTGTGATTTATGTGAGTGCAAGACACAATAATTGTATCAATAACCACCCACCCCGTGTAGGTACTATTGTTAAAGCCGTCAAAATTCAAACAAGATTATATGAATGGAGATCACCCAATTTTCGCAACTATCTCGTTCCGATGTGGTACCGAACCCAACGCTCCGTTGAATACAAATCATACACAATGCATTTGTTATTCTAATAACAAACAGGCTTCTCCGATAGACTTTGATATTGATCACAATTGTATGGACTAGAATTGATAAATCTTCAAAATCGCACCACTCCTATGTGTTATACGAGTTATACCAATACAGTATAAGTATATTGAATAGTAGTCTGGAATCCGCCAGTGCCCGACACAAAAGCAATTTAATATTCACAGTGCAAAGAAACAATTTTTCAACTTATAACTGATTAATAGCTAGTTTTTATGTATATTGCGTCGAATATGGAGTGTTGGTTTTGACAGACGTATTATTAATGGCAAAGTAAAGTTACACATTTATTATGAATGTGATAAAGCCTGTTGTTGCCTAATAAGCGGACGCGGTGAAATAATAACAAGTGAACAAAATTTAATAGGGTCCCTTATGCGTGGAGACGGGCGGCGCGGTCGGCGCGGCGGGCGCGTCGGTGACCAAAGCCGGCTAGAGTCCGTTAGGTGACGCGCGACGGTCGTCAACCGCTGCGCCGTGACCAGTGTTACAACCATCAGCGACACTTCCGCTCTCCGCCGACATAATTACAAACGGAAAATTCAACTACGCCATACAAAAGTCAGTAGACGATTTTCGTCGAAGCGAGTGATAATAGAGAGCCGAGTGCAGCCGCTCCATACGCCGGTCACGTACCAATCTATTTGGCCCCGACCCGATATTGTGCACACAAAGTAACGATTACTCATGCCCGCCGAAGTTTATTTACGACAGGAAGAAATTGCGATTGTATTCTCTTAATGGTTATAACTTCCCAATATGACGGCGCCCGACGTCGCTTTTTGTTTGTCCGAAATATTGTCGGAATCACTCTGTGTACGCGATGAGTTGAAATATAATCAGCTCGTTGTGTATTCAAATATGCGTTACAATTTTGGCTTGTCGATGTTCCTTCGGCGGTTTTGGTCAAATATAGTTTAGTTCAATTATTGGCTGTCAACATTTGTGTTGCAAATTGATGCCACTTATGTCACGTATAATAATAGCCCATATCGATGCATGTACATATATTCGAAAGGCAGTATGACTCTACAACAATGGGCGCAATGTAAAATGTTATTATTATCGCTCGCGGCCCAGAAGATATTTCCGTAAGGGCCACCCAGCAGGCCGCTGAGTAATATAATTTGTGCAATTGCACAACGCGTGACGTGTGATGTGAGGGTGCAATAAGTAGCATTTATCAGCGACGGGTGGGTTCCACAAGGCGCTGTGGTGCGGGCAGCAGCGAGCCGCGGGTGCGTCACCGCGCGTGCACGTAGCGCATCGCCACCTACTGTACAGTGTACAGCACATCACTCGTACTGCATACAGTGTACACGTACCCTCACGTTTCTGTGTGGCCAGTCCATTCCGGACATGATGTCATCTTTCCACACTGGCGCAGCGCTAGCGGCCTGTGCGACGCGCCGCCCGCTCCTCCTGTGTCTACAGCACACAGTTAATCGGGGATACGTGTACAGACAACGATTTACAGCACAAAGTGCCAGTCCTCCCGTGTATTACCAATCTATGGAACAATAAAGAGTACGCGCGAAGGCATATAAATGAGCGGTGCCGTATGCAGGGGACGCCGCGCGTGCCATTAGTAAGCCACACTCGGTTCGGAGTAATTGACCGACGGGCTAATTTCATTCTAGGCGCATTGGACGCTTCCTCTTTCCTTTTTCCTATCGGTCAACGGCGGCCACGAGGCGTTTTGTGGTCGATATTAACTCACTTACTCAGTATGGGCTATGCCAATACAAATAACAATGTACCAGTGCCACTGTTTGCAATATTACACTTGTATATTTTGCCATGTATCTGACACGTGGGTATCGACAATTTTAAACGTCTTTTAGGAACGTTTATTACGTCTTCTTCAAAAAACGCCTACAAATATTTTCTAGCACATAAAAAACAATTCGCTATATTTAACTGAAAACAATCACCAAAATGAACCTTCGCAATTAATTCCACAATAAAGTCATACTCTAGCGCGTGGAACACAGATTATTGGTCGGTACAATTTGTGAACATAGAGGTAGGCATTGATTAGCGCGGCTCGATCTCCTTCACGCACTGTTTGTCGAATTGGTCGTGTACTGGCAAGTACCTCGAGACTGGGCGGTCCTTACTAAACCGTTAACAGCAACACACCGCAGACATCTAGCTGTCTAGATAAGACAGCACAGAATTTGCGAGAATTTACGGGATATAAAAATTAAATTGGAGTATAATGGTGCATCCACACTGTTGTTACCTTTTGTGGGGCAACATTGCGCAACACGGTAACATTCCGTAACAATTTACTATTATTAACTTTTTTTGTTTATTTAACAAATTTAAGAATATACAATGTATAATAATTGTTCGATAATAACATTAAGAAACCACTAAGGGTTATTAGGAGTTTAATATTAAAGAGTATAAATTCAAATAATATGATATCAAGTTTATGTTTGATGTTCTTTCTTTATTTTATTCCTACTTGCTACTATTTGCTGAATGTTTTTAATCACGGCCATACCCATAATACCAAAAAATAACGAAATCCTTTTAGCAAGAATAATATTACAATTATCGATTGTTACTGCATGTTAGGCAACATTACTAAACATAATATGGAGACAACTTTAATCAAATGTAATTTTACCCGCGTTAAGTATACCAGATGAATTTCATATAATGTTTCTTAGGCACCTATCAAAAAATGTCCTTGGTAGTTACTTTTAGAGGTTTTTTTAACTTGTCAGACACATTAAAGCTTTCAAAGCTACCACGATTTAATTTCAGCATTACTTATTAGGCTCTTGGTCTAGGAACAAAGATAATATTTAATAAAATTCAAAATTACTCTACACCAAATTTCACGCAGAAGGATTAAGAATAGCTTATTTTTGTATCTATTAATGGAAAAACAAACTAAAAAGTGGAAAATACTATACACCAATAGTATACAGTCCTGATTTCTATTTCAACTTGTCATTTAAAAACCCTGATTCAATTTCCGTATATTATTGAAAGGCAAAGCTCTGTTGCTCATTTCCCTTTTGACTGAAATAGAATATATAATATTTTTTATTCCATTCCACCGCAAAATATATATTTTTTACCTATACTAACACTGGATACAATCTCAGCTAATTATTTAAGGTATATGACGGTAAATCGCCTAACCCCAAGAATAAATCGTGGTCAGCTGAATCCATATTTGGATTCAATGTAGCAAATAGGTCAAAATGTAAAATATCAAGCCTCTCGTCGACTCAATTACTATTTTAAGCCGTCGAAAAGGCAGGTAGCGGTTTATTTCGACAATTGTCGGATATCTTCGATTAATTGATATTGTGGTTATTTAAATCCAAACTATCTCTTTATATTAGAGGGAACATCTTTAAATACAGATTTATTTTTATTATATATATATTTTTGGGAATTTTTGATATACTACCGAATTTTAGGAGCTGTCGATGACCCATTTCAAACAAATAAATAATAAACTTTTATTTTGAATCGCAAACTCCCTACTAAGTACTTGATGACTACAGCGTAAGAAAAATGAGATATTCACCGGAGAGATGATTTTTCACTGATCGAAACAATTATGCCGGCCGGGTAGAACGCAGTCTTTTTCTAGCGCCATTTCTTCAACACGTTCCGAAGCGGTTAATGTAACAAATAATTAACTATTCAACATATTTTCTTGTCTATATGTCAATGAGGAATACCTACTTTAATTTTGGAACTCTTTTACAATACTCATATGTAAGAGGCACGGGGGACTATGACAACCTTGCCATCATCAGGTATGGTGGTTGCTGATAGGAATAACCTACCAAGCTTACCCACATTCGTTTATTTTATTACTGGATAGACTTTTAATTAGAAAAATCAGGTCAGGCCGCGAAAGATATCGTAGTAAAGGTCACGAGATTACCTATTTTAACCTACATACTGCCCTTTTATTTGATATCTCAAGACAATTTACGGATTCAATTCGCAATAATGCCTATTTATGTGAGACAGTCATCAGTTTATTGATTCAGAATGTATTGATCATTATCAAATTGCATAAAACATGGTATAAATAGATGTTCAAATTTAAAACATTATTACAATATATGTAATAATTTTCGAACGACCTGACGAAAGTTGCAGGAAGTCGCTGAATGCAGGCCGCTTCCAACAGATGGATGTCGAGATCCTTGGAGGAGGCCTATGTTCAGCAGTGGACTTCCTGTGGCTGATATGATGATGGTGATGAATAATTGTCGTTTTTATTTATTCCATCAAACCTATGTATCTATTTTTATTTGTTTATTTATTATATATATTATTTTCGTATCTACCTATTCCCAGTCTCTATATCGAAACAAGCGTATTTTCTTTTGGAAAAATGTGTTTTTTAGCCCATTCGAAGCCTCAGGTCGACTTCTATCCATTCGCCACCCGCCCATATAGATAATATTTTGAAGCATAATGATTACTTAAATAGAATTTGGTAATTAAATAAAATTCAACAAGTTTTATCCATTAGGGTGTTGCAGGTGTTGATAGCGAACGGTCACCGTCAGCCGGGTGGTCGGATTGTCTCGTCAATAATATTTAACACTATAAGTTGGTAAAAGGGATTAAATTTTGCTTAAGTTAATATGACGGTTGGTATGTCTACTTCAATGTCATTTATATAAATTCATTTAAGAAATACGAACATATTTCATTCGGTCAACAACATCTTTCGGCTATGCCGCATCGGAAAACGCCATAGAATAAAGGCGTTTGCGCACTGCCTCCCATAAAATAATAGATCCTTAATCCCTGGCATAATAATATTGTTATATCTACAATGTATCAAATGCGACTAGTTGTAATATTCGCTTAGTACTAGAAAATTGTTATCACATTGTTTCAATTATTGCAGTCTTGCAGACTTTTGGGACTTTCAAAGTTTTGAAACATAATTTATATCGACTTTATATCGCGATTTATATACATTATTACTTCAGGTTTTTTTTTGTAATTCGTTCTAACTAAAGAAAATATTACAACAACAACTATATCCTATTTTATTGTTTTTGTATTCTGATTGTTTTAATTTTATCATGCATATTAAAAAAACGTTGCTGAAAACTGATACATAATTCGCAACCACAGTCGATTAGCAAAGCACACAAGCATTGTTTTAAAATCGCAGATAACATCGTCGATGTAAACATATTAAACGTTTATGAACGAAATTGGGATGGAATAAACAATTGCACAATTCACATTAAAACAATTGTTACGGAGGTTGCGAAACAATGCGAGCGCTCCGCATACAATATTCAATGTTCACTTAGATATTAATAATATGTCAGTAATAAAATGAGACGTGACCTCAGATAACAAATGAACCGTGCTCGCGACACTTAATTTTCACTAGTTTATACGTTCTACATTACGCGTCTTGTGAGGTCCAGCGAGACTATCTGCTCGCCAGTGGCGCCAGTGCGACCAACTCAACGACAAATGACCAACTTACTACGCTCCTCGCGAATAAATGTATAACGTCGCGTATTCTCTATGCCTCTTTACGTCCATGGAACCTCACTCAACTAAAAATTACAATATGCATATCTTTACAATAGTATAACCATGCTTGGATACTATCTGTCATAGATACCGGCAATAGTCACGACTCCAGTCAATTAGAAGTAATTATGAAGCTAAAATGATTTATCATCGTCGTTCAATACTTGTAATCGGGAGTATTACAAATCAATACTAATTCACAAAGACATTATGAAACTGTTATAAGTGTTAACTACTTATCCGATGTATACGATAAACGTTTGAGTGTCGGAAAGTCTGCGGAAAAACCCATGAGCACGAGGAAAATCTGCCGGCCGTATAATAAAAATATCCCTTTTGAAATATTATATTAAATTATAAATTTTGTAAACTTTCCAAGATAACATCTACGTTGTTCTTGGATCGAGTTGGGCAGATATAATCGGATTCAGAGTATGTTTAGCCAAAATAAACAAAATATCTTCTTATTCGGGTTGCATACTGCGAAATCATTGGTATTCTAAATATAAAATCAATATTTTGTAATTATTTGACTAACGTGGATAATTGACAGGCCAAACAATATTAGTTTCAGCGGAAAATATGCATTCACTAATTCATTCAGTTTCTAGCTAATGAAGCTTCCTTTAAAATCCGAAAGTTTTAGATACGATTAGCCATCGGCAGTTTGATTGTATTATCCAGGAGCTAAACTTCCCTCGCTAGCCAGTCTTTATTGGATTCTACTACGAGGTGCTGCTCAATCCTGATTTTTTAATGCGAGTTGGAAAAAAATACGTGCGTAAAATTTCTGAAAGGAAAGGTCAGTAGGATTATTTCATTATTGATTTAGCATAGCGTCATTATGTAGCCAGGCCGTATCCTCTCTATAGACTGTGGCCCAAGGCAGTTGAGTGACGTTTGATAAACAGCATCTGTTGACATCTCACTAGTAGTACTTGAAAATCGATAAGTCTTGGGAGGCCGTAAGTAAATTACGAACAACGCGTAAACACGAAGATTTATCGGACGTCGATAAAATTCTGAGTTTGCTTAATGAGTCGTTTTAGATGTATGAATTCCTTCATAATTATAATTAGATTTAAAAATAGACTGAGTATGATGAGGTCAGTATTGTGTGTATTAGTCTCGTACGTAGCAAACTGTTGAGTGGAGAAGTGTACGACTTTAATAAGCATTATACATTTAATAGTTCTTAGTAAAAATAGTTGAGGTTAGAGCATTCTGACCAAGTTACCAAACGAATCAGTTTTCACCTAGATTCTCTGCGACAATAGTACAAACTCGGTCGAGCTGACCGATGCATACTGTAGAAGTGGGTATAATAACTACAATAACTGTCCAAATTTTATACTACCTAAGATTCCTACGAAACAAGATTTGAGTCAGTTGCCATTGGACCGAACGACCTGTATCCCCCCGCGTTTTGTTTAAAACTTGTTTTAAGTAGTGATTGATCAATTTCATAATTAGAATACAATGCAGTGGGAACGCTTTTAGCGTTCGGATTTATTTTGAATGAAACAAAGACTGATAAAATAATAGTAAGTGTAATTAATACTTTATGGACATTAAAACGATTTTGATATGAGATTATTGTTGATGGCAATTTATTAATTACTGTTTCGTGTTGAGTTCAGTTTTTGATACGCGAGGCTTGATAAAGTTTCTTTATCATGGTAGCTATCAACCGACATACACCATCAGAAGGATATCTACGTACCGCGTGAAGTAGGCATTATGTACTTGGCGTAATTATTGTGTAGTTAGTTTTATGAAATCATGTATCATACAAGGTGAAGTGACGATTTAATAGAGGTTACAGTAAAGCGCTGGTTATAAGCTGTTTCAAATAAGTAGCAATGGAAATCTTTGGTGAAAGGTGATGTTCAGCAATGGCCTTCTTGTGGCTGAGGAAGATGAAATATTTCGCACAAATCTGGTTTTTCTTTTAGAGCGAAAATGTAACTGGTTCGCTCCTGCACCCGTAACCATCCTTCTATAAGAATAATCTTGTCTTGTCTAGCAATTGCGTTGTTGCTGGTTGAAAGAGTGGTAAACCAAAGAAATAACATGGCGTTGATCACCACGTTTTGATGTACTTCGGTAAGCGTATAGTACATTAGATAGACTATGCCTTAAATCTAGAAAAATATGCGTTTGCGCATCCACATCGCAATCTGCTGTCCCAGTGTCAAATACAACGCTAAGCTTTGACTACATTTGTAGCTAATGGATCAATAGCTTTTAAAAGAACTAAGAGGCTGTGAAATAATATCGATTTTCGCCTTCAAAATTGAACTTCATAATATTTACCAAGAATTACACCATGAATCAATGCACCATTTACAAGTCAATGGTCTACCATCGATTGTGGGAGCCCTGAGTAAGGAGTTTGTAGGTCAGCCACCCACGTTGATTTCTTCGATACATCATAAATTATTTGTTATATTTCCAAAAATAGAAGGATGTCTGCAATGCGGGTAAATAACATGAAACATATTAAAATTTTGCACGGGTAGGATATTCGTGTTCGCTGGAACAGCTGCTGGACACTGCATGAGCCCATATACGTCTCATTGTAGGGCACGAACCTCCTGTACAATCGAGAGAACGATTGAGAGGGGTTGGGCCATTTAGTCCATCATGCTGGCGTAGTGCGGGTTGGCGGACTTTACATACTACAGAAATTATTTCAAATCGCTATGGTATGAAAGTTCCTTCACTGTGATTTCCTTCACCGCTATAATGGTACGAAGGAGGAAAATTTGCCCACTGTGGAAATCCACGCAAATGAACCAACAACAAATATTCCTAATTCTAAGCAGGCTGGCATGATTGTGTCGATCGCTTAGGTCATATTAGTATAATCATAATTTTACTTCATAGACTCTGTGTGCACCACTCTTACCATAGAATTAATTAAACAAAATGTTGCGGTTCATTTGCAAGGAAAGTTAAATAGAAAAATATAACTATGTTGTATTACTCTTTCTACCTAGTATTATCCCAGCCGATGACAAGTTCCAGTTTCCAGTTCCACATTTTCATTTCGCCTGTTTTTTAACTTTCTTACCTATAAAAGCTTTAATTGCACTTAAAATATATCAAACATTAGATACGTTGACAATCCCGATCCCACAAAACCATGCTAGTCAAATGCCGTAATTATCAAAACCTAAAGAATGTCTTCTCAAAAAAAAAACACCTTTGTTGTTCACACAAAATGATTGTGGGTGCGACGATTAAAGCAAATAACTTTTATTTTACAGTCAACTTGTCAATTGTCACCCATTAGGGAAGGGCGCCTGGGAAAATACAGTACTTATCCAAGCGTTGCCACATTACCCCAATGGATACAATGTAAGCCATTATAACGTTCAAAGACATACTTTGACATCGATTTTTTACACAAACTGGGTCAATGGACATTCTAGGAAGTTAAAGCCACTACTAAAATAGACGAAGATGAATGACGGGTCAATATATTGCAGGCGGTCAGCGACGGCATTACTGCAAACTCAACTTCGCATCCAAGACTTATGATATCCATTTCAAAGTTGGAACCATAGTTAGTAGTTTCCCATTGGCTACCTAGCTTTGTATTCGAATAAATTAGCCCAGTAACACAAAAATGTAGTTGAACATTAATTACCTCAAAAATTGTGACATTTGTGTAAACATCGACCGAGTGTGTGTGAAAAACAGATTTTTTTTGGCCGTGGCGCGGCTTTATTTAATTGCCGTGATATCATTTCAATAAAGCGTTAACAGTTCATAATAACGTGGTTAAGAATTGATGTTTTCACAGCATACCTTGTTCTCTGTCCGATTTTAATTACTCGCCACGACAATATTATTGTTATAATTGTAAAATTAATTAAAACAAGTCTTTGCGAGCGTATCGGAACACATTATCGAGTACGCAAGAGATGAGGTCAAGCCACAAGTTAACAGAAAAATAATTTGCCACTGATAAGCGGCACAATTTATGTCGAGTTTCGTCGGGGTTATACTGCTGGTTCATGTTGTGAGATCATGTATTTTTTTTACATTTATCACCGAACTAAGGCGGAATTGTTTTGGATCATTTGGATTTTCAATTAAAAAAGAGAATTTCATGGGTCACAAGGACTTCAATCTGATATATAGGATGATATGCTAGCGTACAATTTTGATTCATAGTCACATCAATAACCTCAAGGCAACTCAAAAACTGACTAGAATAGCTAGTATTCTTGCAAAATGTATTCCCTCGTCAAGTTGCATGGAGTATTAGGGGAGCCTGAATGCAATTTTCAATATTGACATATAACTTACTACAGAATGATTAGTTATTAGTTCCGTATAAATTCATATTTGTAGGGGAGAAAATAATATTCACGGAATGTTCACCGCTTGGTGGTCTAGTTGAATCCATCATATTATGTTGATATCGCCAAGCATTTAATAAAGTATTGGAATCTACTTCGATGCATCTGGCTTTTGTTTGGTTAGAAGCGAGGTGCCGTTGTTTAATAAACCGATATGATATGAGAGATTCTTCAATAGCTCAGACGGACGTCGTATATAAGACACCGCCTTTACCTTATATTAAAATATGCAATGGTGTTATAAGGGTCGAACGTACGTAAGTTCGTATTGATGAAATGACTTTTGTTTTTTTTATTAGTCATTTAATTCGAGTAATATTGATTCTAATAAAAAGCATTATGCTGGTGAATCAATAATCAATGGTCAACAAGTTAATATTGGATAAAATTGATACATTTAGTGTTCGAGAAACTCCCTTAATTTGTTTCGTAGTATATCCATATTCAAGGCACTCATAGAGTAAACTGCTTTGCTCCTGAGCATTCACTGGATCCAACATTAGAAAACCGCGGCGACATGACAGGCGGCTTAGTGGAAAAACTCGTGTGGTCGGTAACAGATAGTATTACATAAAGATGTGGACATCATACTATCAGCTTTGTACAGAACACTATTACTAATAGCATTATGTTTGTGATTAGCGTTAATTATTGCTAATTACGGCCATGATGTCATTATTACTTCTACTCGTGTTTAATCCTATCAAACGAGTACCTGACGCGTACTTCACACGTATGGAGTTACCTTATAAATGTATGTAGGTGCGTAACCTGAAACAAGAGCGTTGAAAAGGACTAATTAAACACGTTACCCCTTGAGCAAAGCAAAGATGGCGCCGCGGCGGCGTGTGAAGCCGCGGTGGTGAGTTCACGGTTCGGTAGGCCGGTGACATGCGCCGCCCAGGGCCACCAACACGCCCTTCATACCACCGAACTTAACGATTGGCCTTTATTTTAAAGTGGCACTAAATAAACAGCGGCGCAGCGGCGGCGTGACGCGGCTGGCGCGGTGGAGCCTTGCGATTATTTACGTTTCCACCGTAAAGCGGGCTTCCCTCGCCGCAGTTGACTCTGTTAGGGGTTTTTGTGCATGAAGCTGACCAATTAGTTGTCGGATAGCATGTTCGGGTGGCAGCTATCGGCTAACATGAACGCGTGCGGTTGGCCGTTATAGCGCGTTGCAGGCTCGTAATGTGTTTTTGGCGTGCCGCGCCCTCACCGCCTATCTACCCAATATTTAGGAGCTGTATCGTACCTTTTAAAACTGCGTCCATAACCCGAGATTGGCCGTTGCGTGCGCCCAGCCCCGGCCCTACAATACCACTACGAATAATTACCTTTATCTGATATCATTTTTACCTACTGTAATTTATTTGTAGCGTGAAACGCGATATTAATGTTGAAAACCTTATTTATACATTTCCTCTATATTTATTTCATGAAGCTTAGTGGTCTAATTAATTCGTGTTAGGAATGTTTTCGGTTAATAGCTCTTTAAAAAATGTGAACATATTTAACAGTAATAGGGTACATTGGCACATAATTCCACTTCAAAAGCGATATCAATCATAAACTCATTAAGACGTAATGCTTTAACATTAAGGCATTCATACAGGCGGCAGTGTTTTTTTTTTTGGTAAAGCTTGATATGTAAATAGGGGCTTAAGTTTCTTAATAGTTATCGTGGAGGCAGGGCTCGAGCCCACGCTCGGGCGCAGTGAGTCACGTCGCTTCAGCTCTAAAACAATGTTCATATTGATATGAGCGGCGACGGCAGTTGGCGCGGGACACCCGACACGAGGTCGCGAGAACTTCACAAAACAAGTTTTACACAAAAAATGTCACCGTAGATGCCCCTTAGATTTCACAGTCGTGTAACTATGTTTACTAAGCCGATGGAGCGTTGTGGAAAGGTGTACATCTATTACAAGACAAAAATATCGCACCTTGTAACTCTATACGGGGCGACGATGTCATTGGTAAATTCAAACTGTACGGGTAACACTATATCGGAGTTTTCTCTACCTCTGTCAAGTGATGGCGGCACGATCAGTCATACACGCGTATATTGTTACTGCCTTATGTACATATCCGTTTCATTATGTTAAATTAATACGAGTTGATATTGACGGTTGAAGTATTGGAACGTCGACAAAACGTTATTTATAAAGTTCCGTTTGGTTTTCTCTTTAATCATCGCGCAATGTTCAAGTACTTCTTTATTATGTTTGATGGGTTGAACGATTTTTAATGAGCACACAAAAAGAGAAATTTCGAATATTTC
This sequence comes from Hyles vespertilio, assembly GCA_009982885.2. NCBI lineage: Eukaryota > Metazoa > Arthropoda > Insecta > Lepidoptera > Sphingidae > Hyles > Hyles vespertilio. The sequence continues at coordinate 15,533,971 of CM042833.1, forward strand.
GATAAAATAATCCCAATAAAATATTTAATGAAAGTAAAATTAATGGTTTCTTAGATTTACGCGAATGTTACACATTGAAATAAAACTAACCACCAAAGTGACCACGAAAGCTATAAAGTAATCGAAACGTAGGGAAGTCAAAAATGTAAAAATTAAACTAAATTCGCGATAAAATCCGTAAATAATAGTTATATTTCAAAAGTATAATTGACAAGAGTTTAAAAATGCGATGAAATATGAAAATTCTTCAAAAGAAAATTTGACTGTAATTTATTTACGGTATATCTTTCAAAACTACAATTTCATATTATTTGACTTTAAAATTGGTTTCTCAAAATTTCTCTTAAATTCATGCAATGTTATATGCATGGGCATTATTTGTTTCAACTAGCTCAATGTATTTGAAGTTTCAGATTTTCCATACCACTAGCCTTCGTATGTGCAAACATTACTCACAAACACTACTACTGACCTAAGGGAATGTTCATTAATTTCGTCCGCACAATTCCTTTTGACTTTCCGTTAAACTTTGGCCGGTGTTTAGCATTTCCAATTGCATCTCATGCATTACAGAACGCAAAACCAGTACTTACTAAATCAGGAATCCGCTTGTTTGCTAGATTTATACGCGAAGATCGAAGCTGAGAAATTAGATAAACATGCCTTTGGTGGAAAACTATAGGAACGGCAATTTGTCGTTGACTCTCAATAGAAATTGTGATTTTTAATTCCATCTACATTAATAGGAATTGCGGAGAGCGGCCGCTTGTGGAGGAATCAAACCGCAGTCGGAACTCAATAGAATGCTTTAGGGGAGCTCTGTGCGCCTATAACAATGGTTCGGGATGGGAATGAGGAAATCTATTAGTTCGAAATTCAACTGTCGCCTGGCTTGGATGAACTGTAAGCTTTATCAAATAGACTGGATCTCGAGTAATTATGTTTGTTTACATGTAATTTTAGTAGGAATTTAGTAATAGGGTCATATTGTATGAATGAATTTAAATTAAAACGTTGATAGAACACAATATTTTGTCACAAAAATTTTGAAAATTCTTGAAAATTTTGAAGAATACATGTTCACAGTATTTTCTGAGTGTTAAATAAAATTCTATAACAAAAGATGAGGTTTATTTCTTTCCCTGGACTAAAAAATAAATTAGCCTCGAATTATTCCCACAAAAAATAGGCTTCAATCGCACTAATGAAAAGACAAAATGACAAACTGAACGCATAAATAAAAAACCTTTCTGTATTCCATACCTACAATGTAAACGCCTAGAAATTAAGCAAAACGGATGTTAAAAGCCCCCAAAATAAATGCTTAATGCGTTCTAACGCTCCAATTTATAAAAGCTTGTGGGATTGAGCCATCATATCGTTCCATATAACACGTCCTGCCTTCCTGCCTCTGTCCAGTTCATTCTTTTACCTTTATTTCATTATTATGAGTTTCAATTCACGCCCGCCCTGTACCGCCCGCTTTTATGCGCTGCGGTCCTGCGTAATCTATCGCCGGTCCTTCACTAATAGATACGTATATGTGAATGGATGATGATAATACACACCTTTTTTATTTAATAAATTAGTTAGTTAAAAGTAATGAATAGAATTTGTCGTCATATAAAATATAAATCTTTTTTGTGTAACATATTCTCATAATATCAAGTGCATTCTGTAGCCGTATATTTTTCAGCGACAAAAACATGTCACAGTCTATTAACATAATCAAAATTGAGACCAACAATACCTTCTCGTAGAGTGCTTTTATCTGCAAAAACTTCCATTTCTCGCCTGATTAACCTAATGAGCATCAGATACGTGAAAAAACGAGTTCATTTAAAATTTTACATTTCCAAACGTACGTATGGGATTAATTATCTCACCTGTCCATTAATTCGGGAAAGCAGCGCTTTCTCGTATAAACTATTGAATTAACATCAACGGATTACTTTAATAACAAGGCCAGAAATGCGAGCAATATTTTTGTGTTTATCTCATTTTTATGAGTTTAAGCCGGAAGCATGAGGTGGCGCGAGAGATAGGGATTTAATTGAAGCCGAGGTGGCGTACGTACGAGGGGTGGGCAGCCGCAACCCCCGACGCGGGCCGGGGGAGTAGAGCACACCGCGGGGGCTGCAAAATAATAAAAAAATGAAACCGCTCAGACGTATCCCCCGCGAGCTCGGATGCTGTGAAAGTGGCACGCCGTGGATAAATGAAGCTTTTTTGTTTATGGAAAACGCCTAAGCCTGGCGTCGCTCCACTTTCGTATTGTCACTTGAATTCTATGGATGTTAGTTTATTCATAGGGCTCGCTCCACGGCGAACGTCATTAAATTTATGTCGTTTTTAAGCGCTGTACTCGCTGCAAATTATCATATAAGAAACTGAGTTTGCGGCTCGTTATTTGTTTAACCTTTGAGATGTTTGCCAAATTGAAACACATTCTGATACGCTCCAACTAATAAACTTATTAACTGACTTGCCGGACTGTTAAATTGTAGAGACAATATAAAAGGGATTTCCTTTCATATTTATTTAACAATATCTATGCGTTTGGGGGAGAGATGAATTGAGTCAACAACGAGCTCGACAATAGCGAGCTTGTTCACTTTGTGACGTTACGTGAATTGTAACTATCCTGGTTACATTTAAGACACAAAATTGTTTGCGCCACGAATGCGAGGGGAGCATCGCGTCACTTCTGCCGTTTAAGTGACAGTTTTATTAATTTCACATACTGCTCATCCCCGTTTTCCACCCTAGAGTGTTTGCGACGATGCGTTGGCAGCATATGGTACCAGTGCCGATACAACCACCCGCCACCAAAAACTTATCGACGTTCAACATTAAAAAACGAATGCATATCGCACATGCGCTAAATAGTTTTTAATTGACGCGCCAACTCACATTATTTACATTAAAGGATTTATATTCTTGTTCAGATAAATTGTTTACTCTTTATTAATAATTGAAACACATTCATTACGCACATCGATAAAGACATAAAAGTTGAACTCAATTAATTGTGCGCTGTACAATAAAAATAGGAAGTCACTGTAAAGCTTAGTTTTAATTAGTTGTTTATACAAGAATTCATTTGTCCTTTTGCACACATCGGCATTAATAAAAACTTGCAGTCTAGAAGCCGTAATTGTGGCGATGTTTAATATAACAATTAAATAAATCATCAGTAGCCGTCAAATGCTGTCGACATTGTAGCCTGGATTTCCTGCACTATAAATTATACTTCATATACTGTATGGCGACAATCGTGGTTTTTTTTTCAGATTCGAGATTTCTTGAGTCATTAAATATTTTTGAAGTCAGCTTGATTAGTAGCCTGGTTCTGAGCAGCTTTGATTTCTGCAACTCGTTAAAGACACATTCTTTGCGACCTTTTCTGTTATTTAGTCATCTTCTGTTTTTGGACAAAAATATTCTACAAGTTGTCTTTTGATTTACGCCTTCAAATATTAAATCGATAAAGTCTACATCAGCAACTCTCTATAGCATATCGACTTAATAGTTATTACTGCTTGCTCTTTGTAAAAGTCTTAATAGTCTATAAGTCCCAATTAAAAATTGCAGTATTCGCACCATTTTGATATGCATATCTGTTAGTAACGCAATTTAATTCTAGCCAATTCTAGGTACATGTAGCGTATATATTCACTGAACACACACAGACGCATATGCATTCCGGACTCGTCTCGATTACTATAATAACTGTTGTGCAATTATTGAAAAGCAAAATGTGTGCAATGGATTTACTGCAAACTTAAGACGCAAATTGCTCCGTAAATTATCCTAGAAAGCTAAGCCGGTAATTAATGTAAAATATTTTACAATTACTGCCCATTAACTGTACTCTATGCAAAACTTATTAAGCAACAAACAATTTGAACTACCCGTTGGTTGTAAATGAAAAATGATCCCACATAAACATGCCGCCTAATTTGTTTAATAAATGTCTTGTAATATTGTCTTTAGACTGATATCAAAATCTTGAAATAAACTCGTTACAAAATCATGCTTCAAAGCTATTTATTGAACGCTTTGAATGGAATTAATCCATTAAGTCCACAATGAAAAGTTCGCGGAGTATAAATGTGTAATTTATGAGGAATTCCATCGGGACAATATTGCAAATGACACTTATTTAAACAAAGGTATCAGGAACTAAGCTTAATGTGTTTGCGAAACGGTAATAAAGATAGGACCATTGGAATAGCAATGCGAAGTCCAACAAATGCGTACGTAGGGCTGTCTGAGATAAACTGAGGCTTAACGCTGGCGCAGCAGTCGATGGCTTATCTCGATTTCAATTATTATGCTGGCGCTTTCATTGGCCCGAAGTGCCGACCGCGAGTCCGGGGGGCGCACGCTACGGATTGGGGCGGTCTCGATCCCCGCTATCTCAAATCTCATCTAAATCACACTTTGCCATTTAGGCTCGATAATACCTTTAATTTTTTTTTTGTTTTGCCAGTCACCAAGTTCTGTGCGCTCTATGTATTTCAACTTGAACTGTTTGCCACTTTTTTCTATTTAACTAACGCTGTTTATTTTCTCTTATCAGATACGGCATGGATCTCAACGGCGCAAGAAGAAAAAATGCCACTCGCGAGACCACTAGCACATTGAAAGCGTGGCTGAACGAGCACAAGAAAAACCCGTACCCGACCAAGGGAGAGAAGATAATGCTGGCGATCATCACCAAGATGACGCTGACGCAGGTGTCCACGTGGTTCGCAAACGCGCGCCGCCGCCTCAAGAAGGAGAACAAGATGACGTGGGAGCCGAGAAACAGGGTTGATGATGACGACAATAATAACGACGACGACGATCACAAGAGCAACGACGGGAAAGATGTTCTAGGTGTGTACCGACACTATAAATACTTCGCAACCTTAAAGCTCGACTTTACTGAAGTAATTATTAGACTCGACCCGGAAGTTATACTTCCTTTGGTTTGTCTGGAAGTTGTATTTGAGTAACAATAATGAAACAAACTAACTGGCTTGTTACTTTCGCGAAAGTAAAGTTTACGCTTTGCAAAATGCATTCTCTCGATTCTAAATCGCGTGGGATGAATTTTACAAATTCTTTTGTTATAGATGGCAAGGACTCTGGCACCGGTTCCAGCGAAGATGGTGACAGACCGCAACAACGATTGGATCTGCTGGGACAGAGAACTGAGTCCGAGTGGTCGGAGTCGCGCGCCGACAGCGGACCAGAATCACCAGAACCTTACGAGAGGCCCATCCACCCGGCATACCAACACTTACCGTCGCGAGCTCCTCCCGGCAGCACGCCCGCCTCCGCCAAGCCCCGAATATGGTCTCTCGCAGACATGGCCAGCAAAGAAGGCGAGTCGCCGGCGCCGCCTCCATCTGCGTCAGCTTTCTATCAATCAGCGGCTGCCGCGGCGGCGGCCAGGCTGGCTCACCCGTACGGACGACCGGAGCTGTACCGCGGCCTGTACCCGCCCACGCACGCCGCCGACGTGGCGTTCCTGGAGTACTCGCGCTCGCTGGCCCTGGCGGCCCCCGCGCCCGCGCCGCCGGCGCCATCGCCGTCGTCGTCGTCGACCTCCTCGCTGGCTGAGCCGCCGCCCCCGCCCCGAGCCTGACCGCTGGCCCCACGCCCGCCGCTGGCGCACCGACAATAAACGCGTTCTCGCCCGAAGAGTGCCGCGAGGGCTCCTCACGGTCTGTAAATAGCAATAGACTAAATAATGCAATTATATATGTATATGTATACATACGTATAAATACGTGATAATAATAATATGCACCGGTAGAGAAGTTTAGATATTGTGATAGTGGAGATGGGTGACGCTGCGCCGCGCCGTGAGGTTGACAACTCGCAAACGACGCCGGCGTGCCATCAGCGCCGGCCGACCGACAATACTAGGTGCTAATACAAGTTGGACCTTGCGACATGTCGCTCTAGTTATTATCCAGGTGGTTGATTCGAAGTGATTTCATTCAAATATAGGTATTAATATGTGTTACGTTTCTACTAGGCAACACTGTTCTAGACTATTATTTGTATGTAGTGTAAATTATTATAATTTCAAATATTCTCTTTATAATTAGTGCCTAATTACGTCCAGTGTTTTGTTTGATAGTTTCACGCGAATATTCTAACTTTCGATTAATATTTATTAATACGAGGTCAGTAGTTATTGTAACGAGCCCTTACTGTAAGTTCTATTTTATATATTTTATTTCGACATCAGATTTGATGAGAATTAAGTACCTATGGAAATCTGTATAGTTAATTTCTAGTCAGGAGACTATGATTGTCGTCTATGTTACATAATATAACTACACATACATATGCTTTTTCATTTGTATTATATTTTCGTACTTATAAGTTATTCCTAATTAGGCTATAGGGCTGGCTGCGTTATCGATTACATTCCGAATAAACTGTTTCTTTTTATACTTGATATCACTGTATATAAATGAAACACGACACAAGATTTTAATATTAATGCATTGAAACGTTTCTTCTCTGCAGTACTCCGAATTAGCAAGTTTGGTAAATATTATGAATCTTCTAAAAATGTCTTATAAATAGGGACCAAGTAAATTTTCAAAATTATAACCGTATTTTCACGCATATTGAATCAGAAATTCTTACAACTAATTACTATTAATATAATGGAAGTTCACGTATTAAATAACTTGCAATTAAATATAAAGAATATGCGTTAGATTTTTTAGTTTTTGACAGCGTTGTTATAATATGTTGCGAAAAGAACAGAATTTATTTCGGAATAACTTTGAACTCGCCAGCCCTATACTATACGCGAATAGATAGCAGTTTGAAAAAAATATATTTCACATTTGAGTATAATTATATTACGGCCTTGTGTAATCTTAACTTTGAGACAATGTAGAAAGCGTTTTGTTTCTAAACACTGTAAAATATTTTTTTTCAATATTGTAGAGACTGAAAGTCCAAAATTGAGTCTATAGTTTTGTACATAGATCACTGTTGTAAGTATATATTGTAATGATATCGCAGTATTTAAGAGAGGTACATGCAATAAACTCTGTATTAGGAATCCTTTCATGTAAATAATAAGGTGCGACCCTCCACGTAGTAATAAACAACGAAGTACTGTTCTGTATAGATGATACACGCGAAAAGCTTATGTTTCTAAATACACTTGGTAATGGAAGTCTAATAGAATATCGTACTGCGTACGTTTTATCACTCTGTAGGTTATTTTAAAATAATCTCGACGTCAACATTATTCGCTACGTTTTACTGAACTTAGCAAATGAGAGTACCAATCGATGTATGTTGTTATTTTGTTAACTTCAACGTCTTTTAACCGTTTTCCGGAGAGGTGTGTGAATAGATGCAATAAAATTTAATACAGAAATTATACATGTTTTTGTTTATACGAACCCTTGTTCCTTTCCAATTTTCCTTTTAACATAATATCTATACGTAATTTTAGTAATTTTACATTCACTACACTAACACGAATGCAGCTATAGTTATTATACACGCATTACGCTATATTTAATACTATAATTCAAATAAATCCACGCAGAAATAATGTGAAATGTATAAATTAAATGGTGCTAACAAGAACACTCACAAATCTTCATGAATAGCGGACGCTCAACACTAGACAATACTTAAAATAACTTTTGGACAGCGCAGAATTATGTTAGTGACCCTCCCAACCCATTCATAATAAGCAACACGGCATACAATCCAAGACATAGCAATTACACGCGCTGCGAGCACTTTAAGCACGAGCTCACTTTGAATTCAAATGTGTCAATAAATCCATCAGCGGTCTCCACAATGACCGTATATAAGGCTCCCGGCACACCGAACCTAATTATACATCAAAGCAGTTCGATGGTAAACGCTTTATAACGAAAGTGCACAAATTTTCTTGAACGTAATTGGGACGTGGTCTAACAAAATACGCATAAATCATCTATGTTGCGCCTTTTGATGTGACCGTGTCCGGGCTGACGTCACACCGCCCTGTGATATGTCGTACATTCATTATTTGCTCACGTATGGTAGATGAAAGGCGACAACAATATAAATAAACACACCGTGTGAAGCACAACCTGCGACGACGTCGAAACGACTCGTGATAGAATTATGTTAGCATTCCAAATATAACCACTCATATTGCCACTTAAATATAAATTGATACTTTCACAATTGCCTTACTGCTGGACGAGCGGCTGTGTATTGTTGCCTAAATAGCGCTTAAGATGCTGTTTTTTCTAACTGTCCCAGCTAATGATGACATTGTCTGTCAAACTGTAAATGAAAGCTTGTTTGTTTATACAACCAACAGAATAAACAGCTGATTTGGTGAATATCCTTATACTTTGTCACTTTTCTTCCTGGGATATTATTACAGTATAGGAATATATACACACTCATTACATGGGAAATATTTTACTAATCTAATAAGAAATTAAGCTGTAATAGGTACATAGTATCTAAATATTTTAACCAAATACTCGTTTTGTTTACGTTGTGAAAGTGTAGCAATATTTAAATACACTCTAACAGAACCACTTCAAAATCCAGACCCTTCAAATAACGGTGTCGTGAGAGCTTAATAGCGACTAACGATCACAAAATATTTATTAGATCACTCGTCACGTCGATGTGACAAGAGTCTGCCGGGACTTTCCCAAGGCCAATTAAAATTGTTACCCGTTGACTCATATCCAAAACATATTCGAGTTCATAATTCAATTAGAAACTCCCACTCAGCAATCACGCGTCATTGTCACCCCGACATGCGTTCATTGTTGTACGTTTACCAGTCTATATCTGCCTCATTCCACCTGTATAATAAACCTATCGTAAGGATTATACAAAAGCAGATTCTAACGTCGCATCGCATCGCACTAAGTGACTTGAGGATTTCATTCAAAATCGTGAGAGCGATATGCGCTGACCGACAAGAACGTATGGAAAAAAGAACTGAGTTATTTTTACAAAAGGCACTCACAGAGCAACGTGTTGTGTAAATAGTCCAACATGTTTCTATAACAAAGAGATCTTAATAGCCGATGACGGGCAAAAGTCAACATAACAATCTACGGGCTGATTGCTCATAATTCTGTGTGCACACTTGGCCGTGGTGCTCGATCAGTGATCACTGATCACGGATCATGCATCACAAAGCACACTTCCTTCTGATTCTACTTTAGCGGCCACGAAGCCTCTCGAAAATTTGTAAGTTATGTTTCTGTTCATAGGATTAGCATAAAACATGGTTATCTATTGCATACCTGGTTACTAAAGCGTTGTTCGAATGTTCCGATACAGTCTCATTGTACGACAGATGTTGCATTGAAATAAGGACTTTAGCATTGTACTTTTATAGATGCATTTTCACGTTACCGTTCGGGAGAATCCTTGGGGCAGGAATTCCGAGTTCGTAGCGGCGACTGCTATGCCATCTAAAATATTGGACATCTCCATCTTGGTTGGTGTTTTGCTCTTTCTTTGGTCACAAACAATGAGTCGGGATCGTCAAGGGAATGTATGCATACTTTAAAATACGCTAAAACCTTTCTCCCACGTGGACGGGAACAATTTCATCCAAGTATGTGGTATATCGGAAACCGCCAATAAAAAACAATATGTGCCCATTCAAATTCTCTTTAAATAAACTATGGGATTTACATTTAAAAGCAACCTTAATATAACTGACATCAACATCACGATTTAACACACTGAAAGCATTAGAAAATAAATATTTGACAATAATATTTAAAACCAGAGTTCAGCATCTTTGCGAATTTCGATACAATAGATAAATAAATTAGGAGCCATTCTTCATATTAACATTCAGTTTAAAATCGTCTTTTGCTCGTATCTGAATCGTGATTCGCTAAGGTTGGCAAAAAGCGAACCAACTCTATTAAAGATGCATAATTTAAAGTCTTATGATTCCAGACAATGTCTTAAATAAATTTTATTGACTACAAGACAGAATCTCATATTATTCATAATTCAGTTGATATAATGAATATCAGCGATGTTATATGTTAAACTAGGTTCCTAGTATCGATTTGAAATTCTGTTTAATCTATGTTTGAACATGATACCTTATATTATTTCTTAGAAATTCATCAGTTGCAATAACAAACAATGATAGACAAGAAGTGTGACAAGATGTTCACGGCACAATTAGTGCGCATTATCATGAGCTAGTTTGTTCCGAGCGCTTATCTCAACCCTACAGCGTGAGGTAAGCTCCCACCCAATTCTATGGAGCATCTGAATGATAGCTTGTATTATTTTTTGTGGGCATGCCATGTCATCGGAACGATTGTGGTCGGTTCCCTATGATTTATCGATGTCCATATTACAAATACGACACAACATTATGCGATTCTTTATTTCTTCTTTAAGCCATATTAGTATTCCGCCAACAATTCTGTCCAGCGTTGGTTTTGTCATACCGACTAAATGTTATTTTGTTGGAATTTCAAATAAACAATTGTTGTTTTTTTTCCATAGGCATTATTTATAATATAAATTAATGCGAGACTTCAATCAGCGCTGACGATGTCCGTTGGCATATTTAGGGCTCTCATGAATTAAAACAAAGTAATTATGTTTTATTTGATTTGAAATACAACTTAATTTGTACACAATAATTTAAACAATTAAGAGCTGGCCGCGTCGTTATAGAATGCGTCTGTATAATATGTCTCAATGTTGATATTTAGGAGATTGGGAATTTAATGTGAATTGCTTAGCAAAATTTTTGGTAAATTTTACTTTCTGTTAAAAAAAATTGGAATAGTGTTCATTAAAATATCAAATTAGATTATTACGAAAACTTCGTTTGACTTTAATTAACAAATATTCAAAATCATTGCAGAAGTATCACAAGAATACTGTTGTTTTAGGTCGAAATGATTTTTAGTCATAAAAGCTATTAAATGAATATTATATTAAATGAATCTTTATGTTTGTGTTTTGAAATTGTTTTAAGTCAATGTATGGACCTATTTTAGCTATAAAAAATAATATTTAAAGTAAAAGTTACGTTACTTAAAATACTTAACTTCTTTTGTCAGAAAATCGGTATGTTTTGTGAATAAATAAAATCCCTTAATAGTATAAAATCAGTTACGAGTGTAGTGCCATGGCTTGAACTTTTGTACAGTTCAGAATAGGATTTACACCAATACCCTAATGGGAGAGATAAACACACAGGTGACCTAACGCGCAGTGAACCTATTGTAGAAGTTAAAATTAACTACTTAAAGCTTGGAACAATGAATCCATACTTAATATACTTACTAGAATACTATAATAAATACTTACAATATATGTACAAAATACACAATATGTATTTGCGTCCACATTCAGCCCAAGCCACGATCGTCAAAAGCAGAATTCGCTGTGGCTGTGAGCTAAAGAACCTCTCCGAACGAACGTTAAACACAGTAGATCGATATGAGGTGGTAGAATCCTTACAAGTGGCTCGTAATAAATCTATTTCAGCACGCATGGGAATTAATTGGCTGGTGACACACTCCATCGCACTGCTGTGGAGCCTTTATGTGGTCAAGCGGTAATTTGCTGCAGCCTCGCGCTTCTAACTAATTGTTACTTCATATTCCTGTTTCCAGGTACGCGCCGTGGCTATCGAACCGATCTTTGTCAATTGATTTTATAATCGAGATGGTTGAATCGATTAATCGGTTTGAACAATGTCTTTGAAGAAATACTGGGTGATGATTTTAAGTATGTTAAAAAGTACATTAGATAAACTTAGAAAAATAATAGTAATGAAAATGCCATTAAAGGGGTATTTGCCAATACTCGGAAAGCGCAGCGTAGGACGTCCACCCATAAGATGGTCCGACGACCTGGTAAAGGTCGCGGGACGTCGCTGGATGCAGGCTGCCTCCAACAGGTCTCTGTAGAAATCATTGGGGGAGGCCTATGTTCAGCAATGGACTTCCTTTGGCTGATGGATGGATGGATGGAATGAAAATGATCTTAAAGCTTGTCACCAATCGTATAATAGACTTTATTGATACAACACTTTAATGCTTCCTTATTTCTGTACAAAAGAGTATGTAATTAATTTAAATTATGAAGGTAGGCCCCTGATTAATATGAATAAATTTCACGATATTAGTCAGTGGCGTACACTCAGCAAGAGTCGTTTTATTTTACAAACGAATGCAAACAGTAAATAGTTTTATGTCTTTCTTTATAGTCTACTTGAATAAACTAAGCAGTGTAACACATTATTTAAAATTTTAGGTTCGTTAGTTACATTTTGTGCGGTACGAATTTCACGCATAATTATATGTTAATATATGTATGCCACGATAAACATACATCAAGAATATAATCTGGCAATTATGCTAAATCTTTAAACGGGTCCGCATAGAATCAGAGCGTGAAGTTCCAATTTCATTTAGCGGAGCACTTTGCGTTATTTGAAAGTGACCCTAAATCCCGCGTCCTCTGTGCAGATAACTCTTAATTTGCATATTAACGAGAAACTTTGCATCGGCAATACCGAAAAATTCCGGAGGTCGAGTGTGAACGGGCAGGTGGCGCGGCCGACTAATGCCGGAATATTCTCAAATCCTCCACCAGTGCTTTGGCGCCGCCAATTTCCAGCTTAACGGTATGTTGTTGCCCTTGATAGCATTCTCGTTTCACAGAGCTTCATTTTAGACGATTCTTTGTGCCGATTTTATGCCTCGTCCTGTCACACAGAGCGCGACCGCTGAACAAATTGTTAATATTTGATTGGCAACGTGCGACCATTCGTAAATAATAAAGCGCTCGACAGCGCTAAGCATTTCTTTGTCCGTATTATGAGTCTATAATTGGAAGAATCGCTTCAAGCGTGAGCCCGGTAATTACATAAACAAACAGTGTGACCAAATGAGAACCACCAAACAACATTAGCGACGGCTCATTAGATATTTAAGTTGAGATGACAGCTCTATAAATAGCGGCGGAGCGTGCTCCTAAGTACACCGACTTTTTATTTTTAAGTTGTGTCGAAACTGTAAACTGAGGAAAGCGTATTTGTAGTGGAAAGGTGGTGTTATGACAAAACATCTGCCTCGTGAGCCCGAGCGGCCAATGTGGGAGCCTTCGGCGGCTATTCCGACTAAATCGTTTACCACGTCGGCGACACCCCGTAAACGAGCTTAATGCGAACGTCGATGACAAATATAATCTGCGCTCTAAGGCGAGTTGACTTGACACTGTTGTTATTCTGAGAAACGGAAAGATTTATTTTTACTCAAAGAGCTAAATATTCAGGTGAAAGATATCTGTGAGGGCGTTGTTTGGCTGGCTCGTTAAATCTGTCGACGGAGTGCCGTCTTCTGTGTAATCACGCCAATGATACCGAAAAATCTGCCCGGATCTCGTCGCTTTGATATTGTGCCTCAAAGAAGGAATAACATTTAATGAATATATTCGTGGGAGCTGTTTCAAATGTAGTATCAGGTGACGGATGCCGGCGGTGAATATTTAGCCTCCGATATGATGTATTAGGCGCTGTATCGTGGTGTGGTGAGTAGTGAAGTCGGGCTCAATTCTAGGCGATTACAAGGACCCCTAGCGCGCGAGCCAGCGTCTAGCTGTTCGTCGTGTTTGCTAACAGGTGCTGTAAACCAATTAATACAACGTTCACTCACTTAGTTGTACACACAAAGAAATCTCCATTTTTATTTTAATGATCATGCTTACATTACTTCCTTATTATCACGTTTTAGACATTATATTTTATATACAGTGTTAATTATGAACGAGTTCTTTATTATACTGAATGAAGGCCCGTTCAGAAAATGTCTTAGAGGAGGTTAATCGCCATTGTTGTTTTTTACATTTTGCTTTTAGGGTACCGCCGCGCCGGTGTGTAATGAAATTAATTGATTTCAATCAGAGACACTAATTAGGTGCAGCCTTAAGAAAACTAAATATTAAGTACTTACAGCACATTCAAAATATTTAATATTATAGAGTATTAGTTCAGTATTCAATTCGAATAGCATTAATGAAACTATGTAAACAAACGACGTAAAATAATTCTACTCGATAGGGAGTCTTGAAAGTATTAACAGACAAACAAAAACCACATACATACAAATCCAAACTAAATTAATAATATTGTTGTTTAATAAAACATGTACCTACGTATTTCTATTTAAATAAGTAAGAAGTGTGTAAAGTATGGCAGGAACAATAAAGCGAAAACCCCACTCAATGCGAACGACTGGAACTTGACCAAACTTAGGCTCATTTAATTAGCATATATGTTAAATTGTTATGCTGGGTAAACGTATTTAAACATGTATTTTTTTTATGTAGGTTAAATGACGTTTGCATAGTGTCTTGTTAATTTTAATTTGCTATTCAAAAATGTCTTCTCCGACATCGTTCCATTCTTTTTTTACGGAAATGAGAACCTAAATATGGTTTGGTAACTGTCCGCAGACGCGCACACATAGTTATTAATGAATTTTAGCAGATTGTTTTGTAAAAGAAATACGAGTTGCGTACGGGATATTTTATTCAAACCGTTGGCATGTCGTTGACCTGTAACAATTTTCTTTACACTTTAACAATGCAAAAAAATATTGAGACGTCCACAAAGAACATAACGGTGCATTTTGTTTACATAACTACTGAGGATGGTTGAGTGGATGTAAAACACCCGACGACAAGTTTAATGTATTCCGACATAGCCTAAACAATACGAGCTTTATTAAAATGCGTATTAAAACATATCTTGGAACGAAACAAAGGTCGTTCACATCGGTTCGGTTCCTACAAAACGTGTAGTGCGACCGTGACCGTTTGCATCGGCTCAACAATTTTGGGTATTTTTTTTATACTTACACAAAAAGTAAAAGAACGAAGAATGGCAATTCAATCGGCCTTAGGCCTCGTGTTCCATATTGTGAGCTTAGATGTTGCAGGATTTTAAGTGATCTGCTGGATTGATTCAATAAATGTTTTAAATTTTATGAAAACTAGAAATCCTAAAAATCTTTTTGTGTTACGACCTTAAAGCAGCATTTTTATTTTTAACTAAAATGCAAAGAAGTTATTGTTTTTGTTAAATTACTCAGTCACCCCCGGCTGACAACTGGAAAATGATAAAAAGTAGTAACCCAGTAGTCGGCCATCCTAATATTTACCCAAATATTGCATTTGACATTTAGATTTTATTGAAATAAAATGTCAAATATGTATATCAATCAAAATTGTGATACTTTAAATATAGAATAACCATAAAATAGGGAATAACTTACTTTTTTTACAACCATCAACCGTTGTAAAAAAAATGGCGGACATCACCCGCGCACGATTGTCGGCTGCTGCCGTCGAAAAGACTAATTACTCGCGATTTTGACTATGTATAGTGTCTCATTCATTCAGAATCCACCAATGAGTCACAGCGCCGATAAAATGTAATATATTTGGATAAATTAAATTATCCCGCTATTCCCATGCGATTAAAGTGAAAATAGGCTGAGTACTGGTGCCTGGCTGACTTCTGGAGCCCTTACCCTATGCGGAAAATATCAATGCAGGTAAAAAAAGATTTTAAAAGAACTACCAACAATGTGTATTCAAGACAGTTACTTTTAAAATCAATATCGATGTATGAATAGTAATGGTAACAAATTAAAAACGTGGAGATACCCTTGATGGCTTAGATCATTTTAACAACAACTGGCAGAAGAATTCCTTAAATAGAGAGGGATTGGAGAAAGAACGCAAGGCATTTGTCCTGCGGTGGGACTGTATGGGTTCTCAAAATAGAGATTCGGACGACAATGAATTAATTTTAACAGTTTTCGAAATTTATAGCAGTGTAAAGATCACGATATCTATTCACCTCTATCTGTATATCAAATATTTCTTTTATTTAACAAATTACAAACAAACCAATGCATCCTCCGTGGAGCTGTTGGTTAGACGCCGGCTGAGAAACGAAAGGCCGCGGGTTCGATCCCCGCACCGAAACTAATGTTTGTGTGATCCACGGGTATTTGTTTCGGGTCTGGGTGTTTGTGAGACTAAATAATATCTCGTATGATATATACGACACAAGACTCGATCTTAGTGTGTGGTCAGGACCATGTGTGTGACTGTTGGGTGTATTTATTTATTTATAATATTTAATGCACGGTAACAAATATTGTGTATGATAACCATAACAGTAAAGTTAATGCAGTTGGAAATGAAATCATTAACGAGTATTAAGAGGGATATGTTGCGAGTGTGATAAAATAAAGATGTGGATAATACTTCCTTTAGTGATTTCAATTTTTATTGGCACCTAATTACAACTGAAACATTCTTGATAAAGATAAAGCACTATAAAAGAAGAACCAGATTAACTGGCGGTGCATAGTGAGTGTTAACGACACCTTATTACGAAAAAGTAAACTTTTTAGTCCTTGTCTGTCTCAAGACAACACAAGAGTTTAATACACATTGTAGTGGTCCATTCGCATTTACATTTTGTGCAGTCGGCGGGGTTCCGTCTTGATCATATCTGTGCGTGATATCACTTCCTCACTATCTATTTAGGTCCTCGATATGATGAATGAAATTTATAGCCGCATCAAACATATTAGACACTAATTAGGAGTTATTATTATGACGTTTCACTAATTTATTCTTTATCTTTGTTTACATCTTTATCAATTGCTCATTTTGAAATATTTGAGAAGGTATGTTAGTTTGACTCTAGAATGATCTACGAGTATGTTTGGTGTAATATATTTCAATTAACAACTCTTTTCGCTTCCAACGAAATGCGTGACGTCAGGTAACAGAACGCTAGAACGAAAAATTGGATACCAAAACCTTCAAAATTACAATCACATCCGATGCAGCATTTCTATATCGAACGTACAAACGTATTAAACATAAAGTAGGCACTGCAGGCTTAAGAAGATACGCGTAACACATTTTCCGTCACGTGTGCAGGAAGCCTAAATGCCTTGGATAGCCCGGTAAGCCATCGGTCTCGCTGTGTCATTCTCAATTTGAAGCTACCGTCAAGCCGGGTTAGAGACCTTGCAGGTGGCTTAGACCCTGCGAATCGATTAACAACTGACCTATTTCTATTTCCATCCTCCGGATATATCCTTACTGTATAAGCTCAATGGCTTTTAAAAAAAAAAATACTCTTACGAACTCATAGGCTACGGTACTCAGTGTCGTTCCAATGTTCATGTTGGAATCAGATTCAGCCGTCATATTGAATTAAAAACCTTAATCCATATTACTTGAAAAACTTTTGTTCTTAGCTGTGTGACATAAATACAATAGTTAATTTCTTTTCTTGATACCTATTCTTTTTCTTTTTGATTTCATCTCAAAATCACATGGGATTGGCTCATTAAGATTTACATTTGTATGTTCCAAAAAGTAAATAATATGATTTTATAATCGGCCGTCTGATATCAACCCTTTTGGAAGAAATCCAATAGTATTTCAGAGTCTCAAAATTCACACAAAAGATTACCATGACAATAAAACAAAAAGCTCAGTGTTCACTTTGAGATCAACAATAAAAAAATATAAGACTAGAGAGGTATATGAAAAATTATCTGTTGTTTATTGATAATTCTTAGTTCCAAAATACCTCACTACTCATCTCACAGCCTACTAGACTTTTACTGTAACGCGTAGGGTTAATATAATTATTCTATCCGATAATACTATACCAGTAACCACGACGTCACATCGAAGTTTTATCATACGAAAAGTTCAAACAGTTACACGTACTCTATGATTGATTGACCTTTCGTGCAATAACTTTAACAGCAGCTATATTTTAACTATCTGTCTCTTTGCCTTTTTACAGGACTACTAAGGTCTACCAAACCACAGGTCCATTTTCGCCGAACATAAACCCATACAAGAGGTTTGTTAGTCCTGTACTCTGTCGCAGCTTTAAGCTTTATAATCATTCAATTCTTCGTTCTTTCTTAAACCCCCGCAACTCTTGGGCAAAGAATAAAGAAGCTAATAATTTACACTGGTATGATTCTGTAATTGCAGGAGATAATTTGTGTATAATCTGAATCAAAAGATCCGGAGAACAAAGGTTACCTATAAAGCTTAGCGAATTACTAAGTTGAAGTGACAGCAGTCGCTGAGCATAGCCCAGAGAACCGATGGCCGGTGTGATTAAAAACTGATCGTATTCCACTTGCTCGGTCTTTCCAAAGTCTTTTCCACTTTTCCAAGTCAACATGGAAATGTTTGGAGATTTAAATTACTATTACAGGATAGAAGAACCAAAGTTAAGAGAGTTAAACGATTAGTCGGCGCAGATGATTATGATGGAGATATTGTCATCTGCTACCAATCCATACGCTATTGTAGCCAGGCTAAGCGTATGCCGTATCGGTGCAGTGTAGTGACTTGGGCCAGCAACAAAAAGAGTACCTACACAAACACTGTACGTTAAAGACTGTCGCATCGCACACAGCCGTGGTTTCTCAACCGCGTCGTCCACATTATCCATCTAACGGCATGTCGCTGTAAAAAATGTCTCCGTAAGTAGGTAGTTAAGAATCCGCTGTACCATTTATTTACAAGAGTGAATCCGTCTTAGAAAAACTGGCGTTCAAAATTATTAATGGTTTGTTTGAACGATGCGTCACACGGTTCATTGTTGGCGAGCGCCGCGTCCGGATGCGTCCGCTGACACTAATTATTCCCATAGTGCTTGAATGATAGATTGTCCTGGACAAATCACTTCTAGCCACAGTCGCGAGACCAATAAAAAACTCGAGATTAGTTGTTTTTTGAGACGGCCCCACTGATTGTGAACGTGGGTTGTGTCGCACCGTTTGTCTAAAAAGGCAATATGTTATTGTAAAATGCCGAGATCTCGATGCTATCTCGAACGACTGTCCGATGCTGGAATTAATCCTATTCAGAATTATAAACGTCATGTTATTTTAGAAATTGTTTGGTACGTAATATAACGACTGTTTGTGGGGTGGACAGAGTTTAATGAGTTTGTACTTTTGTGATTTCTAGATTAATGGTTTGATAGTGTTTTGAGTGTCGAGCTAATGCGATTTTGGTATTCAATGAATAGTTTTAATCTGATACTTTGTGATAATGCTGGTAGAAGTACTAGACGATATTTTGCAAGCAGTTCTATGTAGTTTGAGGATACCTGTATGAAATCTTGTTCTGTAATATTTATTGTAAGTATATGTAGAAAGTCAGTTTTTATCAGTCAACACAAAAATAGTCTGAACTTAGAATTTCCTATGAAGTCACTCTGTATTTCACACAAGTACCTAAACATAATAAACAAGAGATAAGAATTAGTCATTTAAAATATAATACACGCCTAATAAAAGTTTTGGCGTTGATACAGAATAAGTACCTAAACAGTGAGGCAATTACAATAGTTTGAAGTTAGGCATAGGCAGCGAGATTTCGTAAACGATACCTACCACGAGCTTGACCTATCCACCTCAAACAAAATAACGGAGATAACATAACAAATCGCTTCGACAACTGCGATACCAACTGAAACGATAGCGTCGAGCTCGGCGGCGGCGGCGGCGGCGGCGCGGGGTCGCACCGCGCCCAGTGAAATATTATCTGCCATGTGACTTACGAGTACTGGCCTCCCGAGCGAGCATAATGACATTTTAGTATTACAACATATTATCTACATGAGATGAAAACTTCCAAGATAAGTTAAACGCCAACCGGTATATTGTTTCAGAAAGTTGACAGGCGGTGTAATTTGTTAATGTCAGAAGTTCGGCGCTGGCGACGAGGTGCGTTGTGCTGCCGCGCACGGGCCTCGGCCGCGCGCCGGCCCGCCATCGCCTCCAAAAATACCCCGCACCCAACCTATCTGTCGCATTTAAATAATGAGATTTATCATTTCTATGTGAACAAACGATTAAATTATTATCTAGCATCATTCTATTTGTGACGTTAAGTGCGGCTACCGAATAAAATGGTGATAATAATTCACTTGTTCATTTAAAATCCATTTCGTGTTAAGGTAATACCATTAAACTTACGTAAATATCTGTATGAAGCATTTATAATGGCCAGTTGTTTTAGATAATTTGATAAACGCAACGTTGGATCACCGCCTACTTAGATTTCCTGTCATAAATTATATTTATAGCCGAATATATTATGTTTACAATTTAACATCAATCTCTACTATGAGATTTAGGGTACTTAGCGGGAATAGTAACCGTTTACTGCTGATTATTGTAAATTAATATAAGATCTTAGGAGACTTAAGTTCTGACCATTTGGTAGTAACTCGTTTAGTTCTAAAGTCTGGTTAATTTTTCAGTTTTTTCTTATTTCAAACTTTAAGAAAAAGTATTAATTTTTTAAAGTCAATATATCATCTCCGAACTTCTGAAGTCTTACGTCACTTGTTCTTTATTAGTTTTGTTTTCTTGAACGAGAAAACCATAAAAATACGCCTTAAGATGATAGATCTCTAACTTGCTCTTCTCCTAAAAACTCTTCGATTTAATTTGCAACATTTCTCACGTAAGTGAGAAGAAGAGCCTTTCTGTAATGATCTGGGACTATTGTAGCATTGGGTTCTCAAATAAAAGAGAAGAGCCTTACTGTAATAGGTCGGTTGTGCCGTTGTGGTACGCTTGTGGCACAGAACACTGAAGTAAAGCGACGCGACGGTTTAACTTTTCGTGTTTCGTTCGGTGATTGAATTTGCCGATAGCTAATTAGCTCCAGTACTTTTTCCTTTCCTTTGCTCTCTTATTATGACAGGCTGACGACTTTAGTCACGTTTAGGCCAGCGTGGTAGACTGTTGCCGAAACCCTCTATGCCTCTTGGTTATAGAGGATTGTGGCTCAGCAGTGGGCGATTATGGCTGCAGTTTTAGCTTGTTTACAGAAGAAACATTATTTGGATAGGGGCCACAGAATTAATTTAAAATAATTTAGACTTACGCGAATGTTACACATTGAAATAAAACTATTACTTACGGATTTTATCACGGATTACAGCTTTCGTCGTCCAAGGTCCGCCCCGTGACCACGAAAGCTGTAAAGTAAACGAAACGTCAGGAAGTCAAAAAAATTAAAATTAAACCAAATCCGCGATAAAATCCGTAAATAATAGTTTTATTTCTATAAAATAATATTCTTAAACTATAAACACGATAACATAATATGTCACATTAAATAAATGTCTATTTAAGGCAGAAGCCACAATAAATATCTCTACATAAGCCTCACCTAAGAAATTTCAAAGCGACCAGTTAGAAGCACATATTAGCACATATTTTATAAACTCCTTCGCCATGTGAAAAGATATGGCTGGATGCAGCTTGCTTCCAGCGAAACAATTTGGAAATCCTTGGGAGGTCTTGTATTACTCAATCGACTTCCAATCTTTACAATCATAATCTAGCCTTGTAAATATCAGACTATTGTACAACTGATTACAGGCATGATAAAAATCTTAATAGTAATATTTAAGTTGACCATAGTATTTGAATTTTAAATCATAACAAGATCTTTCGTGGCGCAGTTGTTTAAAAAGTCACTAGTGAAACGGTTGGCCACAGGTTCGATCCTCGCATAGACGATGGGGATTTTTTGTCGATCAATACTATCAACGATTATATGGCTATTTTAAAAAACTAGGAAAGAAAAAGACAGTTCGTGTTGCGGGGAAAGTTTCTTGCGCTGTTTCTTGTTTACAGCTAGAACATATTCCGAAGCGGTGGTAGCAGATATTAACGATTCAAAAGATCTTGTGAGAGACTATTTGAATAAAGTATATTTTGACTTGATTTGATTTGTTTCAGGTCAGACTTTGGTGAAAAGAACGGCCTTATTAATAGACGGTTTTAAACACTATTTGGTCATCGCATGTTTTATCGTCTTCATCTAAACTGTATTCAAAGGTTTGAAATTGACAAAACATTCAATAGCTGAAATAGGTTTTAAAACTATGAATATAGCCGAGTCTCCCGTATTACAGAGCTAGAACTGTGAAATGGAAGACAACGAAAATAATTTATTTAATCTGTAAAATGTTAATTATTTTATAAATTCGGCCAGTTTTTCACCACACTGCTTTCGCCAAACAAGAGCGGACAAGAGCAGTATAACTACTAGCTGAGTTTTATTAAACGTATCGCTTTTATATAATTTCGCTAGATCTTACCCAATATATACCAAAGCGGTAAAAATAGTGACTAACTAATAAGTGATGACTAAGTGAAATATTAAAAAGACTGATTGCACATTGCGTATCATTCAATTATACTTTACGCATTGACATAAATATATGGACAGGGCGGAAAGCGTTTAAAGTGTTCCGACGTTAGTGGCGCGCGCGCTCCAATACATATAATCTAGTGGACCCTTACTGAAATTAGTCGTCACTCGCAACGATTTTAAAAAGATTGCTTGTATTATGACAGAGAGTTTAATAAAAATGAAATGTTTAATATAATATTTTTATCACCGTTTAGACGAAATCTATTAAATTAAGTTAATTTATTTTAGCGCAATTTTGCACGATCATCTTTTGCAACTGCAAATATACTGAAGGGCCTATCCTTAGACTTTAACTTAATGACTTAACACAACATAATAATATTTTAACAACTCTTAATAAAATTCACTAAATGCGTTACCTAATCACGTCCCTAATATAAACACATTGCCACTAACAACTAAAAACCTATGTATGAGGCGAGGTCTCATATCGTGATTTATTCTTAAAAAGATTATCCCCATTATCCCCTACCCCTAATGCCCAGGGGCCCGGCCACGATATCTGTATCGCGGGTGCTCTTATTTTCAAATAAGTAAATTAACGTGGAATTGAATTAAGTTTCGTCCCAAGTTGAGATTATAGCGATTTAGTGAGATTATGTGAATGTGTTAAACGTAGCCGTTGGTTGTAGGGGAGGGCGGGGGTCAAATCCTTTGTTTAATTATAGATAGTGCTCTGTATAAAGCCAACCGTGGTCAGGTATTATATTTATGTTTTTAAAGCAACGTTTTTTATTTTGATTACAGTGGTTTTAATGTATTATGTAGCCTGTAGGTTTTCGCGCTACTTTTCTAGTAAGCCTATATTAATTGAATAGGAATTTATTTTCTTACGTGTTACCTAACGAGTGATAATTTTCCAAGTGAGATTGGATCATTAAATCAGAAGCCATAAGGAATAGCAGAAAATATACCAAGAAATGATGAGCCCGATTTAGATGAAATTTGAAACGGCTTATTTGGATTGTTGAACAATGAATATACCTACCGAAGAATCGAACACGATTATTTGAAATAATTAAAACAAGCTGTATAACTACATTATTAGACAACTTGACTAGAAGTATGACATACGGCAATCTAAAAAAGAATGATATTATTTTTATTTTTCCTCCCTTGCGTTCCTGCGCTTGGAATTGTCACTGTAGGAAAATTACTCAAAATTGGACAATACAAATGTGTAGATCAAAGCATAATCAGAAATCACATCTATATTGATATCACAGAATTCAACACCTTTGTTAATTTTTTTATAAATCCAACAAAATATGAAAACTACTGATATATTATATACTCTGAATTGGCCATCCACGCCCACATAAAAAAATTACCTGTGCATTTATGTATACCCAGCCTTTTTTCGAAAAACAACCGTAACTGATAATTTGCATATGTGAGAAGTACAGTTTTTATTCGTTAATGTAAAAAATATTTGGATTCATAATTCATAAAATTTGAAAATGATAAACAATACTACAGAAAAATCGTGATTAAGCGGAAAGCAGTTTAATCATAACAACCAAAAGAATTCTTTAGGTTTTTCCTGAACTGGATCGATATATTCAATAAGGTACATCTATATTTGAAAACAAGCAAGTTATTATTTTTGATTGTTCTAATATAGTAATCTATAATGCCTTGCTACTGGAAACACGTTTTAAAAGCTTAAAACCTGACGGAACTATTTTACCAGAAATGTCTTGGAGTCTCCGGTATTCTCAATTTAATATTCACCAGTCATTGTCTGGAATTTATTTGTTTCTTTCACCTTAAACTCTCACCTACATATGTGCAAATTCCGAACAGTATACCTTAAAAAAAATATTTGATTCTTGTTCTTATACAAAGTTAAATATTATCATTATTATCATCGTATTCAACCTCAATATTTTTCCGAATTCCGTCATTTATCCACCTTTTGGATGTCTAATGCTGCGCTTGTCGTTCTTAATAAATAGATTTTTCATATAATTTAATATTGTTCCCATTACATTAAAAATGTTTTGAGAAGGCTTTTTCTAAATCACTGTAAATTAATGAGTGAAATTAAATTACATAAACCAAAACAATAATTACAGAATCATAAAACGCAATCAGCGCTCATCCCCGATTAAAGTAAGTTAATCTTATTGTCATAATTATTTATCTTAAACGTATACAACAAATTTATTATATTTCAAACTAATTAAAGACAGCTCATCCCGAAACAAATGTTCCCCACGCAAACTTAACTCGGAAACAAAACGGAACTCCAAAAACTATTTAGACGAAATTAAACTCATTGAACGTTCGCCACCCGAGGAAGCGGAGCGTAAGTTTTAGAAAGGCATTTTTTTCCTTTTAACAGGGAGACCAAGGCATGGCGTGTTCGGCCCTCGGTAGCTATCGTAAACCCGCGTAGAGATCGACGCCGATAATTGAAAAAACCTTACGACTGTTGAATCTTAACACCGATTTAAAACTGCGACGGATAAATTAAAAGAATCCCGGGCTGGCCGATTGTTTTTCTTTCCGATCCTCCGGCTCCGATTTAGCAGATAAGCATGTTGTGAGCGAACTTTATGTTGCGTTCTTACTTGTGTAAGTTTGTGTAGGTGGCGCTACGTCTCGTGGTTTTATCGGTTACTTTTAATTAAATACAAAATGTACTACGCTTAAGAGCTAAAAGGCTGACTCCGAGTAAATTACATCCAGTAGTGTAATGAAGACAGCCCGCTGATTAATTGAATTTGATCATTAAGTGAGTTTTTAACGTGCTTTTATGCCACTTATGTTATTAATCAGGGGGATTATTGCTTCGTGTGGTGCGTCTGTTTGAAAAATTGTTAGGCGCAAGAAATAACTGTGGTGTTACCGTAAAGTGAGTACTCGTTTGGAGATTATTATTTTTCATTCTTTAAAGTCATACGCTGCATAGACAATTAATTATACCAAATAGTATTTCGAAATTTTACATTTATGTAAATAGATTTAATCAACAAGAGGCTTAACGCTATGTTTAAACGTATAGATACAAAAAAATAATTTGTATCCACATGACACATAGAATACTTTTTTTATTGAAATTAATGGCGACATGAGCATGCTGTTTGCCTGAAGGTAAGCGATACAACAGCTCATGTACAGTAGCAAAACCATAACAAAACATAGCTTGGCATTCTGCTGTACTCGTCATCCTGAGACATAAGATGTTAAGTCGCAATATACATACATACATACATACATACATAAACTCATGCCTATATCCCAGAAGGCAGAGGTGCCAGGACATCCGCATTTCGCCTTGTGTATTCCGTCCCACAATGTGATAGGTGGCGAGCCTATTGCCATATCGGGCACAAATTTCTAACTTTGGGCTGATAATGAATAGAAAATCCAATATCACATTACCCAACCCGGGATTCGAACCCGAGACCTCAGCTTTGTAACCGTACCGTAGTACAACTACGCCACCGAGGCAGTCTAAGTCTCAATATGTCCACTAGTTACTTTGCCTACAATGTCCTTCAAAACCGGAACACAAAATTGCATTTACATTTACACTGCTGTTTGGCGGGAGAAATAGACTTTGCGGTGATACGTACGCAAGCGGTCTCTCACATATGATAGACCTTCCACCAGTAATTAATACTTCATCAAAATTAATCACTTCTATCGAATCCCATTGTTAATTATTAAACCGTAAATTCAAGCCAAATGATTTCTAAATGTGCTTTTCCGAAGCATACACGATTCATTGTGAAAGCGATTACAGAGAGTAATCTCATTAACTGAATTTGAACGTTTCATGCGTTTCAACGGAAATGAACGGAAAGCGGTGCGTAAATTACTATGAAATTCTAACCTTTTTCACGCAAGTTGCTTTATCATTTCTGGTGATAGAATATTTAAATGACATAATGCAAGCGAGTGTGTGCCTTCGGGTTCTATAGTAAATATCGGATTTCAAGAAAGCCGACTTAACTGTGTCAACCGACGAAAGATAATCATCACTACGGATTGTCTATCTCGACCGCTCTGTCGTCTCAACAGGTAGACAGACATCTAGCATTTTATCTTGCAAAAACCATTGATTTCATAACTAAAGATAGGCCCTTCTGTTCATTTGGAGTATCAATAAGTCGCCCGTGAAAATAGCGCCATCTATTACATGTTTGTATAACTACGTCAAAATAAAAATGTTAAAATAATTACATTTTGTCATAAAGAATATAAAATGCTAAAACAAATTTAGAAACGGGAGAAAACTATTCGCCGAAAATTCTCTGATACATAAACGAAGCTCAAATTTTATATACAAATGTAAGCTTTAAAAATATGCATCAAAGGATCCGAGGAGTTGTATAAAAGCATGCAAATTGGATCACACTGCCCCACGTACCCAGCGCATTTCCCAGAGCCTAATCGTTTAGGTTTTGATAAAACTGCCGGTAACTTTGTACCAACCGTTCAACACTTTTATCAAACTCTAGTTTTGAAGGCTTTTGCGCTGAAATTTTATGCTTTTTTCACAGGGTGGTGAAAATGTTACGTTATTAAAATTGTTAATCAGGTTTCACGTGACAGTAAAAATATCAATATTCTTATAATAACTACCTAATTAAAAACATGTTACATATATTAGAATTATTAACGGTTATATTTACTTACCACTACTTTATATTGTATCTCATAAAAACCAACTAGTAACAAATAAGTTCAGGTGTTTGACCCTATTATATATTTTTTAAATTTAATTTAATTTTTAATTTTATTTTAAAACATGAAAAACTTACGGCTAATAACAGAATGATTAGACATAGTATAAATAACATAGAGCTAATAACAAGTTTTCACTTATAGATACACTGATATAAAAATATATATATTCTAATATGTGTAAGAAAATAAATAACTTACACTAACTTACTTAATAACTTACACAATAAATAATTTGATCACAAATGATATTATTTTGCAATAAATGTTATGTACACCACTTTGTATATAAATAAATGTTTCAAATACCAATGTAACAACAAGGCGGATTCTTAACGCTTATCCCCAGGTTAATTCTTCTTCTTTTGTATCAAGGACTCGAAAGTGTTAAAGGTTTTCCTATTACTCTTACATATAGAAGTAATATATATATTGTATATTTGCCAACATGTGCACATTTGGTTCCAAACAGGACAAAATCAGCAGTAACATAGTTCTTTATCACTGCCACCTAGAGTGCAAATGAATAAAAAAGTTACTGACTACATAACTTAAAATAAAAACGAAATAAGAAAAAAACATTGTTTAATTTTAGAACCGACTAAATAAATCACTTCAAAATACTTTAAGTATACTATACTAATGTAAATAAATTGGTGCTACGCTGCTAAATAAAATAAATTGGTGCTACGCACGTTTAACATGTACACAAATATTTTGTAACTCTGCCCAACAACTAGCAAATCATGAACCCTGTTAGAACGAATATTATTAATAGTTATACCCATCAGCAACATTCATAGACCTGACCTATAGTATTGTTGGTAACAGAAAGTACGAAAGACTTATTGGAAACACCCAGATCCAAAAAATCGGATTCCACAAGTATTGGACTACATCAATATTAATCTGGATGCAGGGATCGAATCCAAGGCTTAATTTCACAGCCGGCGTCTAACCAACCGCGCCACGGAAGCAATCGAAAATATTTACTTAACCCTTATTCGTACTAAAAAGTTAAACCAAGATTTTGAAAAGCAATCTCAGTAAAATTAAACATAGAGACGTATTTCATATTGAAATTATCGGAATAAAATGTGTCATCCCAATAAAATTCCACAAACCTATAAAATTCCTGTCGAATTCTGTTTAGTAGTTGTCATGGGGCGAAAGGACGATGAATGGACGGATAAAGATGTGGCAGGCGTCCCGACCGCTCCGGAAGTGAGGCAAAGTGCTGTCCCTTGGCAAACGGGAAAACGAATGGTCCAGGGGCACACATAGAGGGTTACGAAATACTACGACGCAAACAAGAAATTTCAATATTAATATTTTAAGCCATATTTCGATGATTCCTCCTATGGCATGTGGGAAGAACGTCGAAGAATAAAAAACGACTCGATTTATTCTGAAGATTCTTCTTTAAACTATGTATATGTTATGGGCGAAGTGATTAATCGAGCATTATTCATAATGCCCGGGCAATATGAATAATGCCCAATAAGAGCGGGCAATGTGATTATAACCAATCAATTTATCACATTGCCCGGGCATTATGAATAATGCTAAGTGCCTATTGGGCAGAGTGATGTAAAGCGAATCAAAATCAAAACAATGAGCCGAAGTGGTAGAATTTAGAATAGGGCAGCACGAGGAGGTGGGTTGGGAGGAGTGGAGGGGAAGTGGGAGTGTCGCACCTCCCCTGGTACCACTCCCATGAAAAGGTAACGCACTATTCCTGAGAAATATCTATTATAGCAACCTAACCCTTAAAACACTTGTTGTCAATACAAATTAGCTTCTGCATCGTCTCCGGCGCTACGGGAAGTTCAGCCCCTTCGCCCTTGCGTAACAAAAGATAGGCACCCAGTCGACCTAACTGATCCATAAAGTGGGTACACTAATTTTCTTCTGAAGATAATATTTCGGACGTTAAAAAACAACTAAACATAAGCAGATCAATTCAACCATTCTAATTTATGGGTCTATCGCAGATGCGACATTGCGGCAGCGCACCACGTAAAAAATCACCTATTAATCACATTGCCCAATGATCATGTAGCCATTTTCATAATGCCCGGGCTATGTGATAAATAGGTGAGTTTAGATTGTAATTAACCACTTGGCCCGATATGGCTCGGCAATATTCATACTGCCCGGGCATTATGAATACTGCTCGCATTAATCACTTGGCCCATAACATAAACACTCACTAGTAATACATATGGTTCTAACCCTGCGTTAGATTACGTTTTACATTTGTGTGTATCTTAGAAAGCCCGAAACAACCACTTGCGAAAAGATATCGCCTTATAAACGGATTCTTTTGTCAGTATCTGCTCTAAATAACGAATATGGACTATTTTTTTCCATAGTCTGCTTCGTTTTGTCTAACATATTACTTCTTCCCGGCTATTATCATCACGAATGAAGAAGTTCGCTAGTTTCTATTAGGTCTTATTTGTGTTTAATGGCGTCATTATGTTTTAGACTAGTTTACTTGTTTGATGTATCAGCTCATATACGTCCCACTACAGGGCACGGGACTCCTCTTCAATCGACAGTACGATTGAGAGTGGTTAGGCCATATGCTACTTGTTTATATTACTTGTTTGGCTGCCATAATAATGCAATGAAAATATCTGTGATCAGTAAAAACTAAGTAGTAACTTTACAGTAACAATATTAAACAACTACAAATTAACTAAGAAATTCTAAACACTTCAAAATTCAAACACTTCAAATTCCTAAATCCGATATCACGTCTTCAGAAATTTTCTCACTCCACTTAAAATGCTGTAAAAAAAATCTTGCGTAAGACTTAACGAGCCGAATAGTCAAAATTTGGTATTAACGTGTAATAAAAGGCGAGGGTGTACAGTCGGGACAATAATTCACAAAAATTGTGAGCAGTTAATGTCCTCCAGAGCCTGAGAGCGACATAATCATCCGCAAAACTAAATTTAATGCTAATAGCACTTTTTAAAATAAAACCTCGACAGGGTTGGGCGCTTAGTGGCATTATTTAAAGTGATTTTAATTATGTTGAAAGCAGATGACACAGGGTTCCCTCCTCTTCATTGTCCGCGATGGCGACCTCTCATTGGCGTCTTCTGGACTCGCCTTGTTGACATTTGTGCTGCAATTATAATATTCGTCGTCCATGCGCGGTTCGCTTTTGTTGCTGTGAAAATTGGCTGGAGAATTGTGTAAACAATATGGTTAAAATGAATATTGCTGGTTTCATTGCATTTTGATTTATGGGTGTAAAATTATATAATTTTCCTTAAGCCGTGTGCCGGTAAATATAATATGTTTTCCTGAGTGTCGCGTCGATTCGCAGTTGATCTACGTTTACCAGAAGTCTAAAGTTGTCATGATAATTTTTACTCATTAAAATGTTTTTGTTTCGTGAAGTATTTGAATACAAAAAATCTTTTATTATTTAATTCCGCGACTTTCATTGAAAATACTAGTAGATATGTTCGGGAACCAAATCAATTATGACCTGTTATGCAAATAATAATTTCAAATAATGTCCGTTAGGTAAAATTTATGTAATACAAAATTAAATTCGACCATTACTAACACCTACCCACATCAAATTCGTTCAAGAAAACACATATTCAGAAATATGTGAACTCGTCCATAACTCAAACTTTTAAGACTGTCATACAAGCCAAAGCATTCGGAACTATAAAACATTAAAGAGCAGATCAACACTTCATAAAATAATATTTTGATTTAACGTTACCTATTTTCACGTCTGCAGTCAAGATTCAATCTGTTGTCCGCACTTTTATAAGAAGAAAATATCGCTGTAATGTATTGCTGACTTTATTAATAAATGTGTTTTGAATAACTGGGCTGGAAATAAACATGAAATATTCATAATACTAATTTAATAAATTGTTCGTAGAAACATTCAGTAATGCAACGTACTTACATTCTACTAGTATTTCTGGGAGGTTACTTCCATGATCCGAAAAAAAGTGAAAATGTTCGAACATTCGACGTCTGGAGTAAGTTATAACTTTTACACTTCTATAAATCGAAACTATTCTCTATAATAGTTATCATTCACTCCGAAGTTACTCTATGGTAACGCCTTACGATACAGAATTCAATATTGTAGAGATTCTAGGGACATTCGTATATTTTTACGTACGATGTTCGAACACTCAAAACATTGACCCAAAAATACCTAGTCTGGGTGTGAGAGTAAACACGAACCTTAAGGCGCTCTTAGGCGTT
The DNA here is from genome assembly GCA_009982885.2 of Hyles vespertilio. Classification (NCBI taxonomy): domain Eukaryota; kingdom Metazoa; phylum Arthropoda; class Insecta; order Lepidoptera; family Sphingidae; genus Hyles; species Hyles vespertilio. The sequence continues at coordinate 15,565,291 of CM042833.1, forward strand.
CATAAAATAATCGTCATACCTGCATTATAAATATATTGAACTACGTAATACGTAATGACCACTAAACAAGTTAAACAATTAAATAAATAACTCTACCTAATCAGTGGCAAAATATTTAATAGTAATCAAAGTAAATTTTGCGAAGCTCCGTAGGGCTCCAAAACCACCAATTAGGTGTACCTATACTGCTTACTGTTTAATCATCATGATCATATATTTAGCTATTGCTCCCAGAAATCGACTGCTCAACGTTGGCCTATAAAGAGAATTTATAACTATAATACATGTCGATTTTTTAAATATCGTGCCAATAAAACTAAGCTAATTTTTTAGGAAAATACATCAATACAATACATACAATAAGGTAGCAAATAATTGATAAGGTAATAAATATTTTTACTTCAATTTCGAAATCACCTGCAGGATGAAAATAGGGAAAAGCTGCGCGAGTTTAATTGACACGAGGATTTTCCTAAACCCGTTACGATAGTTCGATGAAAGATTTTAATAATTCGGGAATATATTTATGACTGTCGGAAGACTACAGACTGACATTACATTCAATAAAAATATTGACATAAACATAGTATAATAATAATAATTATTATTTATCCAGGTTACAAAAGACCGTTAGTCTGTCATTGGGTTGAAAGAATTCAGGAAATTCTAGCTGAAAATTTCCTTGGAACTGATAGGATAATAATCATAGGCAAAAAAGTTTAGTCGACCTGGTTTAGGTTGCGGGAAATCACTGGGTGCAGGAGTTTTAGAAAGGTCGATGTGGACATTATTTGGCTAGGACAGTTTGCAGGAGTGGACATCCAATGGCTGAAGCTCTCTTCAGCAAGAAAATAGAAAATAAAAGAAAGAGAGAGAGAGACGCCGAACTATAGGCACATCCAAATCTCATTAAGATATGTAAATATACCTATAATTATGTAATTTGCGCCCATGATTTATTCAAGACGCAGGATTATGTTGTTAATGGTTTCCACCTTGTAAGTCACTTGCGACCATCAAGTCAACATGTAAAAAGCCGAAAAACTTATATTGATATCGTATCGTATCAGCCCATATACATCCCACTGCAGGGCACGGGCCTACTCTACAATCGAAAGTACGATTGAGAGTGGTTAGGCCATATAGTCCACCACGCTGGCTAAGTGCGGGTTGGCGGACTTACATACCATAGAAATTCTTATATAGCTATGGTATGCAGGTTTCCTCACAATGCTTTCCTTTACCGTTTTATATTGACATACTATCGTAAAATTATTACGTAACAGTCGATATAGTTTAACGGCCGGTTTCTATAATCTATCTATCTTTAACAAGAGATTTCTCTCGGAATTTCGATATATTTTTTGCTTCCGTAAAGAAAGACAGATATTTAGATAAGGTGCATATATTTATACATACCTAGGCAAGATAATAGTGTATGTCTATCTATGTTTATTGAAGCTTACAGCGGTACCGACATAGTAATAATAATCATTTTAACCTCTTGTTAAAAATAGATAGGATATAGAGAACGGCCGTAAGTCTATGGTTGCTGTATTAAAAATGTAAACGTTAGCTTTATAATCGTTTATAATCGGCAGTACGTTACTCGTTTCCCCGCATACTACTCACGATGCAAATTTTTGTTCAATCAAAATTCGAGCACAAATTTGTGCTGCTGTAACGAACAGCATTAGCCAATGTACGTGCTGCTGCTCTTACAATTAACATATCCCACTTTAGCGAGGCAGCGTCAAAGAGCGGGGGTGCACCTAATAGCCACACGTAACGCGACACTGCTTGGCTAACGCTATAGTGCGTGCCTCTAAATCCGACGAAGCCAATAAATCACACGAAGGCAAACATTACCACGGCTTTCTATGTATATAGTTACGCAGGGTGGCCCCGAGTTTGTATTGCGACTATTTGTGCACGGCTGTTGGTTACAAAACCAGAGTGATTCACAAATAAACCCGACGACGGCGTATCATATGAGAGTATAACAAACACGCTCTTTGATTATTCGGAGGTATTGTGCCCGCGTGGTTGTCTTTTAGCTGCCCACTTCTGTTTTGCTTTGGCTGTTTTAACGAGGTACTTACTATGTGTTCAGATATTGTTTTAATAGTATATTGTTTGAAGAATTTACTAGCGGTAGTGGGAGACTGTTATCATAATCTAGCGGGTTTATAGGTAATGGGTATCTATATTAATTACTCGTGCAAAGTTCAACTTTATACTGAACGATAGACAGAGGGTGGTGCCCACTCCAAATTTTGTGAATATGTAGTGATATTTTGACAGTCTGTAGCAAGGAGCTTGCAAGAAAACGAAATACCGCGGTTTCATAATCATGACAATAAAATTATTAATGTTATTAATAAATCATGTGAGTATTTGTTTAATTATCGGTGTTGGGGGTAGTTATTTAAATATAAAGTAATCAATAAAAAGTATTGATTTATTATTTCACATAGAGGAGGGGTCTAGGTCCAACAATAGACTATGATTGAAGAAAGAGGAGAGAGGAAAAGAGGTTTTAAAAGTTTTATCTTGTTTAACATCAACCCTAAAGTTTCAAAATGTTTTTTCAATACAATTCGATTGATCGTGTTTAAATAAAACTTGCACATTGCTGAAAAAAGGTTTTATTAAAAAACCTTCACGTTGGAAGCAGATTTCATTTCCGACTTGTTAAATCGTTACTTCACTGATTATCGACTACTCCGGTTTCACAGAGGGACATCAAAGCAATTCAAATTGCTGTCCTGGTTCGGTTGCAGGAAGGAATATTGTACTGTATCAGCCTATACATAAATGTAATTAATGAACAAGGCACTACTATTCAATTTAAGGTGGATTCAATATTCAATACAAAAGGACTTAGGCCAGATTGCAATGCACTGGATTGTTGAGGATTTCGATTTAGCATAGTCATTTTTTCATTATCTACAAATGTTTGTTGGGCACTGGCTGTGAAATGCGACGCCACGAGTTCGATTCCCGGGCCGAGGTATATGATCGTGGGATCCATATTTTTCAGTATATTTCACAAATAGTTTCTGATACTCACAAGATACAAAATTTATCTCGCGTTGGGACTACGTATGTATGTTGCGCGTATTTATTTATACAAATCTAAAGTACAATTCAATTAATACTATAAATGCAAAAGTTTGTGTTTGTTTCTTCTTCAAAAGAGTTCTTTAAACTGCTGGACCTAATTTGATTAAATAAGGTATGGAGGTAGCTGATACCATAGATCAATAAACATAGGCTTTTTTATCCCAGAATTAGACGTTCCCATGGGATGAGCAAGGAGTTTTAATGCGTGTATTTTCTACTCTTTCAAACTAAAAGGGATGCAATGGAATTGAATAATACCTAGGACTGATAAAATAGAATATAAGAGGACAGAACTGTATGCCTTGCCTCATTGAATGGAGAAAAGCAATATAATAGACGGCAATTCTGTATAGATCAAATCTAAAACAGTTAGTATGCAAAATACTATGGGTAGTATTCTTTCTTTCATCTCATACTCTGCACTGCCCCATTAATTCTATATTATAGTAATCCAGTCCATCCAAAGGTTGCCTGGAAGAGATCGCAGCTAGCGATAAGGCCGCCAATCTCCATGTCTTTAGTTTTATGTATTTTATCTGTTTATTATTACAATAAATAATCTATAAATAGTCTGATGTGGACTAGGCTGAAAAAGTATTTGCATACGGGCGAAGCTTTGTCGGACCGCTATTATTATATATATCTCTATAATAACTCTATAGAGTAATTGACGTCTCATCAAACAATATCTGATCGTGCTATACACCGTTATGAACCATGTGAATCTTATTTTGTTTTAAACGGTTAATAACACTAGGCGATAACTTAATCGTTTGTGCGGTTGCGAAGGTCGCTCATTTTTCTTCTCAATTACCGTAACATGTTATTTATACTGACTTTAATCATTATTACATTAATTGGAATATACGGACGGACTAAATGGAATATACGGGGTATATCAAGACGGCTGCCGAAAACCAAGCCAGGTGGTAGTTTTAGTGACTACAATGCTACTAAAAATTTGGCAAAGAAATGAGACATTTTTTTCTATATTTTTATTGTCCTCTTGTTTGGGTGGTAAATCCATAGTTTTTGCTTAAATAATAATTTAAATGTATAGAGCGAGTTAAAAAATAAAAGGGTGTACACTATTATTTTAGAAATCAACTATGTATTTACCACCCAAATGCGATGTTGGGAAAAAATAAAGAAAATAAACCGTCGCTTTTTTTGCAATAACTTTAGTTTCATTATATCTGAAGTCTCTAAAACTAGCACCCAGTTTCGTTTTTCATAGCAGTCTTGATATACCCTGTGGCAACTCGAGACTAAAGGATCTAAGTTTTTTGTACCGGGAGGACATATAATCTATAATATTAATGATTTTATGTGCAAACCAAACGAAACAGAGTATCCTCTGGCGAGAGAATATCCGCGTGGATCATTTCGGCGGGCCTTCTACCACCATTAGGGTTTCAGCAATCTCACCGAATGAAATGCAACATTAATATTGTTCTTTCGCGTTGATTTTCCTTCCGATTTTGATACCTACTAGATCGAGCCATTTGTACTATAACTTTAGCTTTGGAAAGACAGCGCAAAACACTACCAATGTTACGGCCATATTCCGCTACATATACAAGAATCTACCAATTAAACTAATCTCTACTGCTTACACGTTTTGAACTTTATGTATTTTTGACTTTACAAAAACGCGAGGTAAAATAAATATTGTAGAAAACCAAATCACTTCCTTGTCTCTTCTCTCATTTATAGTGCATTCACACATGTTTAAATGCAAGGAACTGCGATTACCAAGTATTGTGGTTACTTATGAACGGCGGTGATCATTGACAACGCAATGAGCCGCTTAGTCGATAGGTCAACTTATGCTTTAAAAAATAACACAATATGTACTTTTTATTTCTCCGGTCTATTTCTCCCGTCAAACAGCAGTGTTAATGTTGATTTTCAGTTGGAAAGATAATGTAGCCAGAGTAACTAATGGACATATTGAGACTTAACATCTTATGTTTTAGGATAACGAGTGCAATGGAATGCCAAGCATTGCTTAGAAATTCCTGGTGCTGTTTAGTTTTACTACTGGTCATGAGCAGTCGTATCGCTTACCATCAGGCGAATGGCATCGTCTCGCTATTCATAGCAATAAAAATATATTTAATTTTATACGCCATGCGACAAAATATAAAACATAAATACTTATTTCTCACTACATTTATATTTTATTTAAGTATTGTTCTTTATTTGTTCAATTCACAGGTCTATAATGAGGTACTGTTAATATGCTTATTACATTTAGTCTTCGAAGGGCGAGTGTTGTTATCGAGTCGACTCTTATAATAAGATCTTTAAAAGCCTACAAATGTCCTAGTTGAGCCCAGTCCAAGTCGCTTTACACCGTAGTATACCTACATAATTATATTACAATTCACATTATAAGATCCGCTTTTTCTCCAACACAAATTACAATATTTAATGCGAAACAAATTAAATGAAGCCAGTATATTTTCTTTTTGTAGTATTCTTCTAGTTTTCAAACTCATAACGGAAAACGAGAGAAACATTTCTAAAGTTATACAATGTTGCAAGTACTCATTGTTCTTTTGAAAAGGACTTTTTGAAAAGCAATATCCGCCGATGTTTACCCAATGTGTTTAATGACGGGGGATGACCTCGCAACGTCGTCCTGATCCGCCAGTTTTGATAAATCACACGAATACAAACATGATTTGGGGGTTCGTTTGTCGTGTAAGCCCACACCGGAATCAACCCCGGACACGTCTTAAAACGTGCCGCTTACCTTCACTCCAATATTTGTACCAACAAAACGTGATGATTGTGAGAGTCCTGTCACGCGGTTTGTTCCAAAAAATAACATATTCTTACTATCTATTTCGGTAATAGAAAGAAACGTGTACTCGCCCAGAGATGTCAAATGCGACGAGTGTTTTACAAACGCACATTCAGTTTATTGACAAAAAATGCTTTGAAAGAAATGCAGTGGCTTAAATCATTAGTTGCTCATTATCACCGCGACAATGGGAGGCGGTGCGCAGTTAGGCATTAGAAAGGCGAAGCTTTCGCTAATGACATCCCGGCGCGCCTTATGTATGCCGACATAGTGCATTTTACCGAATAACTCTTTGTTCGAAAAGCGACGCGCTCAATTTTTCTTTTCAACCGTTCCGCGGGGATAATTTGATAGAACTTTTTAACAATCGACATCGCACAAAAGCGTCGCCTACGAAGAATCAGTTCCGTCGCGTTAGGAAGTGTCGCGGGGGAAAATATTTGTAAATGTAATTAATGTGTTTTTAAGATGTTTTCGGATGCCTAATTTAAATTAACTCGAGGTTGACTGGTGGAATAATGTCACGGCTTGTAGTGAGCAAACTAGATTAGTGAGGGAAGTCGCGTCGAGCAGCGCCATCTGTGCGCGGCGGCGGGCAGCTCGGCTCCACCGCTCGCGCCGCACCGCGCGGTGCATTTATCTGTACCGGTGGGACGTGTTAAATGCAACGACCGACAAAACCGCTCCGCGTCAATATTGACACAAAATCCCATAATTTCGACCGCCACGCACACAATAGATTTATAAGATAAACACAGAGTAAAATGTCTGTAAATAGGATTGACAACATTTTAATATATGGTCTCGTGTTTGCTTTGGTTCGGTTCGTCTGTCTGTTATGCCTACATGCGTTAATGCTGTACCGTGAAATCATTGTTTTTTGTAGACGCTCCGGAGATTAAATATGAATAAAAGGACAAAGCACTGAGAACATATTGTATTTTTTCAGCAAAGTTGACTCGGTGAGCCTGTGGGATTTTAGCATTGCGACTCTCCATGCCGCGTTAAGTATTTTAGACGTGTGGGAATTCGGATTAAGCTTTATTTTAACATTTGCGTTACATTTTTGCGGTTCGCGAGAAACGTAAGTTGGTGTGTTACGGAATTCATTTTAAGGCCGTTTAATCGCACTGTGTAGGTAAATGTCCAACAGGAAAGGACAATAAATATGGGGAGTACTTTTTGTTATTCAAAGTTTGATGAGCAATGCGTGAACGTGATATGACAGGATAATTTGCCACATCCAGAATAGGTTTTTTATTTAAAATCTGTCATCGAATTTGCGAAAAGGTCGCGCATGGAATGGCGTTCGAGAGGCTTATGAGCGATATGGTTATTGTAAAGGGTACACCTGAACAAACTCGCCGTCTCACACCATCAAAGGGCGGATTTTAACAGTTTGTGTTTACGGATTAGACCATTCACAAACATAGTTGAAAGCAGGTAATCTTCCATTCTACATTGGCGGTGACACCGACCGGATGCTAAAATTGTTTCCTCCATACACGACAAATTTAAATGCTATTTGCGACTCGTCAATTCAACAGTTAATTGTTATGAGCAGATGATATTAAGGCCTTAGTGGCCTACTATACTATTGTGAGAAAGTTATTTTGAACTGATGTTACAAAAGAAATTGAATCTATTAAAGTTGAAATCAATTATACTACCTTACACACATACCGATGCTTGCAAAAAGGGTTTTATCTGGCTACATTTTCGTATTACGAATTAAATACGTGGTATAAGATGTGTAATATATTGTATTTTTATTCTTATAAAAATGACCATGATAAACAACTAAGCCAAAATCCATCGTGAAAGGGTAAACCAATTTAGTAAATTTTAAATCCTCATAACCGTCATCTTCAACGACAAGAAGTAGTACCCACACTTAATTGGACGTCAACTTTTGGAATAAACCTAATGAATAATTTTAATTACACAATTAATCGCTTTTTATTCAAACTTTGTAGTTATACAGGATATATCAAGACTGCTACCGAAAACGAAGCCGGGTGGTTGTTTTAAAAGCGACTTCAGACATAATGCAATAGAAAATTTTGCAAAAAAAAAAGCGACTACTTTTTTTTTTGTTATTTTTTTTCCTATGGCCATATTTGGGTGGTAAATACATTTTTTCTAAAAATAATAGTGTGTACCCTTTTATTTATAAATACTCTAAGGTATAAAAGAGTTTAAATTATTATTTGGCAAAAACAATGGATTTACCACCCAAAAATGACGATATTTAAAAAATTATAAAAATTTTTTAGTTGCATTGTGTTTGTAGTCACTAAAACTACAACCCGGCTTCGTTTTCGGTAGCAGTCTTGAGATACCCAGTATTGTGTCTTGAAGTCGCTAAAACTATCGCTTCGTTTTGGGTGCCATTCAGGATATATCCGTTGCAATAAAAATAAAAAACACACTTTTTTATAAAACAAACCACTGTTTGTTTTTTTGAGGTATCACTCATTCAAACAAACATGACAAATTCTAAGAATAATAATTATAAAAACAAATAAATTAAAAGTAGTTTATTTGCATTTAACTAGACAAATATTACTTAATGAAATTGATGTACAATTTATATTACAGAGCAGAACCTTATAACAGTAATCAGTATATTACAATAGTTGTATTTGTCTCAATTAATCACTGATCTACTTTAATACTTATGCTTAGCGAATAACATATAACACAACATAAGTATCAGAGAAGTTTAGAAAGACAATTGTTATTCACCATTCATGTATATTTTTATATTAAGACACAAGTTCAACAAAATACATAAAACGAAATTAGATATATTCAAGCTTACTAAGTTGAGGTCTGTATTTAAGATAGCAAAAATATCAATTGCCTATGTATAAATAAATTTGACGTCATACGTTGGTTGTTACTGCAAGAGTATAATTAATTAAAACTTTGATACCAAATGGCTTATTCTAATCATTAGATTAACTATTACGGATCTACATAAGCATAATAAATGATTTAGACAAAACATATTGTTTTTTTTTTTCAAAATTATACAAACTTTTTGATAAAATTTTACTTGTGTATGGCAATAATTAAATGACGTCTTTTACGCTTTAATTTCTTTTTGCTTTATTATGTGTTAAAAGTTTTTGGAGTCATCTGTGTATTGATAGTCAATAAGCACGCACTATAACGGTGAAGGAAAACATCGTGAGGAAACCTGAATACTGTAGCTATTTATAAAAAAATCTATGTCTTTTAAAGTCCGCCTGCATTAGGCCAGCGTGGTGGACTATACGGCCTAAACACTCTCAATCGTACTCTCGATTGTAGAGGAGACCCGTGACCTGCAGTAAGACGTATATAAACTGACACAAATGTGTTAATATTTTGTTTCAATTTTATTATATTTTTAGAGTTATTGATATGTGGACGATATTCAAGTCAATTAAATTATTAAAAAATGCTACAAGACAAAAAGATCTTTACTCGCCTCTATATAAGACTGGATTGAGTAAAATAAGCAACATAAAAACCTTCAAATATGCATACATATGTATATACTTAAAAATAGTTAAATTATGCGAAGACGAGCCTCAAAAAGGCACATGTAATGGCTTTTAAGCTACGATTAGCAAACATTAAAGACTAGTTTCCATAAAATATTTATAAATTCAATAATATTTCCTTATGTTCATACTATTAAAAAAACTGATTCTATTCAAAATGTTGATGTTACATTGTTTCTCTAACCGCATAAAATATTTTTATGAACAAAAAAGCGGTTCGACTAGCTAGTAAGTATTTTTTTTCTTAATTTTATTATTTTTCTAACAACCTACCCCAAGGACAGTATCGTAAATGAAGTATAAGTAGATTTAATTAAATGATTATGCAATAATAGATGAAAATGGGTATAGTAATATGTAAATTTACGTTATGTAAATACGATGTTTACATAATGCCTATGTGTACAAAAACGCCGATGAAAATAAAATAAATAAATACAACAGCAACGGTAATATTGGCAAACATTTGGTACACATAAGTGTTATATATTGTTGGCGGCTGTGTACAATTTGAGCCGCTTCACAGATGAGTTAAAGAGCGATTACAGAAGCGCACATTAAAAGCAGTGTCGCTGATTAATGACGACACCGAAACAAATAAAAGAACTGGTAACAATAATTCATGTCGGTGTGTTTGTACACGTCCGCAGTACAACAATACACGGCGGAGGCAAAGGGATGATATTTAATTCAAATCAATGCCAAGTCCATTGTATGCACGCCGCGTCTGCCCGGGAGGGGGGGGACTTTATGTCTTTTGCTTATACTAATAACACCACCCCTTTAAGGGTGGTTCCTTTCAAATAGGGTACATCTAAACTTTGTATGTTAATATAAACACTCGTGTAGGCCTCGTCGCGAACATCACAGAATTCAATGTTCCAAAAAGCATTATTATTACTTAAGCGTCTCCAGAGAACCGGATTTGTTTAGTAAGGGGTTGAATTTCTTTGTGTCGGATCTCTAATATGTGTTGGTGACGTTGTTGGCCATATTTTGTAAATTGTAAACGTAGTGTGGCGCATGTGTGCATCGCACACTGCTGTGCATTGTACCCCACGGAATGTTATTGCACAAACATTCTCAACGCGGAATATTAGCGACGCATAACTCGCCACGCTGAATAAAATTGTTTGTAAAAAAACTTGTGCAGATACGTCCGCCAAATAAAACACAAAGCGAAGACTTCAAACTTCGACACAACAGTGCAACGGGATTCCATGAAAATATTCCCTGTTAGAGGCTCAGAGCGGAAGCGGGGGTTCGTCTACACCGAATACAAAAATCTTTCTCGTTTCATGTAAATATAGACTGGAACAAACTGTGTACCAGACCGAATTCGTAGTCACACTCGTAGGAGAGTGTTGCGAGCAAGATTCACCGTTCACTTACACGTGTAGAGGCGCGGCGGCGGTGCGGGGTGCGCGCGGCGGGGCGGGGGACGCGGGGCTGCGTCGCGACGCTGGGCGGACACATGTACCGGGTTCCCTCCTCCTCCTTCCGTACTCTTATCATAAGGATGTGGTAGCGAGCCGTCAGCGTCGCGTCTCCGGCCGCCCGCGCACTCCGGCACCCACTTAAATTTGTATGCACATTATACATGAGGCGACGTGTCAACCGATCATCTTTATATGGCCGCCACTTCAGCCCGAGACACTCTGTAAACACCGTTAAGCCATAGGCCCGATTTGTTATCAACACCCGAAACTCCTTTACATAAAGATTCACTATAAATTGATTCTTTCTCTCCAAGTGAGGGAAAATAACATGCCTTTATGACACATTAGGTTGTGTCTTATAAAAACATGAAAAATTCAGTTAACACAATTACTACAGGATTTATTTTTCTTCTTTTATGAATTTAACACGCTGTAGATGCAAATTGAAGACTGTAGACTTCTATCCGTAGCTTTTGTAAAGAAATACAAAATTATACCAGCGTAAAGCGTTATTTTAAAATTATACGAACTAGATGTATGCACATTAAATAATATCTTAATATATATAATTCACGTGTCACGTTGTTTGTCCGCGATGGACTCCTAAACCACTCAACTGATTATAATGAAATTTTGTAGATATGTGTTATTTGTTCCAACTTAAAGGTGGGATAATTTTTATCTCGATTGAATTGACGAAAGTATAAAAAAAAGGAAAAACATTTTGCCATACAAAATGTTCATGGGTTTGTAACTGTCAAAGATTTAATGTTCATAGCGTCGATACGGTAAACTCTTCCCTAAAATTAAATAACGTATTTAAATAAAGGTTTCGAATCGACAACACATAGCCACAATATTCGATTTATGGCGTATTTTAGATTTTAAAGATGTAAATTAATGACAGTAATGAAAAGTGGTTGACATTTATATTAATTGTCAAATATTTATGCATACGTTCAGGAATTTATTGTAAACTAAAGAGTAGATTATGATGCTACATAAATATAGGACAATTAAATAAATAATATTCACATGTATTAAGTTTTACTTCTTTTCAAGATAGAATTTCACTTGAAAATGAAAAATCTTTAATAAAATAACACATAAGAATAAAAACTGAACTGAACTGAATAAAATAAAAAAATATATAATTATGGAGAATATTGCAGGGATTCTCAAATTAGGCGTTGCCTGTGTCTTGAAAAACCAGTTAAATATAATTGTTTCTACGTTAATTGTGTGTGTGTGAGTGCATTTCTACGAAAATTAATATTTCGTCTCTTTATTACTAACAAGAGTAATGGCGTAATATTTTTGGAAAAAACAGCATAGTGGGGGTGAAATAAGGGATGGGATATTGCATGGATAATCAAAATCGATAAAGTGTTTAGAAAGTAGAGAGAAACTGGATATAATAGAGTGGGAGGTAGGGGAGAAGACTGGGATAGCTGACAGATTTAATAGGACGAAATGTAAATGCACGGTATAAGACGGGATGGTTAATTAAGAGAAAAGACGCGACGTATCGGGAAGTGAATGAACAGACGGGATGGGACGGAATTGAGCAGGACAGTAGGATAGCTAATTCATGTTTAGGTATACAAGAGCTTATACGAAAAATAACACGTATTTGGTGTGGAGTAAAATAAAAAAGTATCTGCACCCAGGCGAAGCCGGGCCGGGCCGCTAGTAATATTATATAATTTAAGAAATTGTGAAAAATGTATTTAAAAAGAATTTTCTTGCTTTGGATCAATGGTTGCTTTGAATCAAACGTGGATCAATGATCCACTAACGGCAAAAGTGGCAGTTATGGGCTGCCTAACTACCAATTAGTATTTATTTGTTCAATCCTAACAGCCTCATTTATACAAACATTCGAGAAAGTTCACAAAAACTTTACGCTTAATTAATTGACATCATCTTTTTCTCCCTTGCTTTGCACACTTGCGCTGATGTAAGTTAATGCTTGTTGCAGAAAGACTCACTTTAGGTTTTTCTAGTTGGAAAATTCACCATACGAGAATTGATTGATTTGAGAATCAAACCTAAATACTAACGAGTCTCCGTACGCTGCCACTCATCACAGTTACAATATTTTAATTAATTATATTTGAATAAATAACATCGGTACTCACAATTTTAAATTGTGATAACCTGAAATGCAAAAAATCAAACCATTTAATAAAACATTTTTATGTGCTAGTGGAATATAATAAATGAAATTAATCTAAGTTCTATGTATCTATCTATATCATCCAATTACGTCCCACTGCAGGGCACGGGCCTCCTCTACAATCGACAGTACAATTGAGAGTGGTTAGGCCGTATAGTCCACCACGCTAGCCTAATGCAGTTTTTCCGCTGTCTACGAACTCTACGTTCTAAACTCAACTAAATCTTATTTAAATCTCTTGTCAAATAGACGAACTAGAAATAGATTAATTAGCAGTACCTACAAGTGTATCCGCCATCCGTATAGTTAACCGTACCTAAACGCTCTGCGAGTACCGTTTAGCATTACCAATTCGCGGCTCATTGAATCCAAATTGGGCACGGCTTTGTGAAATCCCTTTTCTCCCTTTTTCATTTTTACGAGCGTTGCTTTCGAAGCAGGCTACTAATGAACTTCGTTTATATCGCCAGCCCTTGCATTAAAATTATGCCCTAAATCTTCTAGTTAATTATTAGTTTTTCATAAGTCTGCGTTGACAATTTCATTATTTGTTTTGAATTTTAATTTACTCACATTCTGTAATTGTTCATTTTTCATAAAAATGTGATCATTATTATAATTTATTGGTTTGAAATCTTGTGTACATTCCTCGTGTTTATTATTAAGTAAATAGTAGTTGCTTTAGCCTTTTGAAATCAGGATAGAGTGCCATCACGTCAAGCGGAAAATATCCCCAGCATTTCCGTCGGAGTTTAGATTACGATTTGACGTCCCTCCCGGTTGATACCATTTGGCAATGATTTGGCATTGGTTGAAATCTGCAGAGTGGCTTGAAATAGCACTAGAATTTGAGTGCCATACTGACTGACTGACTTTCCTGAAATTAGAAATTCTCAAATAATGTACAGAAGGTTAATGCCCAGTAGTAAGATTTGTGGTTGAGAATTTTACTTAATTATATTTTTCATATTAATTATGTGCTACTAGGCAAACTATACTGTTTATGTTCGTGGAATAATGTGCTTATTGTATTTTATTATACATAAATTATTATCATATTTAATGAAATAGTTGTAAAAGAATTTTGATGTGATGTATTCAAGATTATTGTTGTAAATTAAGTTCATAATATTATAAAATTAATAATGTTTTAATCTTTATGATTTATCATGATGCACATTTGTCTATTGACGAATAACTCTCTTTATTAAATAGGCTCAGAGTAATTAGTATGTTTATGCATGATATACTAAATATCCATTTAATAACTTTCCAATAAGTCTGTGGCGTCAACACGTCATCAGATAAACGTAATAATAATTATGAAAGTAATCATTTTCAAAACTTTTTATTAATTTAATACTTTATTTTATAAATAATTTTAGTAATATTAGCAATTAATAATTATATTTCAACAATTTAAATAAGTTTAACGTATGCACCGTTGCCTCCGAAGTTCCACAGATATAAAATAAAGTTTAAATCAAAATAAATTATCATACCTAACAGTCACATACATAAACCTGAGTCCTGGTCGAGTCTTGTGTCGCGGGTATCAAAAATTACGAGAGACTTTTCGGTCTGGCATACACCGACCCAACTCTTTTGTTACATAAAAATACTAACGCCCGAATACTGGAACGCCATTCAAATAATAAGTTGCTCTTAACAGCGCACGGCCCACTTAGCCAGTACATTTAATCGGGATTAACGTAGTTAAGCGCCATTTATATTTAAGTTGCGTTCCAGTATTTGGGCATAAATGTTCATTAATACAATGATTCCTAAATCATGCTATATTTATTGTAGATTTACTTATGTATTTCTTATTTCCTACATCATTATTCACTGCATGTTTAAAAGTAGAGAACGGTGTATCCCATGGACATTCAAAATATTTCGTAAGACTCGATAAAAAAAAGTATTATTTCAAACATTTCAACAAAATTTAACACAATAACTCAAATTGTTACATATCGTAATCAGCCATATACAATTACAACATACGATGTAAAAATCAATCAAATTAAGCGCCATCATAAAAAAAATATAATTCAACAAATATACTATTTAATCTTATTTGTCACTTCGATAAAAACTTTATCTTTCTTCTTCTTTCTCTTTCTTTCTCTCTTCTTTCTCTCTTTGGTCTTTATCCTCGCTTCTGTTATATACATTCTTCTGTTATAAATATAAGATTACAGCAGTCGTAATTGAATGATGAATACACAGTTTTTGCTAAAATAATAATTAAGAACAATGCGCACCATAGCGTCTTTAAAATAAAGGGGTGTTCACCGTAATTTTCTAAATTATTTATTATTTTATTTTCTAAATACGACGAAAGGGAAAACATCGTCGCTTTTCTTTGAAATTTTTTAGTTGCATTGTGTCTAAAGTCACTAAAACTACCGCCTGCGTTTTCGGTAGCAGGCTTGATAAATCTTGTATATTCATATACGTCAGAACGTATACAGATATCTCCCAAAATATATTACGTTTCACAATACAAATAAGAACCAGTGCTTTATATTTTCCAGTGTCCCAGATTAATAAACCCCAGCGTTTATACAACCGTCTAAAAGGAGCAGTATATTGCGAAGAAACCAAGTAATGTATAAGAAGAGTAGACCAAACAACTGATCGATGTTGCAACAGCCAGATTAGTTTACTTTACCCACTTCCGCACCCTTACGACGCAGGCTGTCTTACGCCTGTGTGGACACTGGCTCAATTTTCATTCTAAAAGGGGATTTGGTCTTAGCTTTGGGAATATTGATAGTCCTTGCTCGGATCTTAATGAAATAATTGACAATTTTAGGAATTAATTGTTGTCATCTTAGAAAGGAATTAATTTGTTCTAATTTCTTAAAATAATATATATTGTTTAAATAATAGGCTAGAATATATATTTTTTTAATTTATGGTCCATATACTTATTAAATGTAAATAATACAGTAGCCCCGTTTGATTTAAAAGGGTTTGATGATACACAAAGACATGTAGATATATTTTGTAATTTGTTCATAAAATTACGAAATATATTGATTCTGTAATATCTTCATAAATCCAAAAATCACATAGCTCAATTCGGCGCACTACCGAAAACCACTCAGGTAAATCATATTCGTATGAAACGTAACCGTTAATAAAAAAAGAAATAAAACAATAATTAATTAATTGGAATGACCAATGGAAGCATACAATAGTGTAATTAAAATTATACATCACGAATATGATTGTCAGGCGTCGAGAGCGTGACGAATGGTTTGGCGTTGTTCGCGACACGTTTCGCACCAAGGGGGAACTTTTAATATTTTGTAGTCTGTTTCTAATTGCCTTGCCAACACAATTTTATACTTTAAAAAGCGCACGCAGGATATTAATGTTAAAGGGTGTAAAGGGTCATATTGCTGTGATAGTAATTTAGCGCCTTTCATTTCCAATGTTTTGAAATTTATAATTTCTTTCTTCGTGTTTTTTTTTTTCGCAGCTGTTATGACTTATGCTTGGGCGCAATATCTACGGCCTTATTCATAGATAGTTTTAACACGTATTTTAGCTGTCGATAGTTTGTCTTCTTCGCTCAAACTAAATTCAAAAGACGTTCAAGAGAGACAAAAAATACAATAGCAAAAATATAATTTAAAACTTTTTATGAATACCAATAGTCACGTAATGCACCTAAAATGATCAAATAAATTAATGCTGTTTTTTGATCGTCGTACCAAAATTTAATGTCTCACATTATTATTATTTTTTTATTTCTAAACCAATATCTTCGAGTTTGAAAAAAATGTTACACGGTCTTAAAATATTTTAATTGGAAATTATGTTACCACATGTCCATTTGAAATGTACAAAGGATATCTTAAATCAATTTTAAATGTGTTTTCTGATTAGTTTTTTAGATCAAATTCTTAACAACAAATATCAGATCATAATTCGCCCAATTTCTTATTATTCAAGCATAAAGATGTAGGATATTTTATATATTATAAACATTTAATATAACTCATTACTTACCAGAAAATATACAAGTAGTTTAAAAAAAAAAACAAAAGTACACAGGCAAGACACGCTAAGTTTCGTTTCAGTGAAAACCGCGGGTAAAGTTTGCGATAGCAAGGTAAGTCCAGTATCGATTCGGTCAGCAGCCATATTTCCTACCTACTATGCTCACGGTTATACCCCTGAGGGGTCGACAAAGATGCTACTAGTACTACCACATTTCGCAATGTTTATTATCGTTCCACGGCCTAATATGACGCGAGCCTATCTCCATGTCAGACACGAATTCCAATCCTAAGCAACTCATATGAAATTCTAACAGAAAACACCATATATGTAAATTGGAGTGTCAAACCTGGGAAATGAAACAAGAGCTTTATTATCAACGACACGATGTTACTAGATCAATATTACGATTAAATATAATATTAACATACTTATCTTATATTTTCACATTTTTAAGCTCTAGACATGAAATAATTTATTTTTATTAATCTAGTTGCCAGTAAACTTTCTGCTGAATTTGTTCTGTTTCGCAGATATAGGTTCTACGAGGACACCACCGTTTCGCCTTCTGTGTTCTGTCCGGCAGATAATAAAAATACAAAAAAGAAACTTATAAATAGTTATGGTATGCAGTTTTCTTCATGAATCACGATGTTTTCCTTTAACCTTATAATGCGTGGTGGTTAACTATCAATACCGGCTATGACTCTAAAAAGTGTGCCCTGGGATTTAATCCCGCGACCACTGAGAATATATTGGAAGCCCCGTTTGATCCGTTACGAACAGACCACCATACACATAACAATTTTAATACTCTAATAAAAATGATAATACAACATGTAACAGATTTAAATGTAAAAGCGGAAAGTAGTACGTTCAGAATCAGCTACTGAACCGATATCAACATTCTTTTTGGTAGATATTTTTTTTCAAAATAATTAGTCAAGACCAAGTAAATTACAGACACTCTTTCATTTACTATTCCGAACAAACGAAATTGAAACGTAACTCCAGGACATACGATCATTTTTAAATAAATCACTAAACGAATACTCTAATAAACTAAATAATAAACAAAAATGAACTTTATTTCAGTAATCATAAAGTTTATTTAAGCAATCTATCATTAATCAAACGCACACAACGATAGGCCTCAATAAACGTAATAAGCTACCAAAATAAATAACTATCATATTCTCTTTTCCGCACATTTCACTACAACTAGATAGAGCAGGATGCAGCTATTGTTTAATGCAATTTGATCCATCCGACAAACGATGGCGCGCGCGGCGCGGCGCGGCGGTACATCAAAAGGTTTGGCAACCGGTATAGGTGTGGGTATAGGGATGCGCCGCGAAAAAAAATACTCCCGGTATTTGCAAGACCGGGCGATCCAAATCCCGCGCAACACATGCACTTAAATGAAACGAATTAAATTGTAACAAAATCACTATGAAATGAAACAACAAGTAGGTATTTCTATGAAAAATAATTTCGCGGAACGTTAAAATGGTGATTAAATTCGGTTTGTAAAGCTACAATGTATGCGGAATCCCGGTGTGTCTAATATCCCGTTATTGCAATCCCTAAATGGGCACCGACTATGTGAAAAAAATCCAGTCGTGCACCGCAGTTATCTGTGTCTACTTGTGTTTAAGTGTTTAGTAGATATTTCGATAACTTTCGCGCGCGATGTCTTTTCGGTATTCGAATATTGGATACACTGAAATGGTGAGAACTTTGGCACAGTGTGGTGAATGGTGATAATGTATCATTGGCATGCAGGACATTTAACAACAGGCACGGCACCAGTGTAGTGTCCGACAGTATCTCGATGCTGAGTTCGGAGAGCGCTGGATAGGTCGCGGCGAACCTGTGCAATGGCCTCCTAGGTCACCCGACTTGACGCCTCTTGACTTTTTTTGTGGGGACGTAATAAATCTCTGGTATAACTAGACTACTAAAAAGTAGAATAGTGGCAGCCTTCCTAAAAGTGAAGAGTGACACTGAAGTTTTACATAAATTACGTGAACAATTACGCAAATGTGCATCAAAGTGTATCAAGGTGGTGGACATTTCGAACATATTTTAAAAAGAAATCGCCGCATGAGTGCCATGTAACACGTAAGTTTATTTTGTTGTATTTTTTTGTGTTGTGATTCCCAATCTAGTCTTCGTTGTTAGATATTGCGTTATCTAATTATCTTATTCATTATTAATTCAAAATAAATGACGCCCGTATCCTACCCGCCTGTAGGAACGAAGTTTAGCGGAAGTGAAATTAATAATATTTTATAGCCGATTCATGCAAAATATTGTCTTACGTTGGGTTCGTATGCATTATATCTAGTAAGTAAAATATTTAGATTTTATAGCTAAAACACAAATGTTATGCTTACAGATTAAATTAATAATAATTTGTTTACCAAACCACCCAGTAATCAGTTACGTACGTAATTTGTATTTCGTTTATAGTCAGCTGTTTCTGCCGGCGCGGCGCGAAGCGTCGCAGCGTTCGGCGTTAGGTACTCGTGTGAATAGGTCTTGTGTAAATGTGTGCGTGTCCGCGAGCGTGTGTAGTAGTACTCTCTTATTTGTAACTCGTGAGGTGACCATGTTAAGTGCCTACATTTGGTATAACTAATTTCATAAATAAAAGATTTTGTAATTATGGTAGTACGATTTCAATGCATAAACTATGATTGCAATAATATTTTAAAGTTGGGGTGTCTGAGGTTGTGAATTAATCCTGTTACACGTTGTATATACCGGGTATCTCAAGACTGCTACCGAAAATGAAGCCGGGTGGTAGTTTTAGTGACTACAAACACAATGCAACCAAAAATTTCGAGAAGAAACGCCACAATTATTTTTATGATTTTTTAAATATCGTCATTTTTGGGTGGTAAATCCATAGTTTTTGCTAAAATAATAATTTAAACACTTTTATACCTTAGATTATTTATAAATAAAAGGGTATACACTACTATTTTAGGAAAAAATATATTTACCACCCAATTATGGTCCATAGGAAAAAAATAACAACGAAAAAATTGTCTCTTTTTTGCAACTTTTTCTGTTGCTTTGTGTCTGAAGTCGCTTAAACTACTACCCGGTTTCGTTTTCAGTAGCAGTCTTGATATACCCTGTATACAATACTCGTACATATGTTCTTTGAAGTTAAATTTTTAACCTCGATAGATAAAAAAATAACATTTAAATTAGTTTTACAAAAAAACTGAACTATAACATAACATATTTCCTTCCCAAAATGAACATATTACGTACAATCAGTAACACAGCTTCTGAACAATTCGCTAACATATAATTTTCGAATCGGTTTGGAAGGTTTCTTTTTAACCAAAATTGTAAACCAATACTTTTTTGTATCTATAAAATACTTAATTAGGTTTAAAGGTAAAAGATAGGAATCCTCACATATGGATGGAAAAAAATTCCGACAAATATCTTCTAGCTATACGTACTGCTATAAAAAAAATTAATCTCCACCAAAAACAGTACTCATAAACGTAATTATATTTGTTGAACATTCCGGTCAGTGCGTCACATGTAACAAACAGTTTAATTTCCAACGCAAGCTCGCATCCGGGGGACAAACGTTAAACAGTCAATCAACTGCTGTGCTCCACTACCTAATGGAAAATGATAATGCTGGGAGCGCACGACACACTGTCTCTGTGTACACTCGCCTTTAATGTCGTATGATTAAACATGAACTGAGGACTTTATCAAATTTTGGCACGCGTACGTTCGTGGGGCGATAGGTGTTTGCCGACCGCGCATGCATCGCCCGTTCCCCGATAGAGCCGTCAATACGAGATACCAACCCTGAGGGATTGCTTGATAAATAAATCGCCAGATCTCATTTTTAGATATGGAAAATTTGTTTAAATTTTACATTTTTGGCGCTTGAGTTTTGAGTATGTGTGTCTATTGATTTAGAACATCCAGTAGCTTGAAATATTTTTAGCATTTTAACTTGTAGAGTATTATAGCGTTCTTATTATAAAGACGACATAGAATATAATATACATAATGAAAAGAAAAAAAAAGTAAATTGAAATTAAAATGTCGGTTCGACCTCCACAGTGAGTAACATATTTTGTTAACAAAACAATATTCGTTATTAGGTATGTGGTGTCAAAACATCGATCGTAGTTTGTTATATCTTCAAGCATTAATTGAGTCACATTGTAAATTTGGTTCATGATAGGCTTGAAATAATTATTAGTGTGTACCAACTAGTATCCACAACACATATTACAGAACAAAGTATACTAATTGACCCCGTTGCTATTTCAAGCGTATGCCAAAGTGGTATCTTTAGGTAAGCTACTGGGCGGAGGGCGTGAATCTAAACCAAGTACGAGAAGTTAAACCAGCGAAGTGTATTGTTAAAACAAACTGGACTATGTAAAAAGTCCTCTGTAATATATTTTTTTTTTATTGCATCGATTGGCGAGAAGAGGATGCCGTTCGCCTGATGGTAAGCGATGCGACCGCTCATGAACAGTAGCAAAACCAAACAACACTTTGATTTACAAAGCAATGCTTGGCATTCCACTGCGCTCGCCATCCTGAGACACAAGATGCTTAGTCTCAATATGTCCAGTAGTTACTCTGGCTACAATGTCCTTCAATCCGAAACACAACAGTGCATTTAAAATGCTTTTTGACGGGAGAAATAGACATTGCGGTGGTACCCACCCAGGTAGCCTCTAGAACAATTAACTGTATTTTTAAAACAAACTGGACTGATAAACTGAACTGTGAAAATGTACTTCGTAATATCTAACATCTACGACTTATAAGGAATAAAAACTGCGTCTTTAGGACAGTGGTTTATTATTTAAGCATTTATCATAACACAAACCCCCAGAAAGTATAAACAGTGTACGTACTGATACTACTTCTTGGATACTTTTAGTATACATATTAGCTGACACTTTAAGCGTGTTCTTAGGTATCGTTCGCTAAGCCACCGGGTGGAAGGCGTGAATCTAAAGCAGGTACGAAGTTAGATTAGCGAAATGGCACAGTCGGACGTGCTTCTCAGATTATCACTGCGCTACTGTTAGCTACTGGAGGTAAACTAGCAGGTTTTTAATAAAATTATATTATGTTAGTGTTGTATTGAAGATACTCGTAGTTTAAGTGGTCAGTCGGTAGTCGCCGTTTCTCTTCGATAGATACTTTTGTATTGCATATTACTTACTTGTTCGTCACCATTATAAAATCGCGTACTACGCAAATCGTAGGATATAGATAAAATATTAATATCATATTGGTATAAATATTTAAATTTCTGCTATCAACAGTTTTCAGTGATGTTTATATCTTTTGATGCACCCCTTGTATTAGCGAGGACAGATTTAAGCTTATTAGTGTGTACACGACCGTTTTTATTTTATAATGTACGAACCATGTTTCTGTAGTCGTTATAAAATACATCACTAATCTAACAAAAATAACCTCATGTCGCTATCGTAACTCGATAAGATTGCTGACTAATGACGCCTACTTATTATAATAAGTTACATTTGTATCAAAAGTAAAAAAAAAACTACGGATCGGTTTAGTACCGATGTCTATTTAAATGCAGCTTTGAAAGCGAATCCTAATCGGGAGCACTATCAGGCAATATAAGTCTCGGTTTGATACGTTTTAATTACGAGATAACGAACTCTGGTTACGTAGGTCGGCGTGGGTCGGCACTGAGCCGCATGGGCCGCGAGATGCGGTGGGGTCGGACTCAGCTACAGTCCGCCATCAGTCAGCCTGTCGTGCCCGAGCCACTACATGGCTCTGCACTTAACTTCACGCCAACCGTACATGTGTCTGAGCCGATGAGGGGCTAACTTGCTACTTGTTAATAGTTATGAAGGGGCCACGCCGAGCCCAGCCCGCAACACCCAATTATAAGGCTCATCATGACAGATAGCGGCGATCTGAGAACATCCGTTGTCAACCATTATCTCATTCGGATTTTCAAATTTCAACTTTGTTACGGTTATGTACAAAGGGTTTCTTGTAACGTTTGCATAGGTTTGTTTTGCAATAAGTGTTGTGTTTTTAATAACTAATTACCAACCCAGCCGGCAGGCTGGCAGGGAAAGAATTTCATCTTTTTTAAACGTCTTATGTGGTAGTATTTCGTTATGTTTTAAGAATTACTTTGTCCTTGTCCCGTACTAGTGGACAGCATATTATTAAAAACATGATCCGATCATTTATATAAGGCAAAATGAAGGATACCTTAAGTCTTTTAGGTACACCTAAAATCCACAAGCCCAAAGATAAAAAAATGAAACCATTAATCACGAGGGCTTTTCATTAGTAATATTTATTATTTGGAAACTAGTGAAAAATGTGCTAGTCTAAACAGGCAGGGATCCAGGGTGATCTATTGGCGTACTATTATTACTATTATTGTGTCTCTAACCTCTCTTTACATGTCGTTGGAAATACTTTCTCATAACATTGCGATGGTAGTTTCTAATGATTGCATATAATCATAGGTATATAACATCTAGATGGCGATATGTGAAGACCTAGACAATAGTAATATCAATTTTTCAAATAAATAAATAACACCCAACAGCCATGATTCTGGAACCAGTAGTGGCAGCAAGACTTGAATTATTTGACATACTTTTTTTCCACTTTAATATATTTAAACAGCGTCCCTGTCGCAATTGTTTGGACGCCGGCTGTTAAACGACGGGCCACAGGTTTGATTCCTGCACCAAGACAAATTTTAGTGAAAGAAAACCGCGAGACGAAGCCGCTTGCACTAATCGCGGATGCCCACATTTTGCGTATACACAAGTTATATAGTAAGTCCAAGTTAAAGGCATCTAATTATCCAGAGAGCCTGGTAATTCAGGTGTACAGCGTGCAAGGGGATTGTCGATAGCCCGTTCAATGTTTCCACAATCAAATATACAGTACTCACAAAAATTTAAGTACACTTTTTTTTTATATCTGTATATAGAACCAAATTAATCGTTAAGAAATTCTAAAATAAGAAATTGGAAGCTTGAATTGTTTTGTCAGATCTGCTCTCCATTTCTTTATTGCATGCCTGGTTGTTATACAATCTTAAGAAAACTGAAGAGAAATCTTTGTATTTTTAGCGAAAATATGATATCTAGATTTAGAAAAATACTTTCAATGAGCTGTTTTGTTAATATAAGTAGATAAGTACATAGATGGGGCCGGCCCCAAAATTAAGTAAACAATAAAGGACTTTTCAAAACTGAATTACTTCGAGATCTCCCCTTACATTGAGCAATGCTTTTAGTGTTGCAACACTAAGCGTTGTATTACTTGTTATTCGTAAACTGATTTCGTTAATTCACCATCTCACTTGGTCTTGATAGCTGTCACTACACACCTCTCCAGACTTCATGGCCTAGGTCTGTAGAAAGAGGGTGTGTTAGAACTTGGGGGGTTATATACCTATGTTTGTTTATTTACGTGCTAAAAAAAAGACAACATCTTAAATTTGATATTATAAAATGATAATAGACATAAGATTTTATGGCTTTGATTTCGATATTGAAAAAAATGAAATACATCCTACCTGAACCTGACAGTAAAACAATGGACAAACAATTCGCATAAAATAGGTATGTAAGTCCCTAGTACCACCGAATAAGACAAAATATAGGAAGGTATAAAATATAGGAAGGCAAAGTATATACCCATGACCAAATGTAGTCCCACCTTGCTATAAATGGCAAAACTTTAAATCTTGCCATTTATTGCTATCCATCTAAGAGTACATGCGTGGTCATGTCCTCATCACAGAGGTTATTAAGTCCGCGCCTGAAGTTATACCCGATTTCATGTCATTGATTCAATTCTAGCGACAGCATTGGTTTGCATTTGAGTAGACTACACTGTTTTATTAGGTAATATGATTTTTGTGGATAGAACAGTAAAATATGATGTCAGGGATGTAGGGGATGTTGATTTGTATATAGATTTAATTCCGATACCTTCCTTCTACAGATATTATGTGTATTCGTTGTGTTTTTAAAGGAAACTTAACTTATTCAATTACCAAATCAAAATTAAAGTATTCAATTTCTATGAACGCATTATCATTAGAAAATACTTTATACTGGGAAACTAGCAAAATGACTCACTTGATAGCCTGTGATCATCGTCACTACAGAACACCTGCATAATCCACGTCATCAATTTGTGATTAAACGGAATAAGAATAGGCATTAAAACTATTTTTATACTCGCTCGATCGCAAGTGCATGTGCCTACCATTAAAATAGTTAATAAATTATATACCTTAGTAAGAAATAGGTACTAATTTAGAGCTACTAGGTACTTTAAGCCTCGTTATAAACCTAGTCCACAAGGCTTATGTGTAATTACAAAGTATTGGAAAATTTGCCTACTGTAGTGTAGTGATGAAATTCATACATAAATACCGCCTTAGTTTTAAACCCGTGACTCCCGTGTTGACTGTATAGATCAAGTACCTATACTTTGTGTGAACTGTGAATTCATATGAAACGACATCACTCATCGTCCTATATTGAAATGATGGTGTAGTCGGCTATGTTCCATGGTAAGTCATACAATGAATTTATTTTTGAGCAGGCATATTTATAATAAGCTACATTGTAGGCAGTGAGTAGAGATCAACACTTGTCTAAAATCATAAATAAAGAAATATTTTAATTACATTTTAAATAACTAATCTCGCTAAGACTCAAAGCGCACACAACAAACGCATATTATATTCATTTAATCAATTAAAACGATGGCTCCCTTAATTTTTAACATGTAAAAGCCCTTATTCATGTCACGACGCACGCTTAATCCCTGGATGTCATTTTTCTACGAGTATATCGCGGGTGTAGACATTAGCCGAGTTCCCCGGGGATCTTAAATGCGTAGGGTGCTTGCTGTAATCCGCCGTTATAAGACTAGTAGAGTGAAAATGAACTGGCTGTTTAGCATTATTGTTTTTTATTTTGAATAACATCGTCTGAACTTTATCAGGGTTGACAGACTTTCCATACCCTAAAGTTTTATGTCGTTATCTGTGGTTCCCAGATATGCATGACATTTTTTAAATTAAAGTGCGTGTTGATTTACTGGGCATACTCATAACGCTGAAGTCAGAGCTTTATCCTAGAATCTCGCCAAGCCCATTCCAATCCACATTTTTTACAGACTCACTACCACGCACTTACCAAGGTAGATAGATAGATATAGGTTCCTAACGGGCGTTCTCTATATCCTATCTATCTTTAACAAGAGGTTAAAATAGATACCATTACTATGTCGGTACAATTCAATAAACTAAGATTGAAGTATAGGTTTGTGAGATGTAAGACACATAGCTATCTTTAAAAATGTGCACCATATTTATATCTCTCTATCTTAGGTAACTGAAACGCAAACTGTATCGAAATATCTAATGAAAATTAAAGATAGATAGATAGATCAGTTTGAGAGTATAATATGGTATGAGGCTGAATTATGTTAATTTATTTTATTGCACTGGTCTGGTAAACGAGTAAACATTCACCTGATGGTTAATGACTACTACCACCCATAAAAATCCACATCGCGTGAATCCCGAATGTGTTTCCGCACATTCAGTCAAGAGGAGAGCGGGAAGGATAAAGAATAGGGAGACGAAAAGGGTATTAGGTATTGGGCAAAGTTTTCGTTTCCTCTAACTCCTGTGACTGTGGGACTATGGTACCCTGGACCTGCTTGCCCTTTAAGGTTTTACTCTACCACTTTTTAGTGATCAAATAATTAATGATATTATATTATATAACGTGATTTTGAAAGGATTTGGTGCAATTTACTAAAAATTAGACAGCATAGCTTTTAAACAAAATATGATAACGTGCTAAGTAGGTGTCAGGAAATTGATGTATTTTTAATATGACGGACTAAACGATCAAAGCGCCAATCTAACAAGGTTTAGCTCCTCGAATAGAATAGAAATAAAAACACGGTCTCTACTATGCAACCTTTATTACCAATAATACAATTTCATAAAAATATTCATTTACAGCCGTTAATGTCTTACACAATTTAAATTATTCAATTATAAATGAATATAACATTTATTAAATATGATCACGTTGGTATTTAGAATTTTGTTACACTTAGGCATTGAGATAATATACTAGAGGGAACACTACAAACAAAATGTTTGTAACAAAATGAAGGGTACATTCTATTTCTCTCTCTGTCACGCCTACGAAGTAACATTATCTTCCTACTCGCTTCACTGTGTACCCGTGTGCACGCACCATACGCATAGATTTTGTTCCCGATGTCCGCTCTAGTATAATAGCTCAATGCACTTAGGTCACCTATAAAAGCCAGCGAACAAAGAAACAGACTACACTAAATACATCCAACTGTCATACCACAGAGTCCACATTCCAGAACTTATTGTAAGATACAAAGTCTAGTTTAGAGTGTCAGAAACTACGACTGAATTTTCGGTCTCATAATTACTCAGACCCGAAACAAATAGTGATGAACCACAAATACTTTTGTTTCATTGCAGGGATCGAAATAACAGACAGTTTTCCAACCAGTTTCATCACAAATCAAGATATGTCAGACTTAAGGATTGAAAATATCCCAATTAAGCCTGATATTTATATCCGAATTATATATTGATATAAATGCCCCTGAAAATATTTATTTTCCTCTCAATCATGTAGATTTGGAATCTTAAGATACACAGCTAACCCATATTAACGTGCATGGGTGTAACGTGCATTCAAAATAATACATAGCACTTTATTTTGTACGATTTTATTTTTCAATAATTTGTAAAAATTTCCCGATTTTCTGATAGTCACGACTATGTTTTGTAAAATGGAGTCTGAACAATTTTTGTCACTTTTGGACGTATTTCTTATTAGATGAGCTGGGGAAACATCGTTATAGTAGAATAGTAAGAAAATAAACTCATATAAAATATATTAGTTTACGTCCTTACCCCTTCCATCTTGTATTACAGGGTTACCCCCAACGCACCTTATTACTTCTTTATTCGGGTAATATGGGACGGTTATATTCGTAATGCATACAGGAGGCCATGTTTCTAATACCAAACCTGGTCACTCTTCTCTACCTATAGTCTAACCGAAACCAATTCACATTATATTAATCATAAGTCTGCTTTGTCGATATTGGCCAAGTGAGATATGTACTTAATTGACACTTGAGCTCGGTAATTTTTTTTGTATTTTGAGACGGATTTAAGCAAATACAAATTTACAACTTTCCTGTATATTCTTATTAAAAATTGTGTATATATTTTGTAATTTTTATTGCCACTGCCCTTATTAAGCTAACATTATATGAGTGCAGTATAGTATAGTATGAGTATAACAAAAAATATGGTTTTGTATCTTAAAAATAAAATTAATTTACAAAGAAAATATGGTATTGTTTTACTGGATTTTATTGCCAGTTTGTAACAGTAGCCAGAATATATCGAATTAACAAAAAAATCCTTAAATTGTCAGCAATTCAGTGATATCAACCCTAATAACCGAGAAAGACGGAAAAGCACGGCATTCTATTTTCAATAGGACGTAATAATGCGTCGTACGCATAAAAAGCGCTGAATAACTCTCGATTTAATAAATGTCTTTTTATAATGTATACTTTGGCGTATCTACGTCCGTTTAAGGGTCTTACTTTATACCTGAACCACCTACATTGTGTTAATAGATCATTATTCACCGGCGTTTTATCATTCCACCATTGTATTCGATTTACTGTTTGCTTCGTGGACTGGTGTTCCAAGGCTATTTTAAAACAATGAACGTATATGAGAATACATTCTCTTATTTATATTAACTTGAACATCCTGTGGTGTATTATATTTGCAGGTAATTAAATTGAAATAAAACTATTATTTACGGATTTTATCGCGGATTTGGTTTAATTTTAACATTTTTTGAATTCCCGACGTTTCGATTACTTTACAGCTTTCGTGGTCACGGGGCGGAATAATAGTTTTATTTCAATGTGTAACATTCGCGTAAATCTAAGAAACCGGTAATTAAATTGATTTTAAACAGGAGCAATTGATTGCTGTTCATTTGACTTATTTGTTAATTACATAGGGTATACTCCAAAAACATTAAAATAGGTTTGATTGTGTATATTTTATATTTTAAGCATCAAAAGCCGTTTCCGATACTTATGCAATATTATCTAAGTAATATTTTACCCTCTATTACCTAGGCAATTGAACTTTAATTTAGAATGTCGTTTTCAAAAAAATTTTAGAATATGATTTCTTATTTTTAAAGCGTTTCGAGACCTAATATACATACAAACCTAATGGCTTTACTACACATACTAAAATTCTTCAACAATCTATAAACTAGGTTTATTTAAACTCCTTTTACCGTATTTACTTCTTCTATTTTTTTTTGTAACTCGGGGTATTAAGCCCCCCGTTTTGATAGATCGGGTTCAGGGAATGCTGGTGGCTAGCCTTTTAGCCCACACCGCTTGCTGATTGTGCCAGCATAGTTGTGTCCTAACAAATCCTGTATCACTTTATTGACTAAGAATCTTCCGGCAATGCCACGCGTTTTTCACGAGGTGCCCGTCATCAGGGGAAAAAAAATGATGTGACCTTCAACGTTTTGGGGTTTTGGAACCGGTCATCCGCCTTTAATAACTTTTTTTAGAAATCAGTATTTTAGTCCAGCTAGGTAAACTAAAGTCCCACTTACACGGAGAGACTTTCTCTCGTATGACATTGTCGCTATAATAATTGCTTTAAGATAATCGTATCCTGGAAAACGATTACACGACGCACGATACCATATCATATAAGATTTGGTAGTTTTGGTTTCCTCTAAGATTTTTGTCCCTACTTCGGATATCTCTATATCAGAAATATTCTACTTATTATAATATTTTTGATTTGAATTGAATTGGTTCGATATAATTCTCAAGATGTTTAATGATTTGATGCACTTAACGAAACTTTAAAATAATAATAATAATTTTCCAAATCTTAGGGTACAATATACTGAAGCTTCTAAAATTACTTCGCTAGGCGATTCACTATGATTAACGGGAATCGGTTTTTTTCAATTGGTATCATCGCTAAGTACATTTTATGGTTAAATCCTGTCGCTTCATTTCAAATTTATCGCGCTTGCGTTTGCTGGCATCGGTTTAATACCCTTATTGCCCTTAAAATATTTCCCCATTCGTATTTCAACACATAAAATATCATCATTTTTATAAATTATTTAATATTCACATAATATTGAAATGAACGTTGCTTTCCAAAGTTATAAAAAATGATTATTTTAATTTTTAATTAAGATTTTGTATAACTTTAAAAATAAGTGGTATATTTGTACACAGTTAACTTTGGCCGACAGTTCAGTCCATTTAGAACACATACATAACTTATAATTAAATATATTGTAATCATGCACATACGTTTTGATAACAATCCTATATAATTATAGCACATTATTAGCACAAGTTATAAAAATATGTGCACTTGTTACTATTACCGTTAAATATATAATAACAACTGTATATAAGTTTGAAGCTACGTATTGCAAGTTTAAAGCGTGATTTTATCATAGCTACATATAAAAACGAACGATATTATTCTTTCTGAGTATTTTATTACACAATAATACATGTGTAAAGGGAGCGCTTTCATCTATACTATAATATTATAAAGCTGCAGAGTTTGTTTGTTTGAACGCGCTAATCTCTGGAACTACTGGTCCGATTTGAATGATTCTTTCAGTGTTGGGTAGTCCATTTATCGAGGAAGGCTATAGGCTATATGTCATCACGCTATGAGGAAAGCAGTAGTGATAAATACGAGGAAATTTTGATCGTTTTTCGTGGTCCGATTGGTCGATATTCTAAACTGATAGTCAGAATTAAACATTTTGACCGCCATTTTAAAACGTGTATGCACCCGGGCGTAGCCGGACCCGACCGTTAGTAATGAATATTTCTAAACCCGCAATGTAAAGCATCTACAGCAAAAACTTCGTTACCTTTTAGTGCTCAAATATAAAGTGGTCGCGAATCCATATGTTTAATATACTGAAAAGCTTTCTATAAACTTTGATTCGCTTCATATTATTAGCATTAGCAACCATAGGCATATCTTTTAAGTAGCTTCTAGTTTTAGTCGTATATTAAAAATATTCTTGTTACATGTACACCTAGCGCTTAAACTACTTTCATGTTTTCATTTTCCATCGAATATTTAAATTATTCACGAATAAGTTTCCACTCATAGCACAAAAACGTACAGTGTTTTGAACGATTGACTTGGTAATAACTTAAGCACCGTCTCTCTAATTCAAGTAGTTTACCATGACGAGGCCGTAGGTACTTAGTATTTATGAATTTATTAGCTTTACATTGCGTTATTCACAGCAACAATTTCAATCATTGTATGAAGATATAAAATTTACTGTTATGTAAAAAAAATCGATATTTATTACAGATTTATAATTTGTAACAACTAGCAGCTTTTCCAAGCGATCCCCTTAAACACTTATTAAATATTTCATAACTGCTCCATTATACATACAAAATATTGGCAATCCATAAACAAAAGGGCGATGATCAACTACTCGTCTACACAGATATTTAAAATTTCCTAAAATTGTTGCTTTCAATCTGTATGCAGGGTATCTCAAGACTGCTACCGAAAACTAAGTCGAAGGTGGTAGTTTTAGTGACTTCAGACACATTGCAACAGAAAATGTTGAAAAAAAAAGCGACGATTTTTTTTTCCTGTGGTTGTATTTGGATGGTAAATTCATTTTTTCCTAAAATAATAGTGTATACGGTATACCCTTTTATTTATAAGGACTCTACGGTATAAGAGAGTTTTAATTATTATTTTAGCAAAAACTATGGATTCACCACACAAAAATTACGATATTTAAAAAATCATAATAAAAAAAATTGTCGCGGTTTTTTGCGAAAATTTTAGTTGCATTGTGTTTTTACTCACTAAAACTTTCACCCGGCTTCCTTTTCGGTAGCAGTCCTGATGTACCCAGTATATTGTTAACGTGACGACTGCATCTCGTTGTTTTGTTTACATTAACTCCGAATTGAGACTTTAATATACGTAACTTATTATTTCCATTACCACTGGCCGCATTGGAACTAGTTATTACAATTTACTATATTATATATTTTCCAAATATATTTTAAGTGTATATTGAAAGAACAAATACAGGGTATGAAATTAAACTAGGGACTTATTGTAACAGTGTACTGAGTACTCGATTATAGACAAAAATACATAAAACCCAATATTTCGCCAAATAAACTACACATGGCAAAAATAATAAAAACTTATTTATCTTATAATAAATAACAATTTAATAAAGCGTTTCGCATATAAAATGTTTCTAATCTGAACACTAAAATGATAAACTATTGAAAGTAAACTTAACAAAATATACATTTTCATCAATAGAGAACGGATTACATGCAATTTAAAAATATTATTAATATATGCATTAAAAACTTTTTTTTGTAATTGTATTTCCATAATTAGAAAATTACCAGAAGAAAAGTTGAATCGGCGACAACTAAGATTAAAATTCATAAATAAAATCTAAATTGGCAAGATAAATAAATATAACCTAAATGTAGGTATTGTTTTACTGATTTTTTTTTATTGAAAATTTATATGCACATGCATATAATCTGCTCTCTTCACATTACAAATAGAAAAGTTATAAAATTATTATACTAACAGAAATACAAATAAGTCCTCCTATCTTTGAACCTCTATTCCCGAGTCGACCAATCCAGACAGTTTACGACAATTTAAAAACTTCGTGAGTAACCCAGGAATACCGGGTATCTCAAGACTGCTACCGAAAACGAAGCCGGGTGGTAGTTTTAGTGACTACAAACACAATGCCACTAAAAATTTCTCAAAGAAACGCGACAATTATTTTTTATGATTTTTTAAATATCGTCTTTTTTGGGTGGTAAATCCATAGTTTTTGCTAAAATAATAATTTAATCTCTTTTATGCCTTAGATTATTTATAAATAAAAGGGTATACACTATTATTTTAGGAAAAAATGTATTTACCACCCAAATATGGTCATAGGAAAAAAATTACAAAAAAATAATTGTCGCTTTTTTTTGCAACCTTTTCTATTGCATTGTGTCTGAAGTCGCTTAGACTACCACCCGGCTTCGTTTTCGGTAGCAGTCTTGATATACCCTGTATAATTAGAGCTGATATAAATAAATAATATATAACATCCAGCAGTACATAGTCTTGACGCTACAGTAAGATCGAGTCTTGTGTCGATATATCAGGAATTACGAGTGACTTTTCGGTCTTACAAATACCTAGAAAGAAATATTTGTGTGCCGCACAAACATTTCTCTTGGTGCGAGAATCGAACCCACGGTCTCTCGTGCCACAGGCATCTGATGGTGGCATCTAACCGACTGCACCACGGAGGCTGTCATAAAGACATAGGTATTGTCTCCTTTAGGAAAGTGAACATGTATTGTACTGGTAACATCTGTGACAAATAATTATAATATTAATATACATATTTACTAAATACATATGATTTAAAGCGTATTATTTTAAGCGTAGCGGAAAGCGCAGCGTAGGACGTCCACCCACAAGATGGTCCGACGACCTGGTAAAGGTCGCGGGACGTCGCTGGATGCAGGCTGCCTCCAACAGGTCTCTGTGGAAATCATTGGGGGAGGCCTATGTTTAGCAGTGGACTGCCTTTGGCTGATGGATGGATGGATGGATATTATTTAAAATGAAGCTAAAACAAGATTTCACAATTCAATTGTAATAGCAACCCAAAAACCCATAATTAAATGTGACATGTCATCTATTAAAACCTTTAATAAAATCATTATATTCATTTGTATTTAAAAATAATAAATAAATATTTCATTCCTCACGTTTTAAATGTTGAATCTCTGTACTAGTTTAGGTGTGTTACAGAAGTTAGTATCCTCTTCCTTAAAGTAACTAATTAAAATTAAATTGTGTATTTAAATATAGAACCAGAGAACTTATTTGTACATGCATTAAATACAATTTTCGAATATGAAACACTCGTGAATATCGCTCAATTAATAATTAAATAAAACAACAAAAAATCACAACATTTTAAAAATAAAATCGGTTAAACCTCGTTTACATTGCCAGGGTACATTTTCGTGGAATGTTTTTGTTTTTTAATCAGATTATAAAAGTACTTCATATTATAAAAAAAACTTTTATTATTCACTTGTAATTTTTCATTTTATACCTGGCACTTAGAGTTTTATAATAATTAAAGAAAGCAATTAAGATGGCGCCACTGTGCAACATTGTACTGTCAGCAATTTAATTCAGTTTTTTTATTGAAAATATAAAGGAGACCCACAGTCAATCGCATTCTTTAATTACCCTCATTTAAAACAAATATCCAAAAATAACGCAGCTCTTGTATTTTTGTTAGAATTTTTGACATAAATTACATAATTTTCAACATTTTATATAATATAATTCGTTTTTTTTAGTTTTGTTCCCAGCCGAGTGAGCGGTCCACGGCCATTTTCCATTGTTTGTATCTCATATCTCTTTCATCATCGGTTATACTTGGGATGTAAGTTGTACCACTGATCATGGGTATTGAGATACCTTGTTTGTTGGTTTCAACCCCCCAGTATGCAACCATGGCCGCCCCCAAGGCAGTACTCTCTGTAAAACCCGCCCTGATGACGTTTATACCAATTAAATCAGACTGCATCTGCATAAGCAAGGCATTAGCTGTCATTCCACCGTCGACCTGCGAAAACAAAAATCTTAACATTATTTACAACTCGTTATACTTTGGTAGACACTTTTGCGAGCGAAAATAAGTAAAATGAACTTCTATTCTAGGATTACAGGCTTTGAACAACCAAGTTTTTTTCTTAATCATTTGATTAGAATCAGGGATGTTGCGAATATTCGCATCCGCATCCGCAAATGCGGAGCTTCCGCATAGAATTGGACATCTGCATCCGCAATAATCAATGCGGATATTCATGCGGATGCGGATGTAATGCAAGATGAGACAAGACAGAGATTTGGCGGTGCCGGCGAATGGCGCGTGCCGTTCGCACGTGACATCGACCAGTGGGAGCGAAAGAAATAGTGATATGATCCGACGCGATTGTTGTTGCTATGATGTTAGATTCTTCAAATGAAGATGAGAGTCGAGCAAACCAGAAAATGGTGGCACTGAAGCTGTACTCAAAAACGAATTCCTTATTTACCGCACTAAAAAAAGAGTCTATGTGGATGAAAATCCTCTTAAGTGGTGTTCATCGAGAGGAATTTGAGGTATTATCGCTGATAGCACAAAGATTTTATCCACTACACTAAATAGGATTCCTAGCGAACAATTATTTGCAGCGTGGGTTTAATTTACGAACCTCCTCCTGACTGCCTTGTATCAGAAAGTGCGGTGTTATATTAAATAACTACTAATTAAACGGCTTCAAAAATGGAGGAGGTTCCCAATTCAACTATATGTTTTTTTTAGTTTGTTACCTCCTAACTCTGTACTGGGTTAACCGATTTACATTTTTTTTTTTTTTGATTGAAATCTGGTGCTTGTCATTAGGTCCCAAAAAATATGGTGAAGATCTGATGAATATCTTCGGACGTAGATAGGAGAACTCCTCAAACTTGAGTAGAATTCCAATAATTCGCCTAGCCTAGCCTAGCTATACCCTCGCGGATCATTCTGGGCAGGAAACGGTGTTCTTTTGCGAGGACTTGGAGCTGGTCATAACGAAGGCAATGCCCTCAATTTTCAATAGAGAAGATGGCTAAAAGCTTGCACAAGCATGGGATCCAATTCTAAACTTAAATCGGAACCCAAAAGACCAAGTGCCAGACATCAAGACGCGGTGAGCTTCTTCTGCGTAGATCGGAGCGCAAAAACAGATTAACGTTTTAAATGAACTTTATAATTTAATAATTGTAAATTACAGATAGCTAAATTATTGTAACAGTCATTAGGCGGATGAGCTAATACTAAGTCCGCCCCTTGACCATGAATCCTGTAAAGTAATCGATATGTCGGGAAGTTAAAAAATATATAATAATGTTTTATTTCAATATTCATTCATATACTATATTTATATAGGATCTTAAGCATCCGCATCCGCATTCGCATCCGCGGATGTGAATAAATCGGCATCCGCAACATCCCTAATTAGAATCTACAGAGACGTCATAAAACTTAAATTCTATCCTCAAATATGACGGTATTTTCACGCCGTGAGACATCGCGCTGTTTTTAACCTACTTAATAAAAAATGGTCCTGCGAAGATCAAAATGGTTGCTTACACCTGCTTAATTTTTTTTACCGATACTAATAACTACATTACGCCATCTAACAAATTTGTTCTGAACTAAATGTAATTCCAATGCTCAATCAAGGAGACATAACCAACGTTATGGTACCCAGTATGAATGTAGCGATAGATGGCGCTGTAGCCAAACTTAATCAAAATGACGATTTAAAAACATAAATGATTGCCTTTATTATTAAAGTAATTATTATTCTTTCTTTCATAGTGCATAGAATTTAAGTATAATAATCATCTATGGAACTGGCATGTTTATTTTTGCAATATTAAAATACTTAAAAAAATGACAATTCGCATTGCAAAAACAATTCGCTTTTTGAATATATTTTACCTTCAATAACTGAAGTGGTATACCACAGTCCTCATTCATGGCGTCCAATATATCGCGGACTTGGAAACAAACTGCCTCCAACGCTGCCTTTACAATGTGGTTCGAGTTTGTGTCTTCTGTTATTCCACATATGACTCTATACATAACAAGGAGGTTATGTAATATACAGTGCCCTCCAAAAGTTAGTTGAAATTAATTCACCTTTACAATGATGTCACGTAATTTCTAAAATACGCAGTTTCAATAAAAGAACTGTTTACTATTTATGTTCGGATACTCTATTCTAATACATACAGTATCGAATTTCTCGAAATTCCATTTGCTTTCTTTCTTAATCAATGTTTATATACTCAGTACTTGAATTGTGTGCGTCAAAAGTCAGTTGAAATGGAAAACTTTTAACGATTTCCGATAATCTCGTGGTTTTAAACTCATTTACCAATATTGTTAGGGCAGTTTGGGTAGTTTATATTTATTAATAAGATATTGTGAGGTGATATGACTGTTTTAGAATAAATAATGGCTCCAAAGTGAAAATAACACGTAGAAGATAGAACAAAGATGATTGGTACATAGAAAAAAAATAAAAAAAATTAGTGCTGAGGGAAAATTATTCAAAGTTAGTGAAGAAGATAAGCGAATAATAATGCCGAAGAGTTTGGAATGTCCTAGTCTTGCAGATAGGCCACGGTAGAGGCGTCCTAGGTCTACTAATTCTGTTGATGATCGACAAATTGTGCGGCAGTGTAAAATTAATCCCAAGATTGTGATACGAGTGATCAAAAAATAGTAATAGAAAGCAGGAACCATGGTTTCTATAACTACTACCAGGCGATGTCTGCATGATGCTAATTTACGAGGTCACGTTGCCAGATAAAAACCTCATAGCATCGATCCATAAAAAAGACGGTTGGAGTTCGCCCGCAATTATTTAGATAAACTAATAGACTTTTGGAATTAAGTATTTTTTCGCGATGAATCAAACTTCTAACCGTTTGGAAAAAGAGGTTGGCAAACTGTATGTCGTAGGAGCAATGATAACTCTTACGACGACAAGCACTTGCAGCCGACTGTAAAACACGGCGTTGACAGTATGATGGTTTGGGGGTCTTTTTCTTGGAATGGTGTGGAACTGACTGCAAATAATTGAAGGCAGATGACATCACAGATCTATTGTAATATTTTCCATGACAATTTATAATAATCTGTTGAACATATGTGGTAAAGTAAATTTTTTAAGTTCCAACAAGACAACAATCTGTAGCATACAGCAAGGATAACTGAATAATATTTTGAAGATAACGAAGTAGACTTACTGGGATGGCCTTCAATATTACTCGACCTTAACTCTATTTAACATTTGTGGGATTAATTGACCCGAGAATCCCTGTTTCCATAAAAGGCAACAGGAATTTGTTGAAAAATAGAATTCATGAAACATGGTCGACTATACCGGTCAAAACTTTACAAAATCTTGTAGAATCAACACCTGGACGATTTAAAGCAATTCTACAGAATAATGGCGGCCATACAAAATATTAAAAGTTAAGACAGTGGCAAATATAACAACCCCTAAAATATTTTTTCATCAATTTCAACTAACTTTTGCCACCGCAATTTTACTGTTTCTGTACATAAATTATTATTAATAACGTTATTATGCACCTTTTATTGATAGACATATTCAAAATTGATTAAATTTTAATAAACAGTTTAAAAAACAATGATTTGAATTGGTTTTATCATCATTTCCTCACATTTATTACATTTTTGATCATTTCAACTAACTTTTGGAGGGCACTGTATAATTGTTAGTATAATTAAATATGAATACTTTTAAAATTGTCATAGAACTTGCTGGATGCAGGTAGGTTTTATTAAGGCAGTGATTTTTTAGTGGCAGGCTCATTTAAAAACATAAAATTCTCTTGTCATTTGTGTAAACCCAGCAATATTAAGAGTTGGAAGAAAAATGTAATTGTACTAAAACATTACGTTGTGTGACATATTGTTGTTTTCTTTACTGAGGACAAACTTTTATCATTCTTAGAATGGAATACAAAACCTTTTTAATTCAATCATTGTTGTTCCATGGAATTAATTCCATGATTTATGCCTCCTTTCTTGCCTTATTAATAAAGTGTTTTTAAACCAATTCTAATTACATAATGTTTCCTATTGTTCGCTCAACCTACATTCAAAACTGTCTATGAATAAGGCGGAAAGTAATTATATAACAGAAAGATTTGGTTTTATCCTTACCCTCGCGCATCTTGTCGCCAATAAGGCGCATACAAGCCACTGAATGCTGGCACAAATACAACACTGCCATTCTCTTTGGCATTCTCGGCTATATTCTGAGAGTCTTTGGCGTTTTCCAATAGACCAATATTATCTTTCAACCATCCCAAAGCCGCTCCAGCGACGGCCACCTATAAACAACAGATGCAATGATAAGTGCAATAAAAATTCTAATTAGAAAAGTATTTTTACTGCCCAAATTTTATACAATTCTATCATATCGGGAGGTTGACTGATGAACATAGGCGAGATGCGTGAGTATCTCAATGGAATTTAAGGAGTATCTCAATGGAATTACGCCAATAAAATTTATTTAAAAAAAATGTATACTTTAAAATCATTTTGAATCATCATCAGAACAAAAATGTATCTCATAAAAATTTTGTAATGTAGTACTTAAATTGTAATTTTTGACATTGCCAACTCAAAAGCTTGCCGATCCCTGGTTTAGGCAAAAGACTGTCATCATTTTTTTTATGCCTTGTTTTTTTTTAGTATATGATAATATTGTTAACCATCAAAATGTATAATCCAAAACTAACCGAACCCTCTAGTGCATAGCATGGTGGATTATTGCTTCCAAGTTGGTAGGCGACTGTAGTTAGTAGACCTCTGCCTGAGTTAACACGGATGTCCCCTGTATTATAGAGTACAAAGCATCCAGTACCGTATGTGGCCTTTGCTTGCCCTTTCTGAAGGCACATTTGTCCAACCAATGCAGCTTGTTGATCACCGAGACAACCAGCAATAGGAACCCCTTTTAGTGGACCATCACATATGTAGCCATATATCTGAAAAATATTATTATTATTTGGAATGCAATAAATATGGACATATTAGCAGCTTTTTCCTTATATCTTAGCACAAAGAACATCGGCGAAAATGGACCATGAACGGGACCAGTTATGAATGGTACATCAAAAATTTTCATAATTTATTAGAGTCAAGATGCATATTTCAATTTATTTTATAAAACCAGGATAAAAAAGAAAAACTTTAAGTGTTTTTAATAATATTGAACGCATATGAGTGCGTTCCATCAGTCATACTTTGTTTTAAAATAAGGTTTTAACTACAACGTTGAAGGTAAATAAAAAAAAAGTGTAGGTATTTTCTATGACACATGACTTTTCTTTGCGCTGTCATTTTGCTTTCTTTTGATTTCCGATTTACGACTACTGTTAATTTTCTGTTTATATTTGTGACTTGGCTTTAATCACGGACTCCGATATACCCTTGTATTTCTGACCACTTTGTAAGATAACCATTGTATAACGATAACGCTTTGTGATTTGGTTTAAAGTGTGAAGTATTACCATATTACCAACATGAACTCGGAGCAACAGTGCGCTCCTCAACAATTTGTGCATTGTGTTCAATGCAATACCCGTCTTATTATACTCATTTCTGTAATCAGTGAGTGGGACTATCCACTAATCGTTTTTTTTAGCCATGAATCTACAAGGTATCCTATTTACCATTTAGTCAATATGGTTTAGTATCCTGGAGTTCCCACAGGAAAAGTGTGTGTGTTTTGATGAAAAACAATGATGCCAAACTTCCAAATCAAGGAGCGACGGAATAACTAAGTATTGTTGTAACTGTGTAGTAGGACGTCGCACAGTACTGTTGCTGTGTCCATGTCATGACTTTGATCTTGCTGCCCCTGCAGAGTTCTTAGATTCTATTGTAATAAGAGAAGATGAGAAATAATACATTTAAAAAATGTTTTCTGTGTTTTATTTTATTTGTTTTATTTTTGTGACCATTGCGTATTATATTCCTATACTAACATATAGGGGGATTTTTCAAGTGTGTGTGGATGTCCAAATACGAAACTATGAAGAATAGCGAAAAATACTCAAAACAGTCTAGTAAATTCTGATAAAATTCTGCGAAATAATGACAGCAAAATACTACATTTTCTCTCATTACCTTAAGGTAACACAGGTATGGTGTACACAATATTCAACGGCTAATTAGTTTTATGACAAGGGAAATTATAGAGCAAAGTCATCATAATGATTTAGTACACTTTTCTTCCTAGGTACCTGATAACCATAAGACCACCCTACATTAGGTATATTTGATAATGACAATGACATTATAATGTGCTATTTTTTATTAGTATAATCGTAACCTAAAAAGTTACAAATATATGAATAATTCTAAAATCTCCGGCTTTTTAGAAATCTTTTTGTAACTGGACATCGCTCCTCATGCACTATACAACACAATAAACTATATCCCAGCTGTGTACAATATATTTCTTTGTCAGGTCGCAAAATGTATGGACGTGACCGATGTTCTTTGTGTGTCACTTAAAGTTTTAATTTGTTGTATAATATAATAAATTTAAATTGGGAATCAAAGATTTTATTTATTATTTGACTAAAAATAAAGAACAGAACTGCACATTTAGAAAAATCTATGGCAGTAATAATAAAATTTTTACCAAATTAAAACATGTGCAGTAAATAAGTGCTTTAATTTATCTTACCTCTGAACTGGATTTGATGTCGGGTAATACAGACTTGGGCACTTCAAAGAACCTCATCAACAGTGGATCCCAGTTCAAATTTTCAATGTTCATCAACATTGTTCTTGATGCGTTTGTTACGTCTGTAATATGCACACCCCCGTTGGGACCACCTGAAATTCAAAAATTATGTTAACAAAGTTGTTTTTAACTATCAGAAGTCCACTTGTGAACAGAATCCTCTTATAAGGCATTGCGACAACAATTAGCAAAGAGCTTGCAACTACCGACTTCCTGTAACCTTGAACTTTCAGACCATCTTTTCAGACAATCAATAGTTTATCAAAACAATTTTTCTATTTATTTTCTGAAATAATTTGCATTACTACGAATGATAACTAATTTACACTAACCAGTTAAGTTCCAAATGATCCAAGTATCAACAGTGCCAAAACGGCAGCTTCCTTTCTTCATGGCTATCTTTACTGCATCAACATTGTCACTGAGCCACCTTAGTTTCACTGCACTGAAATATGGTGACAGTGGAAGTCCACATAATGGCTGCAAGATTATTCTGACTTAAATAAAGGGTACATAAACAAAAGTTTATTTCATTACCCATGGCAATTTTTTTCTCAGGAAGCCATAAATTATCTGAACAATCAACTAGGTGTAATTATTGTACATTTATATGGTACTACATGTGTCTATTGTTAGAATTTATCTTCAATCAAATATACATTAGATACAACATGAGCGCTTAGAAAATGGCACCAAAAAAGAGTGCTAGCTGTGCCCGCGACTTCGTCCGCGTGGAATTTAACAAAAAGTTAATTAGTTTATTTAGTTTTTTTTTTCGATATATTGATTAGTTGGTGGGAGAAGTGGTGGGAGGCGCCCGACGTGACGGCCCAGCGTTGGCATGCGCGTGAGCTGCGCG
Source organism: Hyles vespertilio (assembly GCA_009982885.2). Lineage (NCBI taxonomy): Eukaryota > Metazoa > Arthropoda > Insecta > Lepidoptera > Sphingidae > Hyles > Hyles vespertilio. The sequence goes on from CM042833.1 coordinate 15,607,940, forward strand.
CGGAACTGGACAGTACTTGGGCATTGCAACATTACTTTATTTTTCTAAAATAAATGTAGCCTAAGTTACTCCTTATTATATCAGCTACCTAACAAAATAAGTCCCGTCAAAATCGGTCCAGCCATTTCAGAGATTAACCGGAACAAACAGATAGACAGACAGACAAAAAAATTCTAAGATCATTTTCGTTATAGGTATCGTGTATATAACGATATGCAGTTGGACATTTTCTTTAATTTTCACTTTACAGACACTTCAATTTTATTTTTTGTATAGATTATGTGAAAAGCTACTTTAAGCTCCAGAAATAAGGTGGAATTTGGGTTAATATATTTGGCATATGAGATCTTTTTGTTTAGATTATTGTGGTTAGATTTAGCATTGTGGTTAGATTTAGGAAGACATACACTGAAACTTAATGCTAAATAATATTCAGACCTCAACCTTCTTAGACACCATGAAATTCAAATGCATTGTCAAATTTAATCATTATGGATGAATATTATCACTTGAAATTCTTTAACTTCTTGAAATTATTTTCTGTTAGTCTTACCCAACTATATACATTATGCAATAGTCCAATGAGATACAAACAAACATACAGAGGTTATCTTGGATCATACAGTATATTATATACCATAATGCACAGTTACCATATCAGTGGAATTAATACAATCTAATTGGATCATATAACATAGTAAAGATAATGAGATAAAAGTGTATGCAGATACTGCAAGTATGTTTAACTGTCAATAAATAATTAAACTGTAATGGAATTACAATCTTATCGCACACTATAGTACAAATTCTAGCATAATATTTAGACATTTATCTATTTCTGACTTTTAATAAGGTAAAATAATAAGATCTATGTTTTGCAACATATTTATTAGATTGTAGCAATATGTTTAATGTTTATAGCACATATATTTTGAATATTAATGGCATTTTCAGGTTCATTGAATGAGTTCGGGGGAATACATTTGAAGCAAATTAGTATCCAACTTCTAACATATGGAAAACTTGAAATCAGTTAATTCATTACCATTATGACAATAAAATTGGCTATAAATAAACTGCTATTGAATATAATCCTCCCCAACGATCTATAAATGGAAATAGCAGATGTTGAATTTACTTAAACCTTAATTAGGTTTTTAGCAATTTGTACTGTAGCAATTTAATTTACCTTCAAGTAATTTTTGTTCCTTGTTTTATTTGGCACTGTGTCCAAAAGCTTATCAATTGTAGAAGAAGTTCTCATGTCCAACCATACTATAGCATTGTGTAGAGGCTTTCCAGTGCTTTGCTCCCATGCTATTGTTGTTTCCCGTTGATTTGTTACACCCACTGATATTATATCCTGGAAGAAATTATAATAATATGGATGAGTACCTATGTCTTATACATAATACATACATAGGTACTCTTACTCATAATTAAGTATACATACTCATTAGAAGGTAAATAACACAGCCACTGTGTGATAATATTAAATTTTGAGTAATTTACTTAATATTATCCTGAACACATTGATTGCTTGGCATGATTTTGAATTTCGAATAAATGAATTCTCAGTGCTTTTTCAGTGCATGGTTTGTAGTTTATAAATGATGAAAAAAATTGAGACATAAAGTTAAGAAAACACATTTAAGTACTTAAATCAATATAAAGAACATGCTGCGGGTTCAATACCCACATCAAGACAAATATTTGTGTGATCCACAGGTATTTGTATTACAGGTCTTGATGTGTGTAAGACTGAAAAGTCTCTTGTGGTTCCTGGCACTCACAAGGCAACACTCAATGTAAGTGTTGAGTCAGGATTATGTATATGACTGTTGGGTATAATTCTTTATTTATATACAACGTTGATGCGACCGATGGGCGTTTCTTTAAACTGCATATACTAGGTACCATTTTGAAGCTCTGTACTAAAAAAACAATTAAATAGGTGCAGTAGTTTAGTCATAAACGAATCTGTAAGTTTTTGCCCCATTCGAACATGATGTAGCTTTTCTAACAGCTGATTGCGTCTAATGCATGGTCATTCACCTTAAAACGATAGATCATACTAAAATCTGCGCGTTATTGCCTCTCTTACACAAGTCACATAATAATAAGTACAACTAAATTACTTACAAAGTTGCCGATGCAAACAAGAAAGCAATAAATACACACACACCTACACTTTCATTGCGAAAGAGACATAGCAAAACAACTGTGATATTTTTAGTTTTAATTGTGGAATGATTGAAACTGATTACCTTTTTGTAACAGAACCTACCAAGAATGCAAAAAAAAAAATTACAATTTGTTAACTGCAGCACCAAAGTAACGAACTATCCTACATCAAATAAATTAATAATAATGTATGTATGTACTGCAGTCAATACATTGAGTAGGAGTGTATGCCTAGAAGTTTATATGATCGTCATTCCATTCAATTTAATTTATTCCTATAGGACTAAAGTTATGCAGTTTTTATCTAAATAAGACACAGCTGTCTCATTAAATAAATTGCTCTTGATAGCGACAATCAATAGAATAAGTGTGTAAAACATACGACAATAAAATAAGTGCGTGGTGGCCTGTTGGTAAACGGACTAGACGCGACTGCCAACATGTTCACGGTGGTCGCGGGTTCGAATCCCAGGGCACACCTCTGACTTTTCGGAGTCAAGTGTGTATTGATAGTCAATCACCACGCACTAAAACGGTGAAGGAAAACATCGTGAGGAAACCTGCATACCATTGCGATTTATAAAAAAATCTATGGTATGTAAGTCCGCCAACCCGCACTAGGCCAGCATGGTGGACTATATGGCCTAACCACTCTCAATCGTACTCTCGATTGTAGAGGAGGCCCGTGCCCTGCAGTGGGACGTATATGGGCTGATACAGATAGCGACAAAGCATGAGATATGAGCTGGAAATATTAACTGCCATATAATAATAGCACTGTACTGACTGCCAAGTATCTTACACAACCACAATAAATTATGGCTTCGAAGAGTTTTACATACAGAAGTCAAACGATCGCATTAAGGCAAATTGCGTGGATGCTTATAGCAAATACCTAAACAAAAACTTTCCATTCTGCTGTGTCATTGCTATACATAACCACGCTAATAAAATGTAGAGGCACTTCAGTGGTCAACTTTGAGACAAAACAACAAACCTTCGGTCTTCCTCCTAGTGCAATTAATTCTCGACAGCCTTGTTTATGCATGTTGTTACGACTTCCAGAATAGCGTTGGGGTCCTGCTCTACCCAACCTTCTTGAGGAAAGTGTTGTTCCAGCTCTTTTTGGTGATAAGCGACCACTTCCGCAGAGTTTGCTTTGAATATAATAAATCGCGCACTTGATGTGCCCTCGTCAATGGCACCGACCAAGGGACCGAACTTGCCGTATTCCGACATATTTTTAAAATGTTTAAAAAACTGCAAAAATACCTGTATCTAGGCACACTTTCACCAGTTAGACCTATATCTTGAACAAACAAATACTAATAAAGTAAATAACATAATAATATCACCACTCTTTACCCGACCATCAGCCAACTGCCAATATAAGAACCAGTTATGAAATATGAAGTATGAACTGGACGTAGTTATGCAAAATGGATCCAACCCATAAAAACTACTTTTTGAGTTACTGTCATAAATGGCATCTACACAACAAACTTTGTATATGCAAAAAACATCCAAGCTGCAAATTATCTTTTTTCTAATAAAAACACAAACGTTAATGATACCAACAGAATATTGTGCATTATTGCAGAGCATTGCAGAGTTAAAATAGAACCATGTGTCATGGTGACCTAGATAATTGTTTAAAAGAATAGAAAAAAGTTCCAAACTACAAATACGCAAATGTTACACATTGAAATAGAACATTTTTACATTTTTTGAGTTCCCGACGTTTCGAGTCCGCCCCGTGACTACGAAAACTGTAAACTAAACGAAACGTCGGCAACTCAAAAAATGTAAAAATTTAACGAAATCCGCGATAAAATTCGTAAATAATAGTTTTATTTCAAAAAGGTCCATCCCACATTTTTAATATTGTCAAAAAGATCCAAAGACAATTTTACTAAAAAAAAGTATATTAAATAACATAAAACTTATTAAAACAATACTATATAGGAAGCAAATAACAATACCCAATATTTAAGATGCATTCGAAAACAAACTACAGTCTTGTTATTTTGCTACATCAATTTTACTAAAACTCCTGTTTTCTCAAAAGTAAGTTTTTGTGGTTGGATCCATTTTGCATAACTACGTCCAACTTATAAAGATGCACATAAAGATGAGACGTATTTACGATACCAGGTTTTGCAAGTATATCTCATCCCCACTCATCCCTATGAACTTACAGAATTGTAGAGATGGGAGTGCGATTGATATGTCAATTTCGATTCGATTACGCGATTGTTCGGTTTAATTAGTCGAATACGACGTATGATAATGATAATAACTATCAAAACACATTAATTACAATCAGTTAACTACTGTGACTATTAGTAACATACTTGGATACAAATTACAAAGGATTCCTTGTCACAAACATGTATTTTGTCATAAAACATATCATGTCGCCTCTATTTTCGTGGCTCAAGATTCTTTTACACCAGTGAATAATCTTGAGATTACTCCAGCATCCCTGCAGAAATTTGTTGACAGATACATAAATCGGTTTTACAAAAGAAAAACAAAGAATATAGAGCCAGGTATTCATATAAAACAAGGAACATGCAAATCAAACAAGCTCATTTTAATTAACAACATCCTGAAGTACATAGAAAAGCTGTTTCTAATTATCCTAAATTGTATCCTGAAGTACATACAAGAGCTGCTGTTGATTACCAAGAAGCGCACCCTGAAGCACACAGGAAAGCTGCTTCTGGTTACCAGCACTCGCTTCCTTTAATACACAGGAAAACTGCTGCTAATTACCAGCAATTGCATCCTGAAATACATAGGAAAGCTGCTATTGATTACCAGAAATCACATGCCGAAATACACAGGAAAACTGCCGCTGATTTCCAGAAATCATATCCTGTAGCACATAGGGCTGATCAAAATCGATATGATGACACATACAACTATAAGTCCATGGACACCAAGTATCTTTCTGTAATGTCATATAAGCCTGAAGCTGACTTCGAATTTGATAATGTTGTAACAAAAACATGAATTATGCATTTCAGTGGTGCAATGCAATGTGCTTAAATGGAAGGACGAAATTCCTGGGATGTGTTGTAGCAATGGCAAAATCAAAATCAATACTTTACGTAGACCACGCGAACCATTATTTAGCTTAATTATGAATATCTACCCTGATAATAAGCATTTTATATCGAATATTCGCAAATATAACAATTGTTTCCAAACGACGTCGTTTGGTGGGAAATAAGTCGGTGAGCACGGATTCAATCCAATTTTTAAAGTAAAGGGGCAAGTATATCATTTGATTGGTAGTTAATTGCCCGAACCAAGTCAAAAGCCTTAATTTTTGCCAAATTATTTGTTGGTGACGACGAAAGGGAAGCAAATTTAATATGTACAAGTTGCCCATAATTAAAGCCAAACTTGATAAAACAAGCACAAAAAATGTTATATGAAGTCAATCCTTACATTAAGGACTTTAAAAGTACGATGGACAAAAATGGATGTTGAAAATGGTCTGAATTGCTTCGAGAAAAGGATGGTACGACTGTGCCGCTTTTTAGCTCGACTTGTATGGGGTACTGTCGTGCCCACAGTACAGCTTTTTTTTATTGCAGTGAATGGCGAGACGAGCAAGCCGTTCGCTTGATGGTAAGCGATACGACCGCTCATAAACAGTAGCAACATTCCACTGCGCTCGCCATCCTGAGACATAAGATGTTAAGTCTCAATATGTCCAGTAGTTGCTCTGGCTACAATGTCCTTCAATCCGAAACACAACAGTGCATTTAAGCAGTGTTGTTTCACGGGAGAAATAGACATTGCGGTGGTACCTACCCAGATGGCCTCTCACATAAGAGAGACCTACCACCAGTTGATGATCTTATAGACAAATTTATCCAGATGTGACTCAAATTAAGAAGAAGTCTTTAGAGTGGTTATGCAAAAGGGCTATTCTAACACCTAGAAATCACCAAATGGCAACAATCAATGATATATTACTTAAATCATTTGAAGGTGAAGAAATAGTTTATTATTCAATCGACAACAATGGTAAATGCTGACGGAGCAATGAAACGAATTTACTCTACGTGTTGGCACACCTTTGATGTTACAAACAAATTTGAAACCACCTACGTTGGGAATTGGCACTAGATTACAAGTCAGTTTTATATCTCAATATAATTGAAGCTACTATTTTGACTGGATCTGCCAAGGGAGAAAAAGTGTTTATACCCCGTTTTCCGTTAATAACCAATGACCTCCTCTTTGAGTTTAAAAGACTACAGTTCCCTCTAAACGTATGCTTTGCAATGACTATAAATAAATCACAAGGCCAAATAATTAAATATGCCGGCGTTGACTTGCGACAGCATTGTTTCTCCCAGTTTTACGTAGTGTGTTCACGTGTGAGTTCACCCTGTGGCTTGGTCATTTTGGTGGCGCTTTTTAGAAAGACCAACAATGTAGTGTGTACAGAAATATTGTAATTAACATCAACAAGCATCAACAGCTTCGTCTTAACTCAGGTTTAATTTTTCAAGTAATCTCTGTCTAAGCTTTTGCGAGTTTATTCCCGCAATAAAGGCACCAGGCGTCGCTTTGCTTTTGTGTTCTTCGGCAGTAACATCTTTGAATTAAAACGCAAGTATTTTTAAAGCTTGGACGTATTCTTTTATTGATTCATCAGTTCTTTGTTTGTCAGAAGATGTCTAGCCAAGATCACATTTTTAGGCTTTATGTAAGTACCTTGTAGTAATGACATTGCATCGTTGTATGTTCTATACGCTTGTATATGACAGTATATTGAAGGTGATAGGTGATTTACTATCAGCTTCAGTTTTTTATCATCAGGAATGTATGTGTATCCTTCGGCTAGAAAATTTTCAAATATGGAGCCCTAATGCTTCTACTTTAGGTCAGAAGCCGAACCCCTTGGTTCTTCATCGAAGCGCTCTAAGCGAAAATACGCGATAGTAAATTTTCAATTTTCTTTCCAATAGACATTATGGAAAAAATTTAGTCAAATAAATTGATACATAAATGATCGAAAATACCATGAAGAAATATGGCTTTATTCCACTAAAAACATAAGTTAGAGTATTGAGTTTATAGAGTACATAATAGAGTGTGAGCTGAAAGTGAGCAGTAGGGCAATTCACGTAATTAAATAAGTTAAGTTGCGGTGCAGTTGCAGTTACGTTTCGATCAAAACAGCCCTTTTCGTATTCCTGTAATACGCTCGCGTCAAGTTCGCGTCACGAGGGCGCTTTAGCGGCTCACGCGCAGCTAAACATTTACAAGAATACCATTTTGCACCAAAACGTAAACTTAATTGCAACCGCACCGCAACTTGATCGGCGCGTCAAGAAATTACGTGAATCGCCCTACTGTAATATTATGATATCACTCATGTCAGCGAGCATAAATCAAAATAATTTTGGAATCGATTGACACGTAACTAAAAATAAAAATCGACTAATTAAAAATCTTACATAACGCAACACTATATTTTAATGCAGGCCAGGTGCACACTCAATTCAAATAGCAAATAATTTTTAAAAGTAGATAGTCCTCGTAATATTTATTGATATAATAAAAATACAACTAATTGAAAAAATCACATAACGCAACATTATACTTTAGTGCAGGCTAGAGAGAGAGTGTACTCACTCAAATTGTTTTTAAAAGTAGGTATATAGTCTTCGTAGTGTTTATTGTATAACTGTAATATTATGTTTTCAGTTCTAAAAACATGCCATGTTTGGTCACGTGTAGGTTCGTTGCTGTGTATTTGCAGGTATTAAACGTGAAATATAAACATGACGACTTAATACCCTAGATAAAAAGCTCTTGGTTTCAACTCTTACATCTGACATAAGCCACCAAAACTTGTACTCAATTTAAGTTAATTGGGAACAATATTACTAGCCATCGTATTATTTGGTATATTTATTAGAAGACAATAGACATTAGAAGACATACTTCTAAACAGTGTGTGTTTCTTTATGTAATCTCACATTGTCACGCTAGATGGCGATGCAACACCTGTCAATCAAATTTTATAGCGGGAATATTTCAAACCTCAGATCAAGAAGCTTATACCCAAATGGAGATTGCATTCCGTTTAAAACAATGAAGCTCAAAAATTTGACCTTGAATGACGTCACTGTTGCCTGCTAACCTTTTCTTTAGAGTGACAATGAATGAACAAACAGTCATGTTCATAAGCTTTTTGCCTCAGATGCTCTGAATTTCAACAAAAAGACATAACGAACAATATTGATATCGCAAATATCGTACATCATTAAATAGGTTAAATCTATGATTATTTTTTGAATTATGAACATTGAACTTTATAGGTACAATAAATTGAGTAATGAAAATATGTTTCAAGATAATATGACATAATAATCACAGGAAGAGCTGGTAATTTTTTACTTTACACTCATTACAATATGACACATGAAAGGAAATTCCCAATAATTTCATGGACTAATCGTCGGACTTAAGTGTGGACTTAAGCCATCGTGAATCGTCATATTTCATCCCTAGATGGCGGTGCAAGTGTCACGTCGTATTGAAGGTGCATTAGCAATAAATCAGTTTTATTAGCCATTTAATTAATTCTAAAACGGTAGTAGTAAAAAAATTTAATTATTTTTTCTTGCATTACTTATTTGTACCTACTCTATAGATGATATACAACGCGATAATCATGATGTAATGAATGTATTAGATTAGAATTAAATGATCCGCCAAAATTTTGGGTATGTTGCATTTTTTCCTGTCGTATTATTTTAAATAATTCACGTGAATTGCGTGAATGTAAATGTGGTGAAGTATTGATATTATGTGTTGTTACCTTAGAGTATTTATAATATAGAGGGAGCGCTGTCATACATTTGCGACTCAAAAATGTAGATATTTTCTTGTTCGTAATGTTGGTGGCACTCTTAATGACTTTTCTGCGAAAGATATAAATAAATAAATTCATGGAAATAATATATTCACGTTACATTGTTTTTAGTTATCATAATACAAAATATTTATAATAAATGAAAAGTAAAACTCACCCTTGTCTTATTATAATTAATTTCCATCCATATTCCAGTTTTTATATTTTTTACTTGAAGATTATAGCGGAATGTTTTCGGAATTTCAACAATTTAATTATTTGCAACATTCAATAAAAAGGCGTTCGAAAATTTAAAAATATGAATCTAAAATGATCTGGGGGCACGGTCGTGCCTCCTCCAAGTCGAATTAAAAAGCGGCACGGTCGTACCATTCTTGAAGCAATTCAGATCATTTTCTACCCCTATAACTTCGTTGTGGTTAAAGCAAGAAGCCTGAATTTTCAGTTACCAAGCAGGCATTGTGTAAACACGGTATATTTAAAATTTCATTCAGTTTGAACCAGTAGTTTAAGAATTATAACTTGTCAAACTTACTTATTTTGTCACTTACTGATTGGATGACTGACTGCCTGAATGATCATCAAAAGTCTAAGGCACTTCTAGCAGATATATGTAATCCCATATAAATGTGCATATAAATGTATAAGATTACAAATTTACATTTGCAGTTAATGAATCATTGTACCCGTATATAATGGAATAATAGTTGTAGATAGGTATCTATATATATGATACATAACAGGAGGGGGGTATAGAGAGGGAAAGGGTGTATTCAGCCCATGAAACTGTACAATATTACTCTAGAAAAATATGACGAAGAAAAACTTGTAAATAAATAGACTAAATAGCTCGAAATTATCAATTACCATGAAAGAAAGAACACTAATAATCAAATAGGAGCATTATGTATAAATTGTACGATACATTATGTTTTACGCGATGGCCAAGTCGATCTATTTATTTAAAATGTAAATGATTTTTAATTGATATGATAATAAGGACTAAATTAATTAACCGTCGATCTATTTGTTTAAAATGTAAAGGATTTTTAATTGATATGATAATAAGGACTAAATTAATTAACCGACTTGGTATTACATGGATCTCACAACTTTTTGCGGTAGAAAAACTGAGCTGCTAGACTTGGTATTTTTTTACAGGATGTTTTTGATGGTATGTATATAATTTCTTGTTATTTAATAAGATGTTGGATTTATTGTCGGTTATAAACGTATACACATTTATTAATTAACCCCTAAAATAAATTTGAATGACATTTAAACTACATTTTTTCTTTTCACGTAATTTATGCGTTTTCCAAGCTGTCACAATTCACACTGGATGTAGGGAAGAAAAAGATGGCCCCAGCACCACCATTTTTATCTACGTTTTTGAAGTACCAGCGCTCCCTTTATATTATATATTTATTTTAAGGTTGTTGCGTAACGTTCCCAAATTGATCCAGTGCCGGTTGCTAGATTGTTCATTAGTAGTAATCAGATGCCAAGATGTCACACGACACGAAAGTAAACCTAAAACCGATGACAATAAGTAATAAATTTCTATTGTCAGCATTAATGATTTCTGATCAACAGTGTTTCGAGTAACAGCAGTAACTCGTGAACACAATTGATTGTAATTTGGTAAACAAATGTGTGCCTAACGTCACCAAGTCCCATAAAAGTGCCGATTCCGACATGTAATAAAATGTAAAAGTTCTGTTAGTGAAATTTTATAACAAAATAAAATTATTTTTGTGTGTGCTTCACATCTTGAGGAAGAGTTCTAGTGCAATAAGTGAGTTTTTTAATAATTGCTATTACTGCTTGGTACCAATGATCTATTTAATGGCCGTGAATCATATCATATGTTATTCGATTCGATTCTTGTTTGATTCGAAAAATCGACAGATCGAATTGTTGGAAGTATTGACGTCAAGTAATTATGTGATCGTAAAATAATTAGGTAGCTCAAAGTCGTAAATAAACAGGTTATTTAAAAACATTCACTGAGTGAGTGAAATAATTATAAACGAAGCGGACAGCTGTGGCGGAGGTCATGGGCGCCATCCCGGGGACAAAACCAGCTGAGTGACGTTACATATCGTGAGTATTCATTGTAGGTAGTGAACGGTTGCTTTAACACTAAGCAAATATCAGGTCTAATATTTGTATCCAAGCTTTTTCTTCCAGTACTTAATTCAAAGGTGTGTCGAGTTTTACTGACGGTATTCGTCTGCGTCATGAACAAACAATAATAAATTATGCACTCCACATTAACATGTAAAACTGACGTATAATTAAGATCAATTAAATCGTTACTCCTGACACTTTAATCCACGTACTACAATCTCTGGAACCAATTACAACAGCAGCATTTCCGGACAAATGCGACATAGCGACTCTAAAAAAATTGTATTGAGGCCCTACCTTAAAGGCCGGCAAGACATCTCTATGCCCTATGGTGTTGCAAATATTCATGGGCGGCGGTAACAACTTACCACCACGCGAAACGTATGCTCGTTTGTCCCTTTTGCCCTCTATAATATTAATTTAAAGAAGTTTGTGTCGCGGGACAAATTGCTCGTTTCGCCTTTCATAGCAATAACAAAAAGGCGGCGACCCGTCACGGGGAACCACCGGCCAATAGAGAGGACGACGACGGGCCTCCTTCCTCCAGAATCGAAGCATTGCGTCCTGTCCTAGATCAGTGGCTAGGCAGGCGCCACGTCGGTATCATCATTGCGAATACTATCCAAGGACCCAGCTATGGGGCGGGGAGTGCACAACTCTCCGCGCAGCCGTCGGAGTAGATCTCGCGTTCTCGGCGTTGATTCTTTACATAGTTGAGAGTAGAAGGTCATGGCAAGTCATGCTTACCTTTTGTGAGAGCGTTATCCGCCAACCGAAAAGAAGGCCCGAGGTGAATGAAAACGGATAACCCGGCGTCCCCGCCCAATGGTCAAGGAGACAATGGTCAGAATTCCACCACAATATCCTCTGCCTGTCGTAAGATGTATCTAATGGGGGTCTTAGGGTTGCTGGGTACATAGCGGGGGATGTGCGCTAGCTATAAGAGAGGTGGGTAATAGAATGCGTGGCCTCGTGATTGTCGAGGACATTCATCTCGTCATGGGTGTTCGAAGTAGGCGAAGTGCGGGCATTATTTATGTAGAGACCCAGCCTGGGCGCACCATCGGCTCGGTGTGGACAGTTGTCCCCTTGCGCCAGGATGGAAGGCCGGTATCCCAGTTGTGCCCCTTCCGACATCCCTTGAGATATTGGAAGGACGGCTTAAGGCTGTTTCTTCAAGTAAAAAAAAAAAATACGAGTATGTAATTATATAAGAACAAAAGTGTATTAAAACGTTGATTACAAAAGGAACTTACATAATCCAATGACTGTATCGTGACGGTCGGGTATTTTGATTCTCAGTTCACTAGTGCATTTGATTTACTTTATTCAAACAATTATTCGTAGTCGATGTAGATATTTCTTAGCATTATCTCGGACGTGCATACAATTTCTAAGAAGTATACCTATAAAATTCCCAGAAAATATTTATATTACAGAATCTTCAAATCATTATTTTACACATTTCCTAAATAAGCTTGGAACTGTGTACATTTCATAGTAATTGTGTGCAAGTCCTGGATTTCAAATATACACCGGTAACATAAACATTACATTATACAATAAAATATTTGAGAAGTCAATTATAATAATTATCATAGACCGGTCTGCTGCTACATCAGTATCAGCCCATATACGTCCCACTGCAGGGCACGGGCCTACTCCACAATCGAGAGTACGATTGAGAGTGGTTAGGCCATATGGTCCACCACGCTGGCCTAGTGCGTGTTGGCGGACTTACATACCATATTTACACTTAATGCACACTATATTTTTTTATAAATCGTTATGGTATGCAGATTTCCTCACGATGTTTTCCTTCACCGTTTTAGTGCGTGGTGATTGACTATCAATACACACATGACTCCGAAAAGTCAGAGGTGTGCCCTGGGATTCGAACCCGCGACCACCGTGAACATGTTGGCAGCCGCGTCTAGTCCGTTTACCAACAGGCCACCACGCACTTCGCATTGTTGCTGCTACATACTGCATAATAATTAGGAATATGATTTATAAATAATAATGGATAGCAATATATCAGTAATATACAGGGTATATCAAGACTGCTACCGAAAACGATGCCGGGTGGTAGTTTAAGCGACTTCAGACACAATGCAACACAAAATGTTGCAAAAAAAGCGTCAATTTTTTTTTGTTATTTTTTTCTTATTGTCATATTTGGGTGGAAAATACATTTTTTCCTAAAATAATAGTGTATACCCTTTTATTTATAAATACTCTAAGGTATAAAAGAATTTTAATTACTGTTTTAGCAAAAACAATGGATTTACCACCCAAGAATGATGATATTTAAAAAATCATTAAAAATTGTTGTCGCGTTTCTTTGCAAAATTTTTGGGTGCATTGTGTTTGTAGTCACTAAAACTACCACCCGGCTTCGTTTTCGGTAGCAGTCTTGATATACCCTGTATAATTGCTACATTATTATATAAATACATTAACTCACTACCAAAAACTAAAGCTAAAGTATCTAGGATTGGCTTATTTATGAAATATATATTTATTTCACTGAGTATATATCTCCTTATATTTATACGATCCCATAGACGTCCCACTGCAGGGCACGGGCCTCCTCCACAATAGAAAGTACGATTGTGAGCGGTTAGGCGTTTACTGAGCATCTACACATAATCTTTACACTAAAAACCACTTTTGTTGCAGTCCAACGGAATGAAATCAGTTGCTAACGGCGGTCTTTGTTATGCTCCTGGTTTGAGAAAGTCCTTCCCTTGTTTCCTTTGGTTTACTGAGTGGTAATAATAATAATAATAATAAAATGTTTTATTAAAACTTTCCTTAACCTAGATAACAAACAAAATAATTTTTACTTATGCCAGAAGTGCTTAGGCTAAGATATAACATTAAGGAGAAACGGCTGGTGCTTAAACTAGGACAGCCCTGTACAATAAGCACCAGCTACCATCTTTATGTTGCCTAATTGTAATGGGTATAAAACAGGTATTTTGGTAGTAATTCTAATTAGTTATAATTAAAGGCTAGTAATACTATATAAACTGCAGTTAAACAAAACAAAGAATAAAATAAAATAAATTAAAAGAAGTAAAACAAATGTGCCATTTGGGATATCGTAATATTATATGTATAATGCACAGATCATGCATGCACGCATTTTTATTTTATATACGTGTCAGGGGGTGCATTTCTGTGTGCATGCATACATGATAAATGTGCATAAGTGTAGTGTGTGTGTATGTGTGTGTGTGTATATGTGTGTGTGTGTGTGTGAGTGTGTGAGTGAGTGTGTGTGCGTCTTCATGTTAGGCTAGAGGATGCAGAAAATATTCTGTGTCATCATAACATTGATTAAGAAGCCATTTTCTAATTGATTCCTTTAAGGTATATTTAGTAGAATGTATACTAATATTTAGAATTTGATGTAATCTATTGTATATAAAAGGACCGAGGAAGCAAAAAAAATCTATGGCTAAAGGAGGTATTAAATGATGTAGATTTTGCAATGAGATGATTGCGGAGGTTTATATTAGATATATCGGAGCAAGGCGTTAAAGAATGCTGTAATAATGCGGTATGTAAGATAAACAGTTGACGGACAGTAAGTACTTGGCAAAATTCATATAGGCTCTTAGTCGGATATAGTTGAGTTTTAAATGTACTCACCTTTAATAGGGCTCTTTGGGCACGTTCAACATACATTAGATGATTTTTAAATGATCCGCCCCATGAAGTAATACAGTAAGTAAGCAGGGATTGGCATAAAGCCTGATAAATCCTTTTCAGAGTAGAAGGGTCAGCGACGTACCGTAAATGTTTAAAAACAAAAATAAGTTTCCGTATTTCTACCTGACAATAATTTAATGTATGGTTTAAATGTAAGGTTATTATCAATGAGCAAGCCTAGGTATTTTATTTGAGTGGTTCTCTCTATAACGGAGTTAGTATATTGTAAAGAGTTAGCAGATGAAGTATGAGCGGTGATATTAAATCTATTATGATCTGGGAGATGAACATTGCGAATGCTGAATAAAATATGTTTAGTTTTATCAGTGTTTAGAGTTAGTAAGTTTTCTTTTAACCATTGAGATACTAAGTTAAAACCATTTTGAGCAGATTTATATACTTCTTCCCATGTATTGCCAGAGAAATATAAAACTGTATCATTTGCAAATGATAAAAGATTTCCGTCTATCATATTCATTTGACACAGGTCATTTATGTAAACTAAAAATAAACTAGGACCCAGTATGCTCCCCTGAGGCACACCATGAGTAATTGGAAGATCGTTGCTTATATGGCCGTCGAGAGTAACACACTGGGTTCGGTCACATAAATAACTTTCAAAAAGTCTCAATTGTTCTCCTCTAATTCCAAGAGATTCGAGTTTAGTTAGAAGTATGGAGATCGAGACCGTGTCGAACGCTTTCGCAAGGTCTAAGAAGATAGCGAGACATTTTTTTCCTGAGTCCAAATTTCTTACTAAATAATCAGTGAGTTTGTGCACAGCTTGTTCAGTGGATTTATTTTTCCTAAATCCGAATTGTCACTTAACAAGTTATGTTTTTCGAGATAACCGACAAGGCGAATATTTATTAATCGTTCTAGTATTTTGGATATTGATGGAAGAACAGAGATGGGACGGTAATTATTTACACGGTTTCGATCTCCATTTTTAAAGACTGGATGTATAAGCCCTTTCTTTAAAGCTGATGGGAAGATTCCGACTGAGAGAGATAAGTTGCAGAGATACGTTATTGGCGGTACTAATATGTGCTTAAAAGTCTTTAAGAAAGAAGTGGAAATACCATCCCATCCGACTGCGCAATCGTTTTTTAGGGACGTCACTATGCATTTAACTTCATATTCGTCAGTTGGTAAGAACACAAACGATTTTGGAATGCTGGCGGGTTTAAACAAATTTATAGTAGGTGTGGTATTTGATTTTTGAATGTTTTCTGCTAAAATTTTCCCCATATTGGCGAAGAAGTGGTTGATTGTATCAACCGATTCCTTGGGGGTTCTCTCAATGTTCAAAAGATCACGCGATGAAGATTTAGTTTTTTTGAGATATGCAGTGGTGATTGACCAATCTTGTTATTACTTCTTTTAAAAGAGAAGTTTGTGTCATGGAGGCACTGTTTGCGTATCGTATTCTTTTGAAAGGAAATATTTGACTTTCGTTAGTTTCTGCTATAATAAGGCCAATTCGTTATTAGTCGGTATTTCTGATTGAGATGGTGATATGACAGCACAGTCCGCTTGCAAGTTAACTATTGATCACCCGTTGGTTACACAAGGATTGGATAGATCGTGGTAGGTGACGATCAAATCTCAGATATTAGGACAAACCAATTCATGGAACCAAAAGAACTTTATCAATAATTGCGTGTTCTTAGATCTGTATCAGTATCTAGTATCTATATGTACGTCCCACTGCAGGGCACGGGCCTACTCTACAATCGAGAGTACGATTAAGAGTGGTTAGGCCATATAGTACACCACGCTGGCCTAGTGCCGGTTGGTGTTCTTAGATAAATTATACATTTTGCGCTGGTTACTCATTAATTTCTTAACGCGTGAAAAACAAGCTAGCGTTCATAGTTTGCCTGGGTGGCTGATTGTACTACGATACGGTTACAAAGCTTAGGACTCTAGCTCGAATCGCGAGCCAGTCAAAGTCATATCGAATTTTCTATTCATTATCAGCCCGAAGTCAGAATTTTGTGACTGATATGGCTACAGGCTTGCCCCCTATGACATCCTCGGACGGAACATACGAGGCGAAATGTATGTGTGCTGGTTACACCTCTGCCTTGCCCTTCTGGGAAGAAGGCGTGAGTTCATCTATAATAATAATAATAATAAAAGTATTTTATTAGACACAAATTTTTGATTACAATTCATTGTAGCCCTGTCCCCTAAACTAAGTAAACCTAGTATTATAGGAGAACAGTTCCTTCCCATAAACGTGTACAATAATCTTGTGTGTCAATTACTTATCTTATATAAGGTACAATCAAAACAATTGATTAAAAAGGAATATATAACACAAAATTACAATACGAGTATAAGCCAAAGAAAATAATCTATATAATGCATGTTTCATAGACTTGTCGAGGTTAATTGCTTGGAGCTAATTCTTTGCGTTCTAGTGATAGCATTCACTTGCAGGAGTTGTAATATTGAGAGAGTGAGCGAAATAGATATTTTCCCTTATATTCACACAAGAACGGGATAGAAATAGGGAAAACATAAGCAAAAAGAGATATAAACTAGGTATAGTTTTGTCCTACATAGTGTGTCTTTGTGCACAATAAACTGGGAAGGAAGAAGAAAAGAAAAAACCCTTTAGTTATAGACGCAACGTAGATATCATGGAACATAAAAAAAAAAAATTAAATAAAAAAACAACTAAATATGGGTTGGTCGCGGGTGTAACTGAAAGGTGGTCTAATCAGCTAAATATTATGATGTGGTGCCAACCATAACACAACGCTGAAAAACCATTCGCAAATTGATCGTTACTCTGTCTATTATCGAAATTCGAATTTTAATACAAAACAAAGTCTGTTTCGTGATTAGTTTATTTGTGTCTTTGTTTATTATTGTTGCCGTAATGGGGATAAAATGATGATGTGTAGATGAATTACCTTTAAAAGATACAACAACTTGATTTAGGTTGCCGGATTACCGTTTTACACTTACGTGTAATCGACATTCCAAAAGTTATGAGTTCTTCATCATCCATCCCCTTCCAGTCTGTAGGGTCCCTCTGCTAGGTATAGGCTTTTTTCATGTTATGCCACTTTTCTCTGTTTTCTGTCAGTCGCATCCAGGTTCGGCCTGCGACTTTGACAATATCGTCGTGAGTTAAATATGTTTTAATATTTTGATAATAAACAAATATTTATAATAAACATTCCTATGTCTGTCAAAGTAATTTAGGTGGTAATTATTGTAATGCATTATTAATTATTAATTTAAGTGCGTGGTGGCCTGTTGGTAAACGGACTAGACGCGACTGCCAACATGTTCACGGTGGTCGCGGGTTCGAATCCCAGGGCACACCTCTGACTTTTCGGAGTTATGTGTGTATTGATAGTCAATCACCACGCACTAAAACGGTGAAGGAAAACATCGTGAGGAAACCTGCATACCATAGCGATTTATAAAAAATATATGGTATGTAAGTCTACCAACCCGCACTAGGCCAGCGTGGTGGACTATATGGCCTAACCACTCTCTATCGTACTGTCGATTGTAGAATAGGCCCCTGCCCTGCAGTGGGACGTATATGGGCTGATACAGATTATTAATTTATTTTATTACCTCGTAAGTGAGTGTTGCAACTGTTTGAAATGTAATATACTGTTCTACGGATTCTCCATATACATAATATACAGATTCCATCTTGATGGTTTTGCCAATTTTTGTATTGTGACCTCAGAACAATAACTAAAGCATAGAAGTAGCGCTACTCACATTTCAACGTACACTCTAATTTTGATAATTGTGCTGTGATCTCTTCTGATAGTTTATCGATATCGATACATGAAGTTTATTTATAGCAAATTCGTAGACACAGTGGTAGATACATGAATCATTATACATGTTTCATTATTATTTATTTCAAATCCATAGCTTTTTTTTTTATTAATTAAAACCTTGTATCTTCTCTTTGTAGCTACAGAACAAAAATATAATACGATGATCAACTTTTTTTGAAAAGGTGTTCTCTGATGTCCTCAGCTGTTACTAAGATAAAAAAAGAAACTAGCAAAAATATAAGATAACATGAAAACCCATTTTGAATTAGCCGTTGAAACTTCCGTATGTAAATGTAAAAAAAAACATTACATGTGTGATTGCGTTACTCTGCTAGTACGCAAAGCCTCTAAAGATAATTTTTTTGCTATGGACATGATGATATCGAAAATTATGAAGAGTATCCTAGGCCACAGCCCTCGCGCAGTGGCCGAGCGCTTTTTGCCACTACATTACCGGGTAGGTATTTTAAAGTAAAAGCCAATTTATGTAACATGGGTAGTAAACTAAAATATACATTATTTATATTATCGATAAAATGTGCAGCATATCACTATTGAATATGTCGTAACTAAATTGTGTCGGTGCTTTGGCCGTTTGTAACATTGACATATCTGCACTTTTTAATTCGGTCGCGTAATCATACCCAACATACCAATTTGACGTTTCATGAGTGAACATGAACCGGCCTTAGCACATACTATTTGTCTCATTCTCTCCCATGATTTGGCCCATTGGAAAAAACAGGATAAGTATATGAGTAATTTTCAGGCTCTTTCTATGCTTTAGTTATTGTTCTGAGATTGTGACTGTTGATGAATTGTCAAACATTGACTTAACGGTGAGTGTTTTGAAGATGTTGAACATTTCATTTACTTGGTGGTAGGTCTCTCATATTTGAGAGGCCACCTAGATGGGTACCATCTCTAGGTCTATTTCTCCCGCCAAACAGTAGTAAAAATGCACTGTTATTGTTTTCATTGTGTTTCGGATTGAAGGACATTGTAACCAAAGTAACTACTGGACATATTGAGACTTACATCTCATGTGTCAGGATGGCGAGAGCAGTGGAATTTGCAGTGAAAAGTATTGCTTTGTAATTCAATACGCTGTTTTTTTGTTTGCTACTGTTCATGAGCGGTTGAATCGCATACCATGAGGCGAACGGCATGCTAGTCCCGCCATTCATAGTAATGATTAAAAAAAAACTCCTATTAATTTTGCATTTCGTCAGGCTGACATTAGATTCAAATGAATTGCGACTACTGGTAGAGATATATACTCTAATATAAATACCGGGTATCTCAAGACTGCTACCGAAAACGAAGCCGGGTGGTAGTTTTAGTGGCTACAAACACAATGCAATTAAAATTTTCGCATAGAAACGCGACAATTATTTTTTATTATTTTTTAAATATCGTCATTTTTGGGTGGTAAATCCATAGTTTTTGCTAAAATAATAATTTAAACTCTCTTATATCTTAGAGTATTTATAAATTAAAGGGTATACACTATTATTTTAGGAAAAAATGTATTTACCACCAAAATATGGCAATAGGAAAAAAATTACAAAAAAAAAAATTGTCGCTTTTTTTTGCAACTTTTTCTGTTGCATTGTGTCTGAAGTCGCTTAAACTACCACCCGGCTTCGTTTTCGGTAGCAGTCTTGATATACCCTGTATAATTGGGCAGTAAAACCAGGTTCAAAGATTAATAGAAAACATTCCGATTAAGTGCGCGGTGGCCTGTTGGTAAACGGACTAGACGCGACTGCCAACATGTTCACGGTGGTCGCGGGTTCGAATCCCAGGGCACACCTCTGACTTTTCGGAGTTATGTGTGTATTGATAGTCAATCACCACGCACTAAAACGGTGAAGGAAAACATCGTGAGGAAACCTGCATACCATAGCGATTTATAAAAAAATATATGGTATGTAAGTCTACCAAGCCGCACTAGGCCAGCGTGGTGAACTATAGGGCCTAACCACTCTCAATCGTACTCTCGATTGTAGAGGAGGCCCGTACTCTGCAGTGGGACGTATATGGGCTAATACAGATACAGATTCCGATTTAAAAAAATGTAATTAAAAATGAAGCAATACTTTTCTATATCTCGTTGGCGCTAACCGTTGAACATCTGGTACCAACTTGTTACACTTATTATTATTTTGTGCTTTGGGAGTATATCGAACCAATAAAAGCAATTGAAATAAAACTATTATTTACGGACTTGGTTTAATTTTACATTTTGTGATTTCCCGACGTCTCGATTACTTTACTACAGCTATTGTGGTCACGGCGCGGATTGAGGTATTAGTCATCCGCTCAGTGACTGTTACAATTTAACTATCCTTAATTAAGAATTATTAAATCAAAAAAGTTAATTTAAATAAATTAATCTGTATTGGCGTTCCGATCTACGCAGAAGGAGCTCACTGTGTCATGAGGTCTGGCAGTTGGTCATTTGGATTCCGATTTAATTAAGTGTAGAATTGGATCCCATGCTTGTGCAAGCTTCAAGCCGTCTTCCCTATTGAAATTTGGATGTTTTTTAATTCCAATAGCCTCGCGAAACATACTGGGCAGATAAACTCGATGACTTGGCACTTGGCACTTGACAGGTGGTAAACATTGACTGATCTTCTTGAGCGGCTTGAAGTATGTGTTGATAGAAGCACGCTTCAGGATATAACCAATCTTGACTGTGACACCTTTTATGTATGGCAAAACAACCGAGACCCGTTCAACTGTGGTTGGCTTCACTCGGGTTCTGTGACGGCGGAGAGTCAGGAATTTTTACCCGATATGGCGATAGGCTCGCCACCTATCACATGTGGGACGGAACATACAGGGCGAAATGTGGGTGTCCTGGCACCTCTGCCTACCTCTTCTGGGAAAAAGGCGTAGGTTTATGTATGTATTTTATGTATATATTTTTCTATTTGCCAAATGAATATATTCTTATTTCCGACACTAATTATATTATATACTAATAACGTATATTACACGTGAGAAAATACAGTCTTATGTCTCTTGTATATTGAGAAGAACAATAAGTAATAATAGATTTAATTGAATGATTGAACTAATTATACATATAAGAAAAAGCCGTTGATGTGTAATTTATTATTGACTAGCGGTCCGGCCTAGCTTCGCCCGGGTACAAATAGATTTCTGTACAATAATATGTATGTATTATACATAATATAAACCTTCCTCTTGAATCACTCTATCTATTAAAAAGAGAAAGCGACTTTGTTTTATACTATGTAGTGAAGTTCAGGATAACCAAGCGCAGTGGGTAAGTGAGCGAACGGCGTATATCTAAGGAACTAGGCACAGGGAACTAGGGGTGGGTTTATTCCTGTAAGACAGGGTTGTGGGAGCGGGGAACTAGTTCCAACATGACACTGCACCGTGGGACGTATCACTCACTTTTTAATATATTTTTTTAAAATATAAATAGCTGCGTCTCCATGGATTTGGACCTCCTACACTTGTCGCCTGAGTGCCGGCCACGTCTCAGAACCATACAGGAGCACAGGCCAAACTATACTTTTATAAATAAGGTCCTTGAGCCTCATCGGCATCCGGCAATCGAGAAGTATGCCTGGGACCTCCCTCCTCTTAGACCAAGCAGCGTCTATACGGGATTTGACGTCAAGGTCGATGTCACTGGACTCGTGCAGTACGGACCCGAGGTACTTGAACTTGTCCGTCATCACAGCAAGTTTGTTCCCTATTTTGATGGTTTGGGAGTCCGTGCTCACTCATGCCATGTACTCAGTCTTCGCCACATTTAACTTAAGACCACCGTTCTCAAGCGCCCTCGATTGTCCTTGCGCTCCAAAAGTCACCGGTCCTCCTCTATCATTGCTTTATCAGCGTACATCACCAACCAGGGCGCAGGGTACTGGATAAAAAAATAAATAAATAAATAACACTCAATAGTCACATACATAGTCCTGACCCCACACTAAGATCGAGTCTTGTGTCGTGGGTATCAGGAACTACGAGAGACTTTTCGGTCTCACAAACACTCAGACCCGAAAGAAATATTTGTGGGCCGCACAAACATTTCTCTCGGTGCGGGGATCGAACCCGCGGCCTCTCGTTTCACAGGCGGCGTCTAACCAACTGCGCCACGGAGGCTGTCACGGAGGATGACAGTTGTGATAACGTTGAGCATAACTCTGAAGAGGAATGGGCTTAGCGCGCCATTCAGGCCATTCAGGCCGCTGCTAACAGGTTCCTATGTAAATCCTTTAGGTATGCGTATGTTTAGCAATGTTTTTGTATGAAGAGGGAAAGATGATTCTTTGGATATCTGTCACCCTAGTTTCTCCACCTGCCTTCTGTGTCAAGAGTAGGATAATTATTAATAATTAAAATCTATTTGATTAACATGAGTGGAAAACGTTCCTTTGGGCAAATTAGTTCGTTGAACATTTGACAACGTGGTATCATAAGGGATTATATCCTATTTATAAAGTGATATTTATGTCTGACATTGGCTAAAGATCATGAACTATACAAAGCGCTATTTTAGGAAATCTCTACAAAAATCAGTGCATGTCTTAAAGAGCCTTTGAATAGGTATGTGTTTTACGAGATAACTTTTAATTTTCGACGTCGAAAAGGTTATTATTTTAACCTTAAAAAGTGACTTAAAGATGGTTATCCATCAACACACGATCGTTTCGGTTAGTATCATTGACAAAAAACTTTCAAATCAACTATTGTGTATTTAGACGATCGAAAGGGTAATTATGCATAGAATATTCCATTTGATAACGCCTGTTGGACGGAATATTCATCATGTTCCTAGGGTATTTTGTTAGTAGAGTATATATTAAATGTACAAATATATTTTTTAAGTATTTGCGTATTTTTAGAGGTAATTTTATGCTGATAAGACAATTAACATGGAAAATTCAAGAAAAAAAAATGTTTAGTGATAATTTAATTAAAGATATGATGTTTGAATATAATTTTATACAAAGGCACTATTTATTTAAAAACTATATATATTATCTTTTGGTATATTTATAGACAGATATTAAACCTATTTTAGTTGTCAAATGTTTTGTTCCACTCGAACGAATTTTGAATTTAATTTGAGTAAAAACATTGAACAATTGATAACTAAATTAGGTTTAAAAACAGTCTTTGAAAAAAATTCATACTCAGTACTTGCATCTGTAAATTGTGCATACATACATACATACATAAACTCAAGCCTTTTTCCCGGAAGGGTTCGGCAGAGGTGCCAGGGCAACCACATTTCGCCTCATATGTTCCGTCCCACAATTTGACAGGGGGCGACGCTATTGCCATATCGGGCACAAATTCCTGACTCCGGATTGATAATTAATAGAAAAATCCAGTATCACTTTGCCCGATCCGGGATTCGAACCCGAGATCTCAGTTTTTAACCGTACCGTAATACAACTACGCTACCGAGGCAGTAGATTTTACACCAAGGAAATATTGATTTGATGTTGATTTATAAACATTACATATACACCCAACAGTCACATACACACTCTTGACCCCACAGGCCACGAGATCTAGTCTTGCTTCGTGGGTGTCAGGAATTACGAGACACTTTTCAGGCTCACAAACAACTAGAGCCGAAATATATAATTGTGGATCTTACAAATATTTGTGTCTGGCTGGTATAAAACCCACAGCCTCTCTTTTCACAGCCGCCGTCTAATCAAATGTTCCGTCGAGACTAGCTAAGTAAAGTCATTATTTACGCGAATGGTACCAAGTATTTTAAGATTGTAAAAGATATTAATTTTTTCTTTATTTTATTTATTACATATTTTTAATTTTTATCGTAAATAAATTATAGAACAAATATTTAGATAATACAAAAAAAATACCCTCCGATGTTGAAGCTCAAGACCTAAGCTACCGAAGGTAAGGGAAATGAAGTGATGAACCACCTAACAACGTGTGCCGTGTGTCTAATTCTGCCTTATGTATTTGACTTTTGACCCACCAGCCAATTGCGAGCCTCTGTAGGGTTGTCTGTTGGTCGAGGTTCTTTGGTATCAACTCATGGACAGAAACGATAATCGGCAAATGTCGGTAACCTCGTGTGCCACATGAACATATTTAGACACGACGAGACGAGCACGGCATTCGTCCGATGGTAAGCGTCACCACAACCCATGTACAGTAGCAGTACCAAACAACATCATGGATTGCAAAGTAATGCTCGGCATTCTACTGCGCTCGCCATCCTTAGATATGAGATGTTAAGTCTCAATATATCCAGTTGCTCTGGCTACAGTGTCCTTCTAATCGAAACACAACAGTGCATTTAAACTGCTGTTTGGCGGGAGACCTA
The DNA here is from genome assembly GCA_009982885.2 of Hyles vespertilio. Lineage (NCBI taxonomy): Eukaryota > Metazoa > Arthropoda > Insecta > Lepidoptera > Sphingidae > Hyles > Hyles vespertilio. The sequence goes on from CM042833.1 coordinate 15,633,072, forward strand.
GAGGTGGTTTCTATCCAGGCATATGAGATACCACCAGTAAGTTTTAACTAATTTAACATCTTAAACTATTTAGCTAGTGTCAGATCGTGTACTCGTTTTAGACCACGCTGTATACGCTGCAGTTACCATTGATAATAATAAATAAAAATAACTTGTATATATAAAGGTATTTAAATTATGTGTTTTTCACAGTCTTGTTCCGGCTGTTGTTGAGACGTATCGCCTGCGGAGGGACGGCAATATGTTCATCACATTAGTTTCCTTGCTGTTCGTGATATGTATCGGGTACTTGGTCAAAAGCGCCATAAAGCCGAAAAATTTTCCACCCGGTAAGTATTTTATTTATTATTCAATGTATTATTTTGCTGGTAGGCGATGTTTTATGTGTCTGTATTGCAACGAATAAATACGAATTTTAAAAAATGGAGCGTAAAATATACGCAATTATTTCGCTACCACAGGTTTAAAAAATAACGTATTTTTCCGGGTAGAGGGTGAAACAAAATTGTAGAAATAGCATAAAATATTACATGACATCTGCATTGGCGAAAATGAAATAACTACATATTTTTTTATAAAAAAATATGACTCATCTCTATCCCAGGATTTGACAATATATAGATTAACTCACGCCTTTTTCCTAGAAGGGGTAGCAAAGGTGAAATCAGGATACTTGCATTTCGCGTTGTATGTTCCAATGCCAATATCTGTATCAGCCCATATACGTCCCACTGCAGGGCACGGGCCTACTCTACAATCGAGAGTACGATTGAGAGTGGTTAGGCCCATGGGGAGTCCGTTTCTACTCAGGAAAGCTAGTTACCGACGTGGGACTGCACTATAGCCACCTCACGTAGGACGCAGTTCGAGCCTTATAGGTGGGGGGCTCATTGCGGAATCGGTCCGGTACATGCGATCGCCTCAGATTCGCGTGGGAAGGCGTCAGATCTGAGGATCATGTCCATGAATCCGGGGGAATCACTCAATGCCAATATACTTAAAGGTTTTTATAAAATGTACGAAAAACATTTCTTGGCAGTGCACAATAATTTAATTAGGTATGCAATTTATAAATAACAAACAATCATTTCAGCTTCGTATATTTTGACAATAATAATTAGCCTATTGAAAATTTAAAATACATTCGAATTATAATAATATGCAAAGTTCCCAATTACGATTATATTTTAGGCCAAACGAATTAATATTCACTTAAGTATGTATTTATTCCATATAAGTTGTAGATAATATGTATATACAGGCACAACATGTTAATACTACTTATCACAAACATAAATTAACTGAGAAATGAAAATAATTGATTACCAGGTGCTTCTACGGTACCTGCTTATCAGTAATTTATGAAAATCTCTATCCAATCGCTGTACGAACGGGAGTATGAAATTTTTACAAAAGAGAACAACAATGAATTGCACATAAAGGCTACATTATGACATGACCTTAGCTAAAAAATCTTTCTTTAAAATTATAATATAATTTGGCAGTGGGCCGCGCATGGCGCGTAGAACCGATGATCGTCGGGGTCGAAAGGTTCTAGAGTGGAGGCCGCGTATAGGCGAAATGTCGGCCGCCCGCCTACAAGGTGGACGGACAACCTGGCTAAAGTCGCTAGATGCAGGCAGCTTCCAACAGATCGATGTGGAGATTCTTGGGGAGGTCTATGTTCAACAGTGGACTTCTTGTGGCTGAGATGATGATAACGATAATATAACACTCAACAGTCACATACATAGTCCTGACCCCTCACCTAGATCGAGTCTTGTCTCATGGGTATCAGGAACTATGAGAAACTTTTCGGTCTCACAAACCAATCCAGACCCGAAAGAAATCTGTGGTCCGCACAAACGTTTCTCTCGGTGCGGGGATAGAACCCGCGGCCTCTCGTTTCACAGGTGGCGTCTTACCAACAGCGCCACGGACGCTGTTAGAATGCACAAAACAATTGAGACAATTGTAAAGCCTTCGGCTAAAGTTAATCCCTCGGTTATCCAAGTTTATTAAAGAAGGCCCCCTAGAGTATTAGTTTACATTCAGGTTCCCGTGCAATATGCCACACATATTGTATGCCGTTTTTTTGCAGTTTAGATGACTAGCTAATGGAACCAAAATAAAAGTTCTGTCGTCTGCACATTTTATTGAGATACAATTAATACCATTTATTTATAGCCATTTATCGGTATACAAAACCGCAGTGTCACTGACATTTGACATTGGTGACTAAAAGTCCTAATCAAATTAGTTTAGAAGCGTTAATGATGAATGTGAATTTACACTGTTTGTTTGAGTTAACAAACAGTGTAAATTAGCGTTAAGAAAAAACCTTCGATTTATCGCCTAATTAGGGTAAATAACAAATTTAATACCAGATATAGGCATTGGACGACGGGAAATCACGACACGGAAATCGCTAGGAACAGAATATAGCCTATATTTCTCTTGTGTTTTCCTCGACCTACATATACAGTCCACTGTTGGGCACTATCTCCCTCAACTTCTTTCATATTAGGCAATACTGCTCCATATATTATAAACATGCTGCTCCATAAATTATATACAGTCTACGTGTAGTCACAGTTTTCTCAAAGTTGAACACTTGCTAAGTGTTAAATACTCGTGTTAAAGGCGTTAATTCAAGGCAAAGGCTAAAAGTGTTAAATTATAAAAATAAAGTTTAAAGAAGGTTTTACAAGGAAAACGGCGTGTGTAAAAATCTGCAATATAATTTATTCTAGGTAATATTATTATATTTAGTATTGTAACAAAAGTTATGAAAATAATTCCTGCAAGTTCGATCACACGAAAAGATAACAAAAGCAAAAAAGCGTTAACTCGAATGTTCTAACATCGAATTGCAGTGGCCTTGTGTGTGAGTATAAATGTGGGCAATATAAACTGGATCGCGGATCGCTGGATCTGGAACGCGGTGTCTATGAAATTAAACGTTTAATGCCTAATTTAATTACATAGTGTTCAATAAAATCTATGGAATCAGGTGGATACAAAGATCGAAGTGTTCTATTTTTTTTGGAGGAGTAGGTGCGTTATTATCTTACTGGTGGTAGGTCTCGCAATGTGAGGGGCGTCCTGGGTAGGTACCACCACAATGTATATTTCTCCCGCTAAACAGCAGTTTAAATGCACTGTTATTTTTCGGATTGAAGGATTGTAGCCAGAGTAACTACTGGACATATTGAGACTTAACATCTTGCCTCAGGATGGCGATCGCATTGGATTACCAAGCATTGTTTTGTGATTCAAGGTGTCGTTTGGTTTTGCTATTGTTCATGAGCGCAAAATGAAAATATATTCAATACGAGATTGCTGGGAAATCCGGTATAAATAAATACTGCGCAATGTTTTGTTTGAAATTAAACAATGTGTTTATATGAAATAATTAATAAGCAATTAGTATCTAGTTTTGTTTAAGGACAAGCTATAACAATTAACTCGCGCACACTGACTATAAAGTGAGTGGCGTCTTAACTTGAAACATTTTGTATTTCATAACTGACCTACATAGCGGCGGAGACATGCTCACAATAGAGATGTTACAAGAGCAAAAAATGCACTTTTCCCTTTCAGACTGGAGCGTGCCGTTCATTTATTTTCCGGAATTTGATGCCCCTTTTAGTATCAAGGTTAGGATTCAAGTTCATGGCGTGTTTGTGGTTGGCATGTAATAAATTCGCTATTTCCAATCCGAGTGGCCATTTCTGATTGTTGCCCGTTTTCAACGTGCATATTGACTGCGGTGTTGGCTCTGTCCACAACCGCTCATTCTTATTTGTTCGCATCGAAAAATGGAAATCGAACAATACTTTTTGATATCAATTCTCTATTGTCATCGAAAATTGTTTGAATATATTTAGTTTCGTGCTCATCTTATGCAGCAGGTTACTAATAAATGTGAATATTTGGCGCATATTTATTTTGATGTTTAAGTCAAACAATTAAGAAAATATTTTGCTGGATAAATATTTTATATTATATTGTATGGTGATTTGCTTCGGATTGTCTATAAAAGTAAATGTTTTTTGCTAATAATCCGATCCTGAACCAGGAGAGAGTTGTGCATAGTAGTAAATTATTTAACTTATTCGCAATTCACTGTTCTATTTTGCTGCTAAATATTGGAACAATGTTTACCTAACCAATTATGCACTATTTGCCAATAAACATTATGGGGACGGTACGCTTGCATTAACGGACAAATAACAGGAATCGGGATACACGTCAGTTGATTCAATACGGAATGCATGCGGAATATTGTGTTTGCTCACGTTCCTGGTTGATTCAATGGTTTGAATTATTGAAAAATCATAACTTTTGCGTAATTTTATTTGAGCAGCATCGGAAATGAAGAAGGTATGGTTTGTCTTCTTCCACCACGGATCAATAAATGGAGTTCAATTGATGGAAATACAATTATCTTTTATTCTGGGAAAACATCCCACTATCACACAAAATATAAAAAGTGTTTCCTATGCGAAAATATTCTGTACATTTATTTTTCTTCATTTTGACTAAATATTCTATTTTTAACAAGACTAGGTATATCAATTTTTAAATTTACATACATGCATGCATAAAGCATGAATGAATACATGCATTTTTTCCACAAGGGATAGGCAGATGTGCTACCAGGACACTCAAGCTTCGCCTTTTTTGTTCCGTCCTATGATGCAATAATATAAAAATACACAAATTGGACACAAATTCCTGACTCCGGGCTGATAAATGAATAGAAAAATCTAATATCACTTTGCCCGACGTGGGGTTCGAACCCGATACTTCAGCTTTGTTATCGAAGCGAAGTAATTTTTTTTTAATTTGCGTTTTTACAAGGCTGATTCTAACAATGGACTAGAAACAATATAAATTTAATAAAAAGATCGAAATTATCTAAGTATAGCGCTAAGACATCATTACAAATACAATAGTATAATAATTATAATAAAAAAATATAAACTCATTTGCAAAAAAAACGGGCACCTAAGCAATGAACCATTTCAAATGTTACTATTGGTTTGTTTGATAGGTAATTATAGGTAGTTTTACTTTCACAATTTTGTAAATTAATAAGCAAATAATCGTTTTCGTCAGTATTATCTTAAAATTTTGATAAAATTTATGGGTTTTAATGCTAAAGTTCACTAGTAGTGTATGCTCGCTAGTAGTGCATATGCTCGTGAAGTAAAAGTTAACAAAGATTTTTGTTTATTTTTTCTTTAATAAAGTAAAAGCAGATAAATGTTTAGTATCGAGTGTGACCCCCTCTAGCTGAAATCACAGCTTGAATTCGTCTGAGTATGCTAGCGAGGATATCCCGGATACTTGCTTGCGGAATACGTTTCCACTCCGCGGTAATCACATTCTTCAGCTCTCTGATGGTCTGCGGAGCCGGTTGTACTGATCTCACGCGTCGTTTCAGAATGTCCCACACATGCTCTATAGGATTGAGGTCGGGACTTTGAGCTGGCCAATCCAAACGACGAATGCGGACCTCTTGCACACACGCTTCCACATCGCCAGACCGGTGGGCGCGAGCGTTGTCGTCCATAAAAATTGAGTCTTCGCCTAAAGCGGCCAATGCGGGTTGTGCATGAGGAATTAGAACTTCCGTCATGTATCGATGTCCAATCAGTGAGCCGTTTTCAATGAAGACTAACTCTGTACGATCCATTGAAATTATTCCTGCCCAAAACATAACAGAGCCCCCACCATAAGGTGTGATTTCTTCAAAACAAGCCTCTGCAAAGCGTTCTCCTCATCTTCGTTGCACTTGCCGACGTCGATCTTCACCGAACAGAGATATCCTGGCTTCATCGGAGAACAATACCCTATTCCAGTCTTCTTGAGTCCATGACTCACAATTCCGAGCAAACCTAAGCCTGGCAACTCTGTGCTAACTGTGGAGTAACTTAGGGCCGCGGGCCGGGCGATGACTGCGTATATTGGCCGCGAGAAGCCTCCTCCTGACCGTCCATAGACTAATATGCGCATTTCTTACTTCTTCGAGGTTGTTCTTAAGGTCCACATACGAAGACTTGCGATTTCTCAATGCGCGACTCACAAGAAAACGATCATCCCGTGGTTGGGTACATGGTTTTCTTCCAGAACCAGGCTCAATCCTATAGAGCATGTCTGGGACGTTCTGAAACGATGCGTGAGATCAGTACAACCGGCTCCGCAGACCATCAGAGAGCTGAAGAATGTGATTACCGCAGAGTGGGAACGTATTCCGCAAGCAAGTATCCGGGATATCCTCGCTAGCATACCCAGACGAATTCAAGCTGTGATTTCAGCTAGAGGGGGTCACACTCGATACTAAACATTTATCTGCTTTTAGTTTATTAAAGAAAAAACAAACAAAAATCTTTGTTAACTTTTACTTCACGAGCATATGCACTACTAGCGAGCATACACTACTAGTGAACTTTAGCATTAAAACCCATAAATTTTATCAAAATTTTATGATAATACTGACGAAAACGATTATTTGCTTATTAATTTACAAAATTGTGAAAGTAAAACTACCTATAATTATCAAACAAACCAATAGTAACATTGTAAATGGTTCATTGCTTAGGTGCCCGTTTTTTTTGCAAATGAGTTTATATAATTTTGATCAACCCCTATAGATACTGAGTTTTTTTTTGGTTCAGATAAGTTCCTTAACCGAACTGAATTTCATCTAAGCGGTAAAAATACTCTTATCTACATGGGAAGTCCAAAAATCGTGAAAACGAAAATCACGATTTATGACAAAAATGTCACCTGGGATGATGAGAAACATGTGGGTTAATTTAAGTAACATGTGTCAATATCACCCTGTATATATACATGGTATATCAAGACTGCTACCGAAAACGAAGCCGGGTGGTAGTTAAAGCGACTTCAGACACAATGCAATAGAAAAAGTTGCAAAAAAAAGCGACAATTTTTTGTTATTTTTTTCCTATGACCACATTTGGGTGGTAAATACATTTTTTCCTAAAATAATAGTGTATACCCTTTTATTTATAAATAATCTAAGGTATAAAAGTGTTGAAATTATAATTTTAGCAAAAACTATGGATTTACCACCAAAAAATGACGATATTTAAAAAATCATAAAAAATCATTGTCGCGCTTCTTTGCGAAATTTTTAGTTGCGTTGTGTTTGTAGTCACTAAAACTACCACCCGGCTTCGTTTTCGGTAGCAGTCTTGAGATACCCGGTATATATACATATATAATATAGTAACTGCAATTATAGTGCTCGTATATAATAATTAATTCGCAAATAAGTGTGCCGGGCAGAACTTCCATAGGCAACGTGTCAAAGGCACACCAAATTAATCCTATTATTATGATTAAATATTACTATTATATATCAATAAAAAAAGAATAAATCATACAAAAAAATCATAGCCACCAGTTTGGGTATGCTTTACTGTAATATTGTGTTAATCAATAAAATCAATTGTTGTGTTATTATGTGACTAGATTGTTAATAACATAGATGTAATTTTTGTCCGAAGGTCCGAGATGGTATCCATTAATCGGCTGCAGCAATGTCGTCGAAACTATGACTAAGAAACATGGTTCACAATTCAAAGCGCTTTTGGAACTATCAAAAGAGTATTCGACGAACGTACTAGGTTTGAAACTTGGCGGCGAAATAGTAGTTTCCGTCTACGGAGAAAAGAATGTACGGCAAATATTTACTGAAAAAGCATTTGAAGGACGCCCGGACAACTTCTTTATACAGCTGCGATGTCTCGGAAAAAGATTAGGTAAGGTTTAACGTTGCTTTTAAATAATTTATATCATATTACGCTTGCAGCAGAATGTTTGCTGCGATATCAACTGTAGAAGCGTTTGATGCTTTAGATAAGCTATTTTATATCTTTGAGGTCATCCATCAGCCAAAGAAAGTCCACTGCTGAACATTGGGGGAGGCCCAATGATTTCCACAGTGACCTGGTGGAGGCAGCCTGCATCCAGCGACGTCCCGCGACCTGACTGACCTGTCTGACCACCTTGTGGGTGGACGTCCTACTCTGCGCTTTCCGCTACGTAGCTTTCATTCGATAACTTTCTGACCCCATCGGCCATCAGTTCTCCGCGCTATGTGCCCCGCCCATTGCCACTTCAACTTACTAATCCGCTGGGCTATGGCGGTTATTTTAGTTCTCCTACGGATCTCCTCATGTCTGATTCGATCTCGTAGGGAAACCCCGAGCGTAGCCCTCTCCATGGCTTGTTGAGTGACTTTGAGCTTCCTAATAAGGCCCATAGTGAGAGGCCACGTCTCGGTGTCGTAAGTCATCACTGATAACACACAACTATCGAAGACTTTCAGTTTAAGGCACTGAGGTTTTTTTGACGAGAAGACGTCGCGTAATTTCCCGAACGCTGCCCAACCGAGTTGGATTCGATGATTGATCTCTCTTTCGAAGCTGGACCACTTGCCCTAAATAGACATATTCGTCTAAAACTTCGTAAGTCGAGTCCCCAACTCCAATGGGGGTGGGCACAACATGGATATTAGACATGATCTTCGTTTTATCCATATCCATTTTAAGACCCAGCTGTTGGGAGACTCAATTAAGGTCTTCAAGCATAGTGCTAAGATCTTCCAGCGCTTCTGCCAAGACTACAATATCGTCGGCAAATCGAAGGTGAGTAATATACTCGCCGTTGATGTTGATGCCGAATCCTTTCCACTGCAAGAGCTTGAAGGCGTTTTCCGGCGCGGCAGTGAACAGTTTCGGAGATATGACATCTCCCTGTCTCACGCCTCTCTGTAGTGGAATAGCCTTCGTGCTCTGATCTTGTACTCGGACCGACATGGTGGCGTTGTTGTATATCTACCTCAACACTTCGATGTACCGATAGTCTATGTGGCACCGCTGAAGAGACTGTAGCACAGCCCAGGTCTCGATCGAATCAAAGGCTTTCTCATAGTCCACAAACGCTAAACAAAGCGGCAAGTTATATTCCTCGGTTTTTTGTATAACTTACCGAAGCGTATGGATGTGGTCTATGGTACTAAAGCCTTTTCGAAAACCGGCTTGTTCGGAAGGCTGGAAGTCATCAAACCTGCGTTCGAGACGATTTGTGATGACCGTCGAAAACAACTTATAGACATGGTTCAGGAGCGAGATGGGCCTGTAGTTCTTTAGCAAAGTGTTATCACCTTTTTTGAAGAACAGGACCACCACGCTACTGCTCCATGCCTCTGGCGTTGAGTCCTCGAGGAGAACGGAATTGAAGAGCCTCTGAAGGACTTTCAGTATCGGCGTTCCGCCCGCTTTCAGAAGCTCTGAAGTGATTCCATCCTCACCCGGCGCCTTGTTGTTTTTAAGTTGTTTGAGGGCCATCTCAATCTCACACAGGCTGATGTCCGGGATATCATCGCTAAAGGGTCGGATCAACTTGGCTCTCCGGTCTTCGGCCGAGAACCGAAATTCGGTCCGTAGAACCTCTCAATCTCTCTTAATATCTCTATCCTCGTCGATACCATGCGGCCATCGTCCGTTTTCAGCCTAGACAACTGGCTTTGCCCAATAGACAAGTCTCTTGCAAACACTTTGGAGCCTCCGTTCCGCTCAATTATCTCCTTAAAGCTCACAGTATTGTGAGCATGGACATCGTCTCGCAAGGACTTCCAGATCCGCCTATTGAGCCGCCGATATGCTTCGGCGTCAACGGAAGACTGCAGCGTCAAAGATCGACGTCCAGCCATGAGGTCAAGAGTGTGGATTGAGAGTTTTTGTGGCCTGTCTCTACGGCGAGGTCTAAAATACTTAGATCCCACCGTATGGACAGCTTCTACCAAACTGCTGTTTAACTCGTCCACTGCAAGGTTTTTTTTAGACAATCAAAGCGATTTGTCAACTCGAGTTGAAAGCTTTCGGGGTTTTGGATATGGGCGCGAGTAAGGCGGAGCGTAGACTTCATCAAGCGACGCTTTTCTAATTGGACGTTGATATTCAGTGTGCCCCTAACCATTCGGTGATCACTGCCGGTTTTCACCCTGTTGATCACAGAGACATCACTGAACATCCGTCTATTCGTCGTCAAGATGAAATCTATCTCATTTCTCGTAGAACCGTTAGGACTCAGCCAGGTTCATTTCCTATGAGGCGGCTTCTGGAAAAAAGAGTTCATCGCAAAGAGTCCCTCTTTTTCCAGAAAGACGGCCAGCCTCTGACTCCTGAGGTTCCGTTGCCCATGTCCAAATTGCCCCACTTTCAACTCTGCATCGCTTCTCTTGCCCAACTTGCCCGCCACGCTTGGCAGGCGGGTTGGCGAGCGCAGGAGGGGACTCGCGCTGATGACGCTGCTGCCCATCATCAACGGGGGAAAGAAAATAGGGTTTATGAGTAGAGGATATAATGGGAAAGGAATGTATGGCCTGTAGGAGTGGATACTGCAGTTATGGAAGGGAATGTTTGTAGTGTCTGCAGTAGCTCTGGGGCTGAGGTCGCGTACTCGTAGCACCTATTCTAGGACAGGCCATGATCACTAGATAGGAGCATCCCTGACCTAATTCCTAATTTCGTAGTATAGTCCTTGTGTATTTTTCCTGCAGCAATAAGTATTCGTTCGATTTTAACAAATAAATAAAAACATCCAATAGTCTCATACTTAGTTCTGATTCCATATTATGATCAATTAAGTTTTGTGTCGTGGGTATCAGAAACTACGAGAGACTTTTCGGTTTCACAAATACCGCGACCCAACACAAATATTTGTTTTTTGCGAGATTACGGGATGTCCAATGTCCCTTTTCTCTTCTCATGTATTTTTCTTCCCGCTCCCCTCCTGATTTGATGAGGGCATAGGTAGACGTTTGAAAAACGCAAATTTACCCCCACGTTGAGTACTGCTCTCACCTCTGGGCAAGTGTACCAAAATACTAGTTAATCCCACTTGAATTTTTACAGTGACTAGATTGTCTAATAAACGTTGATCCCAATCTAACAGACAAACTGGAGACGTTAGGACTTCGGAGAGACTTCGGGTCTCTCTGTGCGTTCTATCGTCTGTTCCACAAATGTTTGAAATGGTAACCTCGTCGCCTTTTTATCGTCACACCACCCATCATCGCAGTAGAGTTCATTCCTACCGCCTGGAAGCGTACCGTTACCGACCGGCACATTCCAAGCGTTCTTTTTACCACGTACGTGGAAGATCTGGAATGAAATTCCTGTTCGGCCTTCCCTAAACGCTATGTGCCGTCTTTAAGCGAGGCTTTAAAAGAGTACTCTTCTTACCCAAGGCGGATCCAGGTCATGGGGGTCATGACCCCCCCTGGGCTGGCTCCAGATTTACAGAATTTATTAATCATCTTGTTGATAAAATTTATAAGCACAAATAATTCTTTATATGTCGATAAATAAAGTAAAAAGTGTGTGTGTGTGTGTGTTCACAAATAACGGCTGTAATAAACTTTCAAAAGTCATTATTACGAATTGGATTATTGAAATCGGGCCCAGTGTTCTGACATGAAATATAATATGACCCCCTCCCCTGGCGTAAAAGCTGGATCCGCCCTTGTTCTTACGGCATACATGATTTTTGTACCCCTGGTACTGCGACGGTTCATGAGCGGCGGTAACCGCTTACCATGAGGCAGTCGCATGATCATCTGACAAAAAATGCAATAAAAAATATATTTATAGCTATCAAGCTGTTAAGGTCAACGTATGTATTTTTGAATAACGTTTTGAATAATTATATTCAATAATATTAGTCATTAGGTGACTGTTAATTAAAAACGTAATAATAAAATCATTACTGTTTAAAATTTTATATTTATTTGTATGTTCAAGGTTTATGACTGGTAGTCAATTATACAGTTATATATTTTTTGCGCTTTTTATTAATTATTGTTACCAGTAATTACTGGCTATCAGAGTGTTATCTTGATTTATAGCATGGTTCAAAATTTTAACATCGGTAATTACTAAATTAAATCTGTATTAGCCCATATACGTCCCACTGCAGGGCACGGGCCTCCTCTACAATCGAGAGAACGATTGAGAGTGTTTAGGCTTATAGTCCACCACGCTAGCCTAGTGCGGGTTAAATTAAATGATATTGCACGAATTTTAGGCTTAGCCCGTTAAAGAAAAACCGAAGCACGAATTAGTATTTTATATTCATATGAGATATTTTAAGTCAGACAATATGCAGAAATATAATAATATCATTTAAATTAAGTAACATGTCAGATTGCCATTGTTTTTCTGTGTAAGTGATTGGGTATGTCATGCTCGCTAAAAAGTCTGTGCTTGCGGTGGCGTCGTGTGCCAGGTCGGTCACTTCCCTGCAACATGGTTGAGGAGACCGATGGCTGGCACATGCGTCATACTCGTGAACGGGTGCTGCTTGCGTAGACTGGTCTATCCGATTTGCTTACATTGTAACGGATTCATTGATGGATTACATAAGGCTTTCGCAATTATTCACTGTTTTGGCGAAAAAGAGTATACTGATTCTTCGTTCTGGGCGACTTCGCTTCACTCAGCCATAGTAATTATAATATAATAATATTCCGTTTAAAAATATTTTTAATAAACTGCTCTGATTTAAACCAACTTGTAAATTATGTAATAATCACTAAATTGTAAACTGGTTTTGAAAAGAGCAACACTAGAGTTTCTTGCCCGTTCTTCTCTAGTGAAAACCGCTTTCCGAACCGGGTGGTAGATAAAAAAATGACTGAATCTAAACGATGTTGAACATTTTAATGGATTCAATAAATTATTTTCATTTCATTTCATTTTCAAATATACAGAATGTTTACATGCCTTACATGGTCAAATATTTATTCAAATGATTCAGACTCTGCTTTTAGTGATTTCCATAAATAGTTAAGTTTGTGTTACAATTTATGTTTCTCGAAGGCATGAGTTAAAGTTATCATATAAAAAAACAACAAAACTGGATAAGTGTGGGTGTAAAACAATGTTGCAAGACTAAACGGACATTTTCAATACTACAAACATAAAAGTATTGCTAGTAAAATTAAAAATATTGATGCTTATATGTCCCCCAAAAAATACAATTGCTAAATATTTCAGTACCAATAATAATAAATGCAAAGCAACATATAGTCATGAAAAAAGACACATATAAAATTAATTGGAAAGAAAACAAATAATTAATAAATGCAAACCGAAAAGCAATTACTGACCCTGTAGAAATAGCATCCTTGTATAATGATTATACAGGGTATCTCAAGACTGCTACCGAAAACGAAGTCGGGTGGTAGTTTTAGTGGCTACAAACACAAAGCAACTAAAAATTTCGCATAGAAACGCGACAATTATTTTTTATGATTTTTTAAATATCGTCATTTTTGGGTGGTAAATCCATAGTTTTTGCTAAAATAATAATTTAAACTCTTTTATACCTTGGAGTATTTATAAATAAAAGGGTATACACTATTATTTTAGAAAAAAATGTATTTACCACCCAAATATGGCCATAGGAAAAAAATAACAGAAAAAAATTTTTGTCTGAAGTCGCTTAAACTACCACCCGGCTTCGTTTTCGGTAGCGGTCTAGATATACCCTGTATTGAACATTATATTGAAATAAAACATGACAAAGAACTCACTATAATATTTCGGACAACTTGTCTGTTAGCTCAATATTTCTCTTGCTGGAAAGCGAGATGCAGAAAGTAATAATGTCTCTACGCAACATCTGAAGGCTAATATGAAATCAACACCAAAGTCATCAAAGCTTATTTCCATGAACTATGTGGCGTCTTTAGGTCAGGGATGCTCCTATCTAGTGGTCATGGCCTGTCCTAGTATAGGTGCTACGAGTACGCGACCTCGGCCCCCGAGCTACTGCAGTCACCTTAACTTCCCGTCCGTGACTGCAGTATCCACTCCCTCAGGCCATACTCTCCTTTCCTATAACATCCTCTACCCACAAATCCTATTTCCTTTCCCCGGTTGATGGCGGGCAGCAGCGTCATTAACGCCAGTCCCCTACTGCGCTCGCCAACCCGCCTGCCAAGCGTGGCGAGTAACGGCAAATACCCCCACAATGGCGACACAAATAGAGACCAGGCCCCCAGTCCCCGGCAGCCCCACTATTCCTGGCTATGGTAGCAGTCATGGTTACGGTGGGGCAGGGGGTGCTAAGAATCCCCGGGTTGGCCCCGGCTACCACCCCCGACGACGACTGGCCCTGGTAACACACAACGTACGCACATTGAGGACAGACGAGAAGATTGTCGAACTGGAAGAAGAATTGAGCAGGTTACACTGGGACATTCTGGGGTTATCGGAAGTCCGAAGAATCGGGGAGGATACGATAACCCTGAAGTCTGGTAACCTGCTCTTCTACCGGGGGGACGACCAACAGTCCCGAGGAGGTGTCGGATTTCTCGTCCACAAGTCTCTCATCAACAACATCGTATCCATCTAAAGTGTGTCGAGCAGGGTAGTATACCTTATACTCAGAATATCTAAAAGATATTCGTTGAAGGTCATACAGGTATACGCGCCGACCTCGACACACCCAGATGAAGAAGTAGAGGAAATGTATGAGGACATAAGTCGGGCCATACATACTTCCAAAACCTACTTCAATGTTGTTATGGGAGACTTCAACGCAAAGTTGGGCAAGGGAAGCGATGCAGAGTTGAAAGTGGGGCAATTTGGACATGGGCAACGGAACCCCAGGGGTCAGAGGCTGGCCGACTTTCTGGAGAAAGAGGGACTCTTTGCGATGAACTCTTTTTTCCAGAAGCCGCCTCACAGGAAATGGACCTGGCTGAGTCCTGACGGTTCTACGAGAAACGAGATAGATTTCATCTTGACGACGAATAGACGGATATTCAGAGATGTCTCTGTGATCAACAGGGTGAAAACCGGCAGTGACCACCGAATGGTTAGGGGCACACTGAATATCAATGTCCAATCGGAAAGGCGTCGCTTGATGAAATCTACGCTCCGACCTACTCGCGCCCATATCCAAAACCCCGAGAGCTTTCAACTCGAGCTGACAAATCGCTTTGATTATCTAGGAGAAAACCTTGCAGTGGACGAGCTAAACAGCGGTTTGGTAGAAGCTGTCCATACGGTGGGATCTAAGTATTTTAGACCTCGCCGTAGAGATAGACCACAAAAACTCTCGATCCACACTCTTGACCTCATGGCCGAACGTCGATCTTTAGCGCTGCAGTCTTCCGTTGACGCCGAAGCATATCGGCGGCTCAATAGACAGATCTGGAAGTCCTTGCGACACGATGTCCGTGCTCACAATACTGTGAGCATTAAGGAGACAATCGAGCGGAACGGAGGCTCCAAAGTGTTTGCAAGAGACTTGTCTATTGGGCAAAGCCAGTTGTCTAGGCTGAAGATGGAAGACGGCCGCGTAGTATCGACGAGGGCAGAGGTATTAAGGGAGATTGAGAGGTTCTACGGACAGCTTTACACCTCGGTTGCCAAACCTGCTGTTAGCTCGGCCGAAGACCCGAGAGCCGAGTTCATCCGACACTTTAGCGATGATATCCCGGACATCAGCCTGTGTGAGATTGAGCTGGCCCTGAAGCAACTTAAAAACAACAAGGCGCCGGGCGAGGACGGAATAACTTCAGAGCTTCTGAAAGCGGGCGGAACGCCGATACTGAAAGTCCTTCAGAGGCTCTTCAATTCCGTTCTCCTCGAGGGCTCAACGCCAGAGGCATGGAGCAGGAGCGTGGTGGTACTGTTCTTCAAAAAAGGTGATAACACTTTGCTGAAGAATTACAGGCCCATCTCGCTCCTGAGCCATGTCTATAAGTTGTTTTCGAGGGTCATCACAAATCGTCTCGAACGCAGGTTTGATGACTTCCAGCCTCCCGAACAAGCCGGTTTCCGAAAAGGCTTTAGTACCATAGACCACATCCATACGCTTCGGCAAGTTATACAAAAAACCGAGGAATATAACTTGCCGCTTTGTTTAGCGTTTGTGGACTATGAGAAAGCCTTTGATTCGATCGAGACTTGGGCTGTGCTACAGTCTCTCCAGCGGTGCCATATAGACTATCGGTACATCGAAGTGTTGAAGTGTATATACAATAACGCCACCATGTCGGTCCGAGTACAAGATCAGAGTACGAAGGCTATTCCACTACAGAGAGGCGTGAGACAGGGAGATGTCATATCTCCGAAACTGTTCACTGCCGCGCTGGAAAACGCCTTCAAGCTCTTGCGATGGAAAGGATTCGGCATCAACATCAACGGCGAGTATATCACTCACCTTCGGTTTGCCGACGATATTGTAGTCTAGGCAGAATCGCTGGAAGACCTTAGCACTATGCTCGAAGACCTCAATCGAGTCTCCCAACAGGTGGGTCTTAAAATGAACATGGACAAAACGAAGATCATGTCGAATGTCCATGTTGTGCCCACCCCCATCGGTGTTGGGGGCTCGACTCTTGAAGTCGTTGACGAATATGTCTATTTAGGACAAGTGGTCCGGTTAGGCAGATCCAACTTCGAGAGAGAGGTCAATCGTCGAATCCAACTCGGTTGGGCAGCGTTCGGGAAACTACGCGACGTCTTCTCGTCCAAAATACCTCAGTGCCTTAAATCGAAAGTCTTCGATAGTTGTGTGTTGCCAGTGATGACTTACGGCATCGAGACGTGGCCTCTCACTATGGGCCTTATTAGGAAGCTCAAAGTCACTCAACGAGCTATGGAGAGGGCTATGCTCGGGGTTTCCCTACGAGATCGAATCAGAAATGAGGAGATCCGTAGGAGAACTAAAATAACCGACATAGCCCACCGGATTAGCAAGTTCAAGTGGCAATGGGCAGGGCACATAGCGCGGAGATCTGATGACCGATGGGGTCGGAAAGTGCTCGAATGGAGGCCGCGTAGCGGAAAGCGCAGCGTAGGACGTCCACCCACAAGATGGTCCGACGACCTGGTAAAGGTCGCGGGACGTCGCTGGATGCAGGCTGCCTCCAACAGGTCTCTGTGGAAATCATTGGGGGAGGCCTATGTTCAGCAGTGGACTTCCTTTGGCTGATGGATGGATGGATGGATGTGGCGTCTTAACTTCCTTGATCAATATGTCCTTTTTACAAGGAACTTTTCCCGAAGTGTTAAAGTTATCTATAATAAGCCCATTATTCAAAAACGGAGATAAATGTGACACTAACATTAATCTATCAATAACATTAATATTCATCATATCTAAAATATATTAAAACTGCCTGTATATCAGACTTAGTTATTTCTGCGAAAAAATTCAATACAATATAAATAAAGGATTTCAAAAACAGAAGTCTTCTTTCGATCTTGTGTCGTATGATATTTTACTACAAATTTAAAGCAAATTGGCATAACTTGGGGACCAGTACCTTAGTGGATATCATCATATTTAAGTTTCAGACAGCAGTATGTTATAGTTATGAAACTATACGTACATAGAGATATTTTATATATCTTATTTTAACCACCCGTATTTGTTTCGGGTCAGGGTGTTTGTGAGACCGAAAAGTCTCGTAGTTTCTGATACCCACGACACAAGATCGATCTTAATGTGGGGTCAGGACTGGGTGTATTTTTTGTATGTCATTCATCATCTTACAGACTCAGGAAGTATGGTGTTCCACAAGGAAGCTTGTTGGGACCGTTATTGTTTTTAACCGACTTCAAAAAAAGGAAGAGGTTCTCAATTCGATTGTTTATATAAACGACAATATAAACATAACAGTGCAAAATTGTATATTATTTGCTGATGATGATATATCCTTTACAGTTATAAAAATTAACACAATTAGAGATTGAAATTAGTTATACATTTGCTCAATATACCGGGTATCTCAAGACTGCTACCGAAAACGAAGCCGGGTGGTAGTTTTAGTGGCTACAAACACAATGCAATTAAAAATTTCGCATAGAAACGCGACAATTATTTTTTATGATTTTTTAAATATCGTCATTTTTGGGTGGTAGATCCATAGTTTTTGCTAAAATAATAATTTAAACTCTTTTATACCTTAGAGTATTTATAAATAAAAGGGTATACACCATTATTTTAGGAAAAAATGTATTTACCACCCAAATATGGCCATAGGAAAAAAATAACAAAAAAAAAATTGTCGCTTTTATTTGCAACTTTTTCTGTTGCATTGTGTCTGAAGTCGCTTAGACTACCACCCGGCTTCGTTTTCGGTAGCAGTCTTGATATACCCTGTATGTAAATGATTTAAAAATTTATATGGACAAAACAATTTACGTTTAATTTAATAAACCTTATATTTAAAAAAAGGATATGAAAATAAATATAAATAAAATTTAACATATACCACAAAAACGAGGAGATCCGTAGAAGAAATATTACCAAAGTAGCCCATACAATTAGCAAGTTGAAGTGGCAGTGGGCCGAGCTCATAGCTCGTAGAACCGATGGCCGTTGGAGCCGAAAGATTCTAGAGATGAGGCCATGTATAGGCAAGCGAAATGTCGGACGCCCACCTACAAGGTGTACGGACGACCTGGCTAAAGCCGCTGGATGCAGGCCCCTTCCAACAGATCAAGGTCAGGTCGATGTGGAGATCATTGGGGGAGGCCTATGTTCAGCAGTGGACTTCCTATGGCTGAGATGATGATGATGATGATGATGATGCTATGCCACAAACAACATTTTTAGGTGTAATAACAGATGAAGATATGAACTGAAAGGCTAATGTATAATGTTAGTAAGTTAAAAATAAATTCGTATATGCATTAAAGCAGATAAGGAAGGTTACAAATATAATAACTACTATCACAACTTATCACGCTTATGTAGAATCATTATTACGCTATGGCCTTATAATATTGCGCAATAGAACAGACAAAAATAGAACATTCATAGCTCAAAAAAAATGCGTAAGGGCCATGTGTTTCTTCCTGGTAACTCGTGTCGACCGGTATTTAACAAACTTGGACTTTTACCCTTAACATGTCTTTACATGTATGAAATGTGTATATTTGTTCATAAATAGCAAACCTTTATTCGAAACGATAAGACAAGCTAACCCACGGAATACGCTCAACCAGACTAGACTTGTACTTTGGTAATGTGTGTGTGCATTCATAACTAAACCAAGCCACTTCAAGGATTTTAAACACATTGTATAAAAATATATTCATAGATCGCTTGCTAAGTACAATTTTTATAGCGTAAGAGACTTTTGACCTGAGAATAGAAAATAAAAATATAAAAATGTTACTAGGTCAAGTTTAATAATACATTGTACGCCATAACAATAGCAAAACATGTAGATTATATTATATTTTATATAATTTAAAATAATTATAAATACAAATTATATTACCATGGAAAGTAATATTTATCACCATACTAACTAAATCACAATCCGGTTTTTGCAGTTTTCATTTTGATGAAAATTGTATTTTGGTACACAATACGACTAAACCAAGATTATTAAAAAAAAAATAAACATAAAAAGAAAACATATAGCACCCATGATCAATTCTGTCAAAAAATAATGTAATAGATTTTGATTATTTATCTAAATTTTGACAGTTTTAATCTATTATCGGACCAAATTATTTAATTCTTGTTGCTATATAAAACATAAGTATTAGTAATTTAATTAACATAAATCTTCACAAAATCTTGGTGTATTGTCACTCGTACAATGTTGAAACATATTTCGGTACCTAGGTTGCAAATATCATATTATATATCAATAGCTAGGAAAATAGGTAACATGGTTCACATTTAAAAAAAATACGTACCTACGTGGTATCAATCACGCGATATTGAAATACATATATTATGTGTTTATGTATCGGCTAAACCTGATTTTAGGATGAACTAGTTTTGCCTAAGCCAAATCGGACTAAAATCGGGTGTGACCGTTAACATAATATACTCGTATATAAAAATAGATAATATGAATTAATTTAAATTCGGGGCAATGATTGCTGTCAATATTTCTACTGCAACAATGTAATATATTATATAGACCAACAGCACGTGGCTGCCAGACCTTCGTAACTTTATGAAAGCCGAAAGTTTGTCTGCTCATGTCCCTAACATAGGTATCACACGATCAGCTATTATGAATTTTCGATCGTGGTTGATTTTGAAGTTATGAGCTTCAATGTTTCTGGCAAGATGATAGAACCATTAAAAGTGTCTGAATACCAAGGAAATATTTGTTTATAGTTGCCTTTATAACATATATAAAATTCAGCTTTTATACTCTAACGCTGACAAAATTACATTATATTAAAGTTTGAAGATAGCGTAAAATTATTATTTTTGTTAATTACTCGAGCGGTCGTAATCTGTGGTCGTCGTTTTAATTAAATTTGTATTTAATCATTTATTACTTATTTTATTTTAAATTATAGTGATTTAATTACTCAGATATTGATTATTATTTTATTTACTAAATGTTATTTCTCTTTATTTCCATAATATTCTTTTTTAAATTTTTACACATAATATATCTATATAAAAAAAAAAAAAACAAACAATATGTCGTACAAAAATATAAAAAAGTAATGACCCTTTGGTGGCGGGGCTCAAGACCCAAGCCACCGGCGGTTAGGGATCCAAAGTGAGGAACCTCCTCACTATGCGTGCCGTGTCCAACAACACCGCCTTTGGATCTGACTCTTGACCCAACGACCAATTGAGAGCCTCTGAAGATGTTGGTCGAAGCTCTTTGGCATCAGTCCATGTGCAGAAACAACAATCGGGACAATAACTGTTGAGTCCACATCCCACATATCGGTAACCTCGTGTGCCAAATCTAAATACTTAGACAATTTGTCTTTTTTAGCTTTAACGAGGTTATCGTCATGTGGAACAGTAACATCAACGAGTATAGCCCGGCGCGTCGATCGATCGATTATCACAATATCAGGCTTATTGGCGACAATAGTCTTGTCTGTGATAATAGACCGATCCCAGTATAGCGTTGCATGACCATTTTCAAGAACTGGTTGTGGAACGTATTAGTAATATGGCATTTCAAGAGTCACAAGCCCATATCGAAGAGCTAAATGTTATTCTCTTTATTTTAAATATTTTTTTTTTACATTTTTTATACAGGGTATATCAAGACTGCTACCGAAAACGAAGCCGGGTGGTAGTTTAAGCGACTTCAGACATAATGCAATAGAAAAATGTGCAAAAAAAAAGCGTCAATTTTTTTTTTTTTTTTTCCTATGAACATATTTGGGTAGTAAATGCATTGTTTCCTAAAATAATAATGTATACCCTTTTATTTATAAATAATCTAAGGTATAAATGAGTTTAAATTATAATTTTAGCAAAAACTATGATTTTACCACCCAAAAATGAGGATACTTAAAAAATCATAAAAAATAATTGTCGCCTTTCTTTGTGAAATTTTTAGTTGCATTGTGTTTGTAGTCACTAAAACTACCACCCGGCTTCGTTTTCGGTAGCAGTCTTGAGATACCCAGTATATATAGTAAAAAACAAAATACATATAAAAATATAAAAAGTTATCCAACGATGGCGAGGCTCGAGACCCAAGCCACCGGTGGTTAGGAGCCCAAAGTGAGGAACCGCCTCACAATACGTGCCGTGTCAAGCAATACTGCCTTCTGAATCTGACTCCTGACCCAACAGCCGATTGAGAGCCTCTGTAGATGTTGGTTGAGGCTCTTTGGTATCAACCCATGGGCAGAAACGACAATCGGGACAATAATTGTTGAGTCGACATCCCACATTTCGGTAACCTCGTGTGCCAAATCTAAATATTTAGACATTTTGTCTTTTTCAGCTTTGACAAGGTTATCGTCATGCGGGATGGTGACGTCAACAAGTATAGCCCGGCGCGCCAATCGATCTATTATCACAATGTCAGGCTTATTGGATAGGATAGTCCTGTCTGTGATAATAGATCGATCCCAATACAACGTTGCATGACCATTTTCAAGAACTGGTTGAGGAACATACTGGTAATATGGCACTTCAGAAGTCACCAGTCCATATCGAAGAGCAATTTGCTGATGTATGATCTTGGCTACTAGGTTGTGTCTATGCAAATACTCGCCGTTAGCAAGTTACGAACAACCGGAGATAACATGCCTGATGGACTCGTCAGGACGGTGGCATGCCCGACAGATGTCGACCGTACCGTCCTTCAGGATGTATTTCCTATAGTTGTTCGTCTTAATAACTTCGTCCATAATTGCAAAGACAAAACCCTCGGTTTCCCCAAAGAGGTTACCGAAGCGCAGCCAAGACACAGACGCTAGTCGGTCCACATCAGGCCCATGAAGGGCTCGATAGAACCGACCGTGCAGCTCCTTGCTCTTCCATATGTCCTCGCGATCCCTAATGCCTACCACCAGAGGTTTCCGCCAGTTCTCAATCGCCAAAGACAGCGGGGTAAATCCTTTATCTACCATAACTACAACCCTATGCATATCCACGTCACTGTGAAGGAAATAATCCCTGAGATTGCACACCTCGCGATTATGTAGGTCATTAGCATTAAGAATGCCTCGGCCCCCACGCGTAGATACGCGGGATGTACAATCTCATCACTGACGAACGTGGATGATGCATACGATGTGCAGTTAGGAGAGTTCGGACTTTACGATCCAAGGCGTCCAATTCGGTCTGAGTCCATTTGAGTATGCCGAAAGAGTACAGGCATAACCCAACCGTTAAAAGCGCGAATCTTGTTTCCACCTGACAAAAATCTGTTAAGTACTTTTGTCAGGCGGCTAAAAAAACGCTCTTTCAACGATCGTTTTACATCTGCACCCATGATACCTAGAGCCTCAGGCATACCCAAATATTTGTAGGTTTCCGTCACGGAGAGGGATCTGAGTCTTACAGTCTCTGAGACATGTATGTCATCAGAGACCGCAACCTCCCCTCGCTTCACATGGATAACCGCACATTTATCTACACCAAACTCCATATTGATTGAATTGCTAAATCTTTCAGTTATTTTTAACAACTCAATCAATTCGGTTTGTTTCGATGCAAATAACTTGAGGTCATCCATATAGAGCAAGTGAGAAATAGGCTCAGACCCTCTCCGCAGACGGTAGCCTAACCCTGAATCCAACAACAGAGTGCTGAGGGGATTCAGGGCCATGCAAAACCACAGTGGACTCAGACTGTCGCTCTGGAATATACCCCGCTTGATTCTAATCGGCTCATCACAATCAGGAGGAACCGTACCACCTGGATATCTCAGGAACTGTCCTGAGTCCTGTCCTGGTCCGGTGGACCACTGGGTCCACTGCCCCATACAAGACCCAAGGAAGTTGCATAAATTTGTATTAATTTTATACAAATTTAACACCCTCATGAGCCATGTGTGGGGCACCGAATCATAGGCCTTTTTATAATCTATCCAGGCAGCCGATAAATTCCTTCGGTTGTGACGAGCCTGTTGGCAAATGGTCATGTCAGTGAGAAGGAGCTCCTTTGTACCACGGGACCCATTCATGCAACCTGTCTAGCCGGAAAATAGAATTTGATTAGAAGAAATATGGTCTGTAATTTTGGATCTAATAATGGAAGTCAAAACTTTATAAATAGTTGGAAGGCATGTAATGGGTCTATAATTTTTTTGGTTCCGTGGTAACACCGGATTTAAAGAGCAGGTGAGTGACACCTGTCGTCATAAATGTTGGGAGCGATCCCCTCTCAAGCGCATCCTGGAACTGTGTTGCTAATCGAGCATGCGAACTTGGAAACCATTTTAACCAGAAGTTGTGCAGACCATCCGGACCCGGAGACTTCCAATTTTGGGTTGGACGAATCGCTGCCAGAACATCCTCTGGACTGATTAAAATGGTTTCCATAGCCGGTATTGCCTCGCAAGCTCGATCGACAACACCAAACCAAGGGGCTTCAGTGTGAGAGACAGGGGACGACCAGATATTCACCCAGTACTCACGCATTTCGTGAGCACTTGGCAGCCGCCCATCTCCCACACCTTGTTGGGAATTCTCCCAACATCTATAAACTCTTTTTTGGTCACTTTGGAACATACGATTTTGTTGGAAACGATCCCATCGCTTCCTATAGCGGCGAATGCGGTTCGCCCACGCATAGACTTTTTGTTTGTAGAAGTCTATGCGTTCTGTGACGCAAAGCCTATAATTCCGAGGACTTGTATTGGTCCCCGAAAAAGCCTGCGTCACAAAACGCATAATCTTCGGCCTGCTATTTCCTTCTCTGAAGGAAATTAGCTTGCCGATGAGAATTCGGGCCCCGTTGATACGGTCCTCGATCCTACGCTGCCAAGCAGGCACAGTCACAACACCTCGAGTGGCTTTAAAATCACTTGGAAATTTTACATTAGCCACTCGACATGCTGCGACGGCCGCGCAGAAAAGGATCGAATGCGTATCAACAAGATCCCGACTGGACTCCAAGTACGTAGGTAACATGGAGTCCAGAGCTCCCATCAACGCCAAATTTCGTCTATGCGTAGGCAAACGCGGCAAGCGCGGTCTACAAGACGCGGATAGAGATACAAATTCCGAAATCGCACGTTCCAAAGCCCCTCTCAGACGTTGTTCATCTTGGGGACTTACATTGCTGTTCATGTTGTCCGTCAGATCGATATCAGCAGCAGGTGTTGGTGGTGTGTCTGCTGCTTGATCTATGGTGACGGACGGGACATTGACGTCCTGGACAACACATAAGTCCGAGCGCAACCGCTCAAGTACTTGATCATCCAACAACTTACGCCGCTGAATAAATCGTACTTGATCCGACAGTCGTTGGGATGACACATCAACTGTTGGTTCCAAAGCTAAATGTTTATTATTAATCTAATCACTAAATTGCATTTCCTTAAGATAATCTTTTCTTCAAGGAGAGACTGCCTGTGCAAATGGGGCTTAATTATAAAACATCTAATAGCGTTAATGAAACGAAAATATGCACACATTTTTTATTAAAAATAAGTTTTTAAAGCTTTCTTGCATTGCCTCTTGTAAAAAACATTGGGCATTTAAGTATAATTTTGTTTATTTTATTACCAGGTATAACTTTCTCGGACGGTCCTCTTTGGCGCATACAAAGGCAGTTCACTGTCAAGCAACTACGAAACGTGGGCTTCGGCAAGACTCATATGGAGAAGGAAATACAAAACGAACTGCAGATCTTGCTTGATAAAATAAAGGTTAATGAAAACAAGCCCATTCCTACGAAGAGTTTGTTTTCTGTTGCTGTCATGAATGTGCTGTGGAAGTATGTGGCAGGTGAGTGTACCAATTTATTGTAGACATCTCCGTATCAAATACCGTTACTTTAACTAGCTGTCAAGTTATCTGTAAATTGTCTATTATTTCACTCCATATGTATGTATAACATCTAAAAGCGTCATCTTACCAATCTCTCACGCACAATGTTGATCATCATTAACATCGCGATCAGATTCATCTATCTGGCCCGATTTTTGGCTTCATTAACCGGTTCAGTCATCGTATAATTTGACTTATAAGAGAAATTTAAAAAAAGCGATAGCCTAGTGATTTCCTTTTCTGTTAAAATCCTTTTCTGTTTAAATAAGTTCTTTTTGATAAGAAATACGTAAAGTGTTAAGATTAAATTCTAAAGTTTTGTTTTTACACGAAAAACAATGTTCAAAATAAAATTGGACAAGATTTGAGGTCTCCTTGCTAAAAAACACGTTTTGCTCACAGTTAAAATAAAGATATTTATTTGCTACAATTTTTCATTAGATTAAATGTATTTATAAATATCGGGTTTTATGGTTGCACCTTTGCCTACACTTTCTGGGAAGGTGTCGAGAGTAATATTGTAATGTTTAAGATAATAATAAATAATGTGCGGTAAAATATAAATTTATTTATGAATACATTTTAAAATATATTTACGGCCTTATTCTTCAGACAGATTTCAAACCTGTTTATGAATAAAGATTATTATAAAATCTTGTAAAATGTAAATATTACCTGAAATTGAAATCAAACGGATCTAAATATAATATAAAATGAAGTAATTATAATAAAATCTAAACATCCCGAGTACATTGTGCAGTGCTTTGACACTGTGCAATACGAGTAGTAAGTGGAGGAGGCTAAAGCATTTTTACAGGAATGAACATTTTTTTCTCGAGTTCTCGTCACGATTTCATAAAGTACGTGCCTTTAAATATTTTTAAGTGGTCCTCTAAACTTATTTATCATAATCTACCCAAATCTTGACGAAATCAAGAGACTATAAAAATAATATGATCTTTGAACCACTTTAATTGTACGTGTAGACGTGACTTTTTCTATAAGTACGTGCACAATCAAAAGTAGAGTTTCAACATGTTTTTGACACTATAATGAGTCATAGACTATATTATAATTACCGTTTTTATTGACTGCCTCGGTGGCGTAGTTGTACTATGGTACCATTGCAGGTTTAGGGTTCGAATCCCGGTCGGGAAAAGTGCCGTTGGATTTTTCTACTCATTATCAGCCCGGAGTCAGAATTTTTAAATGATATGGCGATAGCATTTCACCCTGTCACATGGACAAATTAAAAAAAACAAGGCTAAATGTAGCCTGGTAGTATCCTAACCCTGATAAAAAGGCGTCAGGTTATGTATGTTTTTATTTATTTAAGTATTTAATTTAACTGTAATCTGTGATTACACAAAACAATTCTTAATGATCAGTTATGGATAGAGCCAAAACAAATTGTCGGAAATTATGGAAGTAAAATTTCTTTAGGCTAGTCTTGGCTACCACAAAACCGGATTTTAGCGGAAAATGCAATAGATAGATCATCGGTACCAACCCGCATTAGGCCAGCGTGGTGGACTATATGGCCTATCTACTCTCAATCATACTCTCGATTGTAGAGTAGACCTATGCCCTGTAGTGGAAGTTATATGGGCTGATACTGAGATCATTAGTGGCAGTGGTTTATAGAAGAAAAGGTGAGTCTGCAATCTTTTATGTCGCTGGATTTGCAACAGCTGGTGGCAGTGTTGTTTTAGTGACTTCCATCCATCCATCCATCAGCCAAGGGAAGTCCACTGCTGAACATAGGCCTCCCCCAATGATTTCCACAGAGACCTGTTGGAGGCAGCCTGCATCCATTTAGTGACTTGATATCTGGAAAACAAAACCGATAGTCAAAATTAAAATTTAATGTCACAATGTTGGCCTATATAGATGTAATTTTTATGTTTGAACTACTAAATTTTTGCGTTACTTCAAAGTTAGTTCATGCAACTGAGCGATATATACAAATTTAGAAAGTGTGGCCGTAATTTAATTATGTTTGTTGTCCGAATGCTCTTAAAATAAATACTGGAATCATTTATGCTTTTAGGATCAAAAGTGAACTGATAACATAAAATTGCCGTTATTTTCGTTTTATTTATTATTTTCAATTCTGAGTATGCTTTTCGGTTGTTAATGACAATATGAAAACAAAAATAATATTGTGTACGTAAAAACAATATAAGCATAATTGATTCATCATTATAATTAATGTATATCTGTGTTAATTATATAAAGTACAGATGTTTAAATTCAACACTAACTAAACGGATAATTATTATCCTTAAATTATTACGTATTAGAAAATATACTAAGTGAATAGTAGTAAGTAAGTAGTAATTAAGTGATAATCCCATAAAAGGGTATCGTAAAAAAATACATACATAAACTCACGCCTTTCTCCAAGAAAAGATAGGCAGACATGCTTCCTACCAGGACATGTACATTTCACCCTGCGTGTTTGATCCTTACTGTGAGCCTATCGCATATCGGGAACATATTCTTAGGAATAACCCTAGCATGATAATTTATAGTAAAATGCGTAAACTTTGTCCGACACTGGGTTCAAACCCGAGCCTCAAAAGTGGTAGAGCCACGCTATTACCACATTACAGATTAGCTCGTGTAGAACGGAGTCGTACTACTCGCGGAAAACCGACGCAATTGACACTGATGTAACTTTTCATTCGGTGAGCGATATTGGTGATATTGAGGCTCAATGCTCTTTATCTGTCTTTCATTGTCTATTCCTACTTCGAAATGGCCGTAGTACACCTAAAAACTAAATAACCTATTCAGGTTCATTGTTAAAATAATAGAGAATATACAAAGTATATTTCTTATATATTTGTACCATTTTTTATCTATCATATTCATTGGCAATAGTAGAAAAATAATTATATTGCACATTTACTGAATAAAATTAACACTTCCCAGGTACCTTTTGTTTGGTGTTTTGTATGAATATTTGAATAATGTAATAAAGAATTTGCTATTGAACCATGATAGTAATACAGTGTTGCTAGTGTACATTTTAATCATTTTTATGCTCGCTTTTATATAACAAAACCAGAAAAACAAACAAAACCGTTGTTTTTTTTTAATCATGTTGAGACTTGGTAGTGTTAAGTGCATTATATTGCAAATCCTTTTAATACCATTAGTTGCTAATTGAAATAATTAAAATATTCGAGAAACACACAATTTCTTTGTTTTAAGGATGTTTTCTTTCTAGCACTTAGCAGTCTTTGTTATAAATGTTTTAGAATTATATGTTCAAGGAGGTTACATAGAGTATGTTTTTTCACATATTGATAGACAATGTAATTTTTATTTTTTATTTTAAAACATATGTAGTCCCATAAACTTAACTGACCCGGTGATAGAGTCGCTGTAATCGAATTTGGTGTTGCCATTAAAAATAGATATTGCAATAAAGTGGGTAAAGTAAGATTTTTCAATCCGATCAATAGTGTCGGGAAAATGAGTGGACCAGTTTCATCTGCATGTTTTTTTCCTTCACAAGATTTCTAACAAATCGCTCCCCCTTAAAGAAGTTAAAACCCAATGTTAAACTTAAGGTATTAATTAAGTTTAACATTACTATTAAACTTCAGGTATTAAATTTTACGTAGGTCTATTTTTATTTACTACTAGCGGCCCGACCCAGCTTCGCCTGGGTGCATATATTTTTTGATTCCACTCCGCACCAAATACATGTTATTTTTCGTATTAATCTCTTGTATACCTAAACTTGACATAGCTATCCTACTGTCTGGCTCAATCCCGTCTCATCCGTCTGTTCAGTCTCTTCCCGATCCGTCCCGTCCTTTCTCTTTTATTATCCATCCCGTCTTATAACGTGCATTTACATTTCGTCCTATCAAATCTGTCAGCTATCCCAGCCCTCTCCCGTACCTTCCACTCTATTATATCCCGTCTCTCCATATACATGTACATATAAAGATTGCCTTATGAAATTTGGACATTAAAAACTTTAGCGTTTTTTATTGTCCATCCAATATTACGTCCCTTATTTCAGCACCAAAATGCTGTTTTTCCTAATAATATTGCACGCCATTACTTTTTGTTAGTAATAAAGTAATAATAACCATTTAAAAAAAGAATTGGCCAAATTGGTCCAGGCGTTGTTGAGTTATGCGCTTACCAACACTTTTTGTGATTCATTTTTATATTATAGAAGAAGATATTATAGTCCACCCTGCTGGCTTAGTGCGAGTTGGCGGATTTTATTTCACGTAGAAATTAATCCGAAAAGTCAGAGGTGTGCCCTGGGATTTGAACCCGTGACCATCGTTAACTTGTTCGCAGTCGCGTCTATTACGTTACCATATACAAATTAATAAAACCTTCATACTGCCTTACCAGGTGACGTAAGTAATAGAACAAATATTTAAAAATATAAAACTGCATATCGTTTCATTATAATGTCTAGATACGGCATCAACGTACCAATATTTTTTTTATTCTTGAGTCTGAAAACAATAGGTACTAATGCGAAATTTAAATATGTCCCCCAGCGCATCTAAAAGTATAAATTCAAAAAACAATGTCGTTTATGAAAACGAAAAATTATAATTAGATATATTTTGGTATACTCCGGCAAAACGCTTCGATAGAGTATACTTTGTTTAAAACTGTTGCAATAATCTCAAAAAACAATGGGCGATTTTGGTAGATGTGGACATCGTTTTAATTTACATTTAACAAAATTATGCGCAAGACGCCGTATCTAGATAATATTATATACACGATGTACACATTTTTTGAATTTTGTTCTATTTCGTCAGCCGTCAATGAAAGACAATGGAAAGATAGATCATTTTACGTTGGATGGTAGTTGAAGCTGGACCGTCTTTTACGTCTCCCGTCAAATAAACAAAGATCATCCTATATTGGCTGGACGCATCACGCTTAAACGATACCCAAAAAAAAGGTTTTTAGTATCTTCCTCAGAAATTTTCCTATTTTTCTCACCCCTAAAACCTTCCCAGGACTTCCACGAATATTTCAAGACCAAAATCAGCCAAATTGGTCCAGGCGTTGTTGAATTATGCGGTTACCAACACATTTTGCGATTCATTTTTATATTATAGATTAGGAGCGTTTATACCCTTTGCGCGCTTTTTGGCTAAAAAACAGGACTTTTCAAATGAGTTAATAGCCACCAATAAACAATTTCAAGGAAAAATAATTAGTACTAATTTTAGAAAAGGTTGTCATCTAGGGATTTTGGTGGAAAACATTATAGATTGATGGATAATTTGTGAGTACTATAAGGATTACTGAACACTAGTTTCGTTATTGAGGCTTTAAGTGGCAATTTAGAAGTTTAAGATATTCGATATCACTAAATATAAGATGAAAATAAAAATATTATCCGACAAATAATACCCTTATGGAGGGATTTTGCCGAGAAAAATAATCTTTTTATGTTTAGTTCCTGAAAAATAAAAATTTAAACAATGCAAAATTATTCAGAAACTCTCGTCAAGAACATATTTTATTTCACCAACTTATCGTACATAATTTTTTATAGCAATTGCATATTATAATAGAAGAACATCTTATCAATAAATTGCCATTTTTATATTTCAATAAAATTAGTTTTCATGTTTTCTACATATATTTTAAAAACCACTATAAAACACGCGTTCCGCCGTGCATCAAATCAGACCGCCGCAAGGCCTTCTAGAGGGAGGACGTATCGCTCGTCGCTCCGGCCTGGCTGCAGTCGATTTTTGCCGTGCGTCGTAAAAATAGCCACGCGCGGACTACGATTGCCACATCTTAGTACTTTGGTAGTAAAACATATTTTTTCTTTTTATTACCTACAATGATTTTGTAGTGAGTATAAATTATGTTTCAGATAATATAATGGGATGTAATTCCGAGGCTAAATTGTGTTATGTATTGTAATATAAAATTAAGTATATTTCGTAATTGTAAGGAGTTGTAAGGCCCCTAACTCTTTTCATGTGTTCGAACACGAAATGATTAATAAACGTCCGTAGTGTCTACTGATTGAACACTGATTTGAATGCAACTTAACAATGTAATAATAACGAAAATATGATTAGTATCTAAATTTGTGTTGTTCATTGCTTGCACAGTAATATTTGTCTATTTATAATGCAAGCAAAATATTTTTATGATATAATATTACCAATGTATAAATCATAAGTAACATTTCAATTCAATATTAGAATTTTGAAGCGCACGGATCAAAGTTGGTTGCGCTGACCGTATAGCGAGCCGACGCGGCAGCTCTACGCACACAGCTTTGGTCGCTTATGTGTGCGTGAAATTAACGAAGAAATACCTATAGTTGACTTTGCGCGCAAGGTGTCAACGCTCTTAATTTAATTCCTAGCATCACTTTTTAAAGTTTTCGGCAATGTTCACTAGTTTGAAATAATGCAGGAAAAATAAATACATTGAGTAAACAACCAATGGCCGATATGTCAGCGACTGGCAGGTAGATTGACAATTGCAAATGACGTCGTTGTTTCCACTTTTGGCCACTGGGCTAGGTAAGTTTGTGGCTTTATAACATACTGTAGGTCAGGCCGGGCACTACCCGAGTGCAGATAAACTATTCAAAATGGCTGCCAAATGTTACTGAATAAATAATTTATTATTATCATTATTATTTACTACTTCTTCCCTCCAGTAGGTAAAATCGTGATTATGTATAACCTATAGCATACCTCGATAAAGAACCTATCCAGAACAAAAATATAT
This sequence comes from Hyles vespertilio, assembly GCA_009982885.2. NCBI lineage: Eukaryota > Metazoa > Arthropoda > Insecta > Lepidoptera > Sphingidae > Hyles > Hyles vespertilio. Next base: position 15,665,144 of record CM042833.1, read on the forward strand.
TTTTCAATCTGAACCATTAGTTCCTTAGATTAGAGGTAACAAACAAACTTCTGCTTTTTATATACCTATATAAGTATAGATAATAATATATTAATTAGTATAGATAATAAATTAATTAGCATAGGTAATATGAAAAAGCTAATGCATAATAAGACTATTTATATTATGTATACGGCATTATTCATAGACAGTTTTTAAAACTATTTTAGTTAGTGAATGTTTTATGTCTTCCGAAAGAGTTTTCAAAAATCTCTTCGCGTTTGTTATCTGAGTGTTTACGCAGATTTTTTTTTTAATCAGGCCCTGTACAGTGGCGGCATTGCACCTAATGGTAAGCGCAAATGCCGCCCAGGCAGAGTATCCATTGGCATCGGACGGCGGTCCCATGCCAATGGAAACAATTATGCCGGCCTGCTGAGGTGCCTCTTCACGCTACGGCGCAAGGACCTAGGATTGTAGGAAGGAGGGAACACGTGAGACGGCAAACAATTCCACAGCCTGACGGTGCGGCACAAAAAAGAATTCGAGAACCGTTTGGTTCGCGCCGAGATGGTGTGGACCGTCAAGCTATGGCTTCGCAAGCCAGCACGCGTGGTTCTGGTAAGGAATGGAGAGGAAGGGATCAAGTTGAACAATTCCTTAGAGGACTCACCGTGATACAGGCGGTAGAACACGCTTAGAGAGGCGACATCCCTCCGGAGTTGTAGCGACTCTAAGTTGCTCGTAACGTCTGCATCATTCACAATGCGGATGGCCCGCCGCTGCAATCCATCCAAGGCATCGAACAGGTACTGGGCGGATCCATCCCAGAGGTGCGAGCAGTACTCCATACCCGGCCGGACCTGCGCTTTATATAAGCGACAAAGCTGACCGGGCGTGAAAAACCGACGCACCCTGTTCAGGACTCCAACCCTGCGTGATGTGGCAGTTATTACGCCCTCGATGTGATTCCTTGGATTGAGATCACAGCGGATATCCACATCAAAGGTACTAAGGTCATTCCGCATTGAGAGGGGAGCACCCTGAAGAATGGGGAGGGGAGAGAACGGGGATTTTTTGCACGTGAACGCATACACCTGGGTTTTCTTGGCATTGAACTCAACCATATTACTAGAACCCCATGTAGAAATGAGATCCAAGGTCCGGTTGAGCTCAATGACAAGATCTTCACGTCCCCTCACAGTTTCGACTCGGCAACCCGGAGGCCTGCAGTGGTATCGCCCATGAACCGTGCTGTCATCTGCATAGCAATGAATGTTGCCAAGCGACAACATGTCATTGATATGCAGAATAAACAAGGTGGGCGACAGCACCGAACCCTGTGGAACTCCGGCATTTACCGACATGAGCGCCGAAGCGTGTCCGTCAACGACTACACGTATTCTACGCCCATGCAGAAAGCCGGAAATCCACGAACACAGGTTGCCGGGCAGACCGTATGCCGGAAGCTTGGAAAGAAGACCACGGTGCCAGACCCTATCAAACGCCTTGGCTATGTCGAGACTCACAGCAAGAGCCTCGCCACGCCCATCAATCGCCTCACCCCAGCGATGAAGGACAAACGCTAGAAGATCACCCGTCGATCGATATTGACGGATCCGTATTGTCTGTTACTGATCAACGAGTGAAGTGCGACCGCGGATGTTGGCGACTTCCATAGTAAACGCGGTGGTGGGGTTATGCACCGCTGAAGGACCTGCTCTGTTAATACGCACTGTCATGAAGTCATAGGTGGGATGGGTTCGGTGAAGAGGCATGAGGAGCTTCAGGCCGGGCACTAAGAAGATCGAATGAGCACCGGCACGAAATAGTCGACAGGAACGGAATTGATCCGCCGGACGGAAGGGCTCCCGTACCCTCTCGGGATGGGCCGCCGGGACCCCACATCCGGTCACCAACCGGCACGACGGACCCACCCAAGATTATGCGTGGCATGGTGAGTCAGCCTCTCGTGGTGGTTAACCACGATTGGGCCCCTGTACTGTACCGCGGGCGGCCAGCGGACAACCGTTTCTACGGGTCTCCCTGACCGGCGGGTCAAATCCCTCCCATTTACCGCGAACCAAAAATACTCACACGGTACATCGTCATGCCCGAACTCAAGCCCCTCAAAAAACCGGGAAATCACGGGCTGATCCCGGAACGCGTTCCCCTTGCAGGAAACACTATGGCGGTCTAGAATTCTGGAATACTTCAGTCACAATGCAAAGAAAGACAGACAACCTCGAAAAGCTGATTGTGACCGCCAAAGTAAACGGGAGAAGACCTCGTGGGTGGAATCCAATGCGTTGGTCTGACCAGATCCGCACCACTCATAACTCTACATTCCACAACGCCCTTCACACCGCCGTAGACAGAACCAGATGGAGAAAGCTCGTTAGGTTAAAAACGATGCATACTACCCTATGCATCGTTAATCCCTCAATCTCGAGGAGCACGACGCAAGGAGGAGGAAAGACATCATTGTAATTTAATGAGCGTAATATTATGTTATACTACTACAAAACAATAAAAAATAAATCTGATTAAACACAATTTAATATATTGCATTAAAAGTGATATCACTACATAGTATAAAACAAAGTTGTTTTCTCTGTCCCTATGTCCCTATGTGCCTATGTCCCTTTGTATGCTTAAATCGTTAAAACTACGCAACGGATTTTGATGCGGTTAGAGTGATTCAAGAGGAAGGTTTATATGTATAATACGTACATATTATTGTACAGAAATCTATTTGTACCCTGGCGAAGCTGGGCCGGGCCGCTAGTCAAATATAAATTATTTCTCATGTGTCTCAGAGTAGTACACATATATATATGAATATATATATATACACAGTCAGGTCATAAGTATTGTCACACAGTAAAAACTTTTCTTTTAGAATGCTGGCCACAAAAAAGTTTAATGAATTCGAATTTCGAATTGTTCATGAAAATAAAAATGTATACTTTTTAGAATTTTACTCATTTTTAAATATGGAGTGGACGCTTAAAGAAGACCGTGTTGCAGTTATTGCGTTGTATCGTTGCGGTTACGCGCCAATTCAAATTTTTGACATACTGAAAAATTTGAATATAACCAAAAGACTCGTTTATCGTACCATCAAACGATACAATGAAGACTCTAGTGTAGATGACAGATCAAGAAGTGGTCGCCCTCGGTCTGTTAGGACTCCAGCAGTGATAAAAGCTGTGAAGGCGCGAATTCAAAGAAATCCCAAACGTAAGCAGAAACTGTTGGCCCTTCAGATGGGGTTAAGCAGAACCACGGTGAAAAGGGTGTTAAATGAAGACTTAGGGCTTCGGGCATATCGAAGAAAAACAGGACATCGTTTGAATGCTCATCTAATGGACCTGAGACTGAAGAGATGCCGCGCTTTGTTGTAGCGGTACGCGGGAAAAAATATCGGGAAATTCTTTCTTCAGATGAAAAAAAATTTACCGTAGAAGAGAGCTACAACAAACAAAATGATAAGGTGTACGCACACAGTAGTGAAGAAGCGAGCAACCGTATTCCGCGTGTCTAACGAGGTCATTTTCCATCCTCGCTCATGGTATGGTTGGGAGTTTCTTATTGGGGCTTAACAGAGGTACATTTTTGTGAGAAAGGTGTAAAAACGAATGCAGTTGTGTATCAAAATACAGTCTTGACGATCCTTGTGGAACCTGTTTCTCATACCATGTTCAATAACAGGCATGGGTATTCCAACAAGATTCGGCGCCAGCTCATAGAGCGAAGAGCACACAAGACTGGCTGGCGGCGTGTAAAATCGACTTCATCCGGCACGAAGACTGGCCCTCCTCCAGTCCAGATTTGAATCCATTAGATTACAAGATATGGCAACACTTGGAGGAAAAGGCGTGCTCAAAGCCTCATCCCAATTTGTAGTCACTCAAGACATCCTTGATTAAGGCAGCCGCCGATATTGACATGGACCTCGTTCGTGCTGCGATAGACAACTGGCCGCGCAGATTGAAGGCCTGTATTCAAAATCACGGAGGTCATTTTGAATAAACTTTAGTGTCATAAGAATCTTTGTTTTGTTAAGTTCATTTTGGTATATAAATGGTTACATAATGAATAAACTTTTTTCAATTATTTTATATTAAACATGTGACAGAATTTATGACCTGACTAGGTATATATATTCATAAGAATATTCTTTTACATGCATCAAACTATTTCACGTTTTAGTAATTAGTCTAACGATTATAAATTACTTTAAGGTTCTACACTGAGATATAATATGCTGCAATTATGTTTTATCGCTTGTATCACATTGAATGTTCTTATGTGTAATTATGTTCAGGCTTGTTAATATTTCAAGAAATAAATACACATAGTTATGACTCACCGTAACATAGAATGATAGTATAGTAGGTAGCACAAACTTCGAGAGAATTCGATCTTATAACACCTAGGCTTGAAACATGTATATGTCGTAGAAACATTTGTCTCACTATGACTATTTTATGTAAAATACCTATGATCTGCTTAGACATTTATTATTTGGCGTAATATCTAATTAATAATTCTTCGCTAATTCATCTTGTCTGCTCTTTTAAGACTGTATTTTGTCCCTAGATATCTCTGACATAATCCAAATACTCGCGCTAAGTGCATTGCACGACCTGACCTCATTACTGCAAGTTCATGGTATTTTTCCACACATTAAAACAGCGATAATTTTTAGGGACTTTTTAAAGAAATTATAATCAGACCATATTAACATTCCCATAGACGTATAAAACCAATGAGACTGATAATTGTATTTTAAGTATTTTTTTATTTAAATTCATTATCAGAGCACGCGAAAATTTCCATAGCCCAATAAAGCGATTATTAAGTAGAATTTTAATTAATGTAGTTATTTTGGTGAAGTTATTACTGCGGTGTACAGAAAGGGCAAGGCAAATATTATGCATGTGAAATTTGTGTGTCAGATCAGTCAATCGCCACGCACTGAATAAAATATCGCGAGGAAACCTGTATACCATCGCGAGTTGTATGAATTTCTATGGTATGTGAAGACCCGTACTTGGCCAGCGTGGTGGACTATAATTATGGCCTAACCACTCATAATCGTACTTTCGGTTGTAGAGGAGGCCCGTGCCCTGGAGGATTCCTCAGTACTCGTACACGACGACCAATGTTCGAACATCGCACATATGTATACATATCTGTACGAATATGCCTAAATACATTACAAAATATTATACGTTGTAATATTAGACTAAGTTCGAGTGAATTTTAAGTTTCATAGAGAATATAGTATTGATTTTTAGAAGTGATTTTTTTTAATACGTAGACGTTGATCGTTCGAACTTCGTGTCAGAGTATAGAGTAACTCCCCAGCAGTGGACGTATATGGGCCAATGATTAAAGAATAAAGATATGGGCTGATACAGTGTTTTAGATTCCTAGATTCTGATATTCAGTAGTTACTGCCAAGTGTCAACCCCTATGATATAAAGGTGTGAGTAAGTGTGTATGTAAATTCGCGCCAACATTGTATCCACGGTGGAACAAATTGATACCTAGGTATCCAAAGAACGACACAACTACTTCGCAGAACTTGTGTAGTCGGTATTTTGGGTAAATTTAAATTGGCATCGCGGAGAATTTGTGGCAATCCTATTATGATATTAACGCTTATTTCATTGTTGAACTGCCGTTTGATACCATAAAATGTTCTCATTGTTTTGAATATTATTGGGTTGCCGGATAACTTTGTTTCATTGTTAATTAAAGTCACCTTTTGTATTCGTAACAGTATCATACGATAAATTATTTAGTCCCTGATTAAGTGCTTTTTTCTGGAATAGTCTGTAGTAATTATTTATAGGGAACTTATTTTATTATAACATAATTTTTATTTGTTAAAAACACATTGTCCTTAGTTGTAGCTGTAACATGGCGGAGCTTCTGTGTTATATTATACCGGGTATCTCAAGACTGCTACCGAAAACGAAGCCGGGTGGTAGTTTTAGTGGCTACAAACACAATGCAATTAAAAATTTCGCATAGAAACGCGACAATTATTTTTTATGATTTTTTAAATATCGTCATTTTTGGGTGGTAAATCCATAGTTTTTGCTAAAATAATAATTTAAACTCTCTTATATCTTAGAGTATTTATAAATTAAAGGGTATACACTATTATTTTAGGAAAAAATGTATTTACCACCAAAATATGGCAATAGGAAAAAAATTACAAAAAAAAATTGACCTTGAATTGATTGATTGTTTTTTTTGCAACTTTTTCTGTTGCATTGTGTCTGAAGTCGCTTAAACTACCACCCGGCTTCGTTTTCGGTAGCGGTCTTGATATACCCTGTATATTTATTCTAAAATTTATACTTAGTACCTATAACATTATGAGTGCGTTAAAATAATAATATGCAAATATTAACTTTTATAATTGCACCACAAAGTGACTTAAATGCATTTGAAAGTTAAGGCTATTTCGAAGCAAGCTAAATTCAGTAAATTCTATCCAAACAAAGATACGTAAAATTTCCCAGGGTTGTTGAAACTCACACATTAAGATCAATTATTATATCTTGTGTTGTGGGTATCAGAAAATACGCGAGACTTTTCGGTCTCACGAACACCCAGACCCGAGACAAATACTTGTGGGCCTCACAAATATTTGTCTCGGTGCGAGGATTGAATCCGCGGCCTCATGTTTCACAGTCAGCGTCTTACCAACTGAAGGCTGAACTGGAGGCTGTCAACTGATTCCGTAGTGCAGAATGCTACCTTAAAATGTACCGACTAGGACATAATATATATTATTTTCATCATACATTATAGAGTCTACTTTAATATGAGTAACAATTTACGTTTTCAAAACAGCAAGACAATAGAGAATTATTACAAAGATCCAAAAATCTACCACCTTATCACACGGAAACTGGTTGCGATAAAAAAATAATTTAATTTTGGTCTTAATTACTGTAATCTCCATCTTGATTAACTATTATTCTAAATAATTTGCATTTATTTACAAATGTACCGGATTTTCCTGAAAAATAAAACAATTAACAAACATTTAATTCTATTCTTGTTTGAATACTGCGTGAGTACTTTTTGCGGATATTTTTTTACATACACATGCATGCGTAAACTCATGATTTTTTCCCTAGAAGACATAGGCAGAAGTGCCAGGAAACTCACTTTTCGCCTTGCATGTTCCATCCCACGATTAGATAGGGGGCGAGCCTGATGCCATATCGAGCACATATTCCTGACTCCAGGCTCATAATAAGTACAAAAATTCACTTTGCCCTACGTGGACCTTGATCCCGTGACCTCAGCTTTGCACTGTAATACAAGTACGCCACTGGGGCGTAGGTTATTTTTATTCCTGATTAAACAAAAGGTTTGATCGGGAGGTATGCTAACATCTATCATATTAATACAGTAATGTTTATTGCATGTCATATAAAAAATAGGTCATTTTTAGTAAAACACGCGTAACACGTAATAATTATTATTATCAAGTTTGCCATTATTTCTCTATTATTTATTTTGTACACTTAATCGTGCATGGAGGTTTAAAGAACCTTAGAATTTTTAATAAGAGACAGAGCTTCCAGATGTTTAGTTGACTGATGGATTGACTAATTGTAGTAAAGAAAAATTGTGCATTATATACATACACCTATTACCCAGAAGGGATAGGCAGAGATGCATCTTAAACTTAGGTGTGCCCAAGTTTCACCTAGTATTTTATGTCTCACGATGTGATAGGCGAGCCTAACGCCATATCGGGCACAAATTTCTGATTTCAGCCTGATAACGAATAGAAAAATCCAATATCACTTTGTTTGATCCGGGATTCGAAACCGAGACTTCAGTTTTGCAATTATACCATAGTACTACGGTTGTCTGGTAGAAATCGCTTTAAGCGATAAGACCGCCCATTGTATTACCAAACATAACATATCTTTAAGCTCAATACTGTAGCTTGGTGTTCAATAAAGAAATTATTGTATTGTATTGTACAACTGCGCCGCTGAGGCAGTCAGCAGCATACTATGAGTATCTATACTAATATATAATGCTGAGAAGTTACTGACCTGAATTGAATAATTCTTTTGGTCTTGGGTTGTTCATTTAGCGAGGAATCTCTAGGGTACTAATTTTTATCCCTGAAAAAGTTATTAGCGCGGATTAAGCCGCTAGTTATAATATTTCTACACACGAAAATAACAAATAATTATAATTCGTGACAAAAGCATTGTTGGAAAATCCATTCTTTACTGACAATATTTTATGTTAAGGTATATACTCCCCATCGAGGGAAAGGACACTGTATACGGTTTTAATAGGATAGAATTTGGTCCACCATGTTAGCCTCGTGCGGTTTGTGGACGTATTATATTAATATAATACGTATTATATTATATTAATATAATACGTTGAAATTATAGTGGAGAATTCTTAAATATGAAGGTTGCCTTGTTTTTCTTCAGTTGCCAGTTCTTGTCAATAATATCCCATCAAAAACATCCTGTAAAAAATTCCAAGTCTCGCAGCTCAGTTTATCTACCGCAAAAAGTTGTGAGATCCATGTAATACCAAGTCGATTAATTTATTTAGTCCTTGATTAAGGGACGTTCTGTATAAAGTTATTACGTATGTTATTATCATATCAATATTAAAAATTCTTTACGTTGTAAATAAATAGGTCGACTTGGCCATCGCATGAAAACATAATGTATCGTACAATTTATGCATAATGCTACTGGCTACAACTATTATTCCATTATATACGGGTACAACGAATCATTAACTGCAAATGTATCTTTGTAATCCTATACATTTATATGAGATTACAAAGTTATTCACGCAGTTGGTGTATCTAGAAAACTAGAGAGAAATTATGAAATGTTTGAATTTTTCCTTACTTTAGACACTAAACACTAATTATATTCTAAATTTGAAGGTTCTATGTGTGCTAGAAGTGCCTTAGACTTTTGATGATCGGTCAGTCAGTCAGTGAGTGACAAAATTGCGAAAGTTTGACATTTTATAATTCTTAAACTGCTGGTTCAAATTGAATGAAATTTTAAATATACCGTGTTTACACAATGCTTAATTAGTAACTGAAAATTCAGGCTTCTTGCTTTAACCACAACGAAGTTATGGGGAGTTGAAAATGGTCTGAATTGCTTGGAGAAAAGGATAGTACGGCTGTGCCGCTTTTTAGCTCGACTTGGAGGGGGCACTGCCGTGCCCCCAGATAATTTCTGACAAATAACGAACTTATTATGTCTACCTTTAAAAACAAGTTAAAATAGATTGTTCACATATCACAAGTGTTGGTGAGTTAAGTTGCAAAAATAGTAAATTGAAAGAGAATCTTCACGAAGTCAACGTAAAAACTCAATTAGCATGATAATGATATTTACAAATAACAAATAGGTAGACTTAATTTGTGTAAAATGTCATTGACTTTTACAAAAACAATACTCGCGTTCCAGATGTCCAAATAATTAGTAAATAAATAATTCATTTTAATCCTTAATGAGTTGCAGTCCTACATTGTCATTTGGCAATCAATTCGGTGCGCTGACTGTGTGACGTAAATACGAGTAGATTTTCAATAATTGATTCATTGCAAACCGCCTGTTTGATTCTCTATACTGGGTATCTCATAGTGGCTACAAATACAATGCAACTAAAAATTTCGCATAGAAACGCGACAATTATTTTTTATGATTTTTTAAATATGGTCATTTTTGGGTGGTAAATCCATAGTTTTTGCTTATATAATAATTTAAACTCTTTTATATCTTAGAGTATTTATAAATAAAAGGGTATACACTATTATTTTAGGAAAAAATGTATTCACCACCCAAATATGGCCATAAGAAAAAAATAACACAAAAAAAAAATAGTTAGTTAGTTTGCAAAAGTATTGGAAATAATAGTTCATACGGCTGTTTACTCATCTCTCAATAACATATTCGGTACAAAGCAACACGGATTTATCAAAAGACGGTCAACAACCTCAAATCTTTTGCTCTCAAATGATATTATCACTGAAGGAATGGAACAGGGTGCTCAAGTAGACGTAGTATATACCGATTACAAGAAGTGTTTTGATCGCATTGATCATCAAATATTGTTGCAAAAGTTGCTGTTAGCAGGTATACATGGCGATCTGTATCGTTGGTTTGCATCTTATGTTGACAACCGCACCCAAGCAGTGGTCGTTAAAGGGTTCGTCTCTAAGTGGAAGGTAGTCCCATCTGGAGTGCCTCAGGGATCAATTTTGGGTCCATTATTATTTACGATATTTATTGCTGATGTTGTCGAATGTTTCAAATATTGTTCCATATTATTATATGCTGATGATTTAAAGATAATAAAACTAATTAATGATAACTCTGACGCTTACCTCCTCCAGGATGATTTAAATAGATTCGTTACTTATTGTACTAATAACAAACTGAATTTAAATGTATCTAAATGTTACCAAATAAGCTTTTCCAGAAAAAATAATAATATACGTAATTTTTCTTACACAATTGATAACATCGAAATTAATCGAGTTAATGAAATATGTGATTTGGGCATTATTCACGACCACAAACTCATATTTGACAAACATATAGATAGAATTGTTAATAAAGCATCTAAAGCATTAGGATTTTTAATTAGAGTTTCATCAGAATTCAATTCACTTAAATGTATTAAAATACTGTATTGTTCTTTCGTACGCAGCCACTTAGAGTATGCATCGCAGGTGTGGAACCCTCGGTATGAGATTTATAAATCCCGTATCGAGGCCATACAAAAGAAATTTTTACACTATTTGGACTTCAGGGCTAGACAGGTCTCTAATGATTATATTCATCGCTGTAAAAAGTATCATTTCTTACCATTATACTTGCGACGCGACATTAATGACATATGTTATTTGGTGAACATTGCTAATGGTAGCATTGACTGTGAACAGCTTTTGAGTGGGATATTTATCCGTGCTCATTCAGCTACGCTGAGACAACGGTCATTATTGTCCGTACCATTTGCAACTACCAATTATAGACGCAATGCTTTTTTGTTACGTAGTGCCAGTAAATTTAATGAGGTGTCATGCCATTTAGATTTTGATTTGTTTTGCACTAGTACATCGGTAGTAAAACGCAAAATGAGCAATATGTTTTTTGAAACTTAATAATGGAAGGTCAAAAAGTACACCTTGTGTAGCTCAAAATGTATATTTAAACATTATATTATATTGTAATGTTTGATTGTTACTTTTGTTTTGTTTTCTTTTCTTTGTCAATAATTAAATTAATATCTCTATATGTGTCATAGAAAAAGTAGTTCATTCCTTAAATTAAAATAACTTATATTAGCTAGCATTTAAAAATCGGTGCACATTACATTATGTAGATACTGTATATGTGGAAGCTTGTTATCGGCAAATTTGTAACACACTTAAGATTTAAATATTTATGTCTGTAGGTAATTAGTCTGTAAGCTTTCCTAAAATTGTAAAATAAAATAAAATAAAATAAAAATTGTCGCTTTTTTTGCAACTTTTTCTGTTGCATTGTGTCTGAAGTCGCTTAAACTACCGTCCGGCTTCGTTTTCGGTAGCAGTCTTGATATACCCTGTATGTTCTCTATCGTTATTTTTATACGAACTAATGAAAACAGCTATAAAACTAATTATATACAATGATAAAGTGGCACAACATACTCTTATAAATAAAATTTTCTTTTAATTTTATTATCTTTTTTCTGAACGTGTTTTAATTTTTTAATATAGTTTTAAACTAGCAGCCCAAGCCGACTTCAACTAGGTGCAGATACTTTTTGAGTCCACTCCACATCAGCAACACATTATTTTGCGTACGAACCCTTTTATTTACATTTAAACATAGTTAATAAACTCAATCTGTCTGCCTTCCTCTACAGTGCTGTTCTCGTCCCGGCCCGTGCTGTCTTGTTTCATTCTATCCCATGACTCAAGGTATATAATACTGTCCTCTCTTATCCCATCGCATTCCTTTGGGTATGAAATAGTAACAGTTTATTTGAATTTCTTGCTTTTCCTACGAAACATTTCATGGGATATGAACTAAAATTTGTGTTAATTAAAGGTTTCAACTTTCCGATATTGGTGTATATGAGCTGCATTATTTATTAACTTTTCTAGAAATCTTTAACCTGTATCTGTATAAGCCCATATTATAGGCCCATTTCAGGGTACGGGCCTCCTATGCAATCGAGAGCACGATTGAGAGTGGTTAGCGCCTTTAGTACACCACGCTGGCCTAGTGCGGGTTGGCGGACTTTACATACCACGGAAATTCATGCAAAACGCTATGCAAAGCAGTTATTCTCGCAATGTTTACCTTCACCTTTATAATGCTCGGTGATTGTCTGATTTATCTAGAAATCAATCACAGACTAAAATCTGCATTTGGAGAAGTCTCACGTTTAGTAAGACAACCTATCCAAAACGTATCTAACATGCTACATCGGTACCATGCTATGAGATTGCTCCAATATTTACGATATCAGATTGTCATTGAAACCATTTATAGCAATTGTGTAAGCGTTAGCGTTTATTTATATCATGAATTTGATATGATGTCGAAGCTAACACCGTGTTGGAGTGTGGATGAATAAAATCATGAAAGAAATAACGATATTTCCAGACACAATTAAATATGCACTTAATTTAATGCATACATACACATGCATAAACTCACGCCTTTTTCTCAGAAAGGGTAAGCAAAGGTGCAACCAAGAAACCACGTTTCGCCTTGTGTGTTTCGTACCAAGATGAAATTGGGATCGGGAATATTGAAATATAGGCCACAAATTCCTGACAAAGGGATTATAATTAATAGAAAAATCCAATATCACTTTTCCCGACCCTGGATTCGAACCCGAGACCTTAGCGTTGTAACCGTATCGTAGTATAGCTATAATAAAAGATAAAAAATATAATGAACGTCCAGGTCTGGAATGATAAATTTTACCAATGTCACCACTCATGTTAAAATGACAGGCAACGATCATTCGGTGTCATACAGGGTATATCAAGACTGCTACCGAAAACGAAGCCGGGTGGTAGTTTAAACGACTTCAGACACAATGCAACAGAAAATGTGGGAAAAAAAAAGCGACAAATTTTTTTTTGTTATATTTTTTATATGAGCGTATTTGGGTGGTAAATACATTTTTTCGTAAAATAATAGTGTATACCCTTTTATTTATAAAGTCTCTAAGGTATAAAAGAGTTTAAATTATAATTTTAGCAAAAACTATGGATTTACCACCCAAAAATGACGATATTTAAAAAATGATAAAAAAAATTGTCGCGTTTCTTAGCAAAATTTTTAGTTGCATTGTGTTTGTAGTCACTAAAACTACCACCCAGCTTCGTTTTCGGTAGCAGTCTTGAGATACCCGGTATAGTTGCATATTATTAATACGTAAATAACTATATGGATATATTTTTTATGCTAAATCTTCATTTCTAACTTCCACCAGATTAGGATTACTTCAACCACCTGTAGGTATATGAGTAAACGCATTTTATTTTCATAAGAATAAGATTTTTCAGAATTTCAATTCCGTTGCTTACACCATATTTCCACGGGATAAAAAGTACCCATGGCCTTCCTCGGTATATCAACTATCCAAAATTAGAATACTTTTTCGTTTCGAATCTATTGTTCCTGAGATAAGCGCGTTAAAACAAACAGACAAAAACAAACGCTTTATATTATTTTAGTGTAAACTATACATTCATGCATGGATTCGCGCCCATTTCTTAGAAGGTTTAGGAGAGATGCAACCGACACACCCAAGTTTATTTTCCATCCCACGATGTGATAAGAGCCTATCGCTAATCGGGCACAAATTCCTGATTCCGGGCTCAGGATGAATAGAAAATTCCAATATCACTTTTTTCGACCCGGGATTTGAACTCGGGACCACAGCTTCGCAGTCATACCGTAGTACAAATACGTTACCGAGGCAGTAGAATCTAGACATATATTTATCTGAATTAATGGGAGCACAACCTCTAGCGTAAACATTTCTTAGCATCTGCATTGCACCAATCAGTCCTCTAATTAACAGTCATATAATTAATATCTTGCAGCACTCATTAAAAAGTATGTATCAACACGGTTTGAATATCCTCCTGCCTACCAGAGGTACTTTTTGTTTAGTATGTTGGTGAAACTTTATCATTGTATTCCTAACCGTTTAAAATGGATCAGAAAAATAACAAAAAAATCTCACCTTTCGGAAAATAGTTTTTCACTGTGTCCTTTATAAAGGACAAAGTGACGATATTACTATGTCATTCACGTAGGACATAGAAAAGAGTTGGAAGAAAAATTGTAATAAGAATAGGTTTATAATCTAAAAAAGCTACAATCTTATACAGGGTATATCAAGACTGCTACCGAAAACGAAGCCGGGTGGTAGTTTAAGCGACTTCAGACACAATGCAACAGAAAAAGTTGGAAAAAAAAGCGACAATTTTTTTTGTAATTTTTTTCTTATGACCATATTTGGTGGTAAATACATTTTTTCCTAAAATAATAGTGTATACCCTTTTATTTATAAATAATCTAAGGCATAAAAGTGTTTAAATTATTATTTTAGCAAAAACTATGGATTTACCACCCAAAAATGAAGATATTTAAAAAATCATAAAAAATAATTGTCGCGTTTCTTTTCGAAATTTTTGGTTGCATTGTGTTTGTAGTCACTAAAACTATCACCCGGCTTTGTTTTCGGTAGCAGTCTTGAGATACCCGGTATATTATGTTCTTTTATTCGAAAATATTTAAAATTAAAGTGATTCAACGTGTTCTAGTACAAAATTAAACACAATGCTCCAAAAACAAACATAAAATAACATATAATCAACATTATTTACTAATCAGTCGTAAATTAAGTATATAAATAGAGGTCTAAAAAGTAGAAATAAAACTTATATACTAAGAATATTCATTATCCTCATGAAAATGGGAATAACAATTTCGATTTGGCAAAAACAAAGGTAAATAACACATTAAAAAAAAACTTGCCGGACTATCAAACTGTTGTTGTATTTTCCATTATTTTTCTTTTTTGTTGTGTCTTTACTTCACTATCATAAAGACACTTTAGTCGCGATCTTATGAAATAAAACATGTTTCTCATTATAGCCATAGCAATAAAAGGAACCTTCCATTTTTAAGACCAGTAGGTACATATCAATTAGGGGGTTTTTAATGCGGACATTGTAATAGTAATTCCTAATTTGTATAATATATTATTTAGTTCTCTCAAAGTAAGAACCATTGATCTGCCTGTCTCTAAAATAATATGTGTTCTATTCGAACAGTCAACTAAAAATTACCAGTGTCATCGTCGATATATTGATCCTAGAACTTATGCTACTTCTAATATTGAGTTTTGCTATATGTATAACGAAATACGTTAGTATGTAAGCATAAAATCGTTGATGTCGGGTTCTAAGGTATGTTTTGTCCATGTTTCTTGCACCATGTCCATGTTTTTGTGATTTCTGATCGCACTTTGTTCGTTGGGTGGGTTGCATTATTTGTCAACATTTGAGCCACGTCCACGACCAAGTCCACGTCCCCGTTTTTTTCTTCTACGTGCTCTCGAACGAGATCACTATTTAGAACTGGCAAACAGCGCTAAAGAAGCAGACGGATAGTAATAAATAAATAATATTCGTATGAACTACTGGAATCACTAGTTTCGTGGTAACTCGCTCTTTGGGTCAATTCTGGAGGCAGAAACTTTGAATCATCGTAGCAGTAATCCCCCGAACAATCTTATTCAGAATCATTTAACGTTTCAACTATGCTATCATCTGTTATAACTGGAAAATATAAAAGTAATTGATAATATCTTCCAATGTACTACACAAAATACAGTAGTAATGAAAGTATCTAAACTTTAACTACCTACATTTGTTCTTTGCATAGGACATAGATAAATAATTCAAGGTTACTCGAACATTATTTATTTTTACGCCAAAATAACACTGTATATCTACGTCACAAGGTATTAATTAGTCACAAATAACTGAAAATCTAGAAATTATTAAGAGTTTGATAAAATTTTAACGGCTTAACTTACACATGCGTGAACGCACGGCTACGTTTACACACCCCGACGCTATTTTTAAATAAAATTGCAAATTTTAAGTGTCTTTTGTTTTCATATACTCAAATATCCAATCGATGTCACTGTTAAGTAAAATTAGTATTTTCTTTCAAAGGTAAAGCGGCAGAATTTTTGTTTTCTTATGTACTGAGTAGTACAGATGTAGGTACGAGGATATAGTGACTTTAAAGCTTACTAGATGGCGCTAGTGTACTGTTAGCTATTTCGCGGTTGCGAATTTCAGAACAACTGACAAGAACACAAAATGAATTCTGAGAAATTCTTCAGACATTAAGTCCGCCTTTATACTGTCTATAAACAAGCAACAAAATGAATAAATATGGGTATTTACAGTTTGAAGATTTGTATTGTAGATAAAAAATAAGATAAAAATGGTAAAAATATGATAGGTAAATATGTTTAAAGGATGTTAAATTAATCATATTATTACAATTCAATATAATAAGCATTCAAAAATTTGCTTTAATCAACTTTCAATCATTTTTTCACCTGTGTATTTGCAACCTGCAAACTTGAATCAAAACAAAACAAATCATCGATCACGTATTTTAAAGATACCTACAGTTTGAACAAAACTTTCAGTGCACAAAGTCCCTTAATACTATATCAAACATAACAGTTCAAACTTACAAACAAAACTCTTAGCTGGTTCGTATTTTCCTGTACTAAAGGTGATTTTATCAGGCTACTACGCTGTAGTTCTAAGAAGCTTTGCAGTGGTTTAAATACCTTCGGAGTCCAAGGCTTATGTCTCGACTTTATGAAATTATTTCACGATCTGTCGACGGCAAACCAAATGGTATTTTGTTTCGCGGTTGCGTTGCTCATTTTTGCTTTCACAATCACACAATGTGGCTTGATTTTTATTCTCCGAGTCCAATAAAAGTGCACTTTCTGTATTAACAATATAACCGTTAGTAGTAAATATTACTTTCATAGATTTGGTTGGTTTAGTTTGTAAACGATTATAAGCACCAATAGAAAAGAACCGAAAGGGAAATTACTAATTCAAGTACAAATATTACTCCCTAAGAAAACTCAACGTAAAAAACTACACCTCAGGAAATATAGTTCAAAATCAAACAGTTTTTACATAATATTAACCCTCAGTAAGATGAGAAACATATCTTCTGAATACAATATAGCTAAGTCAACGAGCAATTTCGCGAAGCTATAAAATAAAATCCAATACAATGTTTGAAAGTTAAATGAGCCACAAAACTTTTCAAGCCTCCTACACAATTTAAATACGGGAAGTTCACATCAATATACGGAAATATTGAACCAGCTGTGACAAATGCATGAATCGGTATTATTGCCGGTGAAATTAATAGGTGTTTTGAACAGACAGCCAATGGTGGAAATAGGGCTTCCAATGCTAAATCGGATCAACTCCTCAATATTCCATTGTAGTATATTGGGAATTCGGATGCACATTTGATTTTGCCAATTCTAAAAGGCATTGAATTTAATATTCATGCTTGTAAATGAAATAAAGCAATGTGTCCCAAAGATACAATCAAAATAAATATAAAATGTTTATGTTTGACGCGTAAAAATTTGCATTTTGCATTTAAATTTTGTTTCTTTACTAATACGTATGCTGTATCTATGCTAAAAATACTATAGGTAGTACTATTATAATTTTTAAGAATCACCATTAATACGTTTTAGATATGACCCAAATTTCTTAGAAACATGAAAATCATTGAGTGCAATGCCTATTCCAGTGTATAGTACTCGTAATAGGCGTGACGACAGTATCAAAATATCAAATATTTTATGATGTTAGGTGGAAAAACATATTAGAAGGGTTTAAAACGATGTTTTAGTTTTAATCCAGAATTGGAGATTAACAAGATTTTCAATAAAATAAAAGTACAAAATATAGCAATCGGCCATTTTGACAGAAACGCTTGTCACGACGCATGACGTCAAGCCTATGTAAACCTGCCGTAAACATTACCAATTTCTTTAGAAATGTGGAATGTGAACTTTACCGGAACCACTTATAGACTTTCGAATTCATTTTTATCAAACGAAATATATTTTGTTTCTTTAACTTTCTTCGCTGCGCATAGACACAATGACATGTTTACCTAGTGGTGATGTTATAACGGACGCCATGACACCTGTGCACTATTGAAAGATTATTAGAAAAATGGCTTAAAACTGTGTTAAACCTTTGTTAATTCTTGAAATATATATTATTTCGTATATAATAAATGTGTATCTATATTATAAAACATGATTTTAAAATAATTCGTCATGCCTATTGTGATTACTATTGTGATTATTTCATGGAAGTATATTTTCAAACGATTCCTAAGTTAATTATGCCAATCTGCACAAGCTGGAAATCGTACATGTTTATTGCAAAGTACTCAGTTGTTTGTTTATATTTTCCAGGAGAGAAGATTAATGAAGAGAAATTGAAACGTTTGCTGGAACTTTTCAGTGTGCGCTCAAAAGCGTTTTACGTTTCTGGTGGTTTGTTAAACCATATTCCTTGGTGCAGATACATTATTCCGGGACTAAGTGGATATAGCTTGATAAAAACATTAAACGAACAGATTTCCGAAATTATTCACGTGAGTATAAGTTTATAATATTTTACAATTTTTTTTACTTATTTTGTCAAATTTGACGGTACTCATTTGATATCCAAACTCTCACCCCAAATTATCGAATAGTAATACAACCAGAGCTTTATAAAATGAAGTAGATACTTTTTTTTTATATAGTGGCCAGGCATAGTGGCAGCATTGCACCTGATGGTAAGTGCTAATGCCGCCCAGGCAGAGTATCCATTGGTATCGGACGACAGTCCCATGCCAATGGAAACAATTATGCCGGCCTGCTAAGGTGCCTCTTCACACTACGGTGGAAGGACCCAGGATTGTAGGAAGGAGGAAACACGTGAGAAGGCAAACAATTCCACAGCCTGACGGTGCGGCATAAAAAAGAATTTGAGAACCGTTTGGTTCGCGCCGGAATGGTGTGGACCGTCAAGCCATGGCTTCGCAAGCTAGCACGCGTGGTTCTGGTTAGGAATGAAGAGGAGGGGATCAAGTTGAACAATTCTTCAGGGCACTCACCGTGATACACGCGGTAGAACACGCTTAGAGAGGCGACATCCCTCCGGAGTTGTAGCGACTCTAAGTTGCTCGTAATGTCTGCATCATTCACAATGCGGATAGCCTGCCGCTGCAATCGATCCAAGGCATCGAGCAGGTACTGGGCGGATCCATCCCAGAGGTGCGAGCAGTACTCCATACCCGGCCGGACCTGCGCTTTATATAAGCGACAAAGCAGACCGGGCGTGAAAAACCGACGCACCCTGTTCAGGACTCCAACCCTGCGTGATGTGGCAGTTATAACGCCCTCGATGTGATTCCTTGGATTGAGATCACAGCGGATATCCACATTAAAGGTACTAAGGTCATTCCGCATTGAGAGGGGAGCACCCTGAAGAATGGGGAGGGGAGAGAACGGGGATGTTTTGCACGTGAACGCACACACCTGGGTTTTCTTGGCATTGAACTCAACCATATTCCTGGAACCCCATGTAGAAATGAAATCCAAGGTCCGGTTGAGCTCAATGACAAGATCTTCGCGTCCCTTCACAGTTTCGACTCGGCAACCCGGAGGCACGCAGTGGTATCGCCCATGAACCGTGCTGTCATCTGCATAGCAATGAATGTTGCCAAGCGACAACATGTCATTGATATGCAGAATAAACAAGGTGGGCGACAGCACCGAGCCCTGAGGAACTCCGGCATTTACCGACATGAGTGCCGAAGCGTGTCCGTCAACGACTACACGTATTCTACGCCCATGCAGAAAGCCGGAAATCCACGAACACAGGTTGCCGGGCAGACCGTATGCCGGAAGCTTGGACGGAAGACCACGGTGCCAGACCCTATCAAACGCCTTGGCAATGTCGAGGCTCACAGCAAGAGCCTCGCCATGCCGGTCAATCGCCTCACCCCAGCGATGCAGGACAAACGCTAGAAGATCTCCAGTCGATCGATTTTGACGGAATCCGTATTGTCGGTCACTGATCAACGAGTGATCCTCCAGGTAGCGGACCAATTAAACGTTTATGATCCGCTCCATGACCTTACACATAAGTCGGTAGAATTTAAAACATTAGTAGCATCACTAAATCCAGTTACTCTTAGTTTGAAATAAATAAATAACACCCAACAGTCACATATTACTATTCGCCATTAGCCATTGAAAATTCCATTTATACCATTCACTAATTAATAAATGGTTCGTAAACATTGCACCTGTCATGATGTTAAATAAGTCAACCGTAGAACTCAATGCACCGACATATGCACCAAAAATGTCGAAGTTGTCCAATAATATCGACAGCCTCGGAGCACTATAAGCCTCAGCGTCGCTTGTCAGTCGGTACACTGGTTAAGCCGTGTCGAAAACTCAACGGGTGGCTTAAACATTCTGCCACTAGACTGATAACGATTCGAGCCACGTCCGCCGATATATTTCGGGCCAGTGAATTCATCAGATCGCAGGTTCGATGGCAACACGCAACTTGCAGAAGCTAATACTTGTATCCAAAGTTATACTTTTTAAAGTTTTGATCTTTTGTATAGTTGGACTCGATTTCCCAAAGCAGATTACATATTTTAGTATTGTATTAAAGCAATTATCAATTGGTGATTATCGATCTGCGTGTTTGATATGAAATGCTTGGTAGGCCACCAATTGGTATCGGACCAAAAGCGGTTGCTAACATATTCATGGTGGTCACAGGTTCAAATACAAAGATCAGCTTTAAATTTTCGGAGTCGTGTGTGTATTGATAGTAAATCACCACGCACTGTAACGATGACAACATCGTGAGGAAACCTGTAAAACATAGATAGCAATTTGTAATAATCAGCAAAGAAGTTTCCTTAAAACTATGACCCGCTTCACGGAAAGGTTAAAAACAAGTGACATATTGATTTTTTTCTATCATAAAGTAGTAAAAATATGTTTTATTTTGCTAAAGATGTTAAATAAATTAACTTAAGTAAACATATATTATTATTATGGCGGATTTTTATGAATAAAAGAATAATTACATATAATTAAAATGTAACATTATAATTTAATACACTATTAAAGTATATGTTGGATATGCCGTCTCTTTACGACAAAAATATGCACGGCTCACGGTATATGAATTGAATTATAACATTAATTAGTGGCCTCTTCTCGTGTGACTACGTCACAAATAAATAATTAGTATCATTTCAAACTAAAATGATATGCAGATTTGCTAATTTTGTACAAATTGTACAAAAATATGTAATTTGACATGATTTTTTCGACGCTTATTGTCGACACATATTTGGCTAGGAGACTGTCCCGCCCTCACACCCGCCACTGCAACTCCTGTAAGCCAGGATCAACAGTGGCACGCAATGTAATGACACCAAGCATTGAAGCTCGGCGAGTCTCCGGGAATGTCTAACTTGTCTTTAACCCGCAACGAAATTAATCAGAAAGTTAAATTAATAGGAGGAGTTGGAAATAAATAATGTCCACTTCCCTCCGTGCAAAGCGGGTGACAAAATATTGAACTAAAGAGGTAAATAACCTCACAAAAAGACTTTTACAGCCGGAGAAGCCAGCTGTAAAGCACCACGGAATTCATTATTACATTTAAATGGGACCTATTGTGTGAGCTGTTATACTTGATTCCAGTAATAGGTATGGCAAAAACGCCGGAAAGCACGGAAATTCGTCCTAGTCTCCACTAGGTCCATGTAGTATACGACTCCGGATGATATCTGCATATTATCAAACATGATTTTACGCTCATTTTGCCAAATACTACACTCCCAAAGTATATGATGCGCGGACTGTTCATACTCGCAATTAGGTGTTGAACATGGGCATGCAGGCGAATCAACGAGCTTAAAAGAGTACAGTTTAGACTTAAAGTTACCATGGCCCGTAAGGAACTGTGATACGCAATAATCGACATCTAGCCAAGTCTTTGTCAAACGATCACGCACGCAAGGAAAATATTGATATAAATGACGTCCCTTCAAAGATACCTCCCATCTATTTTGCCATTCATCTAATAGTTCGCTATATACTACTGAAAGCGGTTTAAATAATCTGTCAACTTTTAAAAGTTCACGTGGAGTTAAAAATCTTTTATCTTTTATATTTGATATATTATATTATATCTTATTATATATTATATCATATTTGGCTAGAGTAAAATTAATACAATATGTGTTTCATTGTTATAATTACTATTAATTATAACAATATCAAATAACGAATGACATGAACTCGCCGCGGACAGGATTAAGCAGAGTAATAAGGGGAGGCTTGCCCAGCAGGGGACACAATACATAAAAAAAATACCATTAAAAAGCTCAAATATTATTTTGAAAGAACGCCAGTATCTGGACTCGAATCTGGGACCGCTTAGCTTATTACCTAGTGCTCTGTGAACTGAAATATTTCGACTCTTCTGATTCTACTCTATAAAATAATCGAAATTGATGTCCGGAATCTTTTTTACTATTTTACCTTGTATGTGAAGTGGAAGAATGTAACTGACTACATTACCGAACTTAAAACTCATTATTAATTAAATACGAATTATTGTTAGATACTTTTTTGTTGAATCTTTAAGTAAAGCATATTTTTAGTAACTATTTTTGGTTTATTTGTGCGTGACATCATTAGTAAAAAAAAGAACAATAAAAATAATTGATAATTACCATATTTTGAGGGAAGTCTGTGTTCAGGAGTGGAACGGACGGTGGTGGACGGACCATCTATCTGGCTTAGGTTGTAGGAAGTCGCTGGATTCAGGGCGCTTCTGAGTGGTCGATGTGGAGATCCTTGGAGGAGGCCTATGTTCAGCAGTGGGCTTTCTGTGGCTGAATTGATGACTAAAGAGAGAGAACTAAAGAGATCTCACGCGAATTTTATATTTATGAGGACTTTCTATAGCATTTTTCATTTTCCATGTATTCATTTGCAGCTATGACCTAATCAATTTCTTTTTAATCGTTCGATAAGTTTATTTTTCCTTACAAAAACCCACCTCCTTTGCACCTATTCAGGATTGCTTAAGAAAATAAATGATCTTAATATTTATTGGTGGCGATTGGCAATTTACTTTTTATTAGAGGATCTGCGGTTTTGATTTTCTTTAACAGCCGCTATTTCATTTCCTTACATCCATTAAAAATATTGTATTATGTTCAACATTCAGTTCAATGTTCAGCTACTCAATATTATCAGATACGTTGAGACAGGATACTTAATAATATATATTTTTTGGTTTATTGATGAAAAAAAATAATGTAGAGTCATTAAATAATTATTTCTATTGACGTATGTTTAAGTATTCAACGTAAATAAAACACCTTTTGCGACACATTTTGAAAAGCTATTATATTGATCGTCATTTGTCACATTCGCCCTGTGTTTGTATGCAAGTGCTACGAATATTCATAAATAATAGATTCGATTGCATAGACATATAATTAGTGTCAGACGACGCGATGGTCGCTTTTAAATTACTGTTTTCTAACCACACTTATTAAATGTATACAGTACTAAATTGTCGTGAAAATGCATATTATGTATTTATGTATGTATATTATTGTTTTATGTATGTATAGATAGAAAGAAGTGTGTCTTTCCTTCATGCCGC
The DNA here is from genome assembly GCA_009982885.2 of Hyles vespertilio. Classification (NCBI taxonomy): domain Eukaryota; kingdom Metazoa; phylum Arthropoda; class Insecta; order Lepidoptera; family Sphingidae; genus Hyles; species Hyles vespertilio. The sequence goes on from CM042833.1 coordinate 15,689,046, forward strand.
CTCCCGATTTGATGGGCCGGCTACACATCCATTGTCCAAGCGTTGTGGATATTCATGGGCGGCAGTGATCACTTACCATCAGCTGAAATTTACCGGTTGTTGGACCTATACAATAAATAAAAGAACATTGATTTTTTTTCCTCCCAATTTTTTTATCATTATTGCAATGATTGAGACAGTGGGCTAATTACCTCAGACACTACTGTGCTGCATCAGCCATAGTTATCCATTTTTGAACGTAACATTTATTTACATTCGAGAACATGATTAGGGTTAGACCATAGTCCTTAACGCTGGTCCTGGCATACATCACATAAGATAGAAAATGTTGTTAACTTCTCTCTGGTATTCAGGTATCGTCAATATGTTTTCCTTCATTGTTAAATTCCGATAAGTCTGGGATTAAAATTCACGTCACGGAGCTGCAATTGCTCTGTACCGCAGGCATATAAGTTAAACGGCAATGATGAGCCACTATGCAGGTTTACTTTTATTTTCAATGCGAAAAATACTGGTTTTTGCTTTTCTATATATTGTGTATCTCACTTATATAACACTTGGCTTCGTATATATCTTGGACTTCTTATCCCTAACTTCCGTATCCATAACTTCTTATTCGACCGTCCAAATATAGACGTAAGTCGGATGCATCAGGCACCCCTAACAGAGAGCCGAGTAATGATTTGGCGCCAGGCGATTACTGTATCAGCTCTTATATGTTCCACTACAGGGCACGGGCCTTCTCTATAACCAAGAATACGATTGAGAATGTTTAGCCTATATAGTCTACCACGATGGCCTAGTGCGGGTTGGCGAACTTTACATAGAACATACATTCTTTCAAATCGCCATAGTATGCAGTTTTCCTCATAATGGTTTCCTTCAGCGTTAAAGGTCCTGCATGGTGGTTGACTATCAATACATATACGCTTGCGTGATCTGGGCTCTTCTCGCTCTTCTTGGTGCCACCCATATTGTATGTGCCGATCACTGAAAGGTTTTAGTCGGAATGCTTACGTAGATTTTGTTAAGTGGAAAGCTAGGCTGCAACATCCACAGCGTATGGGGTTGGAAAGTCATTGAAAATGGCATAACTTTTTCGGCCTCCCTAGAGAAACCAAATATGAAATTATTTTTCCTTTCTGCATAAAAAGGCTTTAATAATAACCAAGTAATTAATGAACATAAATCCCTATGCATTTACAAGTAAATATACTTATTTTTCTTTAAATAAGTCAAGTTAAAAATATTTTTTAATCAAAATGGAAAGGACTCGTTCTTTTCACCAGGTTTGTTTTTGACATTGACATACACTTTTAACATTGAACCCAACAGCCATGTCTATTGTAATATGAAGCGGACCTGGTACTCTGATGCGCTTATTACGGAAAGTTCAAGTTCACAACAGGTCTTTTATACAAAAGCAATATTCATTTTGTGATCGTTTTGTATCTCAAAATAATAATGTTTATTATATTTATACGGTTTGGCCCAGTTGCAATCAGCCGCAGTATTTTTTGTTGTTTAGTGCGGGATACGTGTATTTGAATACATTTATTTACCTGTCTTACCCTCCAGAGGAGATACCCCGAATATTGGTTATCTTGAAGGTATGCAGTGTCCATGCCATTAGAGTATAGATAGACCAAAAACATTATTATCCGTAGAAAATTTTCTCCCATATTTGTACTCCAGAGTTTTTTTTTAAATATAAGTTATGTACTGTCGATGATATAAGGATTGAATTTACTAATTAATTATTTTTTCATCACCTAAGTTTCCTTTGCCAAATTTAAATATTAAATAACAATTAAGATGCATATTCGACATATTAAATTTCACACAATTATAAATAAATAACTTATATTATACTAATTAAATATGGTCGAAAAAGCCAACAAATAGGCAGAGCCACTATCGCATTTGTAATATTATTATGGATTAGCGCAGAGCAGCAGGCTTAGGTTAGGCTCCATCGGAATATCGGAGAATTTATTGCAATCCATGGCTTTACACAATCGTTTATCTTGCAGGAAGCGATAGAGAAACACAGAAACAAAGAAATACCAGTGGACGATTTTATTTACATGTATTTGAAAGAAATGGAAGACAATAACGAGATTTTTACTTGTAAGTATTTCAAGAAATGCAAGCTGCTATGAGTGTATCATTGCGCCTTTTGTTATGAGATTTCATTTGTTCTACTAGTCCCAAATTGGCCGCGGTAGAAATTATTTCACTTTAATAAAAGTTTAAACAGATTATGTTTGAGTGAGTAGTTTATTATCTCAGCCAGAAACTAATGATTCAAAGTAGATTTTATTTGGTAAGTTCTAGTAGTTACTAAACTCCCTTAGAGCAACCGGCAAACTTTATAATGCAAGGCAATGAAACTACCGACAATAGTGGATCTTATAGAGTTAAACTGCGGAAATGCTTATATTTTCTGTGTTATTTTTCAGATGACCAGTTAACAATCATATGTCTGGACATGATTATAGCTGGATCACAAACAACAGGAAACGCGTTGGAATTTGCAATTCTATCAGCTTTACGAAACAGGAATATGCAAGAACGGATGATTGAAGAGATTGACACGAATATAGGCGATGAAGTGCCTAGTTGGACACATAGTGCTAAGTGCGTGTTTCTATACTTATTATATATATATATATATATCTCTGTCTTCAGCCACAGGATGTCCACATTTACTTCATAAATCTTATTGAGTGTAGATATTATGTCTTTAATATAGTAAAATTTTGGACATTATATCCAGCAGTCATTATCTTGCCTAAACAGCGACTCAGAATCTGGTTTACAGCAGCAAATTGTCTCACCACTTATTTTGTTAAACTCATGAATGCAGTTGCGAAGTGTTCAGTTTGGGAATTTTCCTATTGCGCTGTATCTATCGCCTATCTATTTTTTTCTGGTAATAGGAAGTATACAATCTTTCATATAATTATATGATGAATAGATATTGTAAGTTGGTTTTTCCTTACATTTTGATATAATAGATATTCACTGCGTGATGATACTGGGTGGGTACATCACAAATTTTATAAGCGTTACATACAAACCCAGTCACATTATATCCAACAATAGGTCGTACAATATAGTATATTTTAAGATTTAAAGTAATCGAATTCAAAAAAACAGATTTATGTATAATATATAACATTTTACAATAATTAGGTAATAAGCTGTTTGTTTTGACATAAATATGATGAATTGCTACTGTATCTGTATCTGTATCAGCCCATTTACGTCCCACTGTAGGGCATAGGCCTCCTCTACAATCGAGAATACGATTGAGAGCGTTTAAGTCATATAATCGACCACGCTGGCTTAGTGCGGGTCGGCAGACATTACATACCATAGCAATTCTTCCAAATCGCCATGGTATGCATGTTTCCTCACGATGTTTTCCTTTTCCGTTAATGTGCGTGGTGATTGACTGTCAATACTCACATGACTCCGAAAAGTAAGAGGTGTGCCCTGGGATACGAATCTGCGACCGTTGTGAACATGTTGGTAGCCACCTCTGGTACCAGCAGGCACTGTGAAAATGAAAAAATAAAAAAACGACGAAATAATTGTCACAGATGGCGTATAAATTAGGATTTATTTATATTGTTTAATATCTAAAGTCAGTGGAAAACTGAATTTGAGCAGTATGTGGAAATTGACCTCAATAAGGACAAAGTCAACTTATCAGCTGATGTGCTAATCGGTCCTCAAATTATTGAATCGGCAATTAGAACTTGAGTGTAAGATGATTATGAACTAAATATAGAATATTTATTATGCCTTATGAATGTCATACGTACATACATATCTATGTATACATATAGGTATGTATGGATTATTTATTGAGGGATATAACACAGAGTGATTAAGTCAATCCTCATTATCTTTAGTATGTTTTATTACTGCTAACAATCAACAATAATATTTTAATTTACTGGCAGGTCTCTCGTATGTAAGAAACCGCCTGGGTAGATACCACCGCTATGTCTATTTCTCGCGCCAAACAACAGTGTAAATTTGTAGGGTTCCAAATGGCAACAATGTCCTTCAATTCGGACATTGTTACCAGAATAACTACTGGACATATTGAGACTTAACAGCTTATGTCTCAGGATGGCAAGCGCAGGGGAGTACCAAGCATTGCTTTTTAATACATGGTGTTTGGTTTTGCTACTGTCCTTGAGCGGTCGTATAGATTACCACCAGGATGTTATGCTCGTTTCGCCATTTGCTGCAATAAAAAAATCAAATTCCTTGAATTATTGATGATTATTGAATAATAGGATATAGAAATATTGAGGTTAGTTACGTTTGAATGTTGTATTAATGATGCGCAGTTATATTAATCGTTTGCTTGTCACGATCCAATCCAATGTTATTCAATAGCAATGATTACTTCTCAATAATGGAATGAATTTTATTTTTGATTATTCAACTAATTTAGCTGTTTGACCTCCTTTGTCGTGCTGTTGGCTATGAACGAGTTGAAAAAACAGGTGTCTGGCTCGGAACTCAAAAAATATACATAGGTATCTTTGTGGTCGTCAGTTAGTAATTTTTTGTTGGGCGTTGTAGGTTCGATTAGTATTTTGTTGTAATACTGCACGACTCATGTGGGGTCAGGGTTATGTAGGTAACAATTGTTGTTTTTACGACAAAAATATATTTTAATTATTGCCTGATATACAACGAGTCTCTTAATAAAGTAATGTTCACTTCTAAACCCTCTTATTTCAAGTCACTCCACTGTGTATCGAAAATTCTCAGAGTGTCTGCATGGTAACATTAAATGCTTTGCGCCCAAAAGCCCCACAGGCGCATTTTTATTATTGCTGTCCTGATACTATTACATATACTTTCCACCATTATCAGGGCTTATAGGAAGGCACACATGCTTAGGTTTCACCGAATCAGTAAGAGACTATGTGCGTGAGTGTTAAGTATTTTTTTGTTTACTTTTTTAAGAATGTTGCTGTCTGCTAATGATCCAAAGTCTTTTCTTTTCTGTTATATGTCGATCTTCTCGAACTAAATATGAGTTCATAATTACGACGAGTAAATAATCATCACATTGAAGTTTGAACAACTAATACAGAATTTCGATGAAATAAACCTTAATCTAAAATGTAATTTGTTTCTGCCAATTTGTTTTTTACTTCGGCTAGGGAGATGTAGAAACAATTAGCTCAAACGTAGTGCAACTTGTGTAAAAACATGATGACCTGAACCCATGTCGTTGCAGGAATTGTTACTACACAGTTAGGTAACTACCAAATTCCCAAACTTGTAATTAAATTTGTTGCATTTAAAGAACAAAAGCAAATTTATCTTTTTATTTCACCTGATAGTAAGTGACAATTGCCCATCATGAATATCTACAGCACTAATATCGTAGACGCGTTGCCGACCACTAAAATGGGATGGAGAAAGAATGGGAGGTGATAAATTGTATAGGGCACCTGCCATCTCACTCATCCAGAGAAACACGAAAGCAAAGAATTTTCTTGACGTTGGTGATTCCGTGAAACCGATTTACGGACTCTTTTAGAGTGTTAGAACTATAATTAAGTTATTTCCAAAGTTAGAAATGGTTCCACTGTCTCACAGACTACCTACGGTCTGTCATTATATTTCATTTTTTTTATACTTGCCTGGCATAGAGGCGTCATTGCACCTGATGGAAAGTGCCAATGCCGCCCAGGCAGAGTATCCATTGGCATCAGACGGCAGTCCCATGCCAATGGAAACAATTATGCCGGCCTGCTAAGGTGCCTCTTCACACCGCGGCGGATGGACCCAGGATTGTAGGAAGGAGGGAACACGTGCGCCGGCAAACAATTCCACAGCCTGACGGTGCGGCACAAAATCGAATTTGAGAACCGTTTGGTTCGCGCCGGGATGGTGTGGACCGTCAAGCTATGGCTTCGCAAGCCAGCACGCGTGGTTCTGGTTAGAAATGGAGAGGAGGGGAGCAAGTTCAACAATTCTTCAGAGCACTCACCTTGATACACGCGGTAGAACACGCTTAGAGAGGCGACATCTCTCCGGAGTTGTAGCGACTCCAAGTTGCTCGTAACGTCTGCATCATTCACAATGCGGATGGCCCGCCGCTGCAATCCATCCAAGGCATCGAGCAGGTACTGGGCGGATCCATCCCAGAGGTGCGAGCAGTACTCCATACCCGGCCGGACCTGCGCTTTATATAAGCGACAAAGCTGACCGGGCGTGAAAAACCGACGCACCCTGTTCAGGACTCCAACCCTGCGTGATGTGATATTACGCCCTCGATGTGATTCCTTGGATTGAGATCACAGCGGATATCCACACCAAGGACACTCAGGTCATTCCGCACTGAGAGGGGAGTACCCTGAAGAATGGGGAGGGGAGAGAACGGGGATTATTTGCACGTGAACGCACACACCCCAGGGTGTTTTCTTGGCATTGAACTCAACCATATTCCTGGAACCCCATGTAGAAATGAGATCCAAAGTCCGGTTGAGCTCAATGACATTTTCATTCTGTAATTGAGATTGCTGGAAGCCTAATATACCTTTCTTTCTCTTGTTCTTTTACCTACCCTTCCCCCTAATAATAAAAGAGGCCGTCATCACAGCCACGCATCAGTGGATCGCAGATGGTCATGAAACACCCGCCATTTGCTGGTTTGCCAGACCCTTACAAATAAAAAAGACAGTGGTACCACAACGGTCTCTTTGATGCTACATAACAGTACTCTAAAGTAACCCACAAGGTATATATCTACGTTTACTTTTGCTTTCAGATTGGTGTACACCTCAGCGTTTTTGCAAGAAATACAAAGGTTGTACACGATAGCGCCCGTGGCTGGTCCGAGGAGGGTTCTCGAAGACACCATGGTTGACGGGTATTTAATACCCAAAGATACAACAGTTCTCATTTCCGTCGGTGATATACACACAGATCCGGAATTGTGGCACGATCCGCACGAAGTTAAGCCTGAAAGATTTATTGACGAGCGTGGAGTGTTAAAAAATTCAGAACACATGTACCCCTTCGGATTAGGTGAGCGCCGATAACTTTTTTACATCTGTTTATCTATTTTTGTTTTCGCGTAATTCGTTGCAGTATGCTAAGCGAATTTTATGTCTTCTCGTGTGCTGCGATTTATTTTGCTTTGTTCTGTTTTATTATTTGTGAGCATTGCTTGTTGTGTTTAAATAATAGTAGCGAATTTTATTTATGCGTTTTGTGTAAGTATGCAGTGATATGTTTATAGAATAATATTAGAATAAAATATGGCTTTTTATACTTCTCGTACCCGATTTATATGCAGGATAGCCAATTTTGTCATAATACAGGGTGCGGCGCAATAACTTCCTTATTTTAAATAACGACTAACATAACTTATATAGCCTTAAATGTTTCTTCTATTACTTCAAAAACGATATCTTTAATGTGGCCATTGTTCTACTCAATACTACTAAATGGAGAGTCAAAGTCTGTCTTCATCCACTTTGTACAATATCAACTCCGTATTGATATTAGCGATAGCATCACGAATCTTATTATCTTATTAATTCGATAGTACAGGGTTTTTCGAAGCAGTGCATAGAAAGGGTTTATTAAATATCGCCATAAAATGGTACGAAAACTGGCCACTCTAAATCACCCCTTATAGATATTTATATTTGAAGTAATTTCAAGTCTTCATGAACAATTAGTCTTACTGTGTGACCAAAACACCGAAGAACAGCTGCATGTTTTGCATATATCACTTAAATAGGATTTCAAAATCACTTTCGAGATTTCTCGACTTTCTTTGATGTTCTTTTGTTTTGAAGGTGCTGTTTTTTTAACCTACTCTAACGGTATCCATAAAAGGGTCCATCCCTTGATTAGGAATAGTGAACAATATCCAAACAAGCTATTTCAATTGTTTTTAGGACTCCGTATCTCGAAAGGAAAACGCGGAACCCTTATAGGATTACTTTGTTGTCTATCCGACCGTCCACTTTTAAAGACCCTTTTTCTTAGGAACGCATGGAGCTATTAAGTTGAAATTTATATCAAATACTCAGGTATGCTATCCCTTAGAGCTATAAAAAAAAATCAAACTTTTAAGCCAACGCAATCAAAAGATACAGTCGTTTTTATACCGCATATTTTCGAAACTCGCAAGATAATTAAAACCTAGGGTATTTCCCGTGAACTCAGAATCTTGAAATTTGCTTTGAAACAACGATTTAAAGCACAGATAAAGGAAAAATTGCGAAAACCGTAAATTTTTTGCCACGTCAATATAGGTATAGATAGCGCGCGAGTTGAATGCAGTCGGGGCCTGAGGTGCGGAGCGGGAGCGTTTCCGCCCGCCGTCTGCACGCCTCACCTCGCACGCCTGCAATTTAGTGATGTGCTGTCTTAGCTAATTGTACGCTTACCCTGTTATCGTGTTAATAATCAATTTGCAATCGGTGTTATTAGTTTTATTTTTAATCATTCATAATGACTGATCCGATTCCATCAAGTTCTGTAACAAAAAAAAACGAGTTTTCGTTCATCGCCAAGCACGAGAAATGGCGAAAAAGATCCTAGATAATATGTGTGTTGAAGAAAGGCAAAACAACAATTTGGTATTTTCTTTAAACAATGCTTTTTTGCAATTTCTGAATCTGACTATTTTTTTTTGTTATTTGTTTTATTTTATTTTGATGTATAAAATTATCATTTATTAAAAATGTGTGATAATTATTACCTAGATTTTTTTTTAAATTTTGTTAACCTACTGTGAAATTAAAGTTAAAACAATGTTAAAATTTATCAACATACTTATTGTGGTCATAAATAATTAGGTCACAGCACTACCGCATTCCTAAGCTCTGCACTCAACTCGCGCGCTATCAGTATAATAAAAATATTTTTAATAATTTTAAAGTTACTACCCCCTTCCTTATGAACGCGTTGAGGTATAACATTGAAATTCATATCAAATACTCAGCTCTGTAATACCTTTAAGTTGTCATAAAATCAAACTTCTATGTCAATGCAATAAAAAGAAAAAAAAATAGTAATTTAAGCCGCATATTTTCAAACTCGCAATTACAATTACTCCCAAGAAAATGAAAACCTAAAGGGTACTTCCAGTCGATCTAGAATCTTGAAATTTGGCATGCAATGTTTTATAGCACATATAAAGGAAATAATCCGAAAATCTTACATTTTTTGTTATATCAAAATCCCTAACTAAAAATACCCTAACTATGACTCACAGGTACAGGCTGTAAGGAACCTTCGATGCACGAGTCCGACTCGCACTTGTCCGATTTTTTAAAATAGCAAGCTGAGTTTTAGTAATTGAATTTGGACATAAAAATATGTCGCCACGGTAGACGCGTGCTCCTTCTCGTCCAATGCATAATAATTGTTATAGTGCTAACTTTCAAAAATGGTAGAACAAGCCCATTCAAATGAGTCTATTTCCGCTTTTGGGGAACTAATCGGTGCAGTGTGGCGCGCAATTTAAAGGAAATTTCCGCCCGTTATTAGCAAAAAGTTAGAATATTATTATAGACTGTCGTCGTGATTCATTGACAAAGCGCTAAATACAGTTTGATGTTGATATATGGTGTGGTATGGTATGATATATGGTAGTAACTAAAACTCAAATATTTCTCACTACCCCCAATGACGTTGTGTAAAAACTGAAATGATTTTTGACAAAAATCATGAATTTCAGATATTTTGGCCACCCCGTATAGAACGCGTATTTTTACCGTTTAGCTGACCTCCAGTTCATTTCGAGAAGTTTAACCTGAGTGCCTGGGGTGGTAAAGAACATGTGGTTTATATTAAATACTATAATATGGCAATATCACCCTGAATAGCTTTAGAATTAAACCTCGTATTTTAATGGTCATGGCCCATGCACGTTGTTATTAAACTAATTAAGTAACTCATGGCCATGCCAACCGTATAAATTATAATCTTTATTCTTCCTATGAGCGTTTTAAATCACTTAATTTTATTAATTTTCAGTATCCAGTAGCACTTAATGACGCTATTAAATATCCTATAAAGTTCATTCCTTGTAATTACAGACATGTTGAAACGAACGAAGTATTCGCACCGGAACTAAAATAAAATGTTCATTCCCGCCCGCCACATTCCGATTACCGTGAATAAATGCACAAAGTTGAGAACAATTGAATTTATCTTAATTAATATGAACTTGATATTCGTTTCAAACGGGACATGCATAATTCATTTCTTAATGAACATACATTTTGTGCAGTGCGACCATGATTTCTGGGGCTCCGCGGAATTAGACGTTTCGTGTCACGTTTGGAACTTCTAATTGTGTGGTGCGATGAATTCTGATGATCAACGCTCCGCAAATGATATTTCCGATGCCAGGCCGAGGCTTTAATTTGTGTTTACTTACTCGTGGCCGATAATCTATTTGATAATGGACCGAAGTCTAGTCACAGGTTCTAGCCATAGACACAAACGTATTTTCGAAGATGCCGTGTGTATTATTTATGATTACAGCTCCATATACCTACCTGTATATATATGTCTATGTCTATTTGCCTAACTAAATGTTCAAATATATAAAAAAAAAATAAGAACTTCAAATATTTTTTAAATCTCAGTTTCCATCATACGTTTTTTTTGTAGTAATTTCCATAAAAATATACTCAATTATTCCTTTCATCGACAGTTCTTTTATAATACCAGATCGTGGGAATGGTAAAAAGTTGAGTGATGTATCGGGCCAATGACCTACTTGTGCAGTGCGGTGAGCGTGTGCTGATTTGGATGTATGTCATGTTTCTGAATCGATGCTAGTATTTCCTATAGCCAGTGCGTTCCTTGTGTATAGATATCGATTCTGATAATGCAGTTGGGTCGTATAACGTTGTTCGTATGGAGCAGTAAATAGAATTGCAATATGATGCTGCTAGGAAGCATCCTATTATCATAGGAGGATTCCCTGAATTTCCTTGAACATTACGTATTTTATTTTTATTTTGAACAAAGGTGATTGTTTCAAAAGCCTTTGTGTTTCGGAAAACTACGTTACAGATCGTTGTTATTGCAAGAGGCCTGAAGTCCTGTTAATTTAAATCCATCAATCCTTGGTGGACTAGAATGGCCGAATTACAGTAGACTACCGGCCCATCTCCAAAGCTTTTTGTATGATGTAACGAGTAGTAGAATCGTTATATGTTAATTTCTAAAATGCTAGAGCCACGAATGTTTCACAGGAAATCTGGGCGTTTCGTTTTGTTCCATGACTGATATTGTTCATCATCTTTAGCCCGTTGCAGTCCACTGCTGGACACAGGCCTCTCCCAAAGTACACCACAGAGCCCAGTCTGCTGCTTTATGCATCCAGTTGTTGCCGGCCATCTGGACAGATGGCGGGACGACTTGCACAAGATTGTTGGATGATCAATACCCATTCCCTCTTCTCATTCTTTTTCCTGTCCGATCCCCTCCCGATTTTAAGGACCGGCAACACATCCATGATGCAAGCGTTATGGACGTTCTTGGGCGGTAGTGATCACTTACCATCAGATGACCTGCTTAGTCGGACTTATGTAATAAAATAAAAATACAAGCATAAACACTTTCCAGAAATATTGAGTTTTCCCGCAATAGTGTAAACCCTTTGTTTTGTTCATAATCCTTACTAAAATTATAAAGGTGAAAGTTTGTGAGTGTGGATATTTGTAACTCTTTCACGCAAAAACGACTTGACAGGTTTTAATGAAATTTGGTATAGTGATAGCTGACACCCGGGATTAACAATTAGGTAACTTTTTATCCCGAAAAATGTAGTGTTCCCGTGGAATGAGTCAGGAAACCAAATATAAATATATTCTACTCTTTCAAATTCGAGTAGTTGACACGGGATAGGAAAGGATAGGATTGAACGCTTTTGTCATTAGACTGAACGAGACGGGACAGAACGGGATATAACGGGACGGGAAATATATTGAGTAGATACGCGAAATAATATGTTGTTGGTATGGACTGGACTCAAAAAGTATATGTACCCGGGCGAAACCGGGTCCGATCGCTAGTATTATCATATTATTAAAATATAATCAGCATGTAAGTTTGAGTACCCCTCTCAATCGTACTCTCGATTGTAGAGGAGGCCCGTGCCCTGCAGTGGGACGTATATGGGCTTATACAGATACAGATACAGATGTAAGTTTGGGAATTAATACTAAAATATTTTATTTACAGGTCGCAGGCGCTGCCCCGGCGATGCACTGGCTAAGTCAGCAATATTCATAATGTTCGTAGGCATACTACAGAAGTATCGAATAAACCCTTGCAACGGAGTTTTACCATCGGACGAACCACAGATTGGAATCTTAGCTTCCGCGAAGCCTTATTCAGCAATATTCACACCTAGAAAATAGAAAACCTAGAGCAAACACATGCTTCGCAACAGATAGCATATGTATACATTTAGATCCAGTCCAAACTAGATTGCAAATGAAATTTCTACATAGAAAAAGTGCAGAAGCAAATATGAATGGTTGCGGACACGGCAGCGGGGCGAGAAAGATAACTGCTATAATTAACTAACAGTAGCTACTAAATAAGTTCATTAGAACTGTGAAATGAGTTTGAACTTGAAAACTGTTGTAAAGCCTGCCTTTGAATGAAACATCGCTATTGCATTAACGATTGCATTTCGGAATCTCCAGCTGTTTTTCGAAGCTCTTTAACCATTCAGTTCTGTATATTTTATAAGTAGTATTATAGTTTGAACTTATTGTTTCCAGTATTTTTGTATTAGCTATTATAATGTGGTATTTTGGAAGCGGTATCAACTATTTAATGTTATAATGTATCGTTCATTTTCGTATTGTTTGTTTCGTAATAAATCGGGCCAATGTAGTTGATTAAATGTACATATGTTTAATTAAATCGATTTTTATTATTATTTAGAGGATATTGTTGAAATTATTATAACATGGAGGTCACAAAAAAGTTTTTGCAAATGATTAACCCATAGACGTCCCATAGAGTATTTTACAAATGTCTTCTGACACTGTCATTAGATTTTTGTATTCATGTATCAAACTGAACGAAATATTTTTTTACGTCCAAGTATATAGCGTAATCAGGTTTTATTTTTTAAACATTTACAAACTGTTACCGAAGTTACTGTGAATTTCGACCAATACTTGAATTCAGGCCTTGGCACCTAAGAAACAATGCAGCTTCCTTTCAAAAGATTCGGAATAACTTAGGATTTATTTGGCCACGTAAGTATTTCAGGCATTTCATACTATGCGTTCTTAAAGATAATTTTAAACATAGTATTCTACAGTTTGAGTCGGTGGTGATACCTTTTCCGGCATGTTTCCGTCGACAGCTGAACAGTCCATAAGTAATAAACAAAAACAAATTGTAATGTAAGTCGTAGACGTATTAAAATTTTCTAAAGGATGCGGTCGGTCGATCTTTTGTCCTGTTCATTTTTCGCATTTAGCCTAGATATTAAGCGTTTATTCCGCTCTTTTTTGCAAGGATTCAGTATTTCCAACGATAATATTTTACAGGTGGACGTGCGTTTATGTTTTCCCTTTAGATCGGCTTCATTTCACGGGAATAAAACTCGCGCTACGAGTTTAGTGTACGATGAGAGGATTTTTTAAAATTACATTCAATATTTTTTGTAGAGAATGCTAATGGCATTTGTCTAGATAAAACTCGGATGTAGTTTCCTGCTTGGGCTGTTTAGTTTGATGAAATTTAACCTTTCTTGAGTAGTCAGTACACCGTGTGGATTTTAAAGTATAATTGGTCAAAAACTAAATAATAGATATTAATTCATATTAAAACTAAGAGCTATATCAATGATGACACCACGCTGTTTATAAAAAATATGGATAACATAGCATTTTGCATAGCGGTCGAGTAAGCATCGACATTAATTATTGTTAATAATATAGTTGGCTTTAAAAGCCTTTTCCATGAAAGGGCGCTTACGACGGCGCGCTGACCGGAACAAGATATTTTCGCACTGAGGTTATCTGATTTATTTTACTTTACACCAAATACTACAAAATGGGATCTAAATTTAAAATATTTTTAATATATGGAAAAAAATTTAGGCATAAAAAATATTTTCGCTGTCTCATTGAAGTTTCAATAAATCTATATCAAGTGCTTCTATCAAGCGTTAATTCAAAGTTATGAGCTCAACTCGGCCCACACTGTAAGGGTGCTTCGGCATTATCACGCTATTCTACTAAAGGGGAAGGCCAAATGTTATTACGTAAGTAGCTAGTATAGAATCGACAGTTTCAAAACTTTTAGAGGTGCCTGCCACCAGGCGATTGTTGCAGTTGCCTTTATGAATGCCTGTGTTGCTTATGCGTAAGAAATATTTTGATTCTCATAGTTTTTTTATTACTTTGTACGGCGAGACGAGCATGCCGTTCGACTGATGGTAAGCTTTACGACCGCTCATTGATAGTAGCAATGCTTGGCATTCTAACACGCTCACCATCCTGAGATTACATATGTTAAGTCTCAAAATGTGTCCAGTAGTTACTCTGACAATGTCCTTCAAATCGATTTACATTGCCGTTTCGCGGGAGAAATGGAAAAGTAATAAATGTTTTTATAGTTAGAATTTGTATCGTAAAATTCCAGTGTAATTTTATATCGAATCAATTTAATAACTACTATGTATCCAATTATCGACCGCTCTAATACTTTGATTGTGTTATAAGTTCTCCGGCATCGTAGTTAAGTACTGTAATTACTGATACTGCTTTTGCGGAAACTATAATACGTAGAAGTTAGGCGTCTGTGAACCAGTCTTTGGTTTAGTCTGACCAGAACTTGCCAAGTCATTTGTTCTTGCTCATTCGGTCAAAGTTTTCGATTGAATAAGCATACGTATTTTAAAGCAGAAATTATATGTTTCCAAGTCATGCTCTGCTTGCTTCTTCCAACCAGAGATAAAGCCTTGCGTTTCTGCGTGTACCATTGGCAAGCAATTACAATCTGCCTGATGCAAGTTTAGTGCAATTTATTAAGAATATCCACTGTAATATATACTATCGGTACATCGAAGTGTTGAGGTGTATATACAACAACGCCACCATGTCGGTCCGAGTACAGGATCAGAGCACGAAGGCTATTCCACTACAGAGAGGCGTGAGACAGGGAGATGTCATATCTCCGAAACTGTTCACTGCCGCGCTGGAAAATGCCTTCAAGCTCTTGCAGTGGAAAGGATTCGGCATCAACATCAACGGCGAGTATATTACTCACCTTCGATTTGCCGACGATATTGTAGTCTTGGCAGAATCGCTGGAAGACCTTAGCACTATGCTCGAAGACCTTAATCGAGTTTCCCAACAGGTGGGTCTTAAAATGAACATGGATAAAACGAAGATCATGTCGAATATCCATGTTGTGCCCACCCCCATTGGAGTTGGGGGCTCGACTCTCGAAGTTGTAGACGAATATGTCTATTTGGGACAAGTGGTCCGGTTAGGCAGGTCAAACTTCGAGAGAGAGGTCAATCGGCGAATCCAACTCGGTTGGACAGCGTTCGGGAAACTTCGCGACGTCTTCTCGTCCAAAATACCTCAGTACCTAAAATCGAAAGTCTTCGATAGTTGTGTGTTACCAGTGATGACATACGGCACCGAGACGTGGCCTCTCACTGTGGGCCTCATTAAAAGGCTCAAAGTCACTCAACGAGCCATGGAGCGGGCTATGCTCGGTGTTTCCCTACGAGATCGAATCAGAAATGAGGAGATCCGTAGGAGAACCAAGGTTACCGACATAGCCCATAGGATTGGCAAGTTGAAGTGGCAGTGGGCCGGGCACATAGCTCGTAGAACCGATGGCCGTTGGGGCCGAAAGGTTCTCGAGTGGAGGCCACGTACAGGCAAGCGAAGTGTTGGACGCCCGCCTACAAGGTGGACGGACGATCTGACTAAGGTCGCAGGAAGTCGCTGGATGCAGGCCGCTTCCAACAGGTCATTGTGGAGATCATTGGGGGAGACCTATGTTCAGCAGTGGACTTCCTGTGGCTGATATGATGATGATGATGATGATGATCCACTGTAATACTGGCCAGGCAAAGTGCATATGTCACTATGGCGCATGTTCCATGTTATACGAGCAAATATTTTTAATTCACATTATTAAGTACTTAAAATCATTTTGCTTTATATAGAATTTCTATTTGCATTCGCAGGCGAAATAAATGATTTTATCAAAAATATAAGTATAAGAAAGAATCTGCCAGAATGCCGGTAAGCACAGGAATGGATTTGACATCCAGCATGTCTATTTTTATAGATAGAAAGGTGAGTGCCGTTGATGTTTTATTATATAAACACGTTGTTCTTATTATAACTATAAGGTTATTGCGTGCAAGTGACATTCGTTTGTGTACTGAAGCCTGCCACGTGTATCATTATATTTCTAACGAAACTATTATTGAAAAAATATCATGATAATCTTTAACTTAATTTTATTTTTTAATTTTATGTTATACTTGTAAGAAACCTTATGATTAGAGATTTGAAAATGACTACAATAAATTGAAATTTAGAACTGAAAACAACTAATGAGCGGTTCTCCTAAGACTTTGTTCGCAAGAAGTCATCGTACAAGCAATATTTGTTTAAAGATATTCTACCCAATTTTTAATTGGCACCTTGTTGTCTTTGTATCTTCTCTAAGGCTACCCCATGAATCAAGCGATGGCAGAGGCAGCTTGGGTTGGGAGGCACGGTTGTCCCGCCGTCTCTCATTTCCCGATTGCCGCTCGTTTCCCGCCGAGTTTTTGGGCCCAACCTAAAGTCTTTCACTAACGCACTGACTCTCGCCCTAGGAAACTGACAGCTATGTGTGTTTGTTAATGCTAAATCAGATACCTCAGAAGCTTCTAGAAATTAATATATCTGTCTTTGGTGCATCACGTCTATGACATTTGTAGGTTAGCATACTTGATTGATTACTTAAAGCTCAATTTCTTATTGCTTAAGAGGGAAGTGGTTATTCGTCTAGCCGTCAAACTGGGACTAGAAAATTACCTACTGCTACTATCTTTGGGATAGTTTCAGTAAGTATACTCTAGAACCTAAGCAGAACCTAAACTAAGATATATAGCAACTTATATTCATTTTTTCAATTTTAAGACAGTTATTATATCCAACTTGTAGCACCCCAGAAGAGGCGTAACTCAATCAGGATGGGTTATGCTTGTGGATATTAGGGCAAAGCTTGGTGATGATACTACGTTATGAACGGTATTTGGTATATCAGACTAAGATCCTTCTCAGATGATGCAGTAGTGTAAATATTATACTAGGGTAGCCTCTTTTTGTTTTATATATAGGCTTTCCAATGAGTTATATACATTACAGTAGTACTGCTTTATTTTAACTTCTTGCTGTACTGTTACTGTACTTCTTCAATAATAAAAAATAATTTTCCATTCAACTCATCAATGAAATTCCAACGTTTATCGCCAAGCCTCCTGGATTATAAATTACTCCGCGCAGAACGTGCGTTTATTTAAAATATTTACGTACATAAATTACCTCTTGCACGCCGCTTGTAGCTGTTTATTTAACAATAAAAGCTCATTAACAACTAACGTGATGTTTGCCCGGCTCTCTTAAATAGAGGCCGTGTGAACTACCGACGTTCGGAAGTTGTAACGCCCCGGGTAGATTCATACGTTTCAATGGGCAGCCAATCGGTTCGAAGTCACCCGATCACCGCGTAAACACGCTTCATTTGATTTCGGCTAGGTATTCGTAATCAGTAGTGATAACCAGAATGTATATTACATCTTGTGGGTTGAGCCACTAAAATTAGCATTTGATAGCCATGGTGTGGTAATTCACCCCATGATTTTGCTTCTAGAATAATTTACCTAATAATTTTGTATCGACGCAATATAATTTTGAATGTTGGAGAAGTTTCTGGCTTATGGTTCTATGACCTCGTATATGCTGTCGGCTCTTTTGGGAAATAATTATATCAACTTGATCTTGCTAACCCTAAGCTACTTTGACATTTAATGTCTTTCTTTACTATCAAAACAGGCCAAAATTATTTTCTAAGTTAAACCATTTGCCCTCAATATCGCGCTTAAACTTACCCATTTGTTACAACACACCAAACCAATATCTGCTACGACATCGTCATTACATAAAATTACCTGAATTACCCATGAATTTCCGAACGCAGTGTAAAAATGTAAAATGAATGCATGCAGTGTAAAAACTCAATGTTGACAGCGTTGTCGACCGGGAGACTCCAGTAACACCGACTTAGAAGTTGTAAGCGACGGTGCTTGATGTATTATTCCTTGGCCCGTGCGCTACTCCGATCTCTGCTAATATTCTCCGATATGCAATATTAACGTGCTTCTACACACGTACCCCTGGCAGGGTTATCAATTCTAAGTGAAGTCTGTAAGGTAATTCAAACTTTCATTTTTTTTTATTCTGGCTCGGCATAGTGACTGCATTGTATCTGACGGTAAGTGCAATTGTCGTCCAAATAGAGTAATGGCATCAGACGAGATCTCATGCCATTCCACACAATCATGCCGGCCTCTTAGATTTCATAAAGTCATTCCGGCTTGAGAGGGAAATATCCTGATGCGTGAGGAGCGGAGAAATCTAATGTACTCGGTAATGTATGTGAGTTAATATGTGGTATTAATCTCCGTCTGGTTTGTTACATTAATTGAACGATTGAGGCAGCTGGATGCTACGCAGAGGTCCGTTTGGAATAGCGTAATTTTAGGGAAAGATATGTTCTGTTGTGCACGGATAAGTGGATAGGTATATTGAATATGAATTAATCGTAGGTCAAAGCGTATCCTCGTGATACGCATATGCAGTAGACTTCATACTTTGAAGGCAATAATGATGAACTATGATGATCTTCATCATTGTAGTACTGATTTATCATGCGATGAATAGAAATTACACACGACACGTTTGCGTAAATTGCAATTTCAAAACATCTTAATCTTAACGCTAAACTATGCCATATCTCTATGCAAAGGTTTACTGATACCTGTTACTATTTTAGAACTTCAGTACAGTTTGACACACTAATGACTAACCTAACACAAGTTGATTAAAAGGTTATACTAAGGTCAGTCAATTTCAACCTAACCACTACTTTCCGAGTCAACCGATCAAACGTATCAATATCTCACCCCGACGGATATCGTGCTATCCAATTTATTTCTGCACTTCACGTGTGTTCGGATGCTAACCACACGATCGTATAAATAATTCTATTAAAGTGCAACCTGGAATCTATAATTATATAGCTATTTGCAAAACAGCTCGTCGATACGCCTGCCAACGTGGAGAGTGTTGGGAACTCATGCCTGTATGATCTTTAAGAACTTATATGATGTTACTTTATATTATCTAGTAATATTACTGTGGCTACAGAAATAGTTTGCGCCAGGAACCAATTAGTGGATTCCCATAGCCAATGTCGTCCGCTATCGATTATGAAAATATTATATTAAATGTAGAAATGCGGAGGCGGGATTCTGTTGTCTAAGTGAAATCAGAAGTACTGTTTAAACATAAATTATATATTGGTACAATAAAACATATTAAGTGGGTATAATCTTTTCTCAAGTGTAATAATGTTTTTAAGAATAATTAAATGGGGCTGAATTTTGACCTTCAGTATAAATATTGCAGTGTTGTGCACTGAGGAAATTTATTATTATGATATATGTTACATAGTGCAGTGTTCTTTAACCTCAGTCGTATCCTGCCATCATCCGCAGTTTTGTATCGCTTACGTTCAATTTCTCCTATTGACCATATTTATTAAATAAACTATCCATTTATGTAGGCTGCCGTATATTCCGTGTTCCAATTTTTGCAAGATTTTTACCGCCCAAGTTCACGGCTTGATTACCATGATTAACTTTTTGAAAGTTCTTCCAACTCTCGGATATCGCTTGCACGCAAACATGCACCGTTCAATCCATCGCTGTAGTTTGATTGAGTTTTTAATAACGCAATTTACAGGAGCACAGTATCGACAGTCATTTCCGATGGAATAGCATAAAGAAATTTATTTACTTGGCGTGCACTTATTCCACCTGCATGTATAATTTCGACATATTTTCAAAGGTGTGCGGTTCAGGTATTGCGTTGTACTTTTAGCGTTTTATATTTATTTACATTGGAAATTCATTGCATTAGCATTTAGGATTATTGTTGCTGTGATTTATTGACTTGTTGCTTTAAATTATAATTTTATATTTCATTTATTTGTTTTGTATGCAAAATATGTAGTTTAGATTATGTTATAGCCATATATTTTAGTTTCTAGTAATTAGCACCATAAGTAAAATATAAATTATGTAGTATATCTTATTGTATTCATGTGCTTTGTATAAAATGTTTATTGGCTTAGAGTTACGAGTTCAGAGACGATACACAAAGTCATACACGGGTACAAATAGCAATCCTTACATTTTAGCCAAGACGCAACCAAAATCCAAATCCATCGCACCACACGTACTGTATTGGGTAATGGATACATTACTCGAATACACTAGTAGCTCATATTTCTTGTGTGCATTAGTCTATCCTTACCTACCATTGTATGAACGTCAGGAATATGAATAGAGTTAACGTTTCTCAGAAATATAATATTATAACATGATTACCTTCCTCATTATGACTACATTTACATTGTTCTTGAAATTATTATAATGTATAAGGAAAAGATAAATTTATTATGATAAGTATAATGATACAGTTTCTCTTTAAACATTTAATATTGAATTTTTTTCTGTTGAATAACTACCCAGCGGAGCATATTGCATACGGCGTATGAATATTCGTATTGAATAAGTTCATCATCTCTCAAAGGTGATGTTGCAGATGCTAATTAATATTTGCATATTTGAAAGGAAAAGTTCTGAATGTTCTATATTTTAGTTTATTTCAAAAGAAATGTCGACGTCACTACGCAAAGTCTGTAGTGAAAAGACGTTGTAATTTTGATGCCAAATGCGGAAAGCTCCATATGAGATTTTTGGGTGGCAAAATCTTCCTTTTAGCAACTCCTGTTAACAAACTATGTGCAAATTGTACTCTCCTGTTATTAAAGATGTACGCAGAAGGATACATATTTAGTTACATAAATATAAATGTTATGTGTTATCTTCGTAGGATATTCTAATAAATAAAAATAACTTCTGTATTGATGCGCTGGTACAAGGACCCACTGGTGAATTTTAGACCTCTGCGGTTTCGCTTCGGTCGTACTTAACTAAATGTGTTGGTTCGTTCGGAATTGACTTGGTTATTCTGCCTGCTATACTGAACTGCGTTTGCAGTTGTAACTGCGCTGCAATCTATGAACGTTGAACACTAATGAGATTTAAAGGCCGTGTGGACATTGTTGTGATGACAAGTGGTCCAATTATTGTAAAACCGGCTCGTAAATATCGTTCGCTATTGTAGTTTTCCGAGAGATGATATTGTTGCAGCCTTTTATTCTGTATCTAGTGGTTTATGTGTATTCTGATTTTATTATTAAAATATTATGTAACTACTGTAGAGCCTCGTCAAACAATGGACTAGATATTGTAATTTGTTATTGCATTTTTTATCTGGTGTCACAATTTCATTAAAATAGTTGCATAGTAATATTTTATTTATTATATAATTTATTCCTTATTTAAATCAAACTATCGGATAACCTTAGTCTGAGCTTGGTAGAGCAAAACTTTTCCTACAATTGAGGAGATTTGTTCGTGTTAAGGTAACAGACTGATCTTTGAAGTTATTTTTATAAGTTCTATAAATGTATTTTTATTGCAGTAAGGATATTTGATTTCGTATTATGTGAAGTGACAATAGGAATGCCTTACATGTGCATGGATAGTTTTATTAAGCAATATACAAGAAAATTAGATTGTAATAAATATATGAATCCACTTCTACGAGGAATTACGTACGGATTGTTCCTACAGACGGCGCTGTGGACACTAATTGTGAGTATTTATAATCTGTATGCTAAAGATATGGCATTTGCGCTTACAACCAATTCAGTTACACCGTCATAGATATCATGTAGTTTGAAATAAGACTTGTATACTCTGGTCTATTATTTCTGAGTAGAAATGTTATATTACACAGCATAGAAAATCGTGCGATGATTTTAATGGTTCGCAGGTTTCTTCCTCATGTTGTTAGTATACGATGATACAGGATATAATATTGAGAGGACTATCGAAAACGAAGCCGGATAGTAGTTTTAGTGACTACAAACATAATGCAACTAAAAATGTTGCGAATAAACGCGTATTTTTTTTTTCATCTGTAGTTTTTACTAAAATAATAATTTATACCCTTGCGTACCATAGCGTCTTTTAAAAAAAGGATTAACACTAATATTTTAGAAAAGTTTATGAATTACCACCCAAAAATGATGATAGGAAAAAAATAACAAAATAAAGTCAGCGCAGTTTCTGCGCAATTTTAGTTTCAATGTTTCAGAACTCTGAAGTTGGTGGTGGTCGTTCTAGTGACCATCTGACTTAGTTTTCGGTAGCAGTCTTGATACAACCTGTATAAAATAATTGACTACGATATATCCACTAAACTGAACACACGCTTTATTCTGGGAATACTGATTGTTGCCACCCTTCGAAAAGGGAAGGAGCGGGGAGAGAATGTCGGGGTGAATGGCCTTCCAGTCGGGTGCGCGACAGCCTCTGCATAGCATAGATGTTGATACTAGCCTGTATCACGCCACTTACGCTGTTAGACCGATGTATACAACACGGACACAAGGTGTGCGTATCGCATCCCTATTTGGGGTCATCTGTCAGCCTCATCAGGCAGAGCGAGATTTAGCTCATCTGGTGCTCTTATGCAAAATTCTTGGAAGACAAAGTAGTGGGATCTATAAAACTATGCTATACATCAAAAATGGCGAACCTTTAATTATATAGTCAATGTGCAGTATTTTTATTAAAAAAATATAATAAACCCATAGACGTGCCGTCAAATATTTTTGATTTCGAAAAATTAGCTTTACTGCAATAACAAAAAAAAATATTCCCTGCATTATTTTTCAATGTTTCTTGTTATGAGCAAATAGTGTAAATAGTTGTTTTGACCTCATTGCATAATTACCTTTATGATCGGAAACGTGCCCAAAATGTAATGTCATTACCGTCAATGGGATACGTACCTTTGGTTCGCTATCCCCGGATCCCTGCTTTACGCGATGTTGCTGACGCACCTATATGCCCTTCAAACAAATGTAAATTAAAATAAAACTACGTCTGTCAAGCTTTACCAGTATCTTGATCTCTTCTAGTAAACGTAGTATACTTCTGCTTCGCTATCGTGAGTCAACAACTACTGAAAATAAAGATGCTTCATTTTTACTATAGTTAGTATAGCTTAATGGAACCGCCAGCATTGTATACGTGATTTCTTTGTGAGTCAGTTATCATTTATAATTTCTATCCCAATGGTTCGTTGTATTGACTATAAAAATCCTTAAATATCATGACACGTTTTGGCTACTATTTTAACAAGTACAATATACATATACACATGTATGAAAAATCACTGGGAAGGAACAGAAATTCCAACGTAATCCTAGTGGAGTTTTCATACGGTTTCAACTTTGATTATCCCATGCCTTTAATACACCGAACCAATCAGCGTGCCACTTTGAGAGAGGTTTCCACCGCTTCTTTCATACGTTAAGTAAATGTAAAAAGAACGTTAATGAAAAGCTTATGCGGAGTATCGTATTCCAACTATCGCGATTTTATAAATTAATTCCTGCTGCAGCAGTGGCATCTTCACTCGGCAATCGGGAACGCTTGACATGAAATTTTCGATCTGCTATATTAAGGGGCTATATCCTACTGAATAATAGAAATGTTTCAATCGGAGTGAGCGGGTTGTTTAAAATATTGGTTGAAAAATACTGATTATATTATATGGAGTTCTTTAATTAAGTGTTTCAGAATATTCGGTTGTAGGTTACAACATAACTTTAAATAAAAAAATTGACATTGTTGAAGGTTTTAATGATTATTTAGTGGTGTCTACTTAAATCTTTTCCAGTAGGCCTACTTCTTTATGTAGATTTAGCGCCTGTCTGCCGCGTTTATGAATTTCTCAGTAAACGAATATATACGATTTTTAAAATGCTGGCCTAATAAATATGCGTAATGATGATTTTGTTTTCATTACCTGACATGAGAGCCTGTAAGGACCTCGCTGCAATTAACACTAGATGTAAACTGAACTAAAATAGAATCATTGACAAAAATATTTGGACGTAAAAAACGCTATTATTTTCAATACAGCACGCGGGCTATTTAGCAGACTCAATCAGATATCTCGGAGCCAGTCTTCAAGACGAACCCTCATGGGCCAGATGCTACAAGAATGTCGACGTTAACTCAAGCTGCATATCGGCAAGAGATCTCATACTCCGATGCCGACAACACAATGTCACGAAATTCGATACTACATCAGCGCATTACAATTATCTGTAAGTTATTCAAGTACGATCAATGTGCCTTGAACATATTAAAAAACGTAACATTTTATAGCTCTATTAGTACTGGAACGTTATAATTTATAACTATCAGCGGAAATTATAAAAAAGCAGGTCACTCGTGGGCGGTAATCGCTAAAGCTTGCCCATAACACCACTTACTATATACTTTGAACGTACCTATCACTACAAAATGCTCGTT
Source organism: Hyles vespertilio (assembly GCA_009982885.2). Lineage (NCBI taxonomy): Eukaryota > Metazoa > Arthropoda > Insecta > Lepidoptera > Sphingidae > Hyles > Hyles vespertilio. The sequence goes on from CM042833.1 coordinate 15,713,863, forward strand.
ACGTCTAACAACTCCATTTTTTCCTATCATATCTATAATTATCCAGTTGATATCGAACTAACACTTTCCATGGCAGGAATTTCATTTTTTTGTCTGTTTACCAATGATACCTCAGGTATTTTCATATATCCCTAATAGGCACATGCATTAATACGAGTACATATTCAGTAAACGAATATATACGTATAATAAGTAATACTAAGTATAGGAAATATATTGTTTATAGAGATTAAGTTATATGTGTATTGACTTGTCATAAGAGCTTTTAAATTGCCTACGTGACCAATAAATACATTTCAAAACCGCACCATACAAAAAATATATCTAACCGACTTAATAGCTCTCCCATTCCGTATATGTAGGTTTTTCAAATTCGATAAAATCGCAGGACACAAGGGTAGTAAGATGGATTCGTATTGTGATGTTTCCGATTTTGGTTTGTGGGCAATTGCCACAAAACGCGGTATGCGCGCTTGTGGTCGCGCAGTGGACGCCGGTATTCAGCCGATACACTCGTAGTCTATTAGCATTTACTTTGATTATTTGGCTCCCGACTCCCGTACTATTTTTAAAGCATTTTTCTATGAAATAAGAATGTCCATTTTACTATGCAACTTAGTATCGGTGCGAAGATTGTTGTCCCTCGATGAAACCTACTTTTTTAAATAGGGAAAAATATATATTTTCTATAAATATAGATATAATTCAGATTCAGGTCCGGAGTTCTTGAAAAAATTAACTTATAGTCGACTAAAAATTATATTTTTGTATCATATTCCGTAAATCGTATTCTGTGAACAAAATGTAAAGTTTGATGATAATTACTTGATTTTATAAAAGCCTGGGTAAAACAGGATGACGTTTAAGAACAAACCATAAAAAATGGTATAATTAATTTTTAGCAGTACCGGTATCGGGATGAATAGTATTTTTACCGATACCATGAATGGGCATTCTCCTTTATGTTTAGTAATAATTAAACACAGACTCTTGTACTAATTTTAAAGATTTTTTTCTACGTAATATATTAATAATTTAACAACACATCAGGGTACTAGGGCAGGGTAGCAATATAAAATTTATGGTTTTCCGAGAATCAATATTATTTAGTTCATTTTCTCTGCATAAATAGTAAACTAACAAACAGTAGATACAAATAATATATCAAAAACGGTGATATGAATTTAGTCGTTTATTAATATATTAAATTCGATCACTAAATATTAATTTAAAATGTTTACAATTGTTTACAGAAAATCATTCATGTACTTCGACAGAAGTATACTGACGACCAGATTCTTTGTCATAGCTCTAGTCTGGATATTTAATTTTTTCTTTGCAACAGTTCAAAGCGATACACTTATAAAGGTATGCAATATTTGAGTTATAGGTTAGGATTGGTGACAAGGATATATGCATGTTTTTGGTTTTCTAATGAAATACATTTGATTTGTCCTCTATAATAAAATAATTGCCTCGGTGGCGTAGTTGTACTACGATACGGTTACAAAGCTGAGGTCTCGGGTTCGAATCCCGGGTTGGGCAAAGTGATATTGGATTTTTCTATTCATTAAAATGAAGAAGTCCAGAGTCAGGAATTTGTGCCCGATATGACGATAGGCTCGCCACCTATCACATTGTGGGACGGAACATACAAGGCGAAATGTGGGTGCCCTGGCACCTCTGCCTATCCCTTCTGGGATATAGGCGTGAGTTTATGTATGTATGTATGTAATAAAATTATAGAACGGTTATGGTGCATCTACAAAATAATAATATTTTGTGTCATCATCATTGGGCAAGAATTTTGGATCGATTGTTCCCATATGCTGGGCAAAATTACTATAGGTATATATACTTACCCGGCAACAAGTACTAACAAATTACATTTTGTTATCAAATGTTTCTGAGATATATTCGAAAACGTTACTAAACAGAAATAACTGAGCTGTGGATGCACTATTACAGAGAAAACATCAAAGTCAATATATCTTTCTTAAATACCGACATGGAAAAATGAATTACATTGCACAACATGTTGGATGTGCCTCCCAAACAGAGAATCCACTGTGGATAGATGAATACGGCACTATATTTATCCTATACTGTTATGGCTAACCGTTGTAATCTCTATAAATAATGCCTTTTCTAAAACTCTTATAAAGAATGGTGAAAAACTGCTATTCAGACAGATTTAGATTTTATGGAAAATGAGTGTTGGTTTTTTTGAGTAACAACTCATTCTATTGGTAAAGAAGACGTCCTTAGGAATTAGAATTTTATAGAGATTTTAGCAAAACTTCTATCGTATGTGAAGAACGCTAAACCAATAAACCTTGGTGGTAGACTAAGCTAAGCAATTTCAGTTAACTTCTCGAATTGAGAGCCGTTCTATGCAGTGGGTGTGCATGGCCTAATATCATGTTATTTATGTACTTATATGAATATGTCCTCATGAAAAGTCAATGTCCCTTAATAAAACGTCAAAGAAGAATAAAGGAAAAATCATTCTTCTGTAAACACACCACTAAACCAAAGCCGTTAACAAAATGAATTATATTAATAAAGCCTTCGGATATCATTTTGTTTTAATTAAAATTCCTCCATATTATGTTTTACTTTATTAATTTCAGATTTTCAAAGTAACTTTTGCCTGTAGATTATTTTCAACGTTGGTCGCGATATTTTTCATATTAATTTCAACGAAGTATTACGCCGTCACGGCCTTCATACAAATATTGGATATATCGGCCCCACATTCTTACGTAAGTACAATATCATTTTATTATACATTTTCCCGGTTGATTTTGTAAAATAAAAGATTTTTGCGGTGCGCCTGTCTTGTTACACTGTCGCACTGTTCATTACAAATGACAAGATGGTTGGCAACAAAAGGCTCTTTAAGGAAGTTTTCTTAATATTCATTTAGTCATATATTTTTTTAAGAGAAACTATCATTACATCGTTAGTTGGGATAACTATCTATGTAGTCATAAATAAGTTCTTTTCATTTAAATATTTGTTTAAATGGCTGGACACAGGGTTTCATTGCATGCCATAGAGCACTGCCCCATCGCTTTTCTCACCCAATACTTAGATTTTATAATTACTCACAGCGGTTAACTGATGGTGATAGACGAAAGCGAATAGGAATCTGTTAAATTAGTTAAGAAGACCATTATGACTATGAGGAAATGTTACAGTTTTGATCCTCTGTTCGATATTTTTCCTCAAGTAGGTGTTGTGAGGCCACAAACTTCCTTTTATATTCTGATATTTAATCCAAAATATATTTTATCAAATCTATCATTAATATATTATGTGATCACAAAAGTGTGCAACATAATAATGAAACATCACAATAAAAATGTATTTGAATGTAGGTTAAGAGGCGGTCTATTGCCAACATGTTCACGGTGGTCGCGGGTTCAAATCCCGGGACACACCTTTGACTTTTCGGAGTGATGTGTATCATGTGATATGTACAGTCAATCACCATTCTCAATAATGGTGGTGGAAAATATCGCAAGGAAATCTGCATTTTCCGATTTTCCATGTACAGTTTTTTTATATTTTACCTTTATATTACTATTGTAAACTCGAGCAGAGTTTACGTGTGCAATGTGCATTCAAAGATTATTCTTTATTTTATTAATATCATGTGAAAACAGAGCCATTTTGAAAACGATTTTTCTCTCTGAAATGTTTTTCACAAAGTTACATTTATGATCTCGAGCTAAAGACTTAACAACTAATTCAGAATTTGAATAGTGCATTTAAATTTGATGTGAGTAAATATAGAACAAAGAAACAGGACATCACACAGCGCAATCCTAACTTATGTTGGTATGTAATGTACTTACTCGCTCATTTAGCTAACAATGCATGCACATATTTCAATATACCACGTATTATTCGTGATGCAAAACGTATTCGGTTATAAATTGATGCTGAACATCGACCTTGCTGTTCAATACACGCGCTATTCGTGAATTTCACTGGACTGTGTAATTATTTTGACCTGGTCAACAACCGGGCGGGTATAAAGGCGTCATGTTAATATTTTAGCTATGGGCGTGCTGTTACGTCGTTTCACCTATTGAATCGATATATATGTGATCAAAGGAATGTTGTGTTCAATTGTTGTACCTGTTATTCATTGTTTCCTTTATACTAGTTTTCCTGCCATTATCCCACACGGAAATGAGATTGGCGCAACATGACTTTTAGTCATATTGCAGAATGGCTGCTTATAATTGAACGTCAAGCTCTCTGACATCAACTTAGGAAGTAGACGTACTAGACTATCACACCGATCTAATACGGTTGATATACTACAAATAATTATGCGTAGCATTGTTATGATAGACCACTGTCAGTCGTACAGGCATTGAGATATTAAACTAGAAGGGGCACTGTACTGGACTGCACACTGCACTGGCAAAGAAAATGTTTGTACAAAAATGAACGGTACCGTACCGCTCCTTTTGTTTCCGTCTCTGTCATGAATGATCATCATCATCATATCAGCCACAGGAAGTCCACTGCTGAACATAGGCCTCCACCAAGGATTTCCACAATGACCTGTTGGAAGCGGCCTGCATCTAGCGACTTCCTGCAATCTTAGTCAGATCGTCCGTCCACCTTGTAGGCGGGCGTCCGACATTTCGCTTGCCTGTACGTGACCTTCAGTCAAGAACCTTTCGGCCCCAACCGCCATCGGTTCTACGAGCTATGTGCCCGGCCCACTGCCACTTCAACTTGCCAATCCTATGGGCTATGTCGGTAACCTTGGTTCTCCTACGGATCACCTTATTTCTGATTCGATCTCGTAGGGAAACACCGAGCATAGCCCGCTCCATGGCTCGTTGAGTGACTTTGAGCCTTTTAATGAGGCCCACAGTGAGAGGCCACGTCTAGGTGCCGTATGTCATCACTGGTAACACACAACTATCGAAGACTTTCGATTTTAGGCACTGAGGTATTTTGGACGAGAAGACAGCGCGAAATTTTCCGAACGCTGCCCAACCGAGTTGGATTCGACGATTGACCTCTCTCTCGAAGTTGGACCTGCCTAACCGGACCACTTGTCCTAAATAGACATATTCGTCTACAACTTCGAGAGTCGAGCCCCCAACTCGAATGGGGGTGGGCACAACATGGATATTCGACATGATCTTCGTTTTATCCATGTTCATTTTAAGACCCACCTGTTGGGAGACTCGATTAAGGTCTTCGAGCATAGTGCTAAGGTCTTCCAGCGATTCTGCCAAGACTACAATGTCGTCGGCAAATCGAAGGTGAGTAATATACTCGCCGTTGATGTTGATGCCGAATCCTTTTCACTGCAAGAGCTTGAAGGCATTTTCCAGAGCGGCAGTGAACAGTTTCGGAGATATGACATCTCCCTGTCTCACGCCTCTCTGTAGTGGAATTGCCTTCGTGCTCTGATCTTGTACTCGGACCGACATGGTGGCTTTGTTGTATATACACCTCAACACTTCGATGTACCGATAGTCTATGTGGCACCGCTGAAGAGACTGTAGCACAGCCCAGGTCTCGATCGAATCAAAGGCTTTCTCATAGTCCACAAACGCTCAACAAAGCGGCAAGTTATACTCCTCGGTTTTTTGTATAACCTGCCGTAGCGTATGAATATGGTCTATGGTACTAAAGCCTTTTCGGAAACCGGCTTGTTCGGGAGGCTGGAAGTCATCAAACCTGCCTTCGAGGCGATTTGGGATGACCCTCGAAAACAACTTATAGACATGGCTCAGGAGCAAGATGGCAAGATGTTTCTGAGTTTCGTCTTAAGCTTAAGTGGTTACCCATACGGCTTCGTCGGAATACTCACACTCTTTCACTTTTATACAATATATTATTTAACCCTCTCACCCCCTCTTATCGCAAAGACCGTTTTATATTTCTTCATGATTCCCATGAAAGATCCCTGAGGTCGTCAGAGAACATGAAACTGAGAATGCCCGTACACACCACGACATTTATGGACAAATTATTCTCCGTACTAGCTGTTCGATTGTGGAACTCACTTCCAGATGTCGTGAGACGGGCTAGAACATTGTCATCTTTTAAGTCACTAGTCAAGGAACACTATCTCTCTCTCTGAATTTACACATTAATGTGCTTTTACTATTTCCATTAGCATTTATTATGTATATATTTATTATATTTGATGTCTATTTTGTATATGTATATATGTATGTATGTTGTACATATTTATATGAATGTATTACTTTTATTTTGTGTTTTTAATTTGTTAGTATAGTTTGTTTTTTTTTTTTTTTTTTTCTTCCATTATACACCCTAGACTGCCCTTTCTCTCTCCTGTGTCTTATCTCCATCCAAAGGTTGCCTGGAAGAGATTGCCTAGTGCAATAAGGCCGCCGATTGTACTTATTTTTAATATTATTTTTAATTTCTGTTATTGTATTTGTTTTTTTCTGGTGTACAATAAAGTTTATAAATAAATAAATAAATGGCCTGCAGTTCTTCAGCAAGGTGTTATCACCTTTTTTGAAGAACAGTACCACCACGCTCCTGCTCCATGCCTCTGGCGTTGAGCCCTCGAGGAGACGGAACTGAAGAGCCTGTGAAGGACTTTCAGTATCGGCGTTCCGCCCGCTTTCAGAAGCTCTGAAGTGATTCCGTCCTCACCCGGCGCCTTGTTGTTTTTAAGTTGTTTGAGGGCCATCTCAATCTCAAACAGGCTGATGTCCGGGATATCATCGCTAAAGTGTCGGATGAACTCGGCTCTCGGGTCTTCGGCCGAGCTAACATTAGGTTCGGCAACCGAGGTGTAAAGCTTTCCATAGAACCTCTCGATCTCTCTTAATACTTCTGCCCTTGTCGATAGTACGCGGCTATCGTCCGTTTTCAGCCTAGACAACTGGCTTTGCCCAATAGACAAGTCTCTTGCAAACACTTTGGAGCTTCCGTTCCGCTCAATTGTTACGTTCATGCTCACAGTATTGTGAGCACGGACATCGTGTCGCAAGGACTTCCAGATCTCTCTATTGAGCCGCCGATATACTTCGGCGTGATCGGAGGACTGCAGCGTTAAAGATCGACGTTCGGCCATGAGGTCAAGAGTGTGTATCGAGAGTTTTTGTGGTCTATCTCTACGGCGAGGTCTAAAATACTTAGATCCCACCGTATGGACAGCTTCTACCAAACCGCTGTTTAGCTCGTCCACTGCAAGGTTTTCTCCTAGACAATCAAAGCGATTTGTCAGCTCGAGTTGAAAGCTCTCGGGGTTTTGGATATGGGCGCGAGTAGGTCGGAGCGTAGACTTCATCAAGCGACGACTTTCTAATTGGACGTTGATATTCAATGTGCCCCTAACCATTCGGTGATCACTGCCGGTTTTCACCCTGTTGATCACAGAGACATCACTGAACATCCGTCTATTCGTCGTCAAGATGAAATCTATCTTATTTCTCGTAGAACTGTCAGGACTCAGCCAGGTCCATTTCCTGTGAGGCGGCATCTGGAAAAATGAGTTCATCGCGAAGAGTCCCTCTTTTTCCAGAAAGTCGGCCAGCCTCTGAGGTTCCGTTACCCATGTCCAAATTGCCCCATTTTCAACTCTGCATCGCTTCTCTTGCCCAACTTTGCGTTGAAATCCCTCATAACAACATTGAAGTAGATTTTGGAAGTATGTATGGCCCGACTTATGTCCTCATACATCTCCTCTACTTCTTCATCTGGGTGTGTCGAGGTCGGCGCGTATACCTGTATGACCTTCAAAGAATATCTTTTTGATATTCTGAGTATAAGGTATACTACCCTGCTCGACACACTTTCGATGGGATACGATGTTGTTGATGAGAGACCTGTGGACGAGAAATCCGACACCTCCTCGGGACTGTTGGTCGTCCCCCCGGTAGAAGAGCAGGTTACCAGACTTCAGGGTTATCGTATCCTCCCCGATTCCTCGGACTTCCGATAACCCCAGAATATCCCAGTGTAACCCGCTCAATTCTTCTTCCAGTTCGACAATCTTCTCGTTTGTCCTCAAAGTGCGTATGTTGTGTGTTACCAGGGCCAGTCGTCGTCGGGGGTGCTAGCCGGGGCCAACCCGGGGATTCTTAGCACCCCCTGCCCCACCGTAACCATGGCTGCTACCATCGCCAGGAATAGTGGGGCTGCCGGGGACTGGGGGCCTGGTAAATATTTGTGTCGCTATTGAGGGGTGTTTGCCAATACTCGCCACGCTTGGCAGGCGGGGACTCGCACTGATGACGCTGCTGCCCATCATCAACGGGCGAAGGGAAATGGAATTCTCAATGTGTACAAGATTTCACACCGTTTAATAAAGTGTTAATTGGTCAAAATACAATTTTAAATACAGTTTTTTGTGCATGATTTGAATTTTGAACACACGCAATCGGTTTGACGGTCCATTTTAGATGACTGAGATATCACATTTATATTTTTTTTAGAATTTAGTGAATTTGGACGAAACTAAATCCTGTTTGGTACTAATGAAAATATGCCAATTAAAAATGTAAAAAGCAAGCAGTGTGCTAATTTGTGCAGAGTGTAGCAGGAATTCATATGCGATGGGGAAGACGTACATATTATAGCGTGGATGCTCTTATATTTGCATTTTTAACTACGAGCATGCAAGTGGCGCGCTTTTGTGAATTTTAAGCAGCGAATTTTAGTGATATAATTGTTGTAGATATGCTGTCGATATGTGTTAGAAGGATTTTAACTGGTGTTTGATTTCATCGTAATTATTACAATGGAATAAAGCATAAATATTATGTGGAATATATTAAGAAATGTAATAACTTGCTATTTTGAGGCATTAGTTATAAAAATAGTATAAAGAACTAAATATTATATGCTATGCTAAGTGGCAACTAATTTGTTTTTTAAATGTAATAAGGGGCATACGAGCATGCATTTCATCTGATAGAAAGTGATCACTGCCGCCCATTAACATCTGCAATACCATAGAGCATAGAGATGCGTTGCAGCATAAATAAATAATTGTTAATAAGATTAAGATAACAAATGCAGTAAATTACTATTTTATTTTAATATTGAAACAAATACGTTGAGTAAGCACCTCATGCTTTTTACCAATAAAAATATGATTATAATTGACTTCATTTTCTAATGTTATACTCATTAACAATTTTTTTTTTCGGTGTGTCTCCTACAAATGCTTTTTTTTAGTTTTTAGAAAGGAAGATTTACCAATTAGCACAAAAGAAAAATAAAACAATAGGTATACGCAAAACATGTCAACAGAAAACAAATAAAAAATATTACAAATAATAAAATAGTAAAGAAAGGCAATAATACAAAAGAAAGCCTAAAATATAAAGATACGCATATTTTATCTTCTTATTATTCCAAGAATAGGACCCCTCAATCAGCGTTGTGCTGCAGTGTAGCCTGAGCAGTACCACATCGCTGATTTTCGTCGAGATGATTTTTTAAACCAATTGTTGTATATTTTTAGTCATCATTTATTTCATATTCATGATTATCATATCAAGGAAAGCAGCAAGTGCGAATATTATCCTGCCATTATCATTCATATTTTCAATATTTGCATATAGTATTTATAGTTTTTTTATGTTTGTTACCTCGTTTCTCTGTACTGTGTGAACCGATTTTGACCATTCTTTCTTTGATTGAAAGCTGGTGCTTGTCATTTGGTCCCATAAAAATATGGTGAAAATCTAATGAATATCTTCGGACCTGGAGAGGGGAACTCCTTAAAATTAAGTAGGATTCCAATGGTTCTTTTTGCATTAGGTTCATTATAAAAGTTAAGTTACAGTGAGAGAGAGAAAAAGGAGTGGGGGTGAGGGGGGTGGGTGATAAAACTAAAATACACGTAAATTCTAATATCTTCATCAGCTTTTAACCGATTTTAGTGATTTCTTTTTCATTGGAAAGTACGTATTGACAAGTTGATCCCAGGAACACAACATGAAGATCTGATGATTATGTTCGGTCCTGGAGTGTAGATTTCTTCAAAATTTAGTAGGATTCCAATGGTTCTTTTTGCATTGGGTTCAGTATAAAAGCTAAGCTACAGTGGTGGAGGGAAAAGGGGGTAGGGGCAAAGGGAGGGGGGGGGGTGGGTAGAAAAAAATAATAATCATGTGAATACTCCAATATCTTCGGCAGCTTTTAGCCGATTATAGCGATTTCATTATCATCGGAAAGAACATATTCCTTGTGGGGACCAAATCTTCTTCATATAAATTCCTATCAACACTAAAAACATAAAAATATAGATTAATTAGTGACTTTAATATTATTTATAATGTTAGTAGTATAGATAAAGATACTTTAATTTAACTAATTAAAAATACCTTGACATATACAGGGTATCTCAAGACTGCTACCGAAAACGAAGCCAGGTGGTAGTTTTAGTGACTTCAGACATATTGCAATAGAAAATGTTGAAAAAAAAGTAACGATTTTTTTTTTGTTATTTTTTTTCCTATGGTCGTATTTGGATGGTAAATTCATTTTTTTATTAAAATAATAGTGTATAACCTTTTATTTATAAGGACTCTAAGGTATAAAAGAGTTTAAATTATTATGTTAGCAAAAACTAAGGATTTACCACCCAAAAATTACGATATTTAAAATTCATAAAAAAAATTGAAGCGTTTTTTTGCGAAAATTTTAATTGCATTGTGTTCGTACTCACTAAAACTACCACCCGACTTCGTTTTCGGTAGCAGTCCTGATATACCCAGTATATATTGTGGTCTCATCCGCAAGCTGAAACATAAAAAGGCTAAAATGACGTAAACGGGTTCTAGAAATAAAGGTTGCATTAAAAATCTCGGTGAGATAATTAAATTTAACGGTTACATTAACAGTGAGGTTATGGAAAATGTTTGTGCTTCTGAATCTCGAAGGTTATTGGATAAGAAAAGCTATTATTGCGCTAGTCGTTAGCAAATACTTTCATATATTTTTCATTTAGTTGTAGAAAATTGATTTTAATTGTTCATGGTCATAAAAAATTTTGTAACAAATTATTAATGAACTGCTCTGATTTAAACCACTTGTAATTTTTGTAATAATCACTAAATGGTAAACTGGTTTGAAAAGAGCAAGACAAGGAAACCGGGTGGAATATTAAAAAAAAATCTAAATATAAATTACACTGTATCTACATCTTATAGACCATCTTAATAGATTCTATAAATAATTTTCATTTTCACTTCATTTTTGATCAGAAGGTGATTTAGTAATTTAGATGATTATGTAGGCTGTTTGAAAATAGGGAGGACAAATGACATAAACATAGTGTCGTGGAGGTAACGTGAGCTTGGGGAATGGAAGCCAATATATTAGATAAAAACATTAGCTGATGGTTTAGAGACCTTGGTTGGGAATATCGCTCTGAGTGGCTTCTGGAAAGGATGGCCAGTACCACCCAGAGATGTAATACCGCCAGTATTTTGGGCCTTTGCTCCAGGGTAGTTAAGAGGCGGTTTATTCGAATTGGATATTTTGCGACTTCTTTATAAAATATATACTTGTGTTACGAATAGGAATAATTTTATGTTAACATACTGTAAAATATAATTTCAAATAAAGTGTTCACAGCGTATTTAAGCTAATAAAATATCCCATGATTTTCACTATAACTAAAAGAAAAAAATGATGGGTATTAATACAATATAATTGCAATGATGATTAACAATTAATAAACCAAGTCTCTATATATACCACATTAATTGAACGAATGTAAACACAGCGCAATACGCAAGAGAATATTGCTACGTCGGGCTTACTTTAATATTCCTATTTCCTCTGTTATAATGTAGTGCGCGCAGCTTACTTCGGAAATGTGTCTATAATAGAAATACAAATCTTGGTGAACAAACTTTCCCCTGCGATTTGTTTGCGACGTCTCTTAATGCACCCAATTTAGTAGGAAAGTGACTCGCAAATGAAATAAGTTTCAGTCGCTTTTGAAAAGTATAAGTGTATTTACTGCGTCCTTATCAACAGTGAACTAGTGAGCAAACGTTAAAAATATGCATGAGATTTTGTATCGTTTTGTAGTGTATTGTTGTAAATGTATGTAAGTTTTGAGCGGGCTTTCATGTCATACGTCAATGAATAATGAAGGGTGTTATTATTTCAGAGTGCATCGATGGATCACGTCGCATACACGTACGGCATCGGGTTTATCGGTCCGTACGACTTCGCCACAATGTCTCCGTACACGATGATTGACAACGCTGTAGTGATTTTCACAATATTTTTTACTGCTATAGCCTTCATAAGGTCTTGGATTGTAAGAATACTGTACATAGTGTTGACGAATTGCGTGGAAGTGGAGTTTTCAGTGACGCCGCACTACCTTCTATTTGCAATTTTGCCTTTGAGCACTGAGTTCCTTTACGCTCACAAACTATACGTATTTTACATTTATCTCAACGTTATGGTTGCTACAATGGCTTATCTTGTGAGTATCTATATTATATCATTTAAAAAATATGGGTTGCACTTAAGGACATGCTATATAATTATTAAAATATATGAAAACCGATATCACATGGTGGGACGGAACATACAAGACGAAATGTGGCGTGTCTTGATTGCACCTTTTCCCAGAGAGGGGAAAAAGCGTGAATTTATGTGTATATGATATACAAGAAATTTGAAAAATTATTACTTAAAGTTGACTACCTCGGTGGCATATTTGTACAACATTACAAAGCTGATGTCTTGCGTTGGGTTGAGTAAAGCTGTATTGGATTTATCTATTCATTAACAGCCCTGAGTCAAGAATTTATGGCGGATATAACGATGGGCTCACCCCCTTTCATATCGTGTGGCGGAATACCCAAGACGTCATGTAGGTATCATCATCATCCTGCCTATCCCCTCTAGAAGGGAGACGTGAGTTTATCTATTACAAAAAAGTTTCACGTTGTGTGTATATCCCAGTGCTATCGATTTTCTTGGCTTATCTAATGTCATTACGCAGGTAAAAGATTTATGTAAATGGATATATAATAATAAATTCTTATGAGAAAAATTATAAATAACGACCTCTACGATGTATTTTGCAGCGTCATTACTTTATCGCTCACATGCGCTCGGTTTCATAAATAACTTGATTTCGATGATGCTTTCGTTAAAAAAATATAAAAATATCTATGAATTATATATTTATATACAGGGTATATCAAGACTGCTACCGAAAACGAAGCCAGGTGGTAGTTTAAGGGACTTCAGACACAATGCAACAGAAAAAGTTGCAAAAAAGCGACAATTTTTTTTTGTTATTTTTTTCCTATGATCATATTCGGGTGTTAAATACAGTTTCTCCTAAAATAATAGTGTATACCCTTTTATTTATGAATAATCTAAGGTTTAAAAGAGTTTAAATTATTCTTTTAGCAAAAGCTATGGATTTATCACCCAAAAATTACGATATTTAAAAAATCATAAAAAAAAATTTGTCGCGTTTCTTTGCAAAAATTTTAGTTGCATTGTGTTTGTAGTCACTAAAACTACCACCCGGCTTTGTTTTCGGTAGCAGTCTCGAGATACCCAGTATAATATTATGTAATATAGGATCCATATTCAGCAAATCCCTTGATTGAAATTATCGAGACTGCGACAGAGACACATTGAGATAGAATTTATAGTGTTTTTGGTTTTGATACTGTCTATGAGCTGTTGTATCATTTACCATTCATTGCTATAAACAAACATCACCATAGCGACCTATGAATAAAATACTAAAAACAAAATGCAGTTAATATTTTAGTGGTTTCGTACTGTGTAGGATTCGTGTTATTTATTCATTGAATAGATCAGTTGTTTTTTCACTGTTTTCTACTATTCATTTCACTGTTCATAAAGTTTATACTTTTATATTACAATAAAAGGTAATACAAAAATATTTATTCTTAAAAAACCAAGCCAATTAGAAACGGTGCATCACATAGACTGCTGAAAAATGATAAACCTCATTCATCTACCGACCGACTAGTGGCCAGATGGCACAAGTCATTAATCTCTATCAGACACCTTATTGCTTAAAATACATTAGGTTAACCTTACTTTATTCTGAAGATTTTTTCCGTTGGGTTTACGATGAGTAGACCTCAGACCCAAAAGATTGTGGTATGCCATTGGCTGATGTGAATCTTGAGATCTAAAAGTGTCGCATTTCGAGTTCAGCGTGTGCGTATTTAGTTTCAACCGTGCCGGCATAATTGATTCGACCAAAGCAAATCTCACAGCATGTCTTTTAATTGTAATGAATGGCGAGACGAGCATGCCGTTGGCCCTATTGTAAGCGATACGACCGCTCATAAACAGTAGCATCACCAAACAACACAAGTGAATTGCAATCCAATTGCTTGGCATTTCACTGCCCTCGTCATCCTCAGATATAAGATGTTAAGTCTCAATATGTCCAGTACTTACTCTGACTACCATGTCCTTCAAACCGAAACACAATATTGCATTTACACTACTATTTGGCGGGAGAAATAGACATTGAGGTGGTACCTACCCAAGCGGCCTCTCACATATGAGAGACCTACCACCAGTAAAGTACCATGTATCCTGTAATTTTTCTCGTCCCAATATAATTCAAAGATTTCGATATTAGCTTATCTAACGATGCAAAAAGGCAAACACTACATTAGAAATTAAGTCAAATAGTGACACCGATGAAAAATGTCGCTGTAAATATGAAATCTGCTTCGTACTGCATTTGAACTGTTGAATTAATTCATTGGTATGCATTGGTTGAAGGCAATGCTGACGTTGACGATGTCGAGGTTAATTCACAACGAGTTTCGATCAATCAATAATATTTACATAGTTGGTATACTCTGTTTCCTGGGGTTCAGTTTGTCCGTCCCAATAGTTGTGGTGAGTTTCATAACACATTTTGTTTGTTCAGACTTTTTTTAGTTGCTAATTATACGAGTAATAATTTGGTGTTGCCATTGAATAAATCAAATCTGTACCATTTAGATTATTAAATCGACTTCAAAATAATTTGATTCGATAGATCATTTGTTGTAACTAAAAATGTAGCTTATTTAGTAAAATTAATTTCACTAAGAAGATTTAGGTCTTTCGTCGTATCTCAAGGTATTTAGTGGATAAATACTAGTTGGTGTACCTTAATGTAATGTAGTATTTCAGTAGATATACTTGATGTCTGAGAAATAGGGCGATGGAGGAATATAAATAGTGATGTATTGAGTGAAAAATAGAAAAGTAAGAATGATACCGTGTATATGTCGTGTGAGTGACGCGATTAAGATTGATTACTACTATTTTGGATGTTGCAAAAATATCATCATGTCTAAGCAAACTTGATATTATTTATTTGTTGTTGGTCTACATCGAAGATGAGTGCATGTCAACTTAATTATTCATTAAAAAAATTAATATCTATTCCGAAACGCTTCGGTAAGCTCTCGCAATTACGTATCATCATTCATCACTACAAATTAACATTCCAATAGAGCGACATAAATAATCAGCTATAGAATCGTAATTACTGTGAAATTCTTGCACATTCCAACACGCAATGTAATATTTCATTTCAGAATAAAATGCTTACAAAAAATCATTTGAAACTAAATTAGTTATTCTACTTAAAGAGTCATATTTGTTTCAAGACGGCATTGTTGAAAGCTAAACAGCGGGAGGTACGAGCCAAGACCTGACAGTAATGCGAATAAAAGGAACGCTACAGAATATTTCACAAAGTCATTTCCTTTAAACAACTCGAATGGTATAAAACATTCAGTAGTTGTACAAAAAATTCATCGCCCCAGTTTGTGAGCTGAGATCGAACATCGCACATGCACACATCTTGACAAAGTCACTCGTACGAGTAAACGAAACTGGTGCTTCTTGTAATTTGGTTTATTGCGCGTATGTCCATATTTATGAACGGCGCTCGTCGTTCTGCATTTCTATTTAATTATAAACTACATCGTGTACCGTATGCGAATCTAATAACGTATTTACAACGGTCGATACAGCCTGCGGGGCTTAGAAACTGGCACAATTTCAAAAAACCTGAACATTTCCTCCCGCATTCAGTATGCAGACTAATCGACCACAATAATTGTGACATTGATGTAGTTGCATATCAATATATTGATGACGTATTAATTTTCTTACAGTCGATGACAGCCATAGGACGAATGGTAGGAATCATATACGGACTTAACGTGGCTGTTTTGTATCTGGGTGGATTTAAAGTGGCTATTATAATGTGGGTGTACGGGGTGCAGAGGTTTTCAACCGATATTCACTTTTGGCTAGGCTTCAAGCCTACAAAGTTTTGGATAATATGCTGGGTGTTGTTACCTATCGTTCTTTTGGTAAGTTATCAGTCGATACGTTTATTTTTCGTTGTTATATATTAACATTAATATTTACACTATTCTAAAGCTTATAATACAAATGGCGTGATAATATGCACGACTGAATCTAATATCGAAATTCCGGTGCGTAGGCAAAACAAATATGAATACCGTACTGATATTACGGCCATGTAGCAATGTTTATTATGGTAATGGAATGGAGTATAAATTAAACTTTAAAAATCAAGTCCATTGATTATAATATACTGTTTGTTTCAGCTATTTCTGATAAATTGGGTATATACTATCACTCAACTCGACGACTTAAAGCATATCATATCTGCATTTGCTTGGATTTTCTTTTCTGTGTTCGTCGTTGCTGCATTTCAATTAAAAAGTATAGCCAGATACATTGTAAAAAATGTGAGTATATTAATTATGGAATTAATGAGATTATTATTTTTTATTTATATATTATAATTATACCCTAAATTTGGAGATATTACCTTGGCGACACGTGCAGTGACGTTCTGAAAATGACAAAAAGATAAAAAAAAAATATTTTGTCCGTGTAATTGGAATACATCCCCTATAGTCATTATAGCATTTTACAATTATTATTCGGTTGCTTTAAGTGTATAGATTTTTAGCCACCACGTTCAACTAGATTTTAATTCATTATATAAACACAAACGTCTTAGCATTTCGCAGTAGTCGTAATTAATATAATACTAAGAAATTTATGGGATGATCACTGGGTATTTAATGTTGTAGTATAATTGGCTGGGAATGGTCAAGTATAATGGCCATCGCACATCGGGACGGAATGGCAAAGGATTTAGAAATACGTCACCTATTCCAATGTCATCAAAAGGGATTTCTTGAGACAGCATCGGAAAGCGCGCTAAGGGTTATCCCGGTTGCATACCGCGGCAGACTGCAGTATGCCATGGAATGCCCAAGAACGTCGTGACACGCAGCAGGATGAGGAACCCCGCCAGAATGCGTTTTAGTCAAAAAAAATTGAATAGTTTAAATAGTCACATTTTATTACATTGGACATTACGTCCTGCGACATGCCGTCGGAATACCACAGTAGCGGCTGGCCGGTGGTAAAATCCTTTGCCTTTCCGTCCCGGTGTGCGTAAGCCTTTATTTTCTCTTGTCATAATAATATATTCTGTTTGCGCATTCATCTATCATTAAAATCAACCATTATCAATCTACTGCTAGGGCTAGACCTCCTCTTATTTCCACTATTATTTACAATAAAAGTATTAAACAAACTAAGAGTGTGAGTTTTTCACACATCTCAGACTATAAAATAAAATTTTAACCCATTTTTTCACATGAGACAAACGCATAGTTTATTACATTAACTCAGTACGAGTATCAAATTCGGTCCTTGTTAAAAACCTACTCTCCGCGCATCGTGGTACCGAGACTTATATTGCTTAATTGCCCTCAAACCGTTTGAAGTGAACTCAAACTGTTAAAAGTGGGCTTGCATCATTTCTGATACGCGCTTTGAATACACCCATAGTTTCATAGAAATTCTACGTTCTTTCGTCTGCACAATTAAGTGGCGTTTGTTATTCTCCATAGCTACGTCTGTACGCCCTTTGAACTAGTTTCCACTGTCTTCTAAATAGAGCTTAAACAGTTGTCCATTTACAGGCGATGTTTTTAGCGCTACCTACGTTTGATAGACGCTGTCATTTGAAAAAAACTTTAGACTGCGCTCGGGAAATTGTACATTGAATCTACTCGTAATTATTGAATGGCTTTTATTATGTTCCGCAATCTGTCTGTAGAGGTAGTTTTTCTACAATATTGGGTTTTTAACATTCACAATTCATTTATTTATTCTGCTTATGCGGTATCCCGGCCGGTGCTAGGGTTCACCTTCAGGCTGAGTCTCCTTCATTTCACCCGGCCTTCGGTATCTTCAATAGTAAGGTCATTGGCTCTCACACTTTCCTTGAAAATAACAAGCCAGCGCTTCTTCGGTCTACCCCTTGGTCGAGATCCTGGAATGTTGAGGCTCAGACACAAATTGCCGACGTAATCCTGCGGCTTTCTTATGACATGACCACATATCTCAAGCGATGTTACATTATTCATTTTCATCATTTCGTTCCTTATATTCATCATTTGGAAAGAATTTTCTTCTTAACAGTTGCATCATGATGCTAGAAATAATCTTCAATTGTCACAAGAAAGGCTATTTGGAAATACTGTGTGTGTGTGTGTGTATTTAGTTGTAATGTTGTTGTGTCGGTACAAAAAAATACGGACTGCGGAGTAATCTGGAGAAATTATTCATTAGTTAGAAAAGCAGGGTGTAATCGTCTTTTGAATGCCTTGAAACAGCCTACAGTTAGCCTTGTCTCCTTCATATTTTTTCAATCGTTTCCATTTTATTATATTTGCTCAGATTATGCTCATATCTACAACTTATCTGACTATAATATAATACGCTTAATAGATCACGTGAACTATCGCTAAGTGAGATCTACAACATTAAAACTTAAAACTAAAAGTAGACGTTTTAATTTCGCCTACATTTCCTCGCTAATTGCTATGCGACCGTTCCTAACCGCTATATTTCAATTGGAGTCTGGAGGGCTTTGGCGGTGCATACAAAAACGTTAACTGTTATTGACTTTAGATACTGGCGCACCGGCCATCCGGGAGCGGACAAACTTTTGGAATTTATTATAGATTGGAATTAAAAGTCTTCTGCAAGAGATGGAGGTATTATTCCTAAGCTTTAGATAAGATTACCGTTTCGTATTATTTGAAACTGTGCAGCACAGGCGTGGATACTATATTAGTGTTTCTGTCGCATTCCGTCATTTGATACACGTGAACTAGCATTGTAATATCTGTGCCAATTGCATCTGCATTGAGGACAATCACTTGACATAGAATACTCTTATATGGTAGGATTATAGAATATCTGGAAGCTACATACATTCACGTCACTCTTGCACGTCATCTTAAAGGGGTAAGCAGATATAATGCATCCCTAATTTGCTTGAGCCTTTTTGCTTCATTTCCACTGTTAACATTCATACAATCTCGTCGGTTCAGTAGACTTTTCATCTAACACTTGCTTATAGATATGTATATTAGAAGAAAGTTAACAGACAGATTACGATGTGAAGATTTCATCAAGAATTCAGCTGAATTAGAATCCAGACCTCAAGGATTTTGATCTGATCTGAGTCTTTTGGGAACGAAGTAGTTTGTTACTATCGACGCAAGACTTATCTAAATTCACGAGGAAAACCTATGGAATAATCGTTTCACTGTTGGCATTACTTATTTGTATTACGAGTACTAAATGAGATATCGAAAACTTGAAACAATGGAATCGTGTCAAAATCCTTCACCTCTATGAACAATTAGACGCATTAACAAAGGCATATTAATAGCTGTAGTGTTGCAACAACAAAAGTGATTATACTATAACACAAAACAAATAATCTGGCACCGTTGAATATTGCTTATTCCAGAATTTAGTGGCTGCATTTAGTTCCAGTTGGAAATACGGTGCGCCCGACCCGGCAGATCGCAAACGAAGGAGGAATTACAACGAAACAGTGAGACTAAGGCAATGTAAACACAACTGTAATATTCTGGACGTGAGTTTTTATAACCAGCCTTTATTATAGTATCAATCGGTGTGATATAGCATTACTTAGCACTTACTTATTACTTACCTTAAATCTAATTTGAATCATGTTAGACTTCAAAATAGATTATTAGTTCGATCTTTGATATAGATATCTTACTAATATTATTACATAATATAGTTTCTAGTATTAGTTAGATATCCATTCCAATGATATAACTAATATCTAACTACGAGTACTACAATCTTGAGAGGTAAGTACTTATGATATTCCGATACGGTTTGCACAACAATGGAGCTCATTCCTACGGGTTTCTAAGCTATAATATCTACATAAGTGCATCATATTTATAGAATTAATCTTGCCAATAAATACAATAACCATAATATCAGTACGTGAAACATTGACTGGGAAACGAGTAACAGTATTATTGTTATGAGACTAAACAATTTTTTTTAAAACATATTCCAATAATTCCCTTTTTTGTCGCTATGAAAAAGGTGCTAGGGAAAGATTCTTCGGTCTTACGATCTAAGAGTTAAGCTTAAGGGAAACTATGTTACCACCCATGGTATAAATGGGCCGTATCTCTATCAAATATCTACACCATACGAACCAAATACCCACACGTACTTCTTTGGCGCGTCTAACATGGCGCTAGGATTCCGTAGCAAGAAAGGCCGATACGCGTCGCCGAAGCCGCTTCTTTGCACAGAAAAAGAAATCTGTCTTTATATTATATTATATATTTGTTTCATTTGACTAAAACTACATAATTTTCAATCATATTTATTCATTTATATCGTCTATTGTACACTAAAATGAAAGACGCTTACTTTAAAACTCAAGGCATGGTTACAATAGGCGACCTTATAGATAGTTGCGATCTCTTCCAGGCTACCTTTGGATGGACTGGATTATTGTAATATTCAATATAAAAAAAGTACAAGTAACGTACATGTGCTATATACATATAAATTATACATACATAATAATATGTACCTGAATTCCCATACCTTATACATCACTTGTATTTTTATTTTGGATATTCCCCAAATAATAATTCAACACCAAGTTATTGCTTAGCTGCAATTTCGAACTATTGATGCACGGTGCCGAACAAAAGTGATAATACATATTTACTTAAAACAACAGTAGTGGTGTCTATTGATATGTAGAATATATCGAGATAGGAGTTCATTTATGAGACAGAAAAACTATTCGGCCTTCCCAAAAAGCATTCGCTCGTCGCCGAGGGGTCACGAGAGCTAACGGTCTTAAAACAGTGCATGCGGAAAATTGATCAAAGCGAAGACGAGTGAATATGAAAAAGGCCACTGGCGCTGTAGGTCAGCGAGAATGTAGAAGAAAACATTTAAATTTCGCTCTTAATTATGGTTGTATGTTGCCTATAGGATTGGCAAGTTGAAGTGGCAATGGGCCGGGCACATAGCTCGTAGAACCGATGGCTGTTGGGGCCGAAAGGTTCTCGAGTGGAGGCCACGTACAGGCAAGCGAAATGTCGGACGCCCGCCTACAAGGTGGACGGACGATCTGACTAAGGTCGCAGGAAGTCGCTGGATGCAGGCCGCTTCCAACAGGTCATTGTGGAGATCCTTGGGGGAGGCCTATGTTCAGCAGTGGACTTCCTGTGGCTGATATGATGATGATGATAATTATGGTTGTAGTTTAGATACACCTTGGTTTTTAAGTATTTATTTATTATTAGTTTATTGCGCTGAATGGAGAATCGAGCATACAGTTCGTCTGATCTTTAGCGATACGACCGCTCATGAACAGTTGCAACACTCAATAACACCTTGAATTACAAAGCAATGATTTCCACACCGCGTTCGCTATCCTAAGGCTGCGGGCACGAAACTAGCGATGGCGGAGCGGTGGCGGGGCGATGCGGCGGCGGAGCGGGGCGATGAAGAGTAGTATTTCGCGTGGGCACGAAACATGACGGTCGATCAGTCGCTTATATACCAAGAGCCCGTGGCCGCCAGACCTTCGTTATTTTATAAAAGCTGAAAGTTTGTCTGCGCATGCCTCTAACATAGGCATCACACGATCACCTATTATGAAGTTCCGATCGTGGTTGCTTTGGAAGTTATGAGCTTTAATGTTTCTGGCAAGATGAAAGAACCATCAAAAGTGTCTGAATACCAAGGAAATATTTGTTTGTAGTTGCCTTAATAACATATATAATTTTTTTTTTATTGCAATGAATGGCGAGACGAGCAAGCCGTTCGCCTGATGGTAAGCGATACGACCGCTCATGAACAGTAGCAATATTCCACTGCGCTCGCCATCCTGAGACATAAGATGTTAAGTCTCAATATGTCCAGTAGTTGCTCTGGCTACAATGTCCTTCAATCCGAAAAACAACAGTGCATTTAAGCAGTGTTGTTTCACGGGAGAAATATACATTGCGGTGGTACCTACCCAGATGGCCTCGCACATATGAGAGACCTACCACCAGTAAAAAATTCGGCTTTTATAATATAACTTCGGCAAAATTACATGTTATTAAATATTACGCTATTTTTAAACTTTAACATAATGCAATTTTGTCAGCGTCTGACCGTGTGATGCTTATGTCAGAGGCATGCGCCCACAAACTTTCAGCTTTTATAAAATAACGAAGGTCTGGCGGCCACGGGCTCTTAGTTATTACAGGGAAATATAGATCAAGTCGGCATTGCTGCAGATACTACACATCATATATTTGTTACATTTCTACCTACTGTTTCAGAATAATGTAAAATAAAATATAAAAACAAAATATGATAATGTATGTTTAACAACTTATAAATTTTTAATTATTTCTAAGGCTACAATATTAGATAGATTTTAAAAACAACAGTACCTATAATTGATGTATTCTACTAGAATATCTGCATCAGTCCATATACGTCCCACTGCAGGGTACGGGCTGTTGGACAGTACGATTGAGGGTGGCTATAAGTATAATCCACCACGCTATTAGATTATACTTTTGTTTAAAAAATATGGTTAATTTAAACATATATTTACAATTCCCAATGTATGTAAATAAACGAAAACTTCGATTTTTACCTATTTGTCCGTAACATTAATCTTATTCGTCACACCCGCGCCGCTGTCGCCCTCCTGCCGCCTGTGCAACGCTCGATCGCCCCGCCCCGCTGTCGCGTGTTTCGTGCGCGTCACCTATATTGTCCATGCTTTTGAATGCATCGCCGCCGCTCCGCCGCCGCATCGCCCCGCCACCGCTCCGCCATCGCTAGTTTCGTGCCCGCAGCCTAAGACATAGATGTCAAGTCTCAATACATCCAGTAGTTACTCTGGCTACAATTTCCTTCAATCCCAAACACAACAGTACATTTACACTGCTCTTTGGCGGGTGAAACAGACATTGTGGTGGTACCTACCCAGGTGGCCTCTAACATATGAGAGACCTACCAGTAATGAACAATATTTGTAAATATTACTACAACTTTGTTGAATGCTCGCTGAACCCTCTGTCAATTCAACTTTACAATGACTAACAATTACACGCATATTTATTTGAAGAGTTAAATTGAGACTGGTTCTTGGATTTCATTTTCCCAATAAACCTAATTCATTACAATAAGCGACAGAAATATCTCTATACTGGACGAAAGATTAATCTCGAGCTATTTATATGATCTTTCCAAGCTAGAACACTCAAACAAAGTGATATGCCGGCCCTGGATATCGTACTATGAATATGAACTCGTGAATATGTAACTCATTTTAAGAAAGTAAAACGTCACAATTCAGACACGATTAATTATCACCGAGCGATCCGGCCAGGCTTCGCCCGGATTCAAATACACTTTTTTTAAATATTTCATCACCTATGTTAATAAAGGATACTAAGGATTCTAATGGCGGAATAATTTTTCGCGTATAAATGTCATGGATATTACAAAAAATTACTTAATTTACTTAACATATTATACACTCTTGAGCGATGACGTTCTTGAATTTATATTTGACTTTGCTAGGTCAATGATTGGCGAAACCCGTTGCTGTGGTTGCTACACAACCCAAACCAGGTGTTTATACTTTCGAGGCTAGAAAATGACTTATATTTAAAACTAGCGGTCTGGACCGTCTCAGCTCGATTGCAGAAAACTAAGCGTTCATAACCAGAATCACATGTGCTGGCTTGCGAAGCCATAGTTTGATGGTTCACACCATCCCGGCGTGAACCAAAAGGTTCTCAAATTCTTTTTTGTGCCGCACCGTCAGGCTATTTTTGAATTATTTTCCATCTCACGTGTTCCTTTCTTCCTATAATCTTGGGTCCTTCCGCAATAGTGTGAAGAGGCATCTTAGCAGGCGGGCATAATTGTATCTATTGGTATGGGACTACCGTCTAATGCCAATGGTTACTCTGCCTGGGCGGCATTTGCGCTCACCATCAGGTGCAAAGTAGCCACAATGCCGGGTCAGAATAAAAAAAAAATAATTTACACTGCTGTTTGGCGGAAGAAATAGACATAGCGGTGGATACCACTGCAATGTCTATTTACTCAGGTGGCCTTAAATATGAGAGACCTACCACCAGTAAAATGTGCCTCCAGTTCTTACGCCAAGCTTATGTAAACCTACATCCACAATAAAAATATTTGAATTGATTTGATTCGATTCATTCAAATGCCTATGCTGAGTTACCAACGGCAGTTGGCGATCAGTTGTCCACAATAATAAAATCGGGTATCGACAACGTGAGGCTTGCTTCACGAGCCAGCCTCCTGGTGTGGAAACGCGTTTGCCTCGCGAGCCAATCTGAACATCGCATCCCTTCTTACTGCTCAACCGAGAAAACTCTCGAGCAGCTTCGTGAGCGGCCTCCTGATTTAGATATACGGCTAATAAACTGGGGGTAGGTCTCTCATATGTGAGAGGCTGCCTGGGTGGGTACCACCGCAATGTCTATTTCTCCCGTCAAACAGCAGTTTAAATGCACTGTTGTGTTCTGGATTGAAGGACATTGTAGCCAGTGTAACCACTGGACATATTGAGACTTAACATCTTATATCTCAGGATGGCGAGCACACTGGAATGCCAAGCATTGCTTTGTAATTCAAGGTGTTGTTTGGCTTTGCTACTGTTCATGAGCGGTCGCATCGCTTACCACCAGGCGAACGGCATGCTCGTCACGCCATTCACGGCATTAAAAAAAAAATTGTATTATTGATTTTCAGGACGTAATGGATTGCAATCATTTGCCAGTAATGCATCGGAGCAAGTCAAAGTTGTCTGCGATGTCAAGTTCAGAATTGTCACTGACGAACATCTACGAAGCAGGGACCTACCACAGAATGAGATCTGCGAGCAAAATAATGGAAATAGGTTCTCATCACTGAACTTAAGTTGTCTGCATATATCAAACTAATAAAACATTTGGATTTTTTATTTTCAAATTCCTTAAATTAGGAAATCTATTGCTTCAACAGCCCAAGTAAGAATTGTGGAGGTATTAATTAATTGAAGGTTCAGTTTTCGATTTAAATCCGTGGTCACAGTGACCATACGCTAGGTCAGATGTGCGATGTATGTCCATTGCATTATGCCAGTGACGAAGACTGAAAGCCAACTTTGGTAGGTTTGATGTGAGGCAAGCAAGGCGGTTTTTTTAGACAATATATTTCATACATAGGACATTGTACTATGCTCATACATAATTTGCCCCAGGACCAACAGTAATGGAAAAGTGTTTTTAATTTTTGGAATCATCAGTAAAACTACATACATGATTGATAATAATAAGCCTCCCGATCTATCTAAAAACAAGGTAATAGAAATCGCGCCAGCTAATAGATTGTTTTCGTCAAACAACGTTCAAATTTAAATGTTAAATATTTAAATTGATAAAAGACAAAATCTAAATACTTTAGTTGCGATAAGAATAATTTATTATCTTTTTTTTACTACTTTCTGTTCTGTTGCGAATGACAACGAATTTTAATAACACTTAACAATTAGATTAATTAAGCCTAATTAGGAAAAAATACTTTAATAAATTATATTTAATTAACTTATTGCAATAGATTTTGTTCCAATTGTGATAAGAATTATAATCTTTTTTTTAATAAACCATGTGTTAAAATACAAACCTGCGTTTGAAATTAATCACTTACCGATTATATCTCTATTGACAATTAGCAGTATACATGTCGGCGACTTTTACTTGAAGTCGTTACAATACTTGTAAATATTCGTTCTGATTGAAACAGCTAGTCCGTTTTATACACATGTTTGCAAGTAATATAAAAAATATATTGAACGAATTATGGTGCAAGTCACATCTTTGTTGGTTCTGGGGTAGTTTTCGACTAT
Organism: Hyles vespertilio; assembly: GCA_009982885.2. Taxonomy (NCBI): domain Eukaryota; kingdom Metazoa; phylum Arthropoda; class Insecta; order Lepidoptera; family Sphingidae; genus Hyles; species Hyles vespertilio. The sequence goes on from CM042833.1 coordinate 15,740,234, forward strand.
GTTTTATGAGCAAAAATTATAGGTAAACAACTTACATGTTCATTTCTAAAGATTAAAAGAATATAAAACGGAATCGTAACATAACGCTTCGTAACATAAATAAATATATAACACACATAACGTCGCCTAGAAAGTATACTATTGTTTAATAGTTGAAAGTTGCCTAACAGTTGCTTACAAAACTAATAAGTAGTAGTCCAGTGATTTGATAGTTTTAATTTTGTAGATTTGTTTGTGATCTTGTCGAATTTAAACGCTACAACCCCTATTTAAGAAAGTCCTGCCTAAGTAATGTAAAAATGGCACCTATCAGCACTTTTCTAACTATATATTTTTTCAATAATAATCGAAAACAAAAATTTCCGATGTGATGATTTGACAATAACGGCCCATGAGGGATTTGAACCCCCGACTTCGCGCTTGGTAACACGACGCTCTAACCACTGAGCTAATGGGCCGACAGTACAGCTGACAAATTACTTTAATAGGTTCCTCTATCATTCATTTACAATGCTAAGTTCATTTTACGTAACATCAGATTGCTTTTAGCAGTTGAGCTGTTATCGTAGCCACATTTTATTCATCGCGTTGTTAGGCGCGTGTTATAAGTATTTTACTAGGCGCGTTTTTTTACTAAACAGCAACGGGATAATGACACTACTTAGAAGATAGCAAAAAGTCATCGAACCGAATGCCACATATTATATGTATACTGTAGTTTAATACACCCAACAGTCCCATACATAGTTCTGAGTCCACACTAAGATCTTTTGTCGTGGGTATCAGATACTACGAGAGACTTTTCAGTCTCATAAACACCCAGACCTGAGACAAGTAGTTGAGGCTCACCAACATTTGTCTCGGTTCAGACTTCGAAACCGCGGCCTCTCGTTTCCCAGGCGGCGCGGCGTCTAACCAACTCTGACACGGAGGCTGTCAATTACTAAAGTATCATTTAATGGTGGTCATATACATAGCACTACAGAACAGATGAATATGGTTAGAAGGGAAATACAATCATTTGACGCGTCGCAAGGTGGTGCATAAAAAGCATCACTGCCGCGGAACGGATGATTTGTCAAATTAGTCGCTGTCGGAATGCCTTCGAGTGTGGTGCTCCGTTCAAATAGAGCAAAAATGCAGATTTGTGCTATTTTATCTTGCGTTTTCTATACTAAAACACCGAACATCAATAGAATATGAATTCCATACCACTATTCAACCCGATTTTATTGATGTTACCTTTATTTTAAAAAAATACAGTTATTAATTACGACATTTTGAAGAATTCGATAATATGATCGACGACAAATCAAAAATATACATTGCTGATTACGCGTATACACAATGCACGGGAATGCCAAGTTCCTATGCAATGCATACGACTCTTTTTTGTTATTTCAACTTCGAAATTTGTCACATGTCACGCAGTGTTGTAGTCATGTACATAGTAACTATGTCGATATGAATATTGTTGTTATAGATTTCGTAAACTCGTAAATCAGTTTTCTTAATATGCATTAAACAAAGAAAATTTAATCAAATTCCTTTAGTAATTTTAAACTGTAGTACTCGTAACGTTTGATAAAGTTGATGACCTATTCTTATGTTCTAATTTCATATTGAAGTAAAAAAATCATAATTTGATTGTAATAATTTCATATACATATTTGCATTTCCAATCATAAAAATATTAATATCTCACACACAGCTGAAAATCTTGAAATCCTGTACATATAGATTTGTAAAATAGTATAGAATTAAAATTAACTTTCTATATAAGATATTGTAGTCTCATTTGTTTTCCGTCTATCGACGTAATACTAATCAAATAAGTGTATCAGGAAAAATCATTAGGCTTATCGATAAAATAAATTCCGGTCTTATAACAAATACAGATTTCCATAATTTTATCGATACTTTAAATCGACTATTGCAAGCCTTCTATATTAGATTTGTAGAGGTTTTGTGTTTCGAAAACGATGACGCTGGTTTTGATCCAATTTGACGGCTATTGCCATTCTAACCATATTCAACTGTTCTGTGCAGAAGCTTATATCCAAATGGAGATTGCATTCCGTACATAAAAGTGAAGCACAAAAATTTCACCTTGAATGAAATTGCTGCTTTCTGCTATCCTTTTCTTTAGAGTGACAATGATTTTTTTTAAATCAAGACATACCAAATAAGTGTGGAATCGAATCACATAAATATTTATCTATATACATAATTCGGTTTAAATTCACCATGATAATTGATAATACCAGCTAGAAATAAGTTTAAATATAAGATATGTAAATGTGAGTCTGGACAAGCAGGCCGTAAAAATATAATGTTGAATGAACAAGGTTTAATAAAATGGTGAAGGAAAAAATCGTGAAGAAACCTGCATACAATAACCATTTATAAGTTTTTAATTATATGATTGTATGTATAGTCCGCCTACTCGCTTTTGGCCAGCGACCTGTAATATATGGCCTAGCCATTCTCAATCGTAATCTCGATTGTAGAGGAGGCCCTTGCCCTGCAGTGGGACGTCTTTGGGCTGATACAGTACAGTACAGTAAACAGAGCCAACTATGCTATTCAGGTGAAGGTTATTTAAATTGAATAGTTTGAACGTTTGTTAGAAATTGTTTTAAAAACAGCTGCTGGTAACAATCATGCATACATACATAAACACGTTTCAGCATATATTTTGCATTCCAAGATGTGATAAGGGGTGAGCCTTATTACCATATCGGACACAACATCCTGATTCTGGGCTGATAATCAGTAGAAAATCTAATATCACTTTGCCCGAGCCGGAATTTGAATACAAGATTACAGTTTTGGAATCATTCCGGAGTACAACTGCGAGGCACCGAGACATTCTACGCCACTGAGGCAATAACAATGATAAAAGCACATATTTATTGCTTACCCTTATATTGCAGCATTTGCAAATTTCACATTTGGAGTATGAGTACATTTGGAGTTTCAAAAAGATGACCGTGAAAATCACACTTAAATAAATATTGAATTAAATTAATTTGATAGATTTCGTTCAAATGGCCATAAAAAAAACTTTTATAAAATTTATGTATTAATACAACAAGCATTTTTAAAATCGTCAAGAAGGATGAACAATTTCAGTAACACTCCACTAGAGATCTAGTGGAGCGCCCGCACCACTTATAAATAAATAAATAAATAACACCCAACAGTCACATACATAGTCCTAACCCCACACTAAGATCGAGTCTTGTGTCGTGGGTATCAGGAACTACGACAGACTTTTCGGTCTCACAAACACCCAGACCCGGAAGAAATATTTGTGTGCCACACAAACATTTCTCTCGGTGCGGGGATTGAACCCGCGGCCTCTCTTATCACAGGCGGCGTCTAACCAACTGCGCCACGGAGGCTGTCAAAAAATACTTATGTCGAAAAAATTTACGCGTTTTCAGCCCGGTCCTTTAATTTATGACAATTATTCAAATACATAAAATAGTACACCATGATTAATAAGATGTTCCGGTCTTTGAGAATTATAATCATCTTTAATAAAATATTCACAACAAAATTCTTGCAGATTAATAATTTTTTCCTATTAATGGTATTTTATTTAACCTCTTTTCCCGCCTATCTGGGGGCGCGGCCGAGCCCCCTCCAAGTCGAGCTATAGGCCGTAACATCCTTTTCTCGAAGCAATTCAGACCATTTTCAACCCCCTATGACTTCATTGTGGCTAAAGCATGAAGCCTGAATTTTCAGTTACAAAGCAGGCATAGTGCAAACAGGGTATATTTAAAATTTCATTCAATTTGAACCAGTAGTTTAATAATTGTAACTAGTCAAACTTTCTTAATTTTGTCACTCACTGACTGACTGACCGATCATCAAAAGTCTAAGGCACTTCTAGCAGACATAGAATCTTCAAATTTAGAATATAATTAGTGTTTAGTGTCTAAAGTAAGGGAAAATTCAAACATTTCATAATTTGTGTCTAGTTTTCTAGATAGACCAACTGCGTGAATAACTTTGTAATCCCATATAAATGTAAAGGATTACAAAGTTATATTTGCAGTTAATGAATCATTGTACCCGTATATAATGGAATAATAGTTGTAGATAGATATCTATATATATGAGGCATAACAGGAGGGGATATAGAGAGGAAAATGGTGTATTCAGCCCATGAAACTGTATAACATTCCTCTAGAAAAACATGACGAAGAAAAACTTAATAATCATCAATATCAATTACAATGATTATTTTTCCGACCCAAATATCGACCAATAGAATTGCACCATTCGACGTCACGTGGTACAACCTACATGGTATTATACTGATAATTTTTTGAAAATTGTCTCTGGTAGTTGCTATATATAAAAAACAAAACATGATCCAGTCAAATTAACCACACGTCAAACTGACAGGTTGAATTCAATTGTGAAAATTGGAGATTTTGCATGAAAATGAGTTTGAAATTAAAATTTGGGACGGAAAAATAATCCCCCGAATACCACACGAGCTTCAAAATTATCTGGCATTTCCCTCAAGGTTCCCTGCAAACAAATAAAGTCGTCAAGTTTTGACTCCTTCATTTGTTTGCAACGAACCTATCGGGAAATACCCGATAATTTTGAAGCTCTTGTGGTATTATAAATGAAAGTAAGAACATTAATAATCAAATCCGCTATATTTGTGATAAATTGATACCTACAAAAATAAGAAAAGTCCATAAGACAGAGGCTTTAAGAAAAATCGTTAGTGATATTCTAGAAGTAAGAAGTACCGAAAACAATGATATATTATACAAATACGACGTAGATATCGCACTAGCACTTCAAAAGTGAGGCGTTCAAATTCGGGCAATTGGTGTAATTTCATCTAGTCGCATAGCAACTGCGACAGAGGGAAGACCTCAGTGCTGTCAACATAATTTATTACGAAAATATTGTCTACAGTGTCAAGTTATGTGTTTTAAAAGTGTAAAAACTGTGGTGCAAAAATATGAAACTAATTTGGAGCTACACACCATACGTAAGTATATAAAAACCACACAAAATTTAATTTTTATTTTAAATTAGTAAATACCGCCTTCAATGGTGTGAAAAGGATCGCCTAATATGAAGATAGTAAAGTGCGATAGGGACAAAAAGCGTGCGTCATAGATTAATAAGTCAGAAGCGAAACCGATGCTATAGAAAATTGACGATGAAAGTTTGAATGGATTTGGATTGTTGTATATTTGTTTCTAATTCAATCATATTTAAAACGATTAAGTTATTTGTTATGAATTATTTTCATAATAAATAACTTAATCCAACCACGAACATTACAAAAAGCATATATATTTACATATATCATTGAATGTTTCCAGATTTCCACGTGATGAGCTTTTGAGACGTAAATGGGTATGCACTAAGCACAATTTGAACAAAAAGAGGGGAACTTGACTGGATGCTTTTAAAACTGATTAATATTGATTTCTCGCATTTTAATTATGAATAAAAATATACAACTACGAAAATATATTATACATCCACCTAAAAAAACCTGCACCATCGGTTGTAATATCGGTTGTTTACCAGTGGCAGGTCTCTCATATGTGAGAGGCCGTCTCATATGGTAGGTACCACCGCAATGTCTATTGCTTCCGCCAAACGGCAGTTAAAATGCCATGGCTTAAGGGTGGCACTCGAAAAGACTGAAGCTCTTTGTTTTCATGGGCCTCGAAGAGGGCCACCTGCTGGTGCCTATATTGTTTTGAATGGGGTGCAGGTTCCCATCGGTTCCACAATGAAATACTTGGGCTTGATTCTTGATGGCCGGTGGGCATTTCGTGACCACTTCAAAGCATTAGCTACAAAGCTGTCCCGGGCAGCGGGTGCACTTAGTACCTTGCTGCCTAACCTGGAGGGTCCTGGCATCTTTTGCCGAAAGCTATATGCCGGAGTCGTGCGGTCCATGGCTCTATACGGTAGTCCAGTATGGGCTGAGTCCCTGAGTGACCGTTGCGTCACTCTCCTACGTAAGCCCCAAAGATTATTGGCGCAGCGGGCCATCAGGGGCTACCACACGGTTTCCTTCGAGGCGGCTTGTGTGTCAGCTGGATATCTGCCCTGGGATCTGGACGCCAAAGCCCTTTCGGCTACGTTTTACTGGCGCGAGGAGGCGTTCAGACTTGGACAAAGACCAGTGTCTAGAGAGGTTGAGGTAATGCGTGCCTCGCTCCACAGGGCCACCGTGGAGGAGTGGCGTCTTAGATTGGACAACCCAACAGTGGGTCTGAGGACTGTTGAAGCAGTGCGCCCTGTCTTTGACCAATGGCTAGACAGGCGCCACGGCGTGGCGACGTTCCGACTCACACAGGTGCTCACAGGACATGATAGTTTTGCCGAGTACCTGTGTAGGATAGTTAGCGTCGAAAGATTGGCCGTTTGTCACCACTGTGGCAACGGTCCAGAAGATACGGCCCAGCACACGCTGGAGGTTTGTCCATCCTGGGATAGCGAACGCAGCGCTCTCACAGAAGTTATTGGGACCGATCTCTCTCTGCCGGCTGTGGTTTCGGCCATGGTAGGCAGTCCAAGGTCTTGGCGTGCGGTGGCAAACTTCTGTGAGAAAGTAATCTCGCAGAAGGAAAATGCCGAGAGGGATCGAGAGCGGTCAGATCCTTCCCGCCGCCAAAGAATACGTAGGAGACGCCGACGTGACGCATGATCGGCGACTCGCGCCCTGTGGTATGGGGGCGCTTCTTTATTTATCATCACCCTTCTGTTTCTATCTCTTCGATTCTATGTTTGGATAGCGCAATGCTATCTCTTTCCGTCTCGTACTTTCTGTATAATCTGTTTCATTCACTAAAATTGTCATAAAGTATTAACAAATGAGTATGTATATGCATAGTAGGACAGATTTTGAACTTCACGCAATATGGATATGCGTCATCTTTAGTAAAACATCATTGACCGAAAAGGAAAAAAGTAGGACTCTACAAAAAGACGTGAGATCCCATCAAAAACATCCTGTAAAAAAATTCCAAGTCTCGCAGCTCAGGTTTTCTACCGCAAAAAGTTGTGAGATTTTTACAACTACACAATACACAACTCATTCTGGAAAATCACTATACACACTGAAAAATACGTAAAAATGTTGAATTATGTGAAATAACTGCAGAAAAGAACATTTACAAAATAACAACAGTAAATGATTTTGTTATTTGAAGTTGTCATTTTGTTATAGTGTTGCCTAGCAATGTATGCGCAATGAGCAATTAAAGGAGGAAATAATGTAAAACAAAAATATTAATAAAGTAAAGTAATAAACACCAAATCCTAATCGAATACGTAGTTTTTTAGGATATCATGACCATACAAACTTATGTAAACGCAAAGGTCGAAAACATAACCTTTTTATTTTAATTAGTTAATTAATAACATCAATACTTTGTGCTATTTGGGGAAGTAATTCGTAAGCTTTGGCAACATAAGAAAAGGATCGAAGACCATACCAAAGGTCAAATTTCTGTGCTTCAGTTTTCTAAAGGGAATGCAATCTCCATTTGGGTATAAGCTTCTTGGTTCTGTGCATAGCACATACACGATAGAATTGTTACGTTGCATCTTATTTTGTTTTTAGAATATTATGAAACTTGTGAGTTCGCTGATATAATTAGGTAAGTAACGAAGTAATGTGTTAGGAACAAGTAGTGGCACAATAATAGCTTTATATTCTTTACACGCTTTTTTTATTTATTTACACTTTATTGCACAAAAAGTAGACATATACAAAGAGAAATAACACACATAAAAAGTGCAATTGGCGGTCTACAATCTGTAACTTAACGAAATAAAATTAAAAATTTCAATCAAATGCTCTTTAAAAATTAAAAAAAAACAACTAGCTACCTTAAAACTTTTGAGTCCAACCCAGACGAAGCTTACAGGGTATTCCATTTTTAACCAACTTCAAAAAAGGGAGGAGGTTCGCAATGCGACTGTATGTTGTTTTTTTATGTGTGTTACCTCATATGTCTGTACTAGGTGAACCAAGTTTTTTCAAATTTTTTCCTTGGTTGAAAACTGGTGCTTGTCATTTGGTCCCATAAGAATATGGTGAAAATGTGATGAATATTTTCGGATCTGGAGAGGAGAACTCTTCGAAATTTTGCAGGATTCCAATTGCATTGAGTTTTGTATAAAAGCTAAGCTACAATGGGGAGAAAATTAATAAACACTAATATCTTGAATAATCTAATATCTTTGGCAGATTTTAATCGATTCTAGCGATTTTTCGTTGTAGGACCACCAACCACTTCTTCATTTAAATGCTTATCAACACTAAAAAGATACAAATAACTAATATCGACGTCAGAAAGCAATCTTACGAAAAATGCAATTTTACACTTGAAACAAAAAAATATTTAAAAAATTAATAACCTCTAAACTAGAACACTTAGGAATACAATTCTTTTAGTAATAACATTTTAAAATAAAACCTTACATTTTCACGAGGAAATTCAATGCGGTATTTTTTCTGAATTAAATAATGTATGAAACATATATACGCATTTTTGGAGATACGACAAAACCGCTTTCCTGCGTCGATATGTTAAATAAAAAAATATAAAAACTGAATACAAAACAAAAACCACTAAAAAGTAAAAAAATAATAACAAAAGTACCACTGCAAAGCAAAAAATAATATTTATTTCATCGTACTTGTGCTTGTAATATAGATATTTAAATTAATATAAGGCATAGGTCCTACATACTTGGAGACCTGCCTTCAATATGTTACGCATATATTTTAATCTTTTGGCTAATCAAGTCAATATGCAAGTTAATCAACATGTACAAAATCAATGAAATAAAATTTATTTTTTGCTTTGCTGTGGTATTTTTATTATTATTTTTTACTTTATAGTAGTTTTTGTTTGATGTCGGATTTTACATAAACCTTTTCAGTAATAAATAGAACTATTGGCCTTGATCAATTTCCGAACAAATTATTTTTTTGAAATACCCAAGTTTTTTGCTTAAACAGTTCTATTTAAAAAAAATCCAACACATTAACCAAAAAGAAAACAATCAATCTACATATTTTTGTATTGGTACATATATATAACTCTTCTTGCACACGAACAAAAAATGCAAGAAAATTCGTCATGCGTATAAATTGTTTGACGTACAAACACGAACAATAGTTTTTATGACGAGAAAATGAAAAATTTCTCCGGGAAGAATAAACATAACGCGGGCCGGTGGGATCATAAAAAGCCGTTAGATGCAGCTGCTAGATACTTATTTGTTTATTTATTATTTATTTATATTTAATTCATGGAAGACTTACAGCTTAATACAATTAAATAGTTATTCAGTATAAGCAAAAGAAAGCTAATAACGAGTCTTCGCTTATAGAACTAATATAAAAACGAAAAATATGGACACGAAAAAAGGGGCAAGAAATAAAATTATAGTGATTCAAAACACTATTTCTAACGCAACCGTTAAAATATATTCTCAACATCTTGTTTGTTCTCTTAATAGAGACAATAAGAAACGTGTTATTGGACACATTCTTAGTCGTAGTCTCTTTAGAAGTTTAGGTTAAATTTAAATAACTTATTAGTCACAAGGCTAGATCGTTATTGAAATGATGTTTTACGGCATGCGCCATAACACAACATTTAAAAAAAAAACATCTTTGAAAAAATCAAGACTCAAACATCTTCTCGCCGAAGCCACAGTGGCCATTGCAAAGCCTATTAAAATTATTACTCGCTCCCACAATAAAGCTATTTTTGCTATAGTTGGTTCTTGAATGTGGTAGAAATAAATTTTGGGTAAAACGAAGTGGTCGACATGGCACATTAAACATTATTTTTGACAGGAGCTCTGGAGAATCAATATCTCCTTTGATTATCCTTAGTAAAAATATAAAATCAGCTATTTCTCTCCGATTTACAAGCGGGAGAAAATGGAATTGTTTGCAGAACTAAAGATAATCTTTAGGATTATATAAAATTTTTTGATGAAAATAAAGGTAACGGATCAACCGTTTTTGAATATTTTCAATATGATCAATATATTTAGAAAATCGTGGATTCCAAATAGATGATGTATATTCTAAATGACTACGAACATAGGTACAATACAATATTTTTAGAGTTTTAGCCTCGGAAAAATAGTTTGAAATCCGTATCATAAATTCAAGTGATTTGGAAGCCTTTTTAACGATGGAGTCTATATGTTTGTCGTACAGTAAACTGCTATCTAAGTGTACACCAAGTGTAAATCACGGACATCATTAGTTCTTGGCAGGTTTTGTTTCCTCAATGTGTAGTTTATATCAATCACCGACCGCTTTCGGGTATACTTTATTACACAGCATTTCAACGGATTACGGTCTAGTTTATGACAATTACAATAGATTTCTAATCGGTTTAAGTCAGTCTGGAGTGCACACATGTCGTCAGTAGATGATTTAGTGACGAAGATTTTCATGTCGTTTGCAAAGCACAAAAGGTTAGATGAATACAAGAAGCGATGTGATCTACATAGATCACAAACAGCAATGGGCCAAGAAGTGAACAATGTGGAAAACCACAGAAACCAAATTAGACATGTAATTATTGGGAACCACGTCCTAGGACTTATTTTTAATGTATGAAGAGAACCACCGTAGTAGATCGCTTCTTATGCCATTACTATAGAGCTTGTCTAATAAAATCTTATAATCAATCCGGTCGAATGCCTTACTGTAAGCTGTATTGACGACATTCACCTGCTTTCCTCTATCCATGACATGGTAAATGTAGGAGTTTGTCAGGGCTCGGTGCTGTCGCCCATCTAATTTATTCTGCATATCAAAGCATCTTAATGATGTTATTATCATTGAGCTCAACCGGACCTTGGGTCTCATTTCTGATTTCTACATGGGGTTCCAGAAATATGGTTCAGTTTAATGTCAAGAAAACCCAGGTGTTTACATTCACGTTGCGCAAAAAATCCCCGTTGTCTCCCCTCCCCTTACATCAGGGTGCTTCCCTCTCAATGGAGAATGACATGAGTATCCTTAGAGTGGATATCCGCTGTGATCTCAATGCAAGGAACCACATCGTAATATCTACCACAGCACGCAGGGTTGGAGTCCTGAACAGGGTGCGTCGATTTATCACGCCCGGTCAGCTTTATCGCTTGTATAAAGCGCAGGTCCGGCCAGATATGGAATACTGCTCGCACATCTCGATGTTTTGGATGGATTGCAGCTGCGAACCATCCGCATTGTGAATGATGCAGACGTTACGAGCAACTTAGAGTCGCTACAACTGCGAAGAAATTTTATGAAATGATTTATGTTCAAAATCCGATGAAAAATATGAAGTCATCTCTATGGTATGGAGGTTTCCTCACCATGTTTCCTTCACCGTCATAGTGCGTGGTGATTGAATATAACCCGTACGTTGCCAAAAAGTCAGATGTGTGCTCTGGCATTCAATCCCGAGACGACCATGAACATGTTGGCGGCCGCGTCTGGTCCGTTTACAATTAAGCCAACTTATAAAAAGATTCATAAAAACGAAATTAGAATGTAAACTTTTTTTACATACACGAAGGGCCCCAGTTGATGAACTTTGCCACGGGTCCCCTATGGGATAGTTACGCCACTGACGATGTCTGACCGCTTCTGTACCATGTGAGGAAGGTCATTTATGTACACTAATAACAAAAAGGGACCCAAAATGGAACCCTGCGCCACCCCAATTTAAACGTTTGATCCTCCCGAAGTGATCTCACCCAAAGCATTCCTCGATACATTACATTACCTAAAAAAAACAACTCACAGTTTAACTTCGTATGGTTGAATCATACATCTATTGAAATGAGAGAAAACTAAATGACTACGAATAAGTTTAAAATCGCAAATTCATGAGAAATCGCAGGATGTATCGAATGTCATTTTTGGTAGGAGGTTTTTTGTGTTTTTTTTATTGCTACAAATGGCAAGACGACCGTACCGTTCGCCTTAAGCGATACGTCTGCTAATGCACAGTAGCATGACCAAACAACACCTTGAATTACAAAGCGATGCTTGGCATTCCACTGTTCTCGTCATCCCGAGACATAACACGTTAAGTCTCAATATGTCCAGAAGTTACTCTGGCTACAAAGTCCTTCAAACCGAAACACAACAGTGCATTTACACTGCTGTCTGGCAGGAGAAATAGACACTGCGTTGGTACTTACCCAAGGTGGCCTCTTACATATAGAGTAGTACCAGTAAAATGCCTCCAGTTGTCATGGCGATTCATTACATAAATGCCTATGCTGAGTAGTCTCTGACGAACATTTAAGGTCCCTGCGGATCTACCACAAAATTAAATATGCAGAATAATGGAAATAGGTTGTCATCACTGTGCTTAAGTTATCTGCATTATATCAAAATAATAAAATATTTGTTTTTATTTTCAAATTCCTTAAATTAGGAAATTTGATGCTGCAAGAGACGTCGTAAGAATTCTGGAGGTATAAATTAATTGAATGTTTAATTTTCGATTTAAATCTGCGGTTACAGTGACCACACGCTAGGTCAGATGTGCGATATCTGTCCACCGCATTATGCCAGTGCATGGACTACAAGCCTACTTTGGTTGGTTTGATGTGAGGGAAACAAGGCGGTTATTTTGAGACAATATATTTCATAAAAAAGACATTGTTCTACGCTCATACATCATTTACCCCAGAACTAAAAATAATGGAAAACTGATTTAAATTTTTAGAATCATTAGTAAAACTACATTTTGAGGTTATAATTGATAATAAGCCTTCCGATCTATCGAAAAAAAGGTAATAGAAATCGCGCCACCTAATAAATTGTTTTCGTCAAACGGCGTTGAAATTTATATGTTACATATTTATTAAATTAATAAAAGACGAAATCTATTACTTTAGCTTTGATAAGAATAATTTATTGTCATTTTGACTACTTTCTGTTCTGTTGCGAATGACGACGACTTTCAGTAACACTTAACAATAAGATAGCCTAATTAGGAAAAAATATTTTAATAAATTCTAACTAATTAACTTATTGCAATAATTTTTTTTTTAATTGTGATAAGAATTATAATCTTTTTTTTTAATAAACTCTGCGTTAAGATACAAACCAGCGTTTGAAATTGATCGTTTATCGATTATATCTCTATTGATAATGAGCCATAACACGTTGGCGACTTTAACTTGAAGTCGTTACAATATTACTAAATATTCGTTGTGAATGTAACAGCTAGTCAATTTTATACACATATTTGCAAATTATATAAAAATATAAATAACAAATCATGGTGCAAGTAACATCTTTAATAAACAAATAAATAAATATATAACACACACAACGCCGCCTAGAAAGCATACTATTGTTTTACAGTAGACAGTTGCTTAACAGTTGCTTACAAAACTAATAAGTAATAGTCCAGTGATTTGATAGTTTTAATTTTGTAGATTTGTTTGTGGTCTTGCAGAATTTAAGCGCTACAAGCTCGTATTTAAGAAATTCGTGCCTACATAATGCAAAAATGGCACCTATCGGCACTATCGACAATCTATTTTTTTCAATAATAATCAAAAACGAAACAAAAATTCTCGGATGTGATGATTTGACAATAACGGCCCATGAGGGATTTGAACCCACGACCTCGCGCTTGGTGACACGACGCTCTAACCACTGAGCTCATTAGCTCGGCCCATTGGCCGACAGTATAACTGACAAGTTGCTTAAATAGGTGCCTCTACTATTCATTTTATTAGATTGATCTTTCGTAGAATCAAATAGCTTTTAACAGTTGAGCTGTTATCGTAGCCAAATTTTATTTTTCGCTTTGTTAGGCGCGTATTATTAGTCGCGTTATTTTATTAAGCACCAACGGGATAATTGCACAATTTACAACAAAGCAGAAAGTCATCGAATGAAATGCCACATATACACAGTCAGGTCATAAGTATTGTCACACAGTAAAAACTTTTCTTCTAGAATGCTGGCCACAAAAAAGTTTATTGATTTGAATTTCGAATTGTTCATGAAAATAAAAATGTATACTTTTATAATTTTACTCATTTTTAAATATGGAGTGGACGCTTAAAGAAGAACGTGTTGCAGTTATTGCGTTACATCGTTGCGGTTACGCACCTATTCAAATTTTTGACATACTGAAAAATTTGAATATAACCAAAAGATTTGTTTATCGTACCATCAAACGATACAATGAAGACTCTAGTGTAGATGACAGGTCAAGAAGTGGTCGCCCTCGGTCTGTTAGGACTCCAGCAGTGATAAAGCTGTGAAGGCGCGAATTCAAAGAAATCCCAAACGTAAGCAGAAACTGTTGACCCTTCAGATGGGGTTAAGCAGAACCACGGTGAAAAGGGTGTTAAATGAAGACTTAGGGCTTCGGGCATATCGAAGAAAAACAGGACATCGTTTGAATGCTCGTCTAATGGACCTGAGACTGAAGAGATGCCGCGCTTTGTTGAAGCGGTACGCGGGAAAAATATATCGGGGAATTCTTTTATCAGATGAATTTTTTTTGACAGCCTCCGTGGCGCAGGCGGTTAGACGCCGCCTGTGAAACGAGAGGCCGCGGGTTCGATCCCCGCACCGAGAGAAATGTTTGTGCGGCCCACAAATATTTTTCTCGGGTCTGGGTGTTTGTGAGACCGAAAAGTCTCTCGTAGTTCCTGATACCCACGACACAAGACTCGATCTTAATGTGCGGTCAGGACTATGTATGTGACTGTTGGGTGTTATTTATATTTTATTATTTTTGTGAGAAAGGTGTAAAACCGAATGCAGTTGTGTATCAAAATACAGTCCTGACGAACCTTGTGGAACCTATTTCTCATACCATGTTCAATAACAGGCACTGGGTATTCCAACAACATTCGGCGCCAGCTAATAGAGCGAAGAGCACACAAGACTGGATGGCGGCGCGTGAAATCGACTTCATCCGGCACGAAGACTGGCCCTCCTCCAGTCTAGATTTGAATACGTTAGATTAAAAGATATGGCAACGCTTGGAGGAAAAGGCGTGCTCAAAGCCTCATCCCAATTTGGAGTCACTCAAGACATCCTTGATTAAGGCAGCCGCCGATATTGACATGGACCTCGTTCGTGCTGCGATAGACAACTGGCCGCGCAGATTGAAGGCCTGTATTCAAAATCACGGAGGTCATTTTGAATAAACTTTAGTGTCATAATAATCTATGTTTTGTTAAGTTCATTTTGGTATATAAATGGTTACATAATGAATAAACTTGTTTCAATTATTTTATATTAAACATGTGACAGAATTTATGATCTGACTAGGTATACTGTAGTTAAATACACCTACATACACCCAACAGTCACATACATATTTCTGACCCTACACTAGGATTTTTTGTCGTGGGTATCAGGTACTACGAGAGACTTTTCGGTCTCACAAACACCCAGACCCTAAACACGTGCTTTAGGTTCATCCAACATTTGTTTCGGTGCGGCCATCGAATCCTGAACTCTGCCACGGAGGCTGTCAATTACTAAAATGCAAGTAGCATTTAATGGTGGTCATACAAACAAGTACCTACATACACAAAAGGAACGTTACGTTGCATCTTATTTTGTTTTTACGTTTCTTAGATTTACGCAAATGTTACACATTGAAATAAAACAATTATGTACGTATGTACTATTATTTTATCGCGGATTTGGTAAAATTTTTACAAACCGCCCCGTGACCAAGAAAGCTGTAAAGTAATCGAAACGTCGGGAAGTCAAAAATGTAAAAACTAAGCCAAATCCGTGATAAAATCCGTAAATAGTAGTTTTATTTTAATTATGAAACTCGAGAGGTCGCGGATGTAATAATGTATTAGTAGCGAGTAGTGGCACATTGATAACTTCATATTCTTTATAAGTATTTTTTTTTAAACAAAGAGAAATCATAAACATAAACTGTACAATTTGCGTTCACAAATTTAGCAAGTTAAGGTAATAAAAAATAAATATATCATTCAAATGGCCTTTCAAAGAAAAAATAAAACAAATAGGTACCTAAGAACTTTTGAGTTTAACCTAGATGAAACTTACAGAGTGTTCGATATTTAAACCGACTTCAAAAAAAGGATGAGGTTCTCAATTCGACTGTATATTTATTTTTTATGTTTGTTGCCTAATATATTTGTACTGGATGAATAGAGTTTGATCATTTATTTTATTGGTAACTGGTTCTTGTCTTTTGGTCCCATAAAAATATGGCGAAGATGTGATGAATATCTTCGGACCTGGAGAAGAAAAGTCTTGGAGACGGGCGAGATTGGGCCTGACCTTACACTTATGAAAGATTCACTAATATTATTTTTTATTTTTCTTTAGTTTCTCCTCTAAACATAATAAGATGTTTTACAATGGGAATATTAAATTGATAATTCATTTTACAGTTGAAAGTTGTTTAACAGTTGCTTACATAACTAGTAAGTAGTAGTCTACTGATTTGATAGTTTTAATTTAGTAGATTTATTTGTGTTCTTGTCGAATTTAACCGCTACAACCTCGTATTTAAGAAATTCGTGCAAATTATTATAGTAGCACTTTTTTAACAAGATATTTTGCAATAATAAGCAAAAAAGAAAACAAAAATTTCCGATGTGATGATTTGACAATAACGGCCCATGAGGGATTTGAACCCACGACCTCGCGCTTGGTGACACGACGCTCTAACCACTGAGCTAATGGGCCGACGGTATAATTGACAAATTACTTAAACAGGTTTCTCTTTCATTCATTTTGAAATATTAAATCAATCTTAAGTAGCATCAAATGGCCTTTAGCCGTTGAACTGTTATCGTAGCCACATTTTATTTCTCGCGTTCTTCGGCGTTTTGTTATTAGTCGCGTTTTTGCTTTGTTTAATATTGTATTGCACTACTTACAAGATAGCAGAATGTCATCGAACGAAATGCCACATATGTACTTCAGTTAGATACACCCACATACACCCAGCAGTCACATACATAGTTCTGACTCCACACTAAGATCTTGTGTCGTGGGTATCAGATACTACGAGAAATTTTTCAGTGTCATAAACACCCAGACCTGACACAAGTAGTTGATGTTCACCCAACATATCGGTGCGGGCATCGAACCCGCGGCCTCTCGTATCTCAGCCGGCGTCTAACCAACTCTGCCACGGAGGCTATCCATCACTAAAATGCAAGTAGCATCTAGTGGTGATCATACATACATAGCACATACACGAAAGGAATGTTACGTTGCATCTTATTTTGTTATTAGAATATAATGAAACTTGTGAATTCGCTTATATAATTAGATAATAATGTAATGTTAAATGTTAGGGGCGAGTAGTGGCACAATAATAGCTTTATAGTCTTTATAAATAACTTTTTACACTTTATTGCACGAAAAGAAAAAAATACAAACATTAATCACATACCTAAAAAGTATAATAATTGGCAGTCTCCAAGTTAGTGACATACGAAATAAAAATTAAATATTCAAACCAAATGCTTTTTAAAAGTTTCAATAAAACAACTAGGTACCTTACAACTTTTGAGTTCAACCTAAACGAATCTTACAGAATATTCGACTTTCAATTCCACTCTATGCTGTTTTTTATGTTTGCTACCTCATATCTCTGTACTGGATGAACCGAGCTTGATAATTTTTTCTTTCATTGGAAACTGGTGCGTGTCATTTGGTCCCATACAAATATGGTGAAGATGTAATGAATATTTTCGGACCGGGAGAGGAGAACTCTTCAAAATTTAGCAGGATTCCAACGGTTCTTTTTGCATTCGGTTTAGTATAAAAACTAAGCTACAAAGGGAGAGGGGAGGGGGGGAGGGTGGAGGAGCGAGGGGGATAGGAAAAACAAAAGAAATAAATAAAGAAAAGAAAAACGATTTATTGACACAACCTGGAATGTACACAACATTACAACAAAAACAAAAAGAAAAAAATACAATAATATAAAATAAGATAAAAAATATATACTTATATTTAAATATTAAGTCATACTATGGTGCATTAATACGAACAGCCACAGCTAATAAACACTAATATCTTGAATACTCTAATATACCGGGTTTATCAAGACTGCTACCGCAAACGAAGCCGGGTGGTAGTTTTAGTGGCTACATATACAATGCAACTAAAAATTTTGCTAAGAAACGCGACAATAATTTTTAATGGTTTTTAAATAATTATCATCATTTTTGGTTGGTAAATCCATAGTTTTTGCTATAATAATAATTTAAACTCTTTTGTACCTTAGCCCATTAGTGCATAAAGTTTATTTGGGCCTCTCTGTCATGACAAAGCTAGTGAAACTATTATTAAGAATGTCTTCATAAAATATATAGTTTGTATGACAGTTCTGATTTTATAGCACGTCCGAAAAATCGGACGTTATGCACGGCGGACACAATTGAGGTTCAAAGTAGATTCAATAAAAGTATGGATCTTATGATAAAATTTATTATAAAGAAATAAAACAAATGAATTATATTTTAGTTTATGACATGGTATGTCATGTGGCATTTTGGGTGAAGACCCACATCACATTTCTGACATTGAAATTTAGTTTTTCCTTCACATTGATTTGCACACCTTCGTTCGGTATTTATTGGGACCAGCCTATGATTTTTATATATTAAACTAAATTAATATATATTAAACCAATATATTAAAATAATAAACCATGAAAACAATAATTTATTATTCCAAAAATTACCATTTTATAGAAGTCCGATTTATCGGACGTCATGCACTAATGGGGTAGAGTATTTATAAATAAAAGGGTACGCACTATTATTTTAGGAAAAAATAGATTGACCACCACCAGATATCACCGAGGACCAACTTAATAAACTTGAGCGCCTTCAAAACTTTTGTATTAGATTCATATTTGGTTTACGCAAATATGATCATGTTTCGGAGTTCCGTGCTAAGCTCAAGTGGTTGCCCATACGACTTCGTCGGAATGCTCATATTCTCTTTCTTCTGTACAATACCGGGTATCTCAAGACTGCTACCGAAAACGAAGCCGGGTGGTAGTTTTAGTGACTACAAACACAATGGAACTAAAAATTTCGCGTAGAAACGCGATAACTATTTTTTATGTTTTTTTAAATATCGTCATTTTTGGGTGGTAAATCCATAGTTTTTGCTAAAATAATAATTTAAACTCTTTTATACCTTAGATTATTTATAAATAAAAGAGTATACACTATTATTTTAGGCAAAAATGTATTTACCACCCAAATATGGTCATAGGAAAAAAATAACAAAAAAAAAATGGTCGCTTTTTTTTGCAAGTTTTTCTGTTGCATTGTGTCTGAAGTCGCTCAAACTACCACCCGGCTTCGTTTTCGGTAGCAGTCTTGAGATACCCGGTATGTATGTATATATTTATGTATTTGTTTACATTACATAATATGAGTATTCATGACTTTTACTACTTGTAATTTTTTTAAATTATTTTAATTAGTATTTTGCAAATCTTTTCCCTTTCTAGGTAGGTTCTATCCTTTACACTTTCAACTGCCCTCTGTTTACCCTATTCTTAAATCATCTCATGGTTGTCTGTAAGACATTGCCTTTCGGCGATAAGATCGCCAATTGTACTTTTTATATATGTAATTTCTCTCTGTATTTGTTGTCTTTTTGTGCAATAAAGTGTAAATAAATAAATAAATACCACCCAAATACGACCATAGGAAAAAAAATCAAAAAACCATTGTCGCTTTTTTTTTTGCAACATTTTTTATTGCATTATGTCTGAAGTTGCTTAAATTACCACCAGGCTTCGTTTTCGGTAGCAGTCTTGATATACCCTGTATACATATTAACAATCTAATATATACATAATATATAATATACGTTCGGCAACTTTTGATCGATTGTAGTTATTTCTTTTTCATGCCTATCGACGCTAAAAAGATACGTATAACTAATTTTTTAATTAAATTAAAAAATCGTAGGAACTATGCCTCATATAAAATATCTATATGTTTCGTATTTGGCGACCACCGGTATTTAATATGTTACGCAAATATTTTGATTTGTTGGTTAGTACTAGTTGGTTTGGTTAGTATTTTTTTTACCATATGGTGTTTTTTTTTGTAAGTCGGTTTTTACATGAATCTTTCCAGTTATAAATAAAATTATTGGCCTACATCAATTTCCGCAAGAATATTTTTTTTTGAATACCTTATCTTTTTGTTTAAACTGTTCTATTTAAAAAATCCAAACACAGTAACCAAAAAGAAAACAATAAATCTACATATTTTTATATTGGTACAAATATATAACTCTTCTTGCACACGAAAAACAAATGCAAGAAAATCCGTCATGCGTATAAATTGTGTGACGTACAAACACGAAGAGTAGTTTTTATGCCGAGAAAATGAAAAATTGCTCCGGGATGAATAACATAACGCGGGTCGGCGACATCGTAAAAAGTTAGATGCAGCTGCTAGATATTCGCGCATTGCATGAATCTAAGATGGAAGTATACATTTATGTCAATTAGTTTTGATGATTGTACTTCTCAATCAAATATTTGATTACAATTGAATTTCTCTACTGGTGGTAGGGCTCTCGTATGTGAGAGGCCGCCTGGGTAGGAATCTCCACAATGTCAATATCTTCCGCCAATCAGTAGTGTAAATGCATTGTTGTATTTCGGTTTGAAGGACATTTGAGCCAGACTAACTGGTGTGTAAGTTTTTTTTTCTATTGCGCTGCATGGCGAGCATGCTGATCGCCTGATGGTAACTGATAACGACCGCTCATAAATAGAAGAATGAACAAACAATACCTTAATTTACAAAGCAATGCTTGGCATTCTACTGAGCTCGCCGTCTTGAGACATAAAATGTTCAGTCTCAATATTATGTCCAATAGTCACTCTGGCTGCATTGTCCTTCAATCCGAAACACAACAGTGCATTAACACTGCTGTTTGGCGAGTGTAACAAATATTGCGGTAGTACCTACCCGGGCTGCCTCTCACATGGGAGAGCTCTACCACCAGTAATTTTCAGTATTTCATCACAGAGGTAAGACTGGTTCTTATCTAATTTCACCGATTTTATTTCCCCAATAAACCTAATTGGTTTTGATAAGCCACAGACTATCTCTGTACCGGACAATAATTAATCTTGGGTTATTTATATGATGTTTCCAAGCTAGAACACGCAAACAAAGTGTAAGTAAAATATCACAACACTAAGCAGGCCAGCTCGGCTCCAACCAGGTATAAATACACTTTTTATTAATATTAAATCACCTATGTTTATCAAGGATAATAAGGATTCTAATGGTGGAAGAATTTTTCAAATCGGTCCAGTAGTTTTAGAACCTATTCAATGCAACAAATATAATATTAGTATAGGTAATTTCCCACGCTCAACATTTATGAATATTACAGACATTAAGTTAACCCTATACTCGTGAGCGATGACGGATCTTAAATTTATATTTCACTTAGCTTGGTCAACGGTTGATGAAACGCATTGCTTTGTTAGCTACCCAACTCAAACCAGGTGCTTATACTTTCTGAGGCTAGACTATGACATATCTTAAACTAGCGGTCCGGCCGTCTCCGCCCGGTTGCAGAAAACTTTTCAAAATAACGCCCAAAACGTTCAATTCCGAGTATCAATATAGAGTATCGGAGCAAAGGATTCCTCAGATATCGATTTTGAAACAAATCGGCCCTTAAAAAATGAATAAAATATCCTCGTATTTGCTAATTTCTCTCTAGTGCTTCCCTCCTATAGGTCAAAGCGTGATGAAATAAAATGAAATTGGCTTATTGATCATATAGGCAATTAAATAGCTCTTACGACAAGTCAATACAGAATACTTCACTACGTAGTATAAAACAAAGTCGCTTTCTCTGTTCCTATGTCCCTTTGTATGCTTAAATCTTTAAAACTACGCAACTGATTTTGATGCGGTTTTTTTAATAGATAGAGTAATTCAAGAGGAAGGTTTATATGTATAATACGTACATATTATTGTACAGAAATCTATTTGTACCCGGCTTTGTAGCTGGGCCGGGCCGCTAGTGTTATTTATAAAACAGACCAGCTACCATCGTACATTATTCCAAAGAAAAGCATCACATTTCGAGGTTCTAATTGATAATAAACCACCCGATCTATGTAACAAATGTTAAACTTTATGTCAAAATACAAACAAGCATTTTAGATTTATCGTTTAGAATTTAGATGCACCGATTATATCTCTATTGACAATTAGCAGTAAACATGTCGGCGACTTTTACTTGAAGTCGTTACAATACTTGTAAATATTCGTTCTGATTGAAACAGGTAGTCCGTTTTATACATATGTTTGCAAGTAATATAAAAAATATATTGAACGATTTATGATGCAAGTCACATCTTTGTTGATTCTGGGGCAGTTTTCGACTATGTTCTTTGAGCAAAAATTATCTTGTAAAAAATAATGTATCGCACAATTTATACATAATGCTGCTGGCCAAGTCGATCTATTTATTTAACACGTAAAGAATTTTTAATATTGATATGATAAAAACTTACGTAAAACCTTTATACAGAAGGTCCCTTAAGCAAGGACTAAATAAATTAACCGACTTGATATTAAATGCATCTCACAACTTTTTGCAGTATACAACCTGAGCTGCGAGACTTGGAATTTTTTACAGGATGTTCTTGATGGAATCTCACGTCTTTTTGTAGAGTCCTCTTTTTTTCCTTTTCGGCACTTTTTACTTCTAGAATATCACTAACGATTTTTCTTAAAGCCTCTGTCTTATGGATTTTTCTTATTTTTGTAGGTATCAATTTATCACAAATATAGCGGATTTGATTATTAATGTTCTTTCTTTCATGGTAATTGATATTTTCGAGCTATATAGTCTATTTATTTGCAAGTTTTGCTTCGTCATATTTTTCTAGAGGAATGTTGTACAGTTTCATGGGTTGAATACATCCTTTCCCTCTCTATACCCCCTCCTGTTATACCTCATATACACATATATAGATACCTATCTACAACTATTATATACGGCTACAATGATTCATTAACTGCAAATGTAACTTTGTAATCCTATACATTTATATAGGATTACAAAGTTATTAACGCAGTTGGTCTATCTAGAAAACTAGACACAAATTATGAAATGTTTGAATTTACCCTTACTTAAGACACTAAATACTAATTATATTCTAAATTTGAAGCTTGTATGTCTGCTAGAAGTGCCATAGACTTTTAATGATCGGTCAGTCAGTCAGTGAGTGACAAAATTAAGAAAGTTTGACCAGTTACAATTCTTAAACTACTGGTTCAAATTGAATGAAGTTATAGGGGGTTGAAAATGGTCTGAATTGCTTCGAGAAAGGGATGGTACGACTGTGCCGCTCTTTAGCTCGACTTGGAGGGGGCACTGCCGAGCCCCCAGATAGGTAAACAACTTACATGTTCATTTCAAAAGATTAAAAGAATATAAAACGGAATCGTAACATAACGCTTCGATAAATAAATAAATCAATTAATATATGACACGCCCGACGCATCCTAGAAAGCATATTATTGTTTTACAGTTGAAAGTTGTTTAACAGTTGCTTACATAACTAGTAAGTAGTAGTCTACTGATTTGATAGTTTTAATTTTGTAGATTTATTTGTGTTCTTGTCGAATTTAACCGCTACAACCTCGTATTTAAGAAATTCGTGCAAATTATTATAGTAGCACTTTTTTAACAAGATATTTTGCAATAATAAGCAAAAAAGAAAACAAAAATTTCCGATGTGATGATTTGACAATAACGGCCCATGAGGGATTTGAACCCACGACCTCGCGCTTGGTGACACGACGCTCTAACCACTGAGCTAATGGGCCGACAGTATAATTGACAAATTACTTAAACAGGTTTCTCTTTCATTCATTTTGAAATATTAAATCAATCTTAAGTAGCATCAAATGGCCTTTAGCTGTTGAACTGTTATCGTAGCCACATTTTATTTCTCGCTTTCTTCGGCGCTTTGTTATTAGTCGCGTTTTTGCTTTGTTTAATATTGTATTGCACTACTTACAAGATAGCAGAATGTCATCGAACGAAATGCCACATATGTACTTCAGTTAGATACACCCACAAACACCCAACAGTCACATATATAGTTCTGACTCCACACTAAGATCTTGTGTCGTGGGTATCAGATACTACGAGAAATTTTTCGGTGTCATAAACACCCAGACCTGACACAAGTAGTTGATGTTCACCCAACATATCGGTGCGGGCATCGAACCCGCGGCCTCTCGTATCTCAGCCGGCGTCTAACCAACTCTGCCACGGAGGCTATCCATCACTAAAATGCAAGTAGCATCTAGTGGTGATCATACATACATAGCACATACACGAAAGGAATGTTACGTTGCATCTTATTTTGTTATTAGAATATAATGAAACTTGTGAATTCGCTTATATAATTAGATAATAATGTAATGTTAAATGTTAGGGGCGAGTAGTGGCACAATAATAGCTTTATAGTCTTTATAAATAACTTTTTACACTTTATTGCACGAAAAGAAAAAAATACAAACATTAATCACATACCTAAAAAGTATAATAATTGGCAGTCTCCAAGTTAGTGACATACGAAATAAAAATTAAATATTCAAACCAAATGCTTTTTAAAAGTTTCAATAAAACAACTAGGTACCTTACAACTTTTGAGTTCAACCTAAACGAATCTTACAGAATATTCGACTTTCAATTCCACTGTATGCTGTTTTTTATGTTTGCTACCTCATATCTCTGTACTGGATGAACCGAGCTTGATAATTTTTTCTTTCATTGGAAACTGGTGCGTGTCATTTGGTCCCATACAAATATGGTGAAGATGTAATGAATATTTTCGGACCGGGAGAGGAGAACTCTTCAAAATTTAGCAGGATTCCAACGGTTCTTTTTGCATTCGGTTTAGTATAAAAACTAAGCTACAAAGGGAGAGGGGAGGGGGGGAGGGTGGAGGAGCGAGGGGGATAGGAAAAACAAAAGAAATAAATAAAGAAAAGAAAAACGATTTATTGACACAACCTGGAATATACACAACATTACAACAAAAACAAAAAGAAAAAAATACAATAATATAAAATAAGATAAAAAATATATACTTATATTTAAATATTAAATCATACTATGGTGCATTAATACGAACAGCCACAGCTAATAAACACTAATATCTTGAATACTCTAATATACCGGGTTTATCAAGACTGCTACCGCAAACGAAGCCGGGTGGTAGTTTTAGTGGCTACATATACAATGCAACTAAAAATTTTGCTAAGAAACGCGACAATAATTTTTAATGGTTTTTAAATAATTATCATCATTTTTGGTTGGTAAATCCATAGTTTTTGCTATAATAATAATTTAAACTCTTTTGTACCTTAGCCCATTAGTGCATAAAGTTTATTTGGGCCTCTCTGTCATGACAAAGCTAGTGAAACTATTATTAAGAATGTCTTCGACGATTAAATTTCATAAAATATATAGTTTGTATGACAGTTCTGATTTTATAGCACGTCCGAAAAATCGGACGTTATGCACGGCGGACACAATTGAGGTTCAAAGTAGATTCAATAAAAGTATGGATCTTATGATAAAATTTATTATAAAGAAATAAAACAAATGAATTATATTTTAGTTTATGACATGGTATGTCATGTGGCATTTTGGGTGAAGACCCACATCACATTTCTGACATTGAAATTTAGTTTTTCCTTCGCATTGATTTGCACACCTTCGTTCGGTATTTATTGGGACCAGCCTATGATTTTTATATATTAAACTAAATTAATATATATTAAACCAATATATTAAAATAATAAACCATGAAAACAATAATTTATTATTCCAAAAATTACCATTTTATAGAAGTCCGATTTATCGGACGTCATGCACTAATGGGGTAGAGTATTTATAAATAAAAGGGTACGCACTATTATTTTAGGAAAAAATAGATTGACCACCACCAGATATCACCGAGGACCAACTTAATAAACTTGAGCGCCTTCAAAACTTTTGTATTAGATTCATATTTGGTTTACGCAAATATGATCATGTTTCGGAGTTCCGTGCTAAGCTCAAGTGGTTGCCCATACGACTTCGTCGGAATGCTCATATTCTCTTTCTTCTGTACAATAACGGGTTTCTCAAGACTGCTACCGAAAACGAAGCCGGGTGGTAGTTTTAGTGACTACAAACACAATGGAACTAAAAATTTCGCGTAGAAACGCGATAACTATTTTTTATGATTTTTTAAACATCGTCATTTTTGGGTGGTAAATCCATAGTTTTTGCTAAAATAATAATTTAAACACTTTTATACCGTAGATTAGTTATAAATAAAAGGGTATACACTATTATTTTAGGAAAAAATGTATTTACCACCCAAATATGGCCATAGGAAAAAAATTACAAAAAAAAAAATTTCGCTTTTTTTTGCAACTTTTTCTATTGCATTGTGTCTGAAGTAGCTTAAACTACCACCCGGCTTCGTTTTCGGTAGCAGTCTTGATATACACTGTATATTATTTAATCCTCTTACCCCCTCTTACCTCAAAGATCGATTTGTATTTCTCCACGACTCACATACTAGATCCCTGCGGTCGTCAGAGAGTTTGGAGTTGAGAATGCCCGTGCACACCACCACTTTCATGGACAAATCGTTTACTGTTAAGGCTGTTCGATTATGGAACGCATTACCAGTTGTGGTACTCGTAAGACGGGCACGATCACTATCATCATTCAAAAAACTTGTCAAAGATTATTACCTTTCTCACTGAACTGACACATTGATGTGGATAGCTTTCCTATTTGCATGTACTGAAACTTTATTATATATATTTATATACCATGTATATACCGGGTATCTCAAGACTGCTACCGAAAACGAAGCCGGGTGGTAGTTTTAGTGACTACAAACACAATGCAACTAAAATTTTCGCAAAGAAAGGCGACATTAATTTTTTATGTTTTTTTAAATATCGTCATTTTTGGGTGGTAAATCCATAGTTTTTGCTAAAATAATAATTTAAACTCTTTTATACCTTAGATTATTTATAAATAAAAGAGTATACACTATTATTTTAGGCAAAAATGTATTTACCACCCAAATATGGTCATAGGAAAAAAATAACAAAAAAAAAATGGTCGCTTTTTTTTGCAAGTTTTTCTGTTGCATTGTGTCTGAAGTCGCTCAAACTACCACCCGGCTTCGTTTTCGGTAGCAGTCTTGATATACCCTGTATATATATATGTGTGTATTTTCTGATGTATGTATTCTTATGATCTTATATATGTATGTATATATTTATGTATTTGTTTACATTACATAATATGAGTATTCATGACTTTTATTACTTGTAATTTTTTTAAATTATTTTAATTAGTATTTTGCAAATCTTTTCCCTTTCTAGGTAGGTTCTATCCTTTACACTTTCAACTGCCCTCTGTTTACCCTATTCTTAAATCCATCTCATGGTTGTCTGTAAGACATTGCCTTTCGGCGATAAGATCGCCAATTGTACTTTTTATATATGTAATTTCTCTCTGTATTTGTTGTCTTTTTGTGCAATAAAGTGTAAATAAATAAATAAATACCACCCAAATACGACCATAGGAAAAAAAATCAAAAAACCATTGTCGCTTTTTTTTTTGCAACATTTTTTATTGCATTATGTCTGAAGTTGCTTAAATTACCACCAGGCTTCGTTTTCGGTAGCAGTCTTGATATACCCTGTATACATATTAACAATCTAATATATACATAATATATAATATACGTTCGGCAACTTTTGATCGATTGTAGTGATTTCTTTTTCATGCCTATCGACGCTAAAAAGATACGAATAACTAATTTTTTAATTAAATTAAAAAATCGTAGGAACTATGCCTCATATAAAATATCTATATGTTTCGTATTTGGCGACCACCGGTATTTAATATGTTACGCAAATATTTTGATTTGTTGGTTAGACTAGTTGGTTTGGTTAGTATTTTTTTTACCATATGGTGTTTTTTTTTGTAAGTCGGTTTTTACATGAATCTTTCCAGTTATAAATAAAATTATTGGCCTACATCAATTTCCGCAAGAATATTTTTTTTTTGAATACCTTATCTTTTTGTTTAAACTGTTCTATTTAAAAAATCCAAACACAGTAACCAAAAAGAAAACAATAAATCTACATATTTTTATATTGGTACAAATATATAACTCTTCTTGCACACGAAAAACAAATGCAAGAAAATCCGTCATGCGTATAAATTGTGTGACGTACAAACACGAAGAGTAGTTTTTATGCCGAGAAAATGAAAAATTGCTCCGGGATGAATAACATAACGCGGGTCGGCGACATCGTAAAAAGTTAGATGCAGCTGCTAGATATTCGCGCATTGCATGAATCTAAGATGGAAGTATACATTTATGTCAATTAGTTTTGATGATTGTACTTCTCAATCAAATATTTGATTACAATTGAATTTCTCTACTGGTGGTAGGGCTCTCGTATGTGAGAGGCCGCCTGGGTAGGAATCTCCACAATGTCAATATCTTCCGCCAATCAGTAGTGTAAATGCATTGTTGTATTTCGGTTTGAAGGACATTTGAGCCAGACTAACTGGTGTGTAAGTTTTTTTTTCTATTGCGCTGCATGGCGAGCATGCTGATCGCCTGATGGTAACTGATAACGACCGCTCATAAATAGAAGAATGAACAAACAATACCTTAATTTACAAAGCAATGCTTGGCATTCTACTGAGCTCGCCGTCTTGAGACATAAAATGTTCAGTCTCAATATTATGTCCAATAGTCACTCTGGCTGCATTGTCCTTCAATCCGAAACACAACAGTGCATTAACACTGCTGTTTGGCGAGTGTAACAAATATTGCGGTAGTACCTACCCGGGCTGCCTCTCACATGGGAGAGCTCTACCACCAGTAATTTTCAGTATTTCATCACAGAGGTAAGACTGGTTCTTATCTAATTTCACCGATTTTATTTCCCCAATAAACCTAATTGGTTTTGATAAGCCACAGACTATCTCTGTACCGGACAATAATTAATCTTGGGTTATTTATATGATGTTTCCAAGCTAGAACACGCAAACAAAGTGTAAGTAAAATATCACAACACTAAGCAGGCCAGCTCGGCTCCAACCAGGTATAAATACACTTTTTATTAATATTAAATCACCTATGTTTATCAAGGATAATAAGGATTCTAATGGTGGAAGAATTTTTCAAATCGGTCCAGTAGTTTTAGAACCTATTCAATGCAACAAATATAATATTAGTATAGGTAATTTCCCACGCTCAACATTTATGAATATTACAGACATTAAGTTAACCCTATACTCGTGAGCGATGACGGATCTTAAATTTATATTTCACTTAGCTTGGTCAACGGTTGATGAAACGCATTGCTTTGTTAGCTACCCAACTCAAACCAGGTGCTTATACTTTCTGAGGCTAGACTATGACATATCTTAAACTAGCGGTCCGGCCGTCTCCGCCCGGTTGCAGAAAACTTTTCAAAATAACGCCCAAAACGTTCAATTCCGAGTATCAATATAGAGTATCGGAGCAAAGGATTCCTCAGATATCGATTTTGAAACAAATCGGCCCTTAAAAAATGAATAAAATATCCTCGTATTTGCTAATTTCTCTCTAGTGCTTCCCTCCTATAGGTCAAAGCGTGATGAAATAAAATGAAATTGGCTTATTGATCATATAGGCAATTAAATAGCTCTTACGACAAGTCAATACAGAATACTTCACTACGTAGTATAAAACAAAGTCGCTTTCTCTGTTCCTATGTCCCTTTGTATGCTTAAATCTTTAAAACTACGCAACTGATTTTGATGCGGTTTTTTTAATAGATAGAGTAATTCAAGAGGAAGGTTTATATGTATAATACGTACATATTATTGTACAGAAATCTATTTGTACCCGGCTTTGTAGCTGGGCCGGGCCGCTAGTGTTATTTATAAAACAGACCAGCTACCATCGTACATTATTCCAAAGAAAAGCATCACATTTCGAGGTTCTAATTGATAATAAACCACCCGATCTATGTAACAAATGTTAAACTTTATGTCAAAATACAAACAAGCATTTTAGATTTATCGTTTAGAATTTAGATGCACCGGTTATATCTCTATTGACAATTAGCAGTAAACATGTCGGCGACTTTTACTTGAAGTCGTTACAATACTTGTAAATATTCGTTCTGATTGAAACAGGTAGTCCGTTTTATACATATGTTTGCAAGTAATATAAAAAATATATTGAACGATTTATGATGCAAGTCACATCTTTGTTGATTCTGGGGCAGTTTTCGACTATGTTCTTTGAGCAAAAATTATCTTGTAAAAAATAATGTATCGCACAATTTATACATAATGCTGCTGGCCAAGTCGATCTATTTATTTAACACGTAAAGAATTTTTAATATTGATATGATAAAAACTTACGTAAAACCTTTATACAGAAGGTCCCTTAAGCAAGGACTAAATAAATTAACCGACTTGATATTAAATGCATCTCACAACTTTTTGCAGTATACAACCTGAGCTGCGAGACTTGGAATTTTTTACAGGATGTTCTTGATGGAATCTCACGTCTTTTTGTAGAGTCCTCTTTTTTTCCTTTTCGGCACTTTTTACTTCTAGAATATCACTAACGATTTTTCTTAAAGCCTCTGTCTTATGGATTTTTCTTATTTTTGTAGGTATCAATTTATCACAAATATAGCGGATTTGATTATTAATGTTCTTTCTTTCATGGTAATTGATATTTTCGAGCTATATAGTCTATTTATTTGCAAGTTTTGCTTCGTCATATTTTTCTAGAGGAATGTTGTACAGTTTCATGGGTTGAATACATCCTTTCCCTCTCTATACCCCCTCCTGTTATACCTCATATACACATATATAGATACCTATCTACAACTATTATATACGGCTACAATGATTCATTAACTGCAAATGTAACTTTGTAATCCTATACATTTATATAGGATTACAAAGTTATTAACGCAGTTGGTCTATCTAGAAAACTAGACACAAATTATGAAATGTTTGAATTTACCCTTACTTAAGACACTAAATACTAATTATATTCTAAATTTGAAGCTTGTATGTCTGCTAGAAGTGCCATAGACTTTTAATGATCGGTCAGTCAGTCAGTGAGTGACAAAATTAAGAAAGTTTGACCAGTTACAATTCTTAAACTACTGGTTCAAATTGAATGAAGTTATAGGGGGTTGAAAATGGTCTGAATTGCTTCGAGAAAGGGATGGTACGACTGTGCCGCTCTTTAGCTCGACTTGGAGGGGGCACTGCCGAGCCCCCAGATAGGTAAACAACTTACATGTTCATTTCAAAAGATTAAAAGAATATAAAACGGAATCGTAACATAACGCTTCGATAAATAAATAAATCAATTAATATATGACACGCCCGACGCATCCTAGAAAGCATATTATTGTTTTACAGTTGAAAGTTGTTTAACAGTTGCTTACATAACTAGTAAGTAGTAGTCTACTGATTTGATAGTTTTAATTTTGTAGATTTATTTGTGTTCTTGTCGAATTTAACCGCTACAACCTCGTATTTAAGAAATTCGTGCAAATTATTATAGTAGCACTTTTTTAACAAGATATTTTGCAATAATAAGCAAAAAAGAAAACAAAAATTTCCGATGTGATGATTTGACAATAACGGCCCATGAGGGATTTGAACCCACGACCTCGCGCTTGGTGACACGACGCTCTAACCACTGAGCTAATGGGCCGACAGTATAATTGACAAATTACTTAAACAGGTTTCTCTTTCATTCATTTTGAAATATTAAATCAATCTTAAGTAGCATCAAATGGCCTTTAGCTGTTGAACTGTTATCGTAGCCACATTTTATTTCTCGCTTTCTTCGGCGCTTTGTTATTAGTCGCGTTTTTGCTTTGTTTAATATTGTATTGCACTACTTACAAGATAGCAGAATGTCATCGAACGAAATGCCACATATGTACTTCAGTTAGATACACCCACAAACACCCAACAGTCACATATATAGTTCTGACTCCACACTAAGATCTTGTGTCGTGGGTATCAGATACTACGAGAAATTTTTCGGTGTCATAAACACCCAGACCTGACACAAGTAGTTGATGTTCACCCAACATATCGGTGCGGGCATCGAACCCGCGGCCTCTCGTATCTCAGCCGGCGTCTAACCAACTCTGCCACGGAGGCTATCCATCACTAAAATGCAAGTAGCATCTAGTGGTGATCATACATACATAGCACATACACGAAAGGAATGTTACGTTGCATCTTATTTTGTTATTAGAATATAATGAAACTTGTGAATTCGCTTATATAATTAGATAATAATGTAATGTTAAATGTTAGGGGCGAGTAGTGGCACAATAATAGCTTTATAGTCTTTATAAATAACTTTTTACACTTTATTGCACGAAAAGAAAAAAATACAAACATTAATCACATACCTAAAAAGTATAATAATTGGCAGTCTCCAAGTTAGTGACATACGAAATAAAAATTAAATATTCAAACCAAATGCTTTTTAAAAGTTTCAATAAAACAACTAGGTACCTTACAACTTTTGAGTTCAACCTAAACGAATCTTACAGAATATTCGACTTTCAATTCCACTGCATGCTGTTTTTTATGTTTGCTACCTCATATCTCTGTACTGGATGAACCGAGCTTGATAATTTTTTCTTTCATTGGAAACTGGTGCGTGTCATTTGGTCCCATACAAATATGGTGAAGATGTAATGAATATTTTCGGACCGGGAGAGGAGAACTCTTCAAAATTTAGCAGGATTCCAACGGTTCTTTTTGCATTCGGTTTAGTATAAAAACTAAGCTACAAAGGGAGAGGGGAGGGGGGGAGGGTGGAGGAGCGAGGGGGATAGGAAAAACAAAAGAAATAAATAAAGAAAAGAAAAACGATTTATTGACACAACCTGGAATATACACAACATTACAACAAAAACAAAAAGAAAAAAATACAATAATATAAAATAAGATAAAAAATATATACTTATATTTAAATATTAAATCATACTATGGTGCATTAATACGAACAGCCACAGCTAATAAACACTAATATCTTGAATACTCTAATATACCGGGTTTATCAAGACTGCTACCGCAAACGAAGCCGGGTGGTAGTTTTAGTGGCTACATATACAATGCAACTAAAAATTTTGCTAAGAAACGCGACAATAATTTTTAATGGTTTTTAAATAATTATCATCATTTTTGGTTGGTAAATCCATAGTTTTTGCTATAATAATAATTTAAACTCTTTTGTACCTTAGCCCATTAGTGCATAAAGTTTATTTGGGCCTCTCTGTCATGACAAAGCTAGTGAAACTATTATTAAGAATGTCTTCGACGATTAAATTTCATAAAATATATAGTTTGTATGACAGTTCTGATTTTATAGCACGTCCGAAAAATCGGACGTTATGCACGGCGGACACAATTGAGGTTCAAAGTAGATTCAATAAAAGTATGGATCTTATGATAAAATTTATTATAAAGAAATAAAACAAATGAATTATATTTTAGTTTATGACATGGTATGTCATGTGGCATTTTGGGTGAAGACCCACATCACATTTCTGACATTGAAATTTAGTTTTTCCTTCGCATTGATTTGCACACCTTCGTTCGGTATTTATTGGGACCAGCCTATGATTTTTATATATTAAACTAAATTAATATATATTAAACCAATATATTAAAATAATAAACCATGAAAACAATAATTTATTATTCCAAAAATTACCATTTTATAGAAGTCCGATTTATCGGACGTCATGCACTAATGGGGTAGAGTATTTATAAATAAAAGGGTACGCACTATTATTTTAGGAAAAAATAGATTGACCACCACCAGATATCACCGAGGACCAACTTAATAAACTTGAGCGCCTTCAAAACTTTTGTATTAGATTCATATTTGGTTTACGCAAATATGATCATGTTTCGGAGTTCCGTGCTAAGCTCAAGTGGTTGCCCATACGACTTCGTCGGAATGCTCATATTCTCTTTCTTCTGTACAATAACGGGTATCTCAAGACTGCTACCGAAAACGAAGCCGGGTGGTAGTTTTAGTGACTACAAACACAATGGAACTAAAAATTTCGCGTAGAAACGCGATAACTATTTTTTATGATTTTTTAAACATCGTCATTTTTGGGTGGTAAATCCATAGTTTTTGCTAAAATAATAATTTAAACACTTTTATACCGTAGATTAGTTATAAATAAAAGGGTATACACTATTATTTTAGGAAAAAATGTATTTACCACCCAAATATGGCCATAGGAAAAAAATTACAAAAAAAAAAATTTCGCTTTTTTTTGCAACTTTTTCTATTGCATTGTGTCTGAAGTAGCTTAAACTACCACCCGGCTTCGTTTTCGGTAGCAGTCTTGATATACACTGTATATTATTTAATCCTCTTACCCCCTCTTACCTCAAAGATCGATTTGTATTTCTCCACGACTCACATACTAGATCCCTGCGGTCGTCAGAGAGTTTGGAGTTGAGAATGCCCGTGCACACCACCACTTTCATGGACAAATCGTTTACTGTTAAGGCTGTTCGATTATGGAACGCATTACCAGTTGTGGTACTCGTAAGACGGGCACGATCACTATCATCATTCAAAAAACTTGTCAAAGATTATTACCTTTCTCACTGAACTGACACATTGATGTGGATAGCTTTCCTATTTGCATGTACTGAAACTTTATTATATATATTTATATACCATGTATATACCGGGTATCTCAAGACTGCTACCGAAAACGAAGCCGGGTGGTAGTTTTAGTGACTACAAACACAATGCAACTAAAATTTTCGCAAAGAAAGGCGACATTAATTTTTTATGTTTTTTTAAATATCGTCATTTTTGGGTGGTAAATCCATAGTTTTTGCTAAAATAATAATTTAAACTCTTTTATACCTTAGATTATTTATAAATAAAAGAGTATACACTATTATTTTAGGCAAAAATGTATTTACCACCCAAATATGGTCATAGGAAAAAAATAACAAAAAAAAAATGGTCGCTTTTTTTTGCAAGTTTTTCTGTTGCATTGTGTCTGAAGTCGCTCAAACTACCACCCGGCTTCGTTTTCGGTAGCAGTCTTGATATACCCTGTATATATATATGTGTGTATTTTCTGATGTATGTATTCTTATGATCTTATATATGTATGTATATATTTATGTATTTGTTTACATTACATAATATGAGTATTCATGACTTTTATTACTTGTAATTTTTTTAAATTATTTTAATTAGTATTTTGCAAATCTTTTCCCTTTCTAGGTAGGTTCTATCCTTTACACTTTCAACTGCCCTCTGTTTACCCTATTCTTAAATCCATCTCATGGTTGTCTGTAAGACATTGCCTTTCGGCGATAAGATCGCCAATTGTACTTTTTATATATGTAATTTCTCTCTGTATTTGTTGTCTTTTTGTGCAATAAAGTGTAAATAAATAAATAAATACCACCCAAATACGACCATAGGAAAAAAAATCAAAAAATCATTGTCGCTTTTTTTTTTGCAACATTTTTTATTGCATTATGTCTGAAGTTGCTTAAATTACCACCAGGCTTCGTTTTCGGTAGCAGTCTTGATATACCCTGTATACATATTAACAATCTAATATATACATAATATATAATATACGTTCGGCAACTTTTGATCGATTGTAGTGATTTCTTTTTCATGCCTATCGACGCTAAAAAGATACGAATAACTAATTTTTTAATTAAATTAAAAATCGTAGGAACTATGCCTCATATAAAATATCTATATGTTTCGTATTTGGCGACCACCGGTATTTAATATGTTACGCAAATATTTTGATTTGTTGGTTAGTCTAGTTGGTTTGGTTAGTATTTTTTTTACCATATGGTGTTTTTTTTTGTAAGTCGGTTTTTACATGAATCTTTCCAGTTATAAATAAAATTATTGGCCTACATCAATTTCCGCAAGAATATTTTTTTTTTGAATACCTTATCTTTTTGTTTAAACTGTTCTATTTAAAAAATCCAAACACAGTAACCAAAAAGAAAACAATAAATCTACATATTTTTATATTGGTACAAATATATAACTCTTCTTGCACACGAAAAACAAATGCAAGAAAATCCGTCATGCGTATAAATTGTGTGACGTACAAACACGAAGAGTAGTTTTTATGCCGAGAAAATGAAAAATTGCTCCGGGATGAATAACATAACGCGGGTCGGCGACATCGTAAAAAGTTAGATGCAGCTGCTAGATATTCGCGCATTGCATGAATCTAAGATGGAAGTATACATTTATGTCAATTAGTTTTGATGATTGTACTTCTCAATCAAATATTTGATTACAATTGAATTTCTCTACTGGTGGTAGGGCTCTCGTATGTGAGAGGCCGCCTGGGTAGGAATCTCCACAATGTCAATATCTTCCGCCAATCAGTAGTGTAAATGCATTGTTGTATTTCGGTTTGAAGGACATTTGAGCCAGACTAACTGGTGTGTAAGTTTTTTTTTCTATTGCGCTGCATGGCGAGCATGCTGATCGCCTGATGGTAACTGATAACGACCGCTCATAAATAGAAGAATGAACAAACAATACCTTAATTTACAAAGCAATGCTTGGCATTCTACTGAGCTCGCCGTCTTGAGACATAAAATGTTCAGTCTCAATATTATGTCCAATAGTCACTCTGGCTGCATTGTCCTTCAATCCGAAACACAACAGTGCATTAACACTGCTGTTTGGCGAGTGTAACAAATATTGCGGTAGTACCTACCCGGGCTGCCTCTCACATGGGAGAGCTCTACCACCAGTAATTTTCAGTATTTCATCACAGAGGTAAGACTGGTTCTTATCTAATTTCACCGATTTTATTTCCCCAATAAACCTAATTGGTTTTGATAAGCCACAGACTATCTCTGTACCGGACAATAATTAATCTTGGGTTATTTATATGATGTTTCCAAGCTAGAACACGCAAACAAAGTGTAAGTAAAATATCACAACACTAAGCAGGCCAGCTCGGCTCCAACCAGGTATAAATACACTTTTTATTAATATTAAATCACCTATGTTTATCAAGGATAATAAGGATTCTAATGGTGGAAGAATTTTTCAAATCGGTCCAGTAGTTTTAGAACCTATTCAATGCAACAAATATAATATTAGTATAGGTAATTTCCCACGCTCAACATTTATGAATATTACAGACATTAAGTTAACCCTATACTCGTGAGCGATGACGGATCTTAAATTTATATTTCACTTAGCTTGGTCAACGGTTGATGAAACGCATTGCTTTGTTAGCTACCCAACTCAAACCAGGTGCTTATACTTTCTGAGGCTAGACTATGACATATCTTAAACTAGCGGTCCGGCCGTCTCCGCCCGGTTGCAGAAAACTTTTCAAAATAACGCCCAAAACGTTCAATTCCGAGTATCAATATAGAGTATCGGAGCAAAGGATTCCTCAGATATCGATTTTGAAACAAATCGGCCCTTAAAAAATGAATAAAATATCCTCGTATTTGCTAATTTCTCTCTAGTGCTTCCCTCCTATAGGTCAAAGCGTGATGAAATAAAATGAAATTGGCTTATTGATCATATAGGCAATTAAATAGCTCTTACGACAAGTCAATACAGAATACTTCACTACGTAGTATAAAACAAAGTCGCTTTCTCTGTTCCTATGTCCCTTTGTATGCTTAAATCTTTAAAACTACGCAACTGATTTTGATGCGGTTTTTTCAATAGATAGAGTAATTCAAGAGGAAGGTTTATATGTATAATACGTACATATTATTGTACAGAAATCTATTTGTACCCGGCTTTGTAGCTGGGCCGGGCCGCTAGTGTTATTTATAAAACAGACCAGCTACCATCGTACATTATTCCAAAGAAAAGCATCACATTTCGAGGTTCTAATTGATAATAAACCACCCGATCTATGTAACAAATGTTAAACTTTATGTCAAAATACAAACAAGCATTTTAGATTTATCGTTTAGAATTTAGATGCACCGATTATATCTCTATTGACAATTAGCAGTAAACATGTCGGCGACTTTTACTTGAAGTCGTTACAATACTTGTAAATATTCGTTCTGATTGAAACAGGTAGTCCGTTTTATACATATGTTTGCAAGTAATATAAAAAATATATTGAACGATTTATGATGCAAGTCACATCTTTGTTGATTCTGGGGCAGTTTTCGACTATGTTCTTTGAGCAAAAATTATCTTGTAAAAAATAATGTATCGCACAATTTATACATAATGCTGCTGGCCAAGTCGATCTATTTATTTAACACGTAAAGAATTTTTAATATTGATATGATAAAAACTTACGTAAAACCTTTATACAGAAGGTCCCTTAAGCAAGGACTAAATAATTAACCGACTTGATATTAAATGCATCTCACAACTTTTTGCAGTATACAACCTGAGCTGCGAGACTTGGAATTTTTTACAGGATGTTCTTGATGGAATCTCACGTCTTTTTGTAGAGTCCTCTTTTTTTCCTTTTCGGCACTTTTTACTTCTAGAATATCACTAACGATTTTTCTTAAAGCCTCTGTCTTATGGATTTTTCTTATTTTTGTAGGTATCAATTTATCACAAATATAGCGGATTTGATTATTAATGTTCTTTCTTTCATGGTAATTGATATTTTCGAGCTATATAGTCTATTTATTTGCAAGTTTTGCTTCGTCATATTTTTCTAGAGGAATGTTGTACAGTTTCATGGGCTGAATACATCCTTTCCCTCTCTATACCCCCTCCTGTTATACCTCATATACACATATATAGATACCTATCTACAACTATTATATACGGCTACAATGATTCATTAACTGCAAATGTACTTTGTAATCCTATACATTTATATAGGATTACAAAGTTATTAACGCAGTTGGTCTATCTAGAAAACGTAGACACAAATTATGAATGTTTGAATTTACCCTTACTTAAGACACTAAATACTAATTATATTCTAAATTTGAAGCTTGTATGTCTGCTAGAAGTGCCATAGACTTTTAATGATCGGTCAGTCAGTCAGTGAGTGACAAAATTAAGAAAGTTGACCAGTTACAATTCTTAAACTACTGGTTCAAATTGAATGAAGTTATAGGGGGTTGAAAATGGTCTGAATTGCTTCGAGAAAGGGATGGTACGACTGTGCCGCTCTTTAGCTCGACTTGGAGGGGGCACTGCCGAGCCCCCAGATAGGTAAACAACTTACATGTTCATTTCAAAAGATTAAAAGAATATAAAACGGAATCGTAACATAACGCTTCGATAAATAAATAAATCAATTAATATATGACACGCCCGACGCATCCTAGAAAGCATATTATTGTTTTACAGTTGAAAGTTGTTTAACAGTTGCTTACATAACTAGTAAGTAGTAGTCTACTGATTTGATAGTTTTAATTTTGTAGATTTATTTGTGTTCTTGTCGAATTTAACCGCTACAACCTCGTATTTAAGAAATTCGTGCAAATTATTATAGTAGCACTTTTTTAACAAGATATTTTGCAATAATAAGCAAAAAAGAAAACAAAAATTTCCGATGTGATGATTTGACAATAACGGCCCATGAGGGATTTGAACCCACGACCTCGCGCTTGGTGACACGACGCTCTAACCACTGAGCTAATGGGCCGACAGTATAATTGACAAATTACTTAAACAGATTTCTCTTTCATTCATTTGAAATATTAAATCAATCTTAAGTAGCATCAAATGGCCTTTAGCTGTTGAACTGTTATCGTAGCCACATTTTATTTCTCGCTTTCTTCGGCGCTTTGTTATTAGTCGCGTTTTTGCTTTGTTTAATATTGTATTGCACTACTTACAAGATAGCAGAATGTCATCGAACGAAATGCCACATATGTACTTCAGTTAGATACACCCACATACACCCAACAGTCACATATATAGTTCTGACTCCACACTAAGATCTTGTGTCGTGGGTATCAGATACTACGAGAAATTTTTCGGTGTCATAAACACCCAGACCTGACACAAGTAGTTGATGTTCACCCAACATATCG
Source organism: Hyles vespertilio (assembly GCA_009982885.2). Classification (NCBI taxonomy): domain Eukaryota; kingdom Metazoa; phylum Arthropoda; class Insecta; order Lepidoptera; family Sphingidae; genus Hyles; species Hyles vespertilio. Next base: position 15,780,471 of record CM042833.1, read on the forward strand.
GTGCGGGCATCGAACCCGCGGCCTCTCGTATCTCAGCCGGCGTCTAACCAACTCTGCCACGGAGGCTATCCATCACTAAAATGCAAGTAGCATCTAGTGGTGATCATACATACATAGCACATACACGAAAGGAATGTTACGTTGCATCTTATTTTGTTATTAGAATATAATGAAACTTGTGAATTCGCTTATATAATTAGATAATAATGTAATGTTAAATGTTAGGGCGAGTAGTGGCACAATAATAGCTTTATAGTCTTTATAAATAACTTTTTACACTTTATTGCACGAAAAGAAAAAATACAAACATTAATCACATACCTAAAAAGTATAATAATTGGCAGTCTCCAAGTTAGTGACATACGAAATAAAAATTAAATATTCAAACCAAATGCTTTTTAAAAGTTTCAATAAAACAACTAGGTACCTTACAACTTTTGAGTTCAACCTAAACGAATCTTACAGAATATTCGACTTTCAATTCCACTGTATGCTGTTTTTATGTTTGCTACCTCATATCTCTGTACTGGATGAACCGAGCTTGATAATTTTTTCTTTCATTGGAAACTGGTGCGTGTCATTTGGTCCCATAAAAATATGGTGAAGATGTAATGAATATTTTCGGACCGGGAGAGGAGAACTCTTCAAAATTTAGCAGGATTCCACGGTTCTTTTTGCATTCGGTTTAGTATAAAAACTAAGCTACAAAGGGAGAGGGGAGGGGGGGAGGGTGGAGGAGCGAGGGGGATAGGAAAAACAAAAGAAATAAATAAAGAAAGAAAAACGATTTATTGACACAACCTGGAATATACACAACATTACAACAAAAACAAAAAGAAAAAATACAATAATATAAAATAAGATAAAAAATATATACTATATTTAAATATTAAATCATACTATGGTGCATTAATACGAACAGCCACAGCTATAAACACTAATATCTTGAATACTCTAATATACCGGGTTTATCAAGACTGCTACCTGCAAACGAAGCCGGGTGGTAGTTTTAGTGGCTACATATACAATGCAACTAAAAATTTGCTAAGAAACGCGACAATAATTTTTAATGGTTTTTAAATAATTATCATCATTTTTGGTTGGTAAATCCATAGTTTTTGATATAATAATAATTTAAACTCTTTTGTAAGTAGGCAGTAGTGCATTAAAGTTTATTTGGGCCTCGCTGTACATGGAAAAGCTCGTGAAACCTATATAAGCATGTCCTGCCCGCGTTACATTTATGAAACTACCC